>CM069857.1:160533151-161753151 GCA_036172795.1 Pelodytes ibericus
AAGGCCATGAGAACACCGGCCAAATGAAATGTTCTATTCATAAAAGAACCTTGCACCCGACCACGAGACTGATATCACTAACTACGCAAAATGATGCCCGAGCCCCCCCTTCCACCGAGTAAGCCTCGTGCTGGGAAAGATGGTGCTTGAGCCATCCGTCCACACCCGTGTCCAGAACAATACCACTTCTCGGTGGGAGGACACCTAGCTAACCACTTAGTTTTTGGGCCAATTAATCATATTGATGGGTGGACATTGACACAGCCACTTAACATTTAACCCAATTAATGATGTTTATTTGTTATTATCTGATATTCAATGATGATGTCATGCTGTTTTTATAAGGGCTTGTAAGCCTGAATTTTGCCAGATGCTAATAAATTTCCTCGAAGTTATTTTAACCTGAACTGCATGTGTCAGTGTGAACTTACTTCTGCGTATACGCAATTTATTCATCTCAGATTTGGACAGGAACAGATAGACTTTTAAACATTTTTGTTTATTTCTAAATTAATCTACATCAATTTGGCGCCCAACGTGGGGCACCGGGCTATGGCCTCTGGCCGGTAAGCCGTCCTAAGGAAGACGCTGTTGGACGGAGGAATCGGGGGGGAAGGAAGGGAGACTGATCACCTCTGATTACACGGTAGAGACTTCTGCAGGAGCCACCGGTATGTTCCAGCCCCTTTGATTGACCCGTCCACGTGTCTGTGACTGCTTCCCGGGAGGGCATCAAAGACAGGTAATATCTTGCCCGGTGTCTTGTTACTCATTTGTTTACCTGCATTTAGTCTATCTGTTGCCTGGGTATGTTAGTGGTTTATGTTTAGTTAGTTTTGTTCTTTCCCTCTTTTTGGAAAAAGGGGGGTGGACCCGTGGGAGGTTGCCTGGGGGTCTTCTGTTGCCTGTTTTACCCCTTTTAGGAGTCACGTGGCTCAGACTGTATGGAAAAAGGGGGGTGGACCTGTGGAAGTTGTCCTGGGGGGTCCTCGTTGCCTGTTTTCTCTCTTTTAGGTGCTGTCTAGCTAACAGTAGTAAGGAAAAAGAGAGGGTGGGGAATCTGTGGAGGGGTGTAGACTCATTGCTTCCTGGGGATTCCCCCGTGGTGTCACTTTGATAGCCAAGCTAGCCGCCTCATTGTGCACCTTGCTCTGCTTGCAGAGGGTGGTACCCTCCAGCTTCGAAGCGCTGAAGCTGGTGGCATTCCCGAATTTTATTTTTGTGGTGGTGGATTCGAGCAGGTATTGCTGTCTTCCTGCACCACGGGTAGTGAGACTTATGGGTGGGTCCATAGGGGCACTACGGGAGTGAGGATAGAGGTGGCCACACTTAGTGGACTGCTGTAACGAGGGAGGCTGGCGGATCTCGGGCCGGTGTTAGTTGTTTTCCGCGGCCGCTGGTAGTGAGATTTACGAAAATCGTTCTCCGAGCGGGGACACTACGAGGTTGAGGGAGGTGGCTTTGGCCACAAGAGTAAAGGAAAGGGATTACTGTTGAATTTATTTGAACTGTGTTGCATGCACTGTATTTCAATTGAAATGTTGTTTTAAATGTTGTCTTAATTGGGAGTCATTCAAACTCCTGGGTCTGTCTCTACTTTCACTTTTTATCTTTATTCTATTTTCTGTATTATTTATTTCTATTTATCTTTGTGAGAGAAGTGATTGGTCACACACTTCTCACCCCGCTCCAATCCGTGGCTACCACCTAGGGTACACGGATTCAGTGACTGGTCTACGTTTTGGGAAGACGCACTTAGGAGGGACCCACCCTTCCTAGTGGCAGTCGAGCACTGTAGACGTTCTGTTTCATTTTCCTTTACCTATACTTGGGACGCTTTGTATAGGGGGATATGGGACAGGAATCGAGTAAGCCCAGTAGGGGCTAGCTCGCGTGTGACTTAGTTGAAGATAGAGAGGGTGAAGAGATTGCTAAAGTGTGTAAAATTGCTGTGCCTTCATGTGGTAGATTACAACCGGAAAGCTGGCGTAGATTACTGACAGAGAAGAAAGGCAAGCTTACAGATAATGATTTATTGCGTACTACTGAAGCATGGTACAGAGTAGCGAAGGCTATTCAGCAGGAAGGTTGGGTTGAAGAAGAGATAAATCATAAAGGTGTAAAACTGTATGTATATCACAAGAATTGTGTTACTGGGGCATCCCCTCAGCCAACGCCCCAAGATGGTGCCCAGGGGATGTCCATTCTCAAGGTTCAGTCAGCAACAAGCGATAGCCAGCTGACCATGTTCCCCACTCCCGACCCTCCCAATACCTATCCCGTCACTTCCCCTGTTTGCCCGGTCCTGAATTCTGATGGATCTTTATTCTCCCCTTCATCATCCCTAACATTCCCATCATCCTCATCCATCCCTACACTACCTTCTGTGTCTAATCTAAATGTTACATCCACCATTCCTTCTCTACGCTCTCTCTCTGTTGATAATTCTACCATCCCATCTGCATCCACCCAGTTTACTAACCCCTCCTCCCTTGCTATTGCCAATCCTACTACACCCGCTCCGGCTACTCCTCCTACACCCATATCTACTAATCCTTCTCTGTCTTCTCCGTTACTCACCCCTCCCACAGTCCAGGTTCCCACCTCCTCCCCTAATCCTTACCCAGCTGTCCTGCCCTCCCCTGTTTCCGCCCTAGCCCCCACCCAGTTGGCCTGGCCATACCCCTTACCATACCCCATGTCCTTGCCCTATTCAAATTACCCCTACCCCTTTTTCTAAGCCACTCCTCAGACCCCGGTCATGCCCAGTCCGGCCCAGTCTGCCCCGGATGTGCCCACATCCAACATGGCCGCCACTTCCTCCCTTAACCTTAGACAAACTTGCAGATCAGGCTGCTGGCCTTACTGATATTATACAAGAAAAAGGAGAATCAGTGGAAAGGTTTCATGCAAGACTGTTTCAAATGTTTACAGATTCGGGTTTTGACCTTACTGACAAGATTCATTCACAAATGCTGTCAGGTGCATTTGTCCAAGGTGTAAAAGACTCTATACGCAAGGGAATCATTGCTGCACGCCCTGAATATAAGGTAGTCTCTCTAGATACCTTACTCTTAGTTGCTAGAGGTCTGGAATCTGCCCAGACTCCTAGGAGACCAACCTCAGTTCCCTCCTCAGCTCCTCTCATGGTGTCCCGCTCCACCCCTATCCCAAAAGGCACCAAACCTGAGGATGTAACGTGTTATAATTGTAAGGCCAAAGGACACTACAGAAGTAGTTGCCCAGAACCCAAGAGAGTGCACAAACCAGCATCTGACTCCAAGGCCACAGAAACGGTTCCAATTGTTGGGGAACCAGATGATTAGGAAACTGGCAAGCCTGTGTCATTAACCCCTGTCATGGCAGTGTCTTCAGGGGATAAGGGGGGGCCACTCGCCACTGTGACTCTACCCATTTAAGGACAACCTACCACATTTCTTGTTGACACAGGTGCAGCCCAAAGTGTTTTGAGAGAACAAGACCTGCCAGATACATCATTTTTGTCAGATATTGATGTCTCTTGTGTTGGGGTGGATGGCCAACCAAGACACAGTCCTTTAACAACTGCATTACGAGTTGGCAACTACCCTAGCTTGCTTGCTCGTTTTGTAGTATCTTCCACATGCCCAATTAACCTGTTAGGCGCTGATGTCCTCTCACGCCTGCAGGCATCTATCACCTTCACCCCAGATGGACAAGTGGAATTGTCTACTCCTCTATCCGAATCAGACACCTCAGCCTTGTGCTCCCTACCTCTAATGCTGCATTTAGAAGAACCCCGTGGGGAAGCAAAGGAACAGAGGTCCAATTTTCCTGATATACTAAAAACAAAGGTTCCTGCCAAATTATGGTCCTCAGGCCCAGAGGACATAGGTCACCTAAGAGTACCGCCTGTGGTGGTAAAGCTCATTCCAGGAGCAAAATTACCAAGGAAACCACAATATCCTTTAAAACCAGCTCAAGCTGCAGCTATTTCAATTCAAATCAAAGCACTCTTGGAGAAGGGTGCTCTTGTAAAATGTGTATAAAAGTGCAACACTCCATTATTTCCTGTGAAGAAGAAAACTCCAAAAGGTGAACCAGAGAAGTACAGAATGGTTCAGGATCTCCGTGCTGTCAATGAAGCAACTGTCCTGGACACCCCTATTGTGCCAAACCCTCACACTCTGCTCTCTGGCGTCCCACCATCTGCAAAATACTTCACAGTCATTGACCTGGCTAATGCCTTCTTCAGTGTTCCACTGGATCCTATTTGCCAATATCTGTTTGCCTTCACTCATGAAATGCAACAGTATACATGGACTGTCATGCCTCAAGGGGCACAAAACTCTCCAAGTCAATTTGCAAAAGCCATGTGCTCCATCCTTGACCCATGGCAAACAGACCATCCAGAGGTTGTACTCCTCCAGTATATGGATGATTTATTACTCTGTGGAGATGACATACCTACAACTGAAGACTGTTCAATTAGTCTTCTCTGCTATCTGGCAGAACAAGGATGCAAAGCTTCACGTCTCAAGCTGCAATTCTGTCAATCCACAGTACTCTTCCTTGGTCATTGCCTATCTCAAGGTACCAGACATCTCACGCGGGACCGAGTAAGAGCCGTACTGGATATTCCACCTCCAAAGACCTCAAAATCTCTACATGCCTTCTTAGGCCTCATTTCCTATTGCAGAGCATGGATCCCAGAAGCCTCTCTGCTTATGCAACCACTCTATGATGCACTCAAGTCAGACCCATTTTGCCTGACCAATAAAGCACTGGACAATTTTCATACTCTAAAACGTGCCATTGCATCTGCTCCTGCTCTGGGCCTGCCAGACTATACCAAGCCTTTCAAATTATTTGTCTCTGAAAGACAAGGCCATGCTACAGGAGTACTTACCCAAACAAATGATTTAAGAGGCCGCCAGAGGCCTATTGGATTTTTCTCCTGCCAGCTGGATATCGTGGCCAGAGGGACCCCTTCATGTCTTAGAGCTGTTTTTGCTGCAAGGGAACTTATTGAAAGAACTGCAGACCTGGTCCTTGGCCACCCCTTGGTTGTATTGGCCCCTCATGACATCTCTGCCATCATCAACCAAGTTCAGCTCAAGCATGTGTCTCCCGCTAGACACCTACGTTTACAGTGTCATCTCCTGCTGCCTGACAACATTACCATACACAGATGTCAAGTTCTTAATCCATCCACTCTTCTTCCACTCTCTGAGGGGGGTATCCACTATGGGTTTATCATGGATGAAACCTATGTTTTTCTTCTCACTGGGACCATCAAGAGAATGCATCCTGATTTAACCTTTTATAAAGAACAAACACCTCTCTGTGAGGGTCCAGGATATGCCTTCTGTACCACATGGTACAAGCCAAACATCACTCCTGAACCTTGCTATGAAGATGAACTCTACCACTGGGTGGAGGTGAAACTCACTGCCCAAGACTTCTATTGTGATTCTGAAGGCAATAGCATGGTCCTGATCCAACTACCCCCAGAACTCAATTACTTGTACCGTCATTGGGATACTGCTATTCCACATGTCCCTGTTACCAAGTTGAAAACAAAATCATGGAATGATCTTGGGCCCATGGCAAAATTATGGGCCACCATGGATGAATCAAAGCTACAGGAAAATGGCATTGTCAAGTACCCAACAACTGACCTTCTTGAAGCATGGCCACGCCATTTCCTGGAAAATGAATTCCAAGACCTGGTCATAGTGAATAACTATGACCCAGAGACACCTCATGACTGTTTTGAACAAATGAAAATGGAAACAATACATCTGCCAACTGTACATGAGAATCCATTAACAAATCCTGACTTCACTCTGTTTGTGGATGGTTCAAGGTATGCTGATGAAGAAGGAAAATACCACACAGGATATGCCGTGACCACAACAGATGAAGTTATCAAATCATCATCTCTACCGCCAGAAATGTCTGCACAAGAAGCTGAATTACAAGCCCTGTCTTCAGCATGCAAAATCTCCGAAGGAAAACGTGCCAACATCTATACAGATTCAAGATATGCCCTGGGTGTGGCACATGACTTCGGCCTCATTTGGAAGACGAGAGGATTTCTTACCACTGCCTGTACACCAGTCAAACACAGCTCTGCAATCAAGGAACTAATGGATGCCCTCCTACTCCCTGAAGAAGTGGCCGTCTTGAAAGTCAAGGCACATGGGAAGTTGGATACAGATGAAGCAAAGGGCAACCATTTGGCTGATCAGGCTGCTAAGCAAGCAGCAAGAAATTTGCAGGAAGTGGATGAAGAAGTGTCCGGTCAAGAAGAAGTTCCTATTTTTACCCTACAGACCCTTCCTACTGATCTAAGAATTTTGCGGGAACAGCAAGCCGCAATTACCCCCGAAGAAATCCAGAAATGGAAGAAGAGAGGGGCTGTCTTAAAGGACGGAATATACTACAACAACTTTAAATTCTGCCTTCCTAAAAATTTATATCCAGCAGTTGTCCAATGGGCACATGGACATGCACACCTGTCAAAAGACTTGATGGCTGCCCTCATACATAAGTATTATGAAGCATCCTAGCCCAACAGATGCAGACCAGTATGTAATGGGAATGTATTGGAAAAAGGGTTCCTATAACAAATTAGGGCATTTCTACCTTAAAGATATGTGCCACTCTTCTGAGTGGCAAGGGACCACCCACATGGTCTCAAATCCATTGAAACCACACATCCAGTCCTTTAAAGACATGATGGCCATTGCAAACCCCACATTTAAAGATACCATGGCCGCTGAAACAGGTTATAACGATGTTAATCTATGGTTAGAATGGATGAAATATAATGCCAATAAGCATAACAGAACCGCATGCTATGTGTGTGGTGGTGCCCGGCCTCACCGTGCCTTTAACCTTGCCAGTAGATGTAGAAGAATGTGTTTTGAGTCTTTTTGCCTATCATTACGAATTCAACAGGTCCATATGTAAAGCATGGACAGTAGAATATCCCCTTCTAGCCAAGGATTGCAAACCCCCAGATGGTGTTACAGTTTATAAAGGTAATTACACCTGTTATGCTAATTATGATGGGATTGGTAAATTTGTGGGTAACTTCTCTAAAGGGTATTGTGCCACCTACAGAACTGTCTCCATGAACCTTCTACAATTCCATACCAGATCTTTAGGGGATATTTACTGGTTGTGTGGGGATTTACAGCTAAGATCCAGAATGGACAAAGAATGGTGGGGGGAGTGTACTCTGGCCAAAGCCATCATGCCTATACACATTATCTCTGACACACACCCCGACACCCATGAGTCCAAACACACACCAACCAAAGTAAAGCGTGAAGCCCCAGTTAAAGGCAGTTTTGACCCTCATGTTTATATCGATGCCATTGGGGTGCCTAGGGGGGTGCCCAATGAGTTTAAAGCAAGAGATGAAGTTGCTGCAGGGTTTGAATCATTTTTTACCATAGTCACTGCAAACAAGAATTTAAATTGGATAAATTACATTTATTACAACCAACAACGTTTTGTTAATTACACCAGGGATGCCCTCCAGGGCTTAGCCGAACAGCTGCAGGCTACGTCCCAAATGTCCTTCCAGAATAGAATGGCTTTAGACATGATTCTAGCCGAAAAAGGAGGGGTATGTAAAATTTTGCCCGACACCATGACATGTTGTACTTACATTCCAGAAAACACAGGCCCTAATGGTAAAGTTACCTTAGCCATAGAGAAGTTGAATGAGCTCTCTGAAGAGTTAAAAAGGAATTCTGGGATAAAGGATCCCTGGGAGAGATGGTTTGGTTGGATGACAGGATGGCAAAAGGCTTTAATGCATATTGGTATAGCAATAATAATTTTTCTTTTTCTTTTTGTTCTTCTTGTTTGTTGTGTCCTCCCTTGTCTGAGAAAACTCCTCTTGAAGACTGTAGACCAAGCGGCACCCACTTTCACACATCTCACAGTTGATGACCAAGATTTCCAAGATATCAACTCGCCCTGTATACCGCTACAAACTATCCTTTTTATTGATAAAGTGCAAGAATTCTAGGTAAGGACCAGCTTAGGGACAGCATCTGTCTGTTTGGGAAAGACTACCGTGTGGAGATGTGGTGGGCTAGCCACTGCGGGATACCCATGGAGTGAAGCGTTCGAGTGCCCAGCAGACGGATGAGTTAGCCAACTAGGGACAGATGAAGGGACAGGATTGCACTTTGCAATAACACCAAGCTAGCGGCCACGGGGTTTCTGTGCCTTTGGGCTAACACGTCTTCTGATACTAACAAATAAAGATTATCTTTTAGAATCTAACATTTCATAGGGGGGACTGATGTAGAATTATTAAAAATCTTTATTGAAACCTGTATTGAGTTATTGTACTAACTCCATTTTAACCTCACATTATGACAGACCCTCCATTTTGTTCACATTACATGACAGAATTTCCTGACAGTATTTAGTATAATGAATAGAGACTGTATTTTCTCTCTAAGGATATAACTAGCCCCGGAATTACTGAATCTCCTGTCATTTGCAACATAGTATAATCTGAAGGCCATGAGAACACCGGCCAAATGAAATGTTCTATTCATAAAAGAACCTTGCACCCGACCACGAGACTGATATCACTAACTACGCAAAATGATGCCCGAGCCCCCCCTTCCACCGAGTAAGCCTCGTGCTGGGAAAGATGGTGCTTGAGCCATCCGTCCACACCCGTGTCCAGAACAATACCACTTCTCGGTGGGAGGACACCTAGCTAACCACTTAGTTTTTGGGCCAATTAATCATATTGATGGGTGGACATTGACACAGCCACTTAACATTTAACCCAATTAATGATGTTTATTTGTTATTATCTGATATTCAATGATGATGTCATTCTGTTTTTATAAGGGCTTGTAAGCCTGAATTTTGCCAGATGCTAATAAATTTCCTCGAAGTTATTTTAACCTGAACTGCATGTGTCAGTGTGAACTTACTTCTGCGTATACGCAATTTATTCATCTCAGATTTGGACAGGAACAGATAGACTTTTAAACATTTTTGTTTATTTCTAAATTAATCTACATCACTAGTAAATAGACTTTTTATCCTCAGTAAAGTGAATTGTCATTTTGACACAACAGGTTTACTTAAATAAGAAAGAAATATAAAAAATTCCCAGATTTTACTTTAAAAATCGGATCACCTTTTCATAAATATATGTATTTATTTAGATATATTTATTGATGTTGATTAGATCAGATCAATGAATAAACTCTTCTGGTTTTGCCTACTTTACACATACATTATATATGCTCAATATAAAAGTCCCAGTGTATTCAAAGAGGTGACTGCCATAGGGGTCAAGCAGAAAGCTGGTTGCAGTTAGTGATAACTGTAAGTTTAAAAGTACTTTTCTTTCAAAGGCTCATTTGCTATTTTTTTTTAACCAGTAACTGATGCATTCATAGGTGTCACATTTTGTAATAATATATTGATTCTACAAGTATTATACGTAAAGCTACGTTATTAATGTTTGAGATCAGAGTGACAGACACTCTGCATACTGGTTATTTCTCAAATGTGCAGATGTTTCATGCTGCACCATAGATAACTCTCCTATCCAGCCTGTTTAGAACCCAACTCCATGGCAACATCCATAACAGAACACGCTGCTCCCAGAGACCTGAGATTCAAACACAAACAGTCACAGTGTCTTCTTCTGGGAGTAAAGCAGTGTCAGTCTCCTCTCTCTGCCCTTCTTGATAAGTGTTAGTTTTGGCCATCCATTGAAGAGCCTTGCTATCCTTCACTATTGGAGATGTTTAAGATGCGTGAACAGCTGGAATCATTACAGCAGCCTCAAGAGACTTTTCATCATGTTCAAGGGACCACAATTCAGAGACAGGTGGCCAGACCTGGTAAGTTTTGGGATACAAGACATAGTAAATTTTTTCTTCGTTGTAATTTACAGGTGATTTATGAATGATAAATACGAGCAAATCTGGCATGATAAAAATAACTAAATATGAACAAGTGCTCAAAGTTAGAGGTTGGAGAATATTTTCCAATTCTGCTTTTATTAAATTAGTATAGTAATTTCCTTGTCAGTTCCTTGCTTAGTGAATGGATTCAACAGGTATATAATAAATACATTTTCTTACCATCATATGATATCTCTCTTTGTAAAGTTTCCCTTTGTCAGTTTTGCTCAAGGAAAACTAGACAATGAGCAAAAATTAAATGAACTTTAATTAAAAAAAGTACCTTTGTATATTGTATTTAATAAGCCAATGGAAAAACATAAAGGTCTATTCACAACAAAGTTAACAGACAAGTGAACTACATAAAATCAGTCATTAATCAGGGAGTTCTCCAATACTTGATTTTGGCAGTTTATACTCAATATGGTATATACATTATGCCCCATCTACAACACAGTATGTCCTTGCAAGAATGAGGAGAGCAGACGTTATCATGGAACCAGAGGAACGTGAAGGTTATTATTTTAACTTGCTTCCTGGGAAAATGTACTAAAAGGAACTTATTGAAAAAAAGAAAAAATAATGGACATACACTTCTACTTATGCTTTCCAAAATAGCATGCTCATATTTGATCATATCAAAGCAGCCTTTATCATTCTTCTGAAGATGTTGATAGGAAAATGATTAATTCACAGAAGTTGGAAAAGGCAACAATTCAAGAAGGTATACTATAGGATGCGCAAAAGACTATGCCAAGTAACCAATATATGTGAGCTTTTATCTGGTGGGTATTAGAAACATTCTCAGCATTGAGGTGCACGTGAGATGAACGTTTTGTCAAAAATTCAACATTTAAATATGCACTACACACAGAAACATATCAGGTTTGTCCTTGCACAATGCATAGTTGAGTCAACTCACCAGCACATCACTTTTCATAAATAGCTCCTTGTGTTAAAATTCCTCATTTTTTAAATATAGACTGCTACTCATAACAGAGAGCTGTAATTAGATTTTCTCTGTGGATTTCTTTCTAAAACAGACCAACTGTATGTGGTACCTGACCTGGCATTGTAAGAACACCTCAATACATCAATGTGTCAGTGAACCCACATCAGATCATAGATTCAGGATTCACCCAGTAGGTAGTGAGATCAGACCCCTCATGTAGTGGTATTCATCCCCAGCAATTCAATGCATATCCTCCATTTCATTTTCACACGATGAGAAGGTCTCAGATACACTATATGCCAACAGTGCTCGATACACTATTTTTAAATACACTATTATTTTTAAATACACTCTTTTTTAATATACGTCAATTAAAGTATCTGTTTTAATATGAAATTAAGGTGTATACTTTCGCCATTACATGCTACTATGGAACTTGTGGTCGGATCATGGAAGAAAGTCCTAAATTGATATTTGCTGTTTGAGATGAGCAATTTTCATTGTGCATTTAAATTAAGATACATGAGTACTATTGTAGGTGTCTTAGCTTGAGCTAAACAGCTGATGCAACAACACCTTTCTATTCAGATCAATGATTTCAACTTATTTTTGCTCAAGAAAATTACATTTCTGTTTCAATAATAGAACATTAGAAAAGCGGATTATCATTTATGTCTTCAGGAACACTTTGTTGAAGAAAAGCATTGAAAAAGTGCAAATGCTCAGTGTCTGTAATTTAAGAACATTTGAAGAGATAACATTTTTAGAAGAGATAAAGATTTTTCTGAGGAAAGAATTCTACTTCAAAATATTTGAGCATTGAACAGGAAAGAATGTAACACACACTGTTATGGGGAAAAAAGTACATTCTATTTGAATTATATGGTTTTACATATCAGGACATAATAACAATCATCTGATCCATTCAAAAATGGAAATCATTCATGACAGTTGGCCAATCTTCCCAGGAGTGGATGTTCCAACAAATTTACCCCAAGGTAGGCTGATGAGTTGAAACACCAGAGGCCAGAGGGTGGATGGGCAGAGAAACACAAACCACAGCACTACACCAATTAGAGGGCAAAACAAATTGTGTGGCACCTGGAAACATGGAGAACGTGTTCACATCAGAGGCTTTTGATTATGCTTGTTCACTTCTAGCCAACATTATAGCTGGATTATTCTAGTTCTGTTCTTTTTTGGCATACACTAGTGTTGTCCAACTTATTAATGTAGAGTAATGCATACTATGCAGAAGCTTAGTTTGGAGTTGCCGGCATGATTTATTTATGATACGGTATAATATAACCTATGGGTTTTCTGGGAGCCATGATGGAGGCCAGTTGGACGTCAATGTTAGATACATTAGCAAAGTAAACTATGTATGCATCATGCTCACACCTGGTTTGTAAGTGTCATATCATACATTTGAGCCTGTGATAAGCTAACATTTTTCCTTTTAGCCTGCTTACAGAAGGTTATTACCACTCCCCTAACACATTTAAAAGGTTTGGGCAGCAGTGTAGACTGTGCTGATTGCCCACTTCATACATACATAGGGTGCAAAGCTGTACCACTGCCTCACCCTTTTTTTTTATGATATTCACATTTTTTTTCTTTTTGTCAAGGGAACCTATTTTTCCGACTTATTGAGGATTTATATCCATTGGGAGGTCACAGCACTGTTTATCAGTGCCCTAATTTTCCCTGACATTCATTACAATTAGATCTATAAAAGCAAGATGGAAACAATTGTGATGTTAATAGTGTTTATATTTCTCTAACAGCATGGTTCCTCAGAAATATTATTATATTGACATTGTTTTACCCAAACGCTTGGTTAGTGTAACAACTCTGAGGAGGATCAGCGATGCAGAACCTAGTATCAAAGGAAACTGAGGACTTAAGAGGAAGTCAAGATGGATTTCACTCTGACCAATATGCACCCTATGGTTGAGCCGCAGATGGAGAAGCCCAGAGACTTGTGCGGCACCCAGAATTACCTCCAGAACCTCAGTAACCCTAATAATTCAAAACAACTGAAGAAGCAAGTTTGGATAACAGTCAGTCAGAAGGGTAGGACAAGGCAGGATAAATGATGAAGCAGGATAAACAGGAACAAGCCGAGGTCAGGAATATAGAAGTCAGAATGTTCAAAACAAGCAGGAGTCAGAATACCAGAAATAACGAATACCAAATCACAATACCACAAATAGGCACAAGGCACTATCACATGCAAAGTTTCAATGCAGACTGAGCCTTTAAATATCCCTCCAAAGCATGTCTCCGCCTCTGGGATGAAAACGGGGCTTGGAAGAAAACAAGGAAGTAGTTTTAAAAACTAAGATGAAAACGAGGCTTGGAGGCAAAATAGGAAGTAGCTTTAAAAACTTAAGATGGCACCGCCGTATGGAAGGGACTTCCGTATGGCAATAGCTAAGGGATTGGCAGCGTGTAGTGTGGAGGAGTGTGCGCTGTACTGCATAAGCGCATGCGCACATTCTCTGAAAACACAGCAGCGAATCTTTGCGGACAGAACCTCAAGGTAAGTATTACAGCACCCTCCTCTCTACGGGCACCGTGCCAGCGACCAGGAGACGGTTTGGATGGAAAACGTTCATGAAAAATGCGTATCAGGGCAGAGCATGAATGTCAGAGGCAGCAACCCAAGATCTCTACTCCGGACCGTATCCCAACCAATGGACGGAATATTGAAGCTTACCCTAAAGATTCTGGAGTCAAGGATAGCTTCTAATTAATATTCATCCTGACCGCGAATAAGAACAGGTTCTGGAGTGACATGTGGTATCGAAAACTGATTAATTATCACTGGTTTTAGGAGAGAAAAATTAAACGCATTGTGAATGCGTAAGGATAGTGGTAAGTCCAATGCATAAGACACGTTGTTGATCGTAGAACGAATCTTGTATGGACCAATATACTTAGGACCCAGGGTTTTGGATCCATGCACTAGGCGAAGATTCCTCGTGGATAACCAAACAGAGTCCCCAGGGGCTAATACAGGAGTGGCAGAACGGTAGCGATCAGCAGCCTTTTTCTGAACAATTTTTGCCTGGGAGATGGTGTCACTAATACCCTTCCAGTGTTGTTGAAGATCCAAGTAACGAGCATCAGCGGCTGGGTTATCCAAGGGAAAAAAATCGGTAGGCCAAAGGTTAGATTTCAAGCCATTGGCAGCACAAAACGGGGAAACCTTCAAAGAATCGTGATAGCTACCACTGAACGATAATTCAGCCAGTGGAAGGAAGGAAACCTAGTTGGTTTGATCCTTGGAAACAAACATCCTGGGGTATTGGTTCAATACTTGGTTAGTCCTCTCTGTTTGTCCATTGGATTGAGGGTCATAGGCAAAATAAAAGATGAAGATGAATGCCCAGGTGTTTGCAGAGTGACTTCCAGAATATGGAAATGACCTGGGGACCTCTGTTCGAGACTATACTTTGAGGAATGCCATGAAGCCTGAATACCTCTTTTAACATGGTGGTAGCCAACCTCTCAGCAGAGGGGAGTTTAGGTAATGCAACAAAGTGAGCTTGTTTAGAAAAAAAATCAACCCCTACAAAGATAGTGGTCATCCATGAGGATATCGGAAGATCCGTCACAAAGTCCATGGCTCTCTGGGACCAAGGCATCTTGGAAACTGGGAGTGAGTGGAGGAAGCATGGACATGGAAGGCCACCAAAACCGAGGAAGAAGAAGGAACTGTACATTACTGTACGATGAACAGCCACTGGAGAGTGATGAGCCCAGATATGCACATCCGAACGTAAGTGGCGAGGCACAAACAGTCATCCCGGGGGTGTCCTGGCCCCACGGGGGGCAATGTTTTGAGTGAGATGAATTTTGTGGAGTAGAGTAGTAGAAACAGAGCCCAGGAGACGATGCGCAGGAATGATAGTCTCTTCTTTGTGGGGGCATCTGGAGACTCGAATTGTCTGGACAGAGCATCAGCCTTAGTATTGTTTGACCCAGGTCTGTATGTGATCATAAAATTAAAAAGGGTGAAGAAAAGAGCCCAGCGGGCTTGACATGGATTGAGTCTTTTTGCCTTTTCAAGGTACAGTAGATTTTTATGATCAGTGATAATAGTTACAGGAACCACCGATCCTTCCAATAGATTTCTCCATTCTTCCAAAGCCAATTTGATAGCTAAATATTTCTGTTCCCCACATCATAGTTGCATTCAGCTGGAGTAAAGCATTTGGAGAAGAAGGAGCAAGGGTGAGTACGATTCGATCCTTGATCCCTTTGGGAGAGGATAGCCCCAGCGCCCGAATCAGAAGCATCCACTTCAAGGATGAATGGGCGAGTAGCATCTGGTCTGCGCAGGATAGGTGCTGACAAAAAAACTATTTTACGTTTTTCAAATTCGGACACAGCGTCAGGAGGCCAGGAACCAGGGTTAGAACCTTTGCGAGTGATGGCAGTAATGGGAGCAACAATCTGAGAAAAATTTCTTATGACTCTCCGGTAATAGTTGGCAAAACCTAAAAATCGGTGGATGCCTTTGAGATCGGAGCGTCTTTTCCATTCACTGATGGCTGTCAATTTCTCAGGATCCATCTCCAGACCCGTCTCAGAAATAATGTACTCTAAAAATTTTATGCGGCCGCATTCAAATTCGCATTTCTCGGCTTTTGCGTATAAGGAATTCTCTCGTAAAAGTTGAAGTACTCGTTTGACATGTTGTATATTATCTACCAGGTTATTGGAATAGATTAGTATTTCATCCAAATAGATCATTTCATGAGAGAGGAGCATGTCTCTGAAGATATCGTTCACAAAACTTTGAAAAACAGCGGGGGCATTGCATAGCCCAAAAGTATTCATAGTGCCCAAACGAGTATTAAAAGCAGTTTTCCACTCATCTCCCTCTTGAATTCTGACCAGATTAACCCTAGGATCCAACTTGGTAAAAAAAATTCAAACATCTTTTAGTTGGTCATAAAATTCAGAGATCAGAGCTAGGGGATACTTGTTTTTGACAGTAATTTTGTTCAGACCTCTGTAATCAATACAAGGTCTGAGGGAGACCTCTTTTTTTAACAAAAAAGAACCCTGCTCCTTCAGGGGATGAGGAATGTCTGATGAAGCCCTTTTTAAGGTTGCCTTCGATATATTGTGCAAGGGCTTTATTCTCAGGTCCTGAAAGTGGGTATGTATGGCCTGCAGGGGGTGAACTGCCCGGTAGTAAGTCAATAGGGCAGTCATGTTTCCGGTGAGGGGGTAGAATGTCTGCTTTCTGACTGGAAAATACATCCAAGAACTCCCAATAGCGGACCGGAATTAATGACTGAGGATCTTTAGGTATTTCTAGTGCAGCATGAATCTTTTGCATGGATATGCAGGATGATTCGATGCATTCTTCACTCCATGCTGTGATTTGGCCCTCTTTCCAATTGATGGTTGGGTTGTGGTGTTATAACCATGGCAAGCCGAGAATTATGGCCTGGTGTGGGCTGGATAGGGAATCAAATGTAATATCCTCGACATGAAGGACTCCCACCTTTAGTGTGATAAATTCTGTCTCCAAAGATATGATACCGGAACCAAGTGGAGTGCAATCTAGGGCTTCTTCATGAACTTTGTTCTGGAATTTTGTGTTCATGGGCCCATTTTTAATCAATGAAGTTTCCAGCAGCCCCGGAATCTATGAAGCTTGAGTGGTCACTTGGTGACCTTTCCACTGCAGCGTGATGGGAACCAGAAATCTGTGAGAAGAGAGAGGCATGGTAGTAGATATGCTCAGTGGAATGCCTCTTTCTCCCACCAAGCTTGATAGTTTTCCACATTTTTAGGGCATCTCTGTGCCCTGTGGCCCTTTTGATCGCAATATAAGCAAAGTTTCAGGTCTTTACGTCTTTGTTTTTCAGCAGCGGAGAGATGAAGAACGGGCACTATCTCCATAGGCTCGGTAGAAGAGAAGGCGGATTCAGGAACAGTGATGGGAGAATTGGTTTCAGGAATAGAACAATCTCTGAGAGTTAGAGGTCTTCTCTCTTTTGATCTCTCTTGTTTTCTCTCTTGGTTACGAGCATCTAGCTAGAGAAAGAGTGTCTCTAAATTCTTCTAGATTTTCTGGAAGATCACGATAGGTTAGAAATTCTTATGAATGGGGACTCTATTTCGGTTTATATTTATTACTGCTGATTTAGTAATGATATGCCAAGTTTTACATTACTGCTGATTCTGCCATGAAATGCCAAGTTTATATATTACTGCGGATTGAATAAAGATGTGCCAAGTTTATATATTACTGCTGATTTTGCCATTAAATGCTTGCCATGAAATGCTAAGTTTATATATTACTGCTGATTTTGGCATAATATGCCAAGTTTGTACATTACTGCAGATTTAGTCATGATATGCCACATTTATAAATTACTGCTGATTTAGTCATTATATGCCAAATTTATATATCACTGCTGATTTAGTCATGATATGCAATATTTATATATTGCTGCAGATTTTTCCATGAAATGCCAAGTTTTTAAATTACTGCCGATTTAGACATAATGTGCCAAATTTATATATTACTGCTAATTTAGTCATGATATGCGAAATATATATATTACTGCTAATTTAGTCATGATCTGCCAAGGTAATATATTACTGCTGATTTTTTCATGACATTTCATGTTTATATATTAGTGCTGATTTATTCATGATAGGTTAGTGTATATATCACTGCTGATTTAGTCATGATATGCCAAGTTTATATATTACTGCTGATTTATTCATTAAATGCCAAGTGTATATATTACTGCTGATTTAGCCATGCTATGCCAAGTTTATATTTAGTCATGAAATGCCAAGTTTATTCATTACTGCAAATCTTGCCATGGCATGCCAAGTTTACGCATTACTGATGATTTAGTCCTGAGAGCCGCACAGGCAGCATGGAGGAGACCATGCTTCCTGCCACTAGCCACCAGGGAAAGGTAAGTGCTGGGGAGATGGGGGGATTTGGGCAAATTGGCTGTGGGATATTAAATGCAAATAACACTGGCAAATTATTAGGCAATTAGCAGGGGCATCTTAAATGGCAAATAACTCTGCATATTATTGGGCAAATTGGCTGGGGCATATTAAATGGCAAATAACACTGCATATTATTGGGCAAAATGGCTGGGGCATATTAAATGGCAGATAACACTGGCATAATATTGGGCAAATTAGCAGGGGCATATTAAATGGCAAATAACACTGACATATTATTGTGCAAATTAGCAGGGGCAAATTAAATGGCAAATAACTCTGGCATATTATTGGGCAAATTAGCAGGGGCATATTAAATGTCAAATAACACTGGCATATTATTATGCAAATTAGCAGGGGCATATTAAATGTCAAATAACACTGGCATATTATGTAAAAATTGTATGCCTAGGGCAGCACAAAACCAAGATACACCACTGATGCCAAGTAATATATTACTGCGGATTTATACATTAAATTCCACGTTTATATATTACTGCTGATTTAGCCATGATATGCCAAGTTTATGTATTACTTATGATTTAGTCATGATTTACCAAGTTTATATATTACTGTTGATTTAGTCATGAAATGCAAAGTTTATAGATTTCTGCGGATTATGATATGCCAAGTTTTACATTACTGTTAATTTTGCCATGATATGCCAAGTTTATAAATTACTGCTGATTTAGTCATGATTTGCAAAGTTTATAAATTAATGCTTATTTTATGTATGGAGGAATAAAAAAACCAAAAATCAAAATAAGACTTTTATTTTGGGATATAAACAGTGGTATATTAGCGATACCAAACATAAAAAAATACCACGATGCCTCCATTTTAAAACATATATGTAAATGGCTGGGAAAAAAAGAATTTGGAAGGCTGGATGGCTTTAGAAACTCACATGACAAAAATTTCTGATCAATCTCTACTACCTTGGATAAAAACAAAACATTTAGGAATGGGCCTTACATTAGAGAAAATAAGATGGTGGAGAGTATCCTGAACTTCTGGGATAAATTTAAAAAAGAATATAGGCTAGATTGGGATAGTGATATTAGAATAGGAAATCCACTAAAAATATTGGAATACAATATAGAAGATATGGACATATCAAAATGGGAGGAAAAATGTATATTAAAAATCTCAGACATAATAGTGGGTCAGAAAATTATACCATACCCAGAATTATCCCAAAGATATGGTTTGACATTGTTCGACATTTTTTAATACCTAAGAATAAAAAAATATATCTCAAAAAACAATTATAGAGAAGATGAGGATATAGTAGGGCTGAAGATGATGTTGACCCAGGGAAGTAAAACGAATAAATTCCTAAAAAACACAATTTTTGCGGGACAGAAGTTAGAGATGTATGAAGACATCGGAAGGGTTATAAATAAATGGGAAGGAGATTTGGCAGTCAGAATAGATCCTAAAGAATGGCTTAAAATTATACCAAATACCAAAACAAATATTCATTGACTAAATCTTATTGAATTGCAACATAAAATTATGTATCGAACATACCTAGTTCCAACAGGATTAATAAAATGTTTTTAGACCAGGATCCTACATGCTTGAGATGTGCAGAACAACTAGGCACATACATGCATATATGGTGGAGCTGTAGGGAAATACAAAGGCTATAGAACCTAGTTTATTTTAATTCTGAGGGAAAAACTCCAGATAGATATCCCATTATCTCCAGGGGTGGCCCTGTTACATTTGGAATGGACACAAATTGGGGAAAAAAATACATACATACTCGTACATCTATTAATAGCAACAAAGATTTTAATTGCAAGGAATTGGAGGAAAAAATAAATACCAGATTGGGAACAATTGAAAAACAAATAACGTACCAATTCCAAATGGAAGATCAGGGAAAAACAATCCAAAGTAATGGATTGAAAGAATGGTTACAATATCTAAACTAACACCACAAATTATGTATTTATTTAGAATGTGTTTTACCAGGAAGAATACATTGAGATTTCTCTCGTTTTCAAGTATGTCCTGGGGACCCAGTCCAGAATGGAGTTACACAGAGTTACACATTTAACAGTAGATAAAAATACATACATTATTAAACAAGTTGTAAGAAATTTACGTAGTGCTTGGTACAGAGTATAAAAAGGGGAGTTACAAACAGTTACACAAAAAATTATTGCTGATTTTCCCATTATATGCCAAGTTTATATATTACTTCTGATTTAGTCACGATATGCCAAGTTTATATATTATGATATGCAAGTTTAAATATTACTGCTGATTTAGTCATGATATCCCAAGTTTATATATTACTGCGGATTTTGCCATGATATGACAAATTTATACATTATTGCTGATTTAGTCATGATATGCCAAGTTTATATATTACTGCGGATTTAGTAATGATATGCCAAATTTACACATTATTGCTGATTTAGTCATTATGTGACAAGTTTATTTATTACTGCTGATTTAGTCATGATATGCCATGTTTATATATTACTTCTGATTTATTCATGATATGCCAAGTTTATACATTATTGCTGATTTAGTCATGAAATGTAATGTTAATATATTACTGCTGATTTTCCCATTACATGCCAAGTTTATAAATTACTTCTGATTTAGTCACAATATGCCAAGTTTATATATTATGATTTTCCAAGTTTAAATATTACTGCGGATTTAGTAATGATATGCCAAATTTATACATTATTGCTGATTTAGTCATTTTGTGCCAAGTTTACATATTACTGCTGATTTAGTCATGATATGTTGTAAGTTTGATGCGGACCTGGAACCACTGTGCAGAAGTAGGTATGGTATACGTAACAAACCCAGGCAAGTGAACAGAATTCTTCTGCCTGATGGAATTCCACCGTACGGTTGAGCCTCAGGTTTCTTTCCTCCAGGACTTTGGCACTCTGACACTTACTAGGATAATGAAACGTAACCACAATAAAACTGACACGGGCGCAAATACCAAAAACGAAGGTACAGGAGGGCTAGGCAAGAGAATGGTCAACAAGCAGGGATCAAGGCTGGCAGCAAACGATCGGAGTCAGGAGGCAGGCGAAGAGTCAAGACAGGCGGTAAACAGGCAGAGTCAAAAACAGGCAAAATCGACAACAGGAGTCAAAGGTAGTCTGTGAACGCTAGAAAAGGCTTGGAGCACTATTTCAGGCAAGGAGCAAGTGCACAAATGAGGTTTAAATAGCCCTCCTACCAAACAATCAACAAATGAGAATCACAGGAAAAGTAATGTTTAAACCTGGCCCTTTAAGGATGAGTAAGGGCAGGAAGCCAAACGTAGAACTGCACATGTGCAGAACAATAACCTAGGATACTCATGAAAGACCTGTTAATGGAGACCAGATTGCAGTGAGACAGATCTCCGGGGAGTTCTGAGCAGGTAAGGAGGTTGGTGAGGAGGGAGTGATTGGCAGTGTGACAGTGCTGTCGGGACATTACCCCCCACTCAACGGGCGCCATAAGAGCGCCCAGGCCCAGGTTTTTTAGGAAATCGAAGATGGAAGGAGCGTACCCTGGCAGTGGCTTGAACATCAGAGGAGTCGACCCAGGACCGTTCTTCAGGACCGTATCCTTGCCAGTGAATGAAATACTGCAGACGACCACGAAGGATTCTGGAGTCAAGAATAGATTGCACTAAATACTCCTCATGGTCCTGAACTAAAACCGGGTTAGGCGTCCGTGAGACAGAGGAGTATCTATTAGAGACAACAGGTTTCAACAAGGAGACATGAAAAACGTTATGGATACGCATGGAGGAGGGCAGGTGCAAGGAGTATGAAACTTCATTGATTCTGTGGAGAACCTTGTAGGGTCCAATGTACTTGGGACCAAGGGCCGTAGAAGTAGAGTGGAGGCTAAGATTTTTTGTGGGCAACAAGACTTTATCGCCAGGATTGAGTACCGGGAAGGTGGATCATTTAGCATCAGCCCATCATTTTTGCTTTTGTTTGGCAACTGTAAGCTGGGTGCTTATACTGGCCCAATGGTACTTCAGATCTAGAGCTTGTTTCAGCAGCAGGAATGTCTGAAGGGAGAGTCACTGAAGGCCATAGGGAAGGTTCATAACCCCACATGACACAGAATGGAGACATCTTAAGGGAATCGTGGTGAGAACTATTATAGGACAGTTCAGCAAGAGGTAAGTATGTAGTCCAATCGGATTGGTCCTCAGAGACAAAGAGCCGAAGATACTGTTTAAGGACCTGATTAGTTCGCTCAGTTTGGCCATTGGTCTGGGGATGATGAGCAGAAGAAAAATGCAAAGAAATCCCCAAGTGCTTACAAAGTATTCTCCAAAAACGGGATACAAACTGGGTACCACGATCGGATATGATGGATTGAGGAACCCCATGGATTCTGATGATTTCTTTGATGAAGAAGTGGGCTAATTCCTTGGCCGTAGTGGGCTTGCTTGGAAAACAGATCCACAACTACCAGCATGACAGTCTTATTGCGAGAGGGTGGAAGGTCAGTTACGAAGTCCATGGCAATGTGGGTCCAGGGACGTGTAGCAACAGGTAAGGGGCACAGAAGACCAAAGGGTTTCTTCCTAGGGACCTTACTGCATGCACAACGATCACAAGCCATCACATAGTCATGAACATCTTTCGATAAAAGGGGCCACCAGAAGAATCTCTTGACAAGGAATTTGGTATTAATAATTCCTCTATGTCCAGCAATCGGTGAATTATGGGCCCAAGATAATACTGCTTTCCGGTATCTTGGTAGTACGAAGTATCGTCCAGGAGGAGGTATCCCTCCTTTCGGTCTAGGATACTGCGTTTTAGAAACTCGATAGATGAGGCTAGGAAACATAGCAGCTATGATACGAGCAGAAGGAATTATGGTCTCCTCCTTTTGAGGAAGATCAGGAGGATCGTGGAGTCTTGAAAGAGCATCCGCTTTTTTGTTCTTTGAAACAGGGTGGTAGGAGATTATGAAATTGAATCGTGTGAAATACAAGGACCAACGAGCTTGAAGGGGATTTAGACATTTAGCCTTTTCAATGTACAAGAGATTCTTGTGATCGGTGAAGATAGTTATGGGTGTAAGGGTACCCTCCAAAAGGTGTCTCCACTCCTCTAATGCCATCTTTATGGCCAAGAGTTCTCTGTTGCCTGCATCATAATTGCGTTCAACAGAGGTAAACATTTTAGAAAAGAACGAACATGGATGGATACGGTTAGTGACTTGATCTCTTTGAGACAATATGGCTCCTGCACCTGACTCTGAAGCATCGACCTCCAAAATGAACGGGAGGGAAGGGTCTGGACGTTTGAGTATAGGAGCTGAGGTAAAAGGGTTTTTTAGATCTTGGAATGCCTTGATAGCATTGTTGGGCCATTTCTTAGGATTAGCACCCTTTTTGGTAAGTGCTGAGATGGGTGCTACCACTTTAGAGAAATTTCTTATAAATCTTCTGTAATAATTAGCGAAACCCAAGAAGCGTTGTATTCTTTTCAGGTCTGACGGCATCACCCAATTGCTACTGGCAGTCACCTTACCCGGATCCATCTCTAGAGCTCCATTGGAAATCACATACCCCAAAAATTTTACTCTGAGACGTTGAAGAACCTGTCTGACATGAGTACGGTGTTCCTGCAACGTTTTGGAATATATCATTATATCATCTAGATATATCATGACGTGAGAGAGGAGCATATCACGGAACACATCATTAACAAAATTCTGAAAAACAGCTGGTGCATTACATAAACTGAATGGCATGACAAGGTATTCATAATGTCCATAACTAGTATTAACGGCGGTTTTCCATTGGTCACCTTCACGAATGCGTATCAGATTATAGGCCCCTCTGAGGTCCAATTTGGTGAAGATGGTAGCCTCTTTCAATTGATCATATAATTCAGATATAAGCGGAAGAGGATACTTATTCTTGATAGTGATCTTGTTAAATCCCCTATAATCAATGCAAGGTCTGAGAGAGCCTTCTTTTTTGGCAACAAAGAAAAATCCTGCCCCAGCAGGAGAAGATGATGGTCTTCTAAACCCTTTTTGAATACTTTCCTTGATGTATTGAGCCAAAGCTTTGTTCTCAGGTTCAGAAAGAGGATAGGTACGACCTGAAGGGTGAGTCGTTCCAGGTAATAGGTCTATTGGACAATCGTAGCTCCTATGAGGAGGAAGGATCTCGGCTTTTTCTTTAGAAAGACATCAAGGTATTCGAAATATTGCTTGGGTACTAGAGTGCGAGGATCTTCTGGGGTTAGTTCAAGTAACACGTTTATCTTTAAAGGATGAGAACAGCATGAGGATTTACAATCTTTGCTCCAAGCTGTGATCTCCCCTTGGATCCAATCGATACTGGGGTATGTCATTGGAGCCAAGGAAAACCTAGGATGACGGGTAAATGAGGACTAGACAGGGCATCAAAGACCAATTCTTCAATGTGACATACCCCGATTTTGACTCCCAATGGTAGGGTTTCTTCAGATATTACGCCAGTACCTAGTGGGGTACCATCTAAGGTGGTTATAGGGTTCTTCTGAGTCTTGAACAAAAAAGGGATACCTTGACAATTGGCAGAGGAACTGTCTATGAAGTTGCCGGCTGCTCCTGAATCAATGAAGGCCTGTGTGGTCACTTGGTGACCGGTCCACTGGAGCGTGATGGGTACGAGTAATCTTTGGTCTGGAGGAGGCGTAAGGGTAGAAATGCTCAGTGGAGTGCCTCTAGTCTCCACTAAGCCCGGAAGTTTCCCTGGTTCTGCTTCTGGGGGCAATAGCAAGCTATGTGACCTTTCTGACCGCAGTACAAACAGAGACCCATTGTCCTTCTACGCTGTTTCTCTTCTTCCGATAGGTGTAGAATTGGGCCTATCTCCATTGGTTCGGCAGCATTGGCAGGGGTTTCTTGGATAGCCGCAGGTGGGAAATAAGTGTTTTGTGGTTTATTCATTCTAGGTCTATGATCTCGTTCTCTGTCACGTTCCAAACGCCTTTCTTGATTCCTGGCATCTAATCTTAAGCAAAGAGCAATTAGGCCTTCCAGGTCGTTAGGTAAGTCTCTATAGGTCAGAGCGTCTTTCAGGGACTCGTTGAGACCTCTACGGAATGCTGCCCTGAGGGCACTGGTGTTCCAGTCTGTTTCGTAAGCGAGAGTTCTAAATTCAATAGCATACTGAGCTACCGTTTTCCTTCCTTGACATAACTCCATGAGATTGGACTATGCGGATTCACGTCTGCCAGGAGCATCAAACACTGCACGAAATGCTGATATGAATGCATCTGCGTCTTCGAGGAGAGGAGAACTTCTTTCAAGTAAGGGAGAGGCCCACGCCAAGGCTTCGCCTCTCAGTAAATTGATAATAAACGCAACTCATGAGGAGTGAGTGGCAAAAGTAAAAGGCTGAGTATGGAAATGCAAAAGGCACTGATTGAGAAAACCTCTGCATTCTTTCGGTGTTCTTTCCAGAGTACTTATCGGGAACTGGCATCTTGGGAGGTTTGGCTGCGGTCTGTACTCCCGAGGTAGAGGGTGTAGCTTCAGACGTAGGTGTAGAGGGAGTTGGGGATCTGGAGGCGGTTAAGGAGCGTAATAGATCTGTGACAGTGTCTACCTTCTGCTCCAGGTTCTGTAGGTGGGATGCATGGGTTGTCAGAATCTGGCCGTGTCGGTCCTGTCGAGATGCGATACGGTTTAAATCTGCGGGTTCCATAGTTTTTTGGCCTGAAATAACTGTAAGGTTGATGCGGAGCTGGAACCACTGTGCAGAAGTAGGTATAGTATACGTAACAAACCCAGGCAAGTGAACAGAAGAGAAACCTGGCCCTTTAAGGATGAGTAAGGGCAGGAAGCCAAACGTAGAACTGCACATGTGCAAAACAATAACCTAGGATACTCATGAAAGACCTGTTAATGGAGACCAGATTGCAGTGAGACAGATCTCCGGGGAGTTTTGAGCAGGTAAGGAGGTTGGTGAGGAGGGAGTGATTGGCAGTGTGACAGTGCTGTCGTGACACATGTTTATATATTACTTCTGATTTAGTCATGATATAACAAGTTTATACATTATTGCTGATCTAGTCATGAAATTCAATGTTTATATATTACTGCTGATTTTCCCATTGTATGCCAAGTTTATATATTACTTCTGATTTAGTCAGGATATCCCAAGTTTATAAATTATGATATGCCAAGTTTATATATTACTGCTGATTTAGTCATGATATGCCATGTTTATATATTACTTCTGATTTATTCATGATATGCCAACTTTAAATATTACTGCAGTTTTAGTCATGATATGCCAAGTTTAAACATTATTGCTGATTTAGTCATGATATGTCAAGTTTATTTTTTACTGCAGATTTTGGCATGATATGACTAGTTTATACATAACTGCTGCTTTAGGCTTGATATGCTAAGTTTATATATTATTGCTTATTTTGCCATGATATGAAAAGTTTATATATTACTACCATAAATTTACTGCCATGATATGCCACGTTTATACATTAATGCTTATTTAGCCATGAAATGCCAATGTTATATATTATTGTTGATTTAGTCATGATATTCCAAGTTTATATATTACTGCTGATTTTTCCATGATATCCCACGTTTAAATATTACTTCTTATTTAGTCATTGTATGCAAAGTTTATATATTACTGCTGATTTAGTCATGAAATGCCATGTTTATATATTAATGCGAATTTTGCCATGATATGCCAAATTTATACATTACTGCTGATTTAGTCATGATATGACAAGTTTATATATTACTGCAGATTTGGTAATGATATGCTAAATTTATACTTTATTGCTGATTTAGTTATTCTGTGCCAAGTTTATATATTACTGCTGATTTAGTCATGATATGCCATGTTTATATATTACTTCTGATTTAGTCATGATATGCAAAGTTTCTACATTATTGCTGATCTAGTCATGAAATGCAATGTTTATATATTACTGATGATTTTCCCATTGTATGCCAAGTTTAGAAATTACTTCTTATTTAGTCACGATATCCCAAGTTTAGAAATTATGATATGCCAAGATTATATATTACTTCTGATTTAGTCATGATATGCCATGTGTATTTATTACTTCTGATTTAGTCTTGATTTGCCAAGTTTAAACATTATTGCTGATTTAGTCATGAAATGCTATGTTTTTATATTACTGCTGATTTAGTCATGAAATGCCATGTTTTTATATTACTGCTGATTTAGTCATGATATGCCAAGTTTATTTTTTACTGCGGATTTTGCCATATTATGCCAAGTTTCTATATTACTTCTGATTTAGTCGCAATATGTCAAGTTTATATATTATGATATGCTAAGTTTATATATTACTGCTGATTTAATCATGATATGCCATATTTATATATTACTTCTGATTTAGTCATGATTTGCCAAATTTATACATTATTGCTGATATTGTCGTGATATGCCAAGTTTTTTTATTGCTGTGGATTTTGACATGATATGACTAGTGTATAAATAATTGCTGATTTAGTCATGATGTGCCAAGTTTATATATTAATGCAGATTTAGTCATGATATGCCAAGGTTATATATTACTTCTTATTTAGTCATAATATGCGAATTTTTTATATTACTGCTGATTTAGTCATGATGTGACAAGTTTATATATTACTGCGGATTTAGTAATGATGTGATACGTTTATATTTTACTGTTGATTTAGTCATGATATGCCAAGTTTATACATTATTGCTGATCTAGTCCTGAAATGCAATGTTTATATATTACTGCTGATTTTCCCATTATATGCCAAGTTTATATATAACTGCTGATATAGTCATGATATGCCAAGTTTATTTATTGCCGCGGATTTTGACATGATATGACTAGTTTATAGATAACTGGTGATTTAATCATGATGTGCCAAGTTCATATATTACTTCTTATTTAGTCATGATGTGCCAAGTTTATATATTACTGCGGATTTTGCCATGATATGACTAGTTTATATATTACTGATGATTTAGTCATGATATGCCAAGTTTATATATTACTTCTGATTTAGTCATGATATGTCAAGTTTATATATTACATGGGATTTTGTCATGATATGACTTGTTTATATATTACTGCTGATTTAGTCATGATATGCCAAGTTTATATATTACTGCTGATTTAGTCACGATATGCTAAGTTTATATATTATGATATGCCAAGTTTATATATTACTGCTGATTTAGTCATGATATGCCATATTTATATATTACTTCTGATTTAGTCATAATTTGCCAAATTTATACATTATTTCTGATATTGTCATGATATGACAAGTTTATTTATTGCTGCGGATTTTGACATGATATGACTAGTTTATACATAATTTCTTATTTAGTCATGATGTGCCAAGTTTATATATGACTGCTGATTTAGTCATGATATGCCAAGTTTATATAACACTTCTTATTTAGTAATAATAAGCCAAGTTTATATATTGATGCTGATTCAGTCATGATATGCCAAGTTTATATATTACTGCTGATTTAGTCATGATTTGCCAAGTTTATATATTACTGCGGATTTAGTAATGATATGCCACGTTTATTTTTTACTGTTGATTTAGTCATGAAATGCAAACTTTATATATTACTGCGGATTTACTAATGATATGCCAAATATATACATTATTGCTGATTTAGTCATGATATGCCATGTTTATATATTACTACTGATTTTGCCATGATATGCCAAGTTTATATATTACGTGGAATTTTGCCATGATATGACTAGTTTATATATTACTGTTGATTTAGTCATGATATGCCAAGTTTATTTATTACTTCTGATTTAGTCATGATATGCCAAGTTTTTACATTATTGCTGATCTAATCATGAAATGCAATGTTTATATATTACTGCTGATTTTCCCATTATAAACCAAGTTTATATATTACTGCTGATTTAGTCATGAAATGCCATGTTTATATATTACTTCTTATTTAGTTATGATATGCAGATTTTATATATTACTACTGATTTAGTCATGAAATTCCCAGTTAATATTTTACTGCGGATTTATAATGATATGCCAAATGTATACATTATTGCTGATTTAGTCATAATATGCAATTTTTATATATTACTGATGATTTTGCCATGATAGGACAAATTTATACTTGACTGTTTTTTTACTCGTGTTATGCCAAGTTTATATATTCCTTCTTATTTAGTCATGATATGCCAAGTTTATATATTACTGCTGATTTTGTCATGATATGCCAAGTTTAAATATTACTGCTGATTTAGTCATGACATGCCAAGTTTTAGATATTACTGCTGATTTAGTCATGATATGCCAAGTTTATACATTACTGCTGATCTAGTAATGATATGCCAAGTTTATATATTACTGCTAATTTAGTCATTATATGCCAAGTTTATATATTGCTGTTGATTTTGAATTGATATGCCAGGACAAATTTATACTTGACTGTTTTTTTACTCGTGTTATGCCAAGTTTATATATTCCTTCTTATTTAGTCATGATATGCCAAGTTTATATATTCCTTCTTATTTAGTCATGATATGCAAAGTTTCTACATTATTGCTGATCTAGTCATGAAATGCAATGTTTATATATTACTGATGATTTTCCCATTGTATGCCAAGTTTAGAAATTACTTCTTATTTAGTCACGATATCCCAAGTTTAGAAATTATGATATGCCAAGATTATATATTACTTCTGATTTAGTCATGATATGCCATGTGTATTTATTACTTCTGATTTAGTCTTGATTTGCCAAGTTTAAACATTATTGCTGATTTAGTCATGAAATGCTATGTTTTTATATTACTGCTGATTTAGTCATGAAATGCCATGTTTTTATATTACTGCTGATTTAGTCATGATATGCCAAGTTTATTTTTTACTGCGGATTTTGCCATATTATGCCAAGTTTCTATATTACTTCTGATTTAGTCGCAATATGTCAAGTTTATATATTATGATATGCTAAGTTTATATATTACTGCTGATTTAATCATGATATGCCATATTTATATATTACTTCTGATTTAGTCATGATTTGCCAAATTTATACATTATTGCTGATATTGTCGTGATATGCCAAGTTTTTTTATTGCTGTGGATTTTGACATGATATGACTAGTGTATAAATAATTGCTGATTTAGTCATGATGTGCCAAGTTTATATATTAATGCAGATTTAGTCATGATATGCCAAGGTTATATATTACTTCTTATTTAGTCATAATATGCAAATTTTTTATATTACTGCTGATTTAGTCATGATGTGACAAGTTTATATATTACTGCGGATTTAGTAATGATGTGATACGTTTATATTTTACTGTTGATTTAGTCATGATATGCCAAGTTTATACATTATTGCTGATCTAGTCCTGAAATGCAATGTTTATATATTACTGCTGATTTTCCCATTATATGCCAAGTTTATATATTACTGCTGATATAGTCATGATATGCCAAGTTTATTTATTGCCGCGGATTTTGACATGATATGACTAGTTTATAGATAACTGGTGATTTAATCATGATGTGCCAAGTTCATATATTACTTCTTATTTAGTCATGATGTGCCAAGTTTATATATTACTGCGGATTTTGCCATGATATGACTAGTTTATATATTACTGATGATTTAGTCATGATATGCCAAGTTTATATATTACTTCTGATTTAGTCATGATATGTCAAGTTTATATATTACATGGGATTTTGTCATGATATGACTTGTTTATATATTACTGCTGATTTAGTCATGATATGCCAAGTTTATATATTACTGCTGATTTAGTCACGATATGCTAAGTTTATATATTATGATATGCCAAGTTTATATATTACTGCTGATTTAGTCATGATATGCCATATTTATATATTACTTCTGATTTAGTCATAATTTGCCAAATTTATACATTATTTCTGATATTGTCATGATATGACAAGTTTATTTATTGCTGCGGATTTTGACATGATATGACTAGTTTATACATAATTTCTTATTTAGTCATGATGTGCCAAGTTTATATATGACTGCTGATTTAGTCATGATATGCCAAGTTTATATAACACTTCTTATTTAGTAATAATAAGCCAAGTTTATATATTGATGCTGATTCAGTCATGATATGCCAAGTTTATATATTACTGCTGATTTAGTCATGATTTGCCAAGTTTATATATTACTGCGGATTTAGTAATGATATGCCACGTTTATTTTTTACTGTTGATTTAGTCATGAAATGCAAACTTTATATATTACTGCGGATTTACTAATGATATGCCAAATATATACATTATTGCTGATTTAGTCATGATATGCCATGTTTATATATTACTACTGATTTTGCCATGATATGCCAAGTTTATATATTACGTGGAATTTTGCCATGATATGACTAGTTTATATATTACTGTTGATTTAGTCATGATATGCCAAGTTTATTTATTACTTCTGATTTAGTCATGATATGCCAAGTTTTTACATTATTGCTGATCTAATCATGAAATGCAATGTTTATATATTACTGCTGATTTTCCCATTATAAGCCAAGTTTATATATTACTGCTGATTTAGTCATGAAATGCCATGTTTATATATTACTTCTTATTTAGTTATGATATGCAGATTTTATATATTACTACTGATTTAGTCATGAAATTCCCAGTTAATATTTTACTGCGGATTTATAATGATATGCCAAATGTATACATTATTGCTGATTTAGTCATAATATGCAATTTTTATATATTACTGATGATTTTGCCATGATAGGACAAATTTATACTTGACTGTTTTTTTACTCGTGTTATGCCAAGTTTATATATTCCTTCTTATTTAGTCATGATATGCCAAGTTTATATATTACTGCTGATTTTGTCATGATATGCCAAGTTTAAATATTACTGCTGATTTAGTCATGACATGCCAAGTTTTAGATATTACTGCTGATTTAGTCATGATATGCCAAGTTTATACATTACTGCTGATCTAGTAATGATATGCCAAGTTTATATATTACTGCTAATTTAGTCATTATATGCCAAGTTTATATATTGCTGTTGATTTTGAATTGATATGCCAGGACAAATTTATACTTGACTGTTTTTTTACTCGTGTTATGCCAAGTTTATATATTCCTTCTTATTTAGTCATGATATGCCAAGTTTATATATTACTGCTGATTTTGACATGATATGACTAGTTTATATAATACTGCTGATTTAGTCATGATATGCCAAGATTATATATTACTGCTGATTTTGCCATGATATGCCAAGTTTATGTATTACTTCTGATTTAGTCACTATATGCCAAGTTTATATATTACTGATTATTTTTCCATGATATGAAAGGTTTATACATTACTACCATAAATGTAATGCCATGATATGTCACGTTTATACTTTTCTGCTGATTTAGTCATAAAATGCCATTGTTATTTATTATTGCTGATTTAGTCATGATATGCCAAGTTTATATATTACTGCTGATTTTGCCATGATAAGCCAAGTTTATACATTACTGCTGATTTAGTAATCATATGCCAATTTTATACATTACTGCTTTTTTAGTCATGATATACCAAGTTTATATATTACAGCTAATTGTCAGGATCTACCGCGGAGTAGATCCCCCGAATACCCTGTTCTGCTTACCTTACAAGATTTGTCTCTTCCTGCAACATATGTGCCCGTACTAAAGAGAGTCATCACAAAAATCCAGGTTTACTTCAACCATTGCCCATTCCTACGAGACAATGGGGAGATATTTCTATGGATTTTATCAATGACCTACCACCATCTCGTCAATTCACCACATTAATGGTCATAGTGGACCGTCTCACTAAGATGGCACATTTTGTTCCCAGTCCAGGCCTTCCTTCAGCTACTGAAACTGCCGATCTTTTTATACGAGAGGTCTTTAAGCTTCATGGTTTACCCAAAAACATTGTTTCCGATCGAGGCACCCAGTTTACATCCCACTTCTGGAAGGCATTCTGTACGGACTACATATACAACGCTCCCTCACTACGGCATTCCATCCCCAAAGTAACGGTCAAACCGAACGTACCAATCAAACTTTAGAGCAGTATTTACGTTGTTTCACCACCCATCTTTAAAATGACTAGATCAAGTTTTTACCCATAGCAGAATTTGCCTACCATAATCATATACACAATTCGACTGGGATGTCTCCATTTTTTGTCAATTATGGCTTCCACCCATCCATGCTTCCTGGAGCACCTATCTCCAGTAGTGTTCCATCAGCTACTACTCATGTACGCAATCTCACTGACACATATGCTTCGCTTCGCAGAACCTTGACACGAGCTCAACAACGTTATAAGATGTTTGCCGACCGTCACAGATCCTTGCCTCCAACCTACAAAGCGGGTGATAGGGTTTGGCTCTCTACGAGGCATCTGAAACTTGCATGTCCGACCAAGAAGCTTGGTCCCAAGTTCGTTGGTCCTTTTCCCGTTGCAGAAGTGATTTCTCCCTTAGTCGTACGACTTCTCCTCCCGTCTTCTATGAAGATCCACCCGGTTTTCCATGTATCTTTGCTTAAACCTTGGGTGGAGAATCTCTTTCCTGGAAGACTCGATCCTCCTCCAGGACCCATTCTAGTCGATGGGATTGAGGAGTACGAGGTTGAAGAGGTTCTGGACTCCAGATTGCATCGGGGTCAGCTCCAATATCTCATCCATTGGAGAGGTTATGGTCCGAGTGACAGTTCCTGGGAGCCTGCTAAGTTGATACATGCAGATTACTTGGTTCGTACCTTTCACGAATTGCACCCTGATCACCCCGGTCGTTGGTGAGCCCGGAGGTCTCGCATTTGGGCGGGGGAACTGTCAGGATCTACCGCGGAGTAGATCCCCCGAATATCCTGTTCTGCTTAATGTCCTCTCGCTCCCGAAGCGCGCACACTGCTGCCAATGGAAACGGAGGCGCGTCCCCGATGACGTCACGCCCGTCGCGTTCACAGCAAACGCGGTAACATTTAAAAGGGAGAATCACCTTGCACTCCTTGCTTGGTGATTCTCGTGTTCCTTGCCTCGCGTATATATCTTTGTTTCTCCTGATTAGTTATATTGACCTTGGACTGTTCCCTGACCATTCTGCCTGCCTGTGCCCTCTGACCCTGGATTTCCTCTGACCATTCTACCTGCCTGTGCCCCACTGATCCTGGTTTGTTCTTGCACATTTAACCATCTACTTGCTGGATTACAGTTGCTGTTTGTATATACACGTTAACCATCTACCTGCTGGATTACAGTTGCTGTTTGTACTTGCACGTTTAACCATCTACCTGCTGGATTACAGTTGCTGTTTGTATATACACGTTAACCATCCCCCTGCTGGATTACAGTTTACTTATCACTGGTATCTGCATGCTTATTATTTTCCATCTGGATTACAAACTTTTGGTGTACATTTCTGTATGACATTGGATACTGCTGGATTATCATTGCTTTACATACCAGGTTCGTACCTACAGTGTGTTATCCCTTATTATTTGAGTATATTGAGTGTGTCTGCATCTAGGTCTCTATTCTGTTTTCAACACCCATCACATAATCACCAAGCCCTACTCATGGAGACCGCGGACCTCACGAATGCTATTACTGCTCTCACACAACAGTTAACCAACCTTAATCCATCCGTGCAGGACCTACAGGCAGGCCAAGCACGTATGCAACAGCAGATACAACAACTACAAACCAACCCAGGGAATGTTCCAGACCCTGCCGCTGCAGTTCCTGTTCCTCCTCCAGCACCTATCATAGTAGAGGGAGCTACTGCACTGGAACCGCAAGTAGCCTTACCGGAGAAATTCTCCGGTGATAGGAAGAAATATCGTACCTTTATCACCACTTGTCAGATCTTGTTCACTCTACGTCCTCGTACATATGCCTCTGATTTTGTCAAGATTCACATGGTCATTTCTCTCCTTACGGAAGAACCCCAATTATGGGCTCACCACCTTCTACACACCAACAGTCCTTTATTGGAATCATGGGGTTCATTTCGCCAAGCACTGGATTCTTTATATGAAGATCCATTTAGAACAGCTTCTGCTACCAACACCATTTGTGCCCTAAGACAAGGTCGCAGACCAGTTGAAGAATATATCACTGAATTCAGAAGAGTAGCCCTCGAGACTACTTGGAATGAATCAGCTCTGCTGGATCAATTCCTTCTGGGATTGTCTGACGGATTGAAGGATGAATTGGCACGTGTGGGCATTCCATCCACCCTTGACGATCTCTCTCGCCTAGTAACACAGATTGACCGAAGATTGCGGGAGAGAAGAGCTGAACGTACATCCTCACCTAACACTACGGTACCTGCTTTTAATACCTCTTATTTGGAGCCCAGATCTCCTACCCCCTCACAGATGGAGGAGCCTATGCAGATCGGTTTGGTACGAGGTCCCTTGACTCCGGAGGAGAAAGCACGACGTAGGAATCTCAATCTATGCCGGTATTGTGGGAGACCTGGTCATACGTACCGAGACTGCCGGGCTCGGCGACGACTTCCTGACGGTAAGAATGCTTCTTTTTCGGATGGAGGAGACAGTGTTTTACCCTCCTACAAAACACCCCATTTATCTATACCTCTTTCCCTACAGGGGACTGAAGATACCATTTCCATCACGGCTATGATCGACTCGGAAGCCAGCGGGTGTTTCCTGGACATCAATCTAGCTAGAACCATGTCAATCCCCACTCTCAACAAACCGTCTCCAATACATATTCAGCTGGTGGACGGTAGCCCGCTAAGGACAGGCCCTATCACACACGAGACTGTTCCACTCATTGTAACCATCGGTGAGAGGCACCAAGAGATACTTCAATTCGATATCGTTCCAGCCCCTCTTTTTTCCGTCATTTTGGGTCTCCCATGGTTACTCAGACATAACCCTGTCATAAATTGGGATACCGGTGTTTTATCCTTCAGTTCCAAACTATGTACTCATCAATGCCTTGCTACTCCTACCTTGTGTTCTACATTGAAACAGGATCTACCTAATAACCTACCAGCGGTGTATTCCCAATTTCAAGATGTCTTTGAAAAGAAAAAAGCAGATGTACTTCCCCCTCATAGGGACTATGATTGTCCTATCGACTTACTCCCAGGGGCCTCCATTGCATTTGGAAGAATATACCCTCTTGCTGAACCGGAACTTGCCACTCTCAAAGAATACATAGAAGAGAATTTAACTAAAGGATTTATATGACCTTCTACTTCACCAGCAGGAGCAGGTATTTTCTTCGTAAAGAAAAAAGGCGGGGGACTACGACCATGTATTGATTACAGAGAGATGAACAATATTACCATCAAGAACCGTTACCCGTTACCCCTCATTCCTGAGCTACAGGATCGTCTACGCACGGCCCAGGTGTTCACAAAGATCGATCTTAGAGGCGCTTACAATCTGGTCCGAATCAGGAGAGGGGACGAATGGAAGACGGCATTTAGATCACGTTATGGACACTTCGAATATCTGGTCATGCCTTTCGGCCTATGTAATGCTCCCGCGACTTTCCAACATTTCGTAAATGACACATTCCGTGATATATTGGATCAGTTCGTCATCATTTATCTGGATGACATCCTCATCTATTCACCCTCACTTACGTCCCATAGAGAACACGTCTGCAAAGTTCTCACCCGTTTACGACAACATCGGTTGTATGTGAAACTGGAGAAATGTGAATTTGAGGCGAAAACAGAGTTTTTAGGGTTTATCCTTTCACCCAACAAGATACAGATGGATTCCAAGAAGATTGCAACTATTCTCCAATGGCCTACCCCCACCAACAGGAAAAGCATACAGCGTTTTGTGGGTTTCGCAAATTTCTACAGGAAGTTCATTAGAAATTTCTCCAAACTTATAACCCATCACCGCTTTAACGTCCAAGAACAAGATATTTAAATGGACAGATGCGGCCCAAGACGCTTTTGAATCCTTGAAGTTACGATTCACTACGGCACCTATTATGATATTTCCTGATCCTTCAAGACCATACACTCTGGAAGTAGACGCCTCTAATACAGCTGTGGGTGCCGTCTTATCCCAGAGACTTCAGGGGGACGAACAATTACATCTAGTGGCCTTCTACTCCAGAACACTAACGTCAGCTGAGAGAAATTATGACGTAGGAGAACGGGACCTTTTGGCTATAAAACTGTCACTGGAGGAATGGCGACACTTATTGGAGGGTGCTTTATATCCTATTACAGTTTTTACCGATCACAAAAATCTTGAATATCTACGCACCGCCAAAAGTACCCAGAAAGGCCAGATGGGCACTATTCTTTACACGTTTTCAGCTGCATATCACCTACCGACCCGGCTCCCGCAATCTCAAGGCTGTTGCCCTTTCAAGAATCTCAGAGATAGAAGAGATCCACGATGAGGGTCCGAGCACCATACTCCGTTCTCATCATTTTTTTAGCCGCCACACGAAATATATGGGATGCTACACACGTCTGCTTCTACGCTACCCAAACAATACCATTTTATTTACAAAGATGGTCTGTACTATCACTCCGACAAAGTTTATGTCCCACCTGAAGTACGTCTACAAATACTCCAATACTATCATGACTCCCCAGCGGCTGGCCATGGTGGAATACGACAAACTCTAGATCTCATTCAACGTACTTTTTGGTGGCCTAAACTACGTGGAGATATTACAAGATTTGTCTCTTCCTGCAACATATGTGCCCGTGCTAAAGAGAGTCATCACAAACCTCCAGGGTTACTTCAACCATTGCCCATTCCTACGAGACCATGGGGAGATATTTCTATGGATTTTATCACCGACCTACCACCATCTCGTAAATACACCACATTAATGGTCATAGTGGACCGTCTCACTAAGATGGCACATTTTGTTCCCAGTCCAGGCCTTCCTTCAGCTACTGAAACTGACAATCTTTTTATACGAGAGGTCTTTAAGCTTCCCAAGTTCGTTAGTCCTTTTCCCGTCGCAGAAGTAATTTCTCCCTTAGTAGTACGACTTCTCCTCCCATCTTCTATGAAGATCCACCCGGTTTTCCATGTATCTTTGCTTAAACCTTGGGTGGAGAATCCCTTTCCTGGAAGACTCGATCCTCCTCCAGGACCCGTTCTAGTCGATGGGATTGAGGAGTATGAGGTTGAAGAGGTTCTGGACTCCAGATTGCATCGGGGTCAGCTCCAATATCTCATCCATTGACAGATCCTGGGAGCCTGCTAAGATGATACATGCAGATGACTTGGTTCGTACCTCTCAAGAATTGCACCCTGATCACCACGGTCGTTGGCGAGCCCGGAGGTCTCGCATTGGGCGGGGGAACTGTCAGGATCTACCGTGGAGTAGATACCCTCAATACCCTGTTCTGCTTACCTGTCCTCTCGCTCTCGAAGCGCGCACACTGCTGCCAATGGAAACGGAGGCGCGTCCCCGATGCCGTCACGCCCTTCGCGTTCACAGCAAACGCGGGAACATTTAAAAGGGAGAATCACCTTGCACTCCTTGCTTGGTGATTCTCGTGTTCCTTGCCTCGCGTATATATCTTTGTTTCTCCTGATTAGTTATATTGACCTTGGACTGTTCCCTGACCATTCTGCCTGCCTGTGCCCTCTGACCCTGGATTTCCTATGACCATTGTACCTGCCTGTGCCCCACTGATCCTGGTTTGTACTTGCACATTTAACCATCTACTTGCTGGATTACAGTTGCTGTTTGTATATACACGTTAACCATCTACTTGCTGGATTACAGTTGCTGTTTGTATATACACGTTAACCATCTACCTGCTGGATTACAGTTGCTGTTTGTACTTGCACGTTAACCATCTACCTGCTTGATTACAGTTGCTGTTTGTGTATACCCATTAACCATCTCCCTGCTGGATTACAGTTTACTTATCACTGGTATCTGCATGCTTATTATTTTCCATCTGGATTACAAACTTTTGGTGTACATTTCTGTATGACATTGGATACTGCTGGATTATCATTGCTGTACATACCAGGTTTGTACCTACAGTGTGTTATCCCTTATTATTTGAGTATATTGAGTGTGTCTGCATCTAGGTCTCTATTCTGTTTCCAACACCCATCACACTAATATTGAAATAATGTGCCACGTTTATATATTACTGATGATTTTGCCATGATATGCCAAGTTTTTGAATTACTGCAGATTTTGCCATGGTATGCCAAATTTATACATTATTGCTGATTTAGTCATGAAATGACTAGTTTATATATTGCTGCTGATTTAGTCATGATATGCCAAGTTTATACATTATTTCTGATCTAGTCGTGAAATGCAATGTTTATATATTACTGCTGATTTTCCCATTATTTTCCAAGTTTATATATTACTTCTGATTTAGCCACGATATGCCAAGTTTATATATTATGATATGCCAAGTTTATATATCACTGCAGTTTTAGTAATGATATGACAAATGTATACATTATTGCTGATTTAGTTATGATGTGCCAAGTTTATATATTACTGCTTATTTAGTCATGATATGCCATATTTATATATTACTGCTGATATAGTCATGATTTGCCAAGTTTATACATTATTGCTGATTTAGTCATGAAATCACATGTTTATATATTACTGCAAATTTAGTCATAATATGCCAGGTGTATTTATTGCCACGGATTTTGACATGATATGCCAAATGTATACATTATTGCTGATTTAGTCATAAAATGCCATGTTTATATATTACTGCTGATTTAGTCATGATATATCAAGTTTATGTATTACTGTGGATGTAGTAATGATATGCCAAAATTATACATTATTGCTGATTTAGTCATGATATACCAAGTTTACATATTACTGCTGGTTTAGTCATGATATGCTATGTTTATATATAACTTCTGATATAGTCATGATTTGCCAAGTTTATACATTATTGCTGATTTAGTCATGAAATCACATGTTTATATATTACTGCAGATTTAGTCATAATATGCCAGGTGTATTTATTGCCACGGATTTTGACATGATATGCCAAATGTATACATAATTGCTGATTTAGTCATGATATGCCAAGTTTATATGTTACTGCTGATTTAATCATGATCTGCCAAGTTTATATATTACTTGGTATTTTGCCATGATATGACTAGTTTATATATTACTGCTGATTTAGTCAAGAAATGCAATGTTTATATATTACTTCTGATTTTCCCATTATATGCCAAGTTTATATATTACTTCTGATTTAGTCACGATTTGCCAATTTATATATTATGATATGCCAAGTTTATATATTACTGCGGATTTAGTAATGATATGCCAAATGTATACATTATTGCTTATTTAGTCATGATATGCCAAGTTTATACATTATTGCTGATTAGTCATGAAATACAATGTTTATATATTACGGCTGATTTTCCCATTATATGCCAAGTTTATATATTGCTTCTGATTTAGTCATGATTTGCCATGTTTATACATTATTGCTGATTTAGTCATAAAATGCCATGTTTATATATTACTGCTGATTTAGTCATGATATACCAAGTTTATGTATTACTGTGGATGTAGTAATGATATGCCAAAATTATACATTATTGCTGATTTAGTCATGATATACCAAGTTTACATATTACTGCTGGTTTAGTCATGATATGGTAAGTTTCATATATTACTGCAGATTTAGTCATGAAATTCCAAGTTTATATATTACTGTGGATTAAGTAATGATATTCCAACATTTATTCATTATTGCGGATTTAGTCATGATATGCGATGTTTATATATTTCTGCTGATTTTGCCATGATATGCCATGTTTATATATTACTGCTGATTTAGTCATGATATACCACGTTTATATATTACTGCTGATTAATCAGGATATGCCAAGTTTTCTGATATATATTGTTTTATTCTGTTATCCTTATTATACAAAAAAGACTAATACGAAAGACAACATAGACATGTGATATAACGCAGATTACAATGCCGTTGTTTTCATGGACAAACAAATATGTAAGAAAGGTTGTGCATACAATAACTTAAGAGTTCTATAAATTTGCTCTATTGTTGGTTGAGTCCAGCGAGGTACTTATGGCCCAGTGATTAGATAATGGTAAAATGTAATATTCAGGTCAACACAGTGTAAATTAAATGGTATTAATAACAAAGAAAAAAAGAATAAAACTGGTAACAATAATAGATATATATATGACTTCTTAATATAAAGTGTCTAAATTGGTTGCTATATTTTCCCCGGCTTACTATGAGTAGTATAATTGGCATTAGAGTTTAATTGAATAAAAGCCTATACAGATTCCTTTTCTTCTCTATTAGTCATCTGGGTCATATTGGGCTCAGCTGGCTATCGCCACATTTTAGAGACAAGATTTCGTTGTATTGCATATATTCAAAAAATTGGAAAGTCATTGTATTATCAATATTGGCAAATACAGTCTAGCTGAAATCACATACATCCTCATTCACAAACTAACACATACTGACACATAGGCGTGCAGGGCGGGGGGGGGGGACAAGGGGCCTAAGGGCCAACAGATTTAATTGGGCCCCTAGGGGGAGGACGGGGAAAACCCTCATGGGCTCCAGCTATGTCCGGGATGAGCGACTCCCAATTTTGTTTATAATAATTAGGATACTATACTGAGTGAAATAACAGGGTTCCAGATTTTAAAATAAGAGGGAAGAGACATATTCTCCAGATAAAAAAACTTTTCCATATTGCATTGATACTGGATTTGGAATCGGATCTCTGACTCGGAATCTCGGTTTTCCTCCAGTATCGTGAGATACACATCTTGGTTGCCATTAGGACGTGTACTACTAATTTTTTGGAGAAATTGTTTAGCTCGGGCAGGTCCAGATGGAAGAGAAATTTTTCTGAGGTTAAATTTCCCAAATCCAGAAGCAGATCTAACAAAACTTTAGATAAGGCAGAGCAAACTCCATCTAGTTTTGGACAATCCCACCAGATATGCTTTATATTACCAATTTCATTATTGCATCTCCAACAAAGTGGGGATGTATCAGTTTGATATTTTGCCAATCTCAACGGTACCCAATACCATCTATGTAATAGTTTCATGTAAAGCTCCTGTAAAGAAATACAATGTATTGATTTTATAACTAGATCGACTGCTTTATTCCAAGATTGTATTGGGTAGGTTTTACTCAAATCCCTTTCCCATTTTATTATTGTGTCCAGTTTATCTTCCTCATGTTCTAATTCTTGTAGTGCTTTAAAAATTTGAGAAGATATTTTTTTGTGGGAACCGTACAGGATTTTGACTAACGGTGACTCTAATTTGAGTTGGATTTTTTATTCGCATATAAGTGTACAATTCGTTCCCTGGTAGGTTATATTTTTGTTGCAGTATCGAGAATGGGAAAAGATCTAAATTACAAAATAGATCCCCAATCTTTTTTAGGTTCGATCCATGCCAATTATCTAAATTTAGATCTACTAAAAAGAACTTCAGGGTATTTATTGGTGCCTGGGGGGTTATCTGTAATTCCTTAAAAAATTTTGATTTAATTGGGGCTATGGAAAGAAACACATTTTGTATTACCGGATTTGAGATTTTTAGGGTGCCAAATTTTTGGTTATCCAGCCAGAAGAGAAGGAACGGGTCCATGTCTCCACATAATTTTCTTTCATATTGATACCAGCTTTTATTCTTTGATTCTACCTCGCCCCATAAAAGATAGTGGGAAAACATTATTGAATCGTGAATGTGATATATGTTAGGGAAGGACAAACCACCTAGGGCCATTGGTTTTGACATTATGCGGAATTGAATTCTTGGTTTTTTACCTGCCCAAACATATATAACAAACAACTTATGAAACATGGATAGATATTTCCTAGGGACTCTAAGGGGGATGGTACGAAAAAAATATTCCAGTCTAGGGAGCAAATACGCCCTGATCAGGTTGATTCTTCCCATCCATGAGATTTGGATTTTTTTCCAAGATTTAATCTTGGCCTCCAGCTCTTTATATAGTCCAAGGTAGTTGTATTCTACTATAGTTGTTAAGTCGAATTTAATACCGATGCCCAGATATCTTATTATATCGTTTGACCAATTAAAGTAATATTTGTTTTTGAGAAATATATCTTGATTCTGAGAAAGATTTTTACAAATAATCTGGGTCTTTGAAAGATTAATCTTATAATTTGAGAAGTAGCTAAATTCCTCAACACATCGTAGTAGTTCTGGTACAGAGTATTCAGGATGGGAAAGAGTCATTATTACATCATCTGCATAGAGCAGGATTTTTTGGTGATGTTTTCCACATTCTATCCCATGAATTATTTTTGTTTGTCTGATATATGAGGCAAAGGGTTCCATAATAAGATTGTAGAGGAGGGGCGACATTGGGCAACCCTGCCTGGTGCCGTTTTTTATTGGAAACCACCTTGAGTTAAGTCCATTACCGTGGATCTTAGCCATAGGTTCTGAGTACATGGACATAATCAGTACTTTAACCATCCCCTCTATACCGAAAGCGGACAGAACTCCAGACATATATCGCCAGTTGACTCTGTCGAATGCCTTTTCGGCATCGACGGCAATAAAGATACTTGGAGTTTTAATATTGTTTACAGATGAGATTAAATTTAATAGTTTCCTTACATTGTCCCCACCAGATCTTGCTGTTATAAATCCTGACTGATCTAAGTGGATCAGCTCAGGTATAACCTTTTTTAATCGGTCGGCCAATATTTTAGAAAGAATTTTAATGTCGATATTTATTAAAGAGATTGGACGGTAATTACTAACAAAGTTTGGATCTTTGTCCGGTTTCGGTATAGGGGAGACTGTTGCTTTCAGTAGTTCTGGCAGAATTTTTCCGGTTTTACTTACTTCTTCATACATTAAGCCAAGAAGGGGGGTTATTTCTGGCTCGAATGACTTAAAAAATAAAGCTGTATACCCATCGTGGCCCGGCGCTTTGCCATTTTCGAGGTTAATAATTACTTTCTTTATTTCTTCATCGCTAATCTTTCTATTTAGACTCGCCAGATTATCTTTAGATAATTGGGGTAGATTAATTTTTTTCAAAAAAGCGTTCAGCTCTAAGGATGTAAAGTTTTCTTCTTTGAGATTATACAATGACTCATAGTATCTTGCGAACGTTTAGCCGATTTCTTGTGGAGATAGATGGATTTTATCTGTTTCTACAATCTTTTTTATCTTTTGATTTATGGTACTATGGTTAATTTTTTTAGTAAGCAATTTGCCGGTTTTATCGTTACTATTGTACCATCTCTGTTTTGAAGACAATAACATACTATTAACCTGTTCTTCTAAGGTTTTCTTAATCTTCTCTCTTATGTTCCTTATTTTCATACAGTTTCCTTCCGTAGGGTAAATTTTGTTACAACATTCCAATCGGGCTAACTCAATATGTAGATCTGATAGGGAGGCACCCTTATCTCTTTTCTTCCTAGCATGTAATTGTATTAGGTATCCCCGTATAGCACATTTAAACGAAGCCCACAGCATCTGGTCGGAGACCTGACCATTGTCGTTATAAGTGGTATAATCAACGATCAGGTCTCTGATATGCTTTTTATCCTCTTCCTTCAATAGGAGTGTTTCATCTAACCTCCATTGATAATTTAAATTGTATTCTGGGTTGTTTTTAATAGTGAGGCTAACCGGGGCGTGATCAGACCAGGTAATTTGGCCTATCCCAGTGTTTATTACCTTCTTTAGAGAGGAGGAGTTAGTCAGAAAAAAGTCGATTCGAGAATATGTTCGGTGGACGTTGGAATAAAAGGAATAGTCTCTTTCTCTCGGATGATAAACCCGCCAGATGTCATATAGGTCGTACTTAAAAAGAATTTCTTGTAAGATTTTTGCTTTGGTCTTAATATAACATGAATTATTTTTTCCCTTTATAGTGTTTCTATCCAATTTTTCATCTAGTATAGAATTCATGTCCCCTCCCATGATTAATGTGCCCTTTTTAAGTTGGTCGACTCTTTTAAAGAGTTTCTCATAAAATGATTGTGTAAATATATTGGGGGCATATATATTGACCAAGGTGTATAAACGGTCATTTAGCTTGCAGATCAATATTATATATCTCCCCGTTTTGTCTCTTTCTTCTAGTATTAATTCAAATTTAATCCGACTAGTGATCACTATTGCGACCCCTCTTTTTTTGTTCTCAGGTAGATTTGCGGAGAACACTACCGGAAATTTAGAGAATCTCCAAAGTCCTTCCGTGGAGCCCTTCCAATGTGTTTCCTGGACATAGCATATGTCGATTTTTTCCCCCAGTAACATTTTGTATAAGAGACCCCGTTTCATCGGGGAGTTTAACCCCCGGACATTCACTGAAATAAATTTTAGAGACATTTGGTAATCTGGAGACCCCTGTGTTTCCCCGCTCCTCCCCCCGAAAGCCCCGAGTCACCCCACCCAGCCCTGCACACCTTTACAAACAATACAACACAAATCAAATTACAATACATTGACTTCCTCAAATACATACTTCACCTATAGGGAAACTACCCAGGTGTTTCCTGACTATCAGGCTACAGTCGTTGGTGGTCTTACCATGAATGCTACCCAAAAGCTTATATTTATCCTGGACGAGTGCTTCACCCCTCTATTTCTCCCCACCCTACCTTTCCATTCCTCCTCTTTCTCCCCATACCCCCTCCTACCTTTCAATATTATTTCTCTCAATGATTACAATATTTATATGCTAAATCTCTAGGTGTCTCTCGGCTACCTAGATTGTTTATAATCAGCAAATATTTTCAAAATTCACAATTTCCCTATATAATAGATAATTTAATTAATGGTTGTAAACAGTAGTCACCTATTAAAATAATGACCTATCTGTCGATACCCTAGGCCTAATAAACTAATTACATAACAGTGCTGTGCTTTAGTGGTTTAGGTTTATAGATTTAATCTATGAGAAGGTCAATTTAATATCTCTCCTTTTATGTGGATTTAAGTGAATTACAAGTGATGCTAGTTCCCTTAAAAAAAAAAACAAAAAAAAAAATTACCATACAAATAGGGATTCTTAGTGTCTACAAATATATCTTTAATTTATTCAAATTTGTTTTTATATTATATATGATTATTTCAAAATATAGTGGGTATATTAAGTTAGTGCTTTAGTCTAATTTTTAGATAAGAATTTATATCTTTTGTCTCTTAAAGTGTTAAATGTATACTATATGAATATAAAGTGCATGGTTTAAGTGCAAAGTTTAAGTGTACAGATCTTAATATAGTGAAAGTCGATATCATTAAGAACGAATCGGCTACTTGTAAATTTGTTAGACAGGTGCTATAATTAAATCTAAACAACCCTACACCCCTTGATCACATTAGGGACTCTCCTCAAAAGAGTCAATGGTGTATTAAGAAAATTCCACCTGTGTTGGTTTCTACCGTGCATTCTTTAGCGCTTCTTTATTCCTAAGAAATAGTAAGAAGAGAAAAAAAAAATATAACAATAACATATCTACATAACTCAAGGTTATAGACAAGCAGTTTATATATTAGATGAATCCGCCCTTTTTAAAGGATATAGGGTATAGATATTAATCCAGTAGGCCCAATGGTCTGAGTTTGAGTTGGGCCTCCTCAATATTGTTAATTACTATTGTCTCGCCCTTAAAGGGAATCAGCAGTTTAGTTGGGAATCCCCACCTATATAGTATTTCTTTTGATCTTAGTTGTAGCGTTATCTCCTTGAAAGAGTTGCGCTTCATCCTGGTTGCGTAAGACAAATCAGGGAATACCAATAATGACTCAAATTTCCCCTTGTTTTTGTGTGGGTTCGTGCGCATCTGTCGAAGAAACTCGTCCTTCAAGGAACAATTTAAAAATCTCACGATTACTTCACGTGGAGGAGAGCCTGCTATGTTGCCTGATCGAGATATTCTATGAGCTCGTTCAAAGGGTGATCCACCAAGAGTCTCTGGATCGACATACATTGAGACAAATTCATACAAAAATTCATTAAGGTTAAGATTCTTAACTTCTTCAGGTATACCTTTAATTCTCAAATTGTTCCTTCTTGATCTATCCTCGAATTCTGTTATCTTATTATTACAGTGTTTAACTTGATCTTTCAGGATAGCATTTTGAGCTTGTAAGTTAGCCATCTCCACTAATATTTTTTTTATTGTTTCATCTTGGTTAGATAGTTTAGATGACAATGTTGTAATCTCCTTGGATAGATCTGAGATATTTTGTTTGAAGTCATTTTTCAGTTTCTCATAAAGATCGTTCATTGCTGATGTTAAACTTAGGTTCGTTACTGTTTCAGCTAGTACCGAAGTTATATCTTTATCTATAGAAGTGGCTGTACCTAGGGCTGTTGGTGACAGGGATCTTCTATGAGTGCCTGATTTATTAGTATCAGCTTTTGGGGAGAAAAAGATTGCTTTGTTTTTTTCTGTGGGCGGTATTTTTTTTGGGGCCATCGTTCTAGTTTTTTTGTTTCCTTTTCCCTTTCTATCCCTTTTCTCCTCTTCTTTCCTTCCTCCCCTCTTCTTATCTATTTATTTATTTATTTTATATGTATCCCTTTTTTTCTCTTTCTTTCTTTTTCCTTCCCTTTCCTCTCCCTCTCTCCAACCCCTAGTTTCTCCTTTCCTTTTCCTTTCCTACTTCTTTATCCTCACTGGTCAGTTTATTTATGCCCCTTTATCTCCCTAGGATTCAAATAGCAGATTGAGTTCTTGTATTAGGGAGAACAGGATATAAATACTGGTAAATATAAATACAGCTTTTTTTAATTTGTAAATTATCAAAATAGTATCTGATCCGATCAGTAAAACACACAGAATGAAAGCATCTCTAGCTAGTCTTAATGTTCGGAAAGTATTTAACCCCAAGGAAGCTAGCAATTTGATAAACCAACAAAATATAACATTTTTAGATAGGTAGGCAATAGAAGGATTTGGTTGAAAATATTACTCAACAGTCCACACTGGTCTAATCACAATTCTGAGGTGTTACTATTTGGCTATACATTACTTTTTGAACCCAAACACTTGTTTCCAATTTAAACCCTAGGGATATTTCCAACAGTAAATTGTATCATTTGACCAGTTTCCGTAGACAAGTCCCTAATGCAAAGTTCAATCAAAACTGCAGGAGCTTAATCCTTCCCGGTGTTAACAGTAATACAATATCACAAATTTTCGAAAGTTCACTGGTTTTCTGGCACTGTGATACAATGTCATATATACTCAATGTTGTTAGTATAGGAAAAATATGAGCAGCTATTACCAGTGGGAAAAAAAAAAAAAAAAGGAAGTTGGAGCGATCTTACCCCGTTTTCTGCGAGTTCCAAATAGAAAAGAGAATAACCTTTTTTTTGAATATAGGCTTCTCCAAGATATTCTGCTCATGCAACAATATATTTGTAAGGTAGATATGGGCAGATAGTCGGATTTTGTCTCTCTGCAGATACAGATCGCCGCGCGTTGCCAACTCCGGTTAGTAGGGGTGCAGGGAGGCTTCTCCAATCCGTGGATACTACAGGCTCTGTTTCTCAGCAGGAAAATATGGAAACAAGGAAGGTTTGGCCCAGCGTCTCAACTACTGACAGCAGCTGATAACGGGTCAAGGAGGGCTCTTCGGTCTACGATCTGCATGTTCCGTTTCCCGATACAAATGGTCTTGGTCTTGGTCTCCAGAGACAGGCACTTTCTCCAGCTGTACTCCAAACTTCGCTCTGAGGCTCCGTTGATATTATTGCCGCATAGGCTGCAAGTCTCCACCCACCAATGGAAGACTGCAAGACTCGGCGGTTATTTTGCAGGTTATTTTTCCAGGTTTTTTAGCCTCTGGGTCTAGTTTGATTTGATTAAGCAAGCCAGTCTATAGTGACCAGGCCAGACCGATATTGTAGCTGCAGAACTTGCAGGGAGGAAGGAAGGAAGATTCTAGACTGTTCAAACTTCAGACTTCATGCTTCAGAACTCCCTTCAAGGGAATTAGCGGGAGCGTTGTCGGTCGGTCGGTGTAGGGTACAACAAGTTAAGTATTCCGGCGGGGTTCAGCAGTCGGTATTCAGCGTTTCAGCGTTCAGCATTCTCGGAGACCACTCCTACGACAGACGCACGTCCTGCGTCTCACGTCATCTCACGTTTTCTACCTCTGCCAAGTTTAAACATTACTGCTGAATGGTATGCCAAGTTTATATATTACTGCTGATTTAGTCATGATATGTCAAGTTTATATATTACTGCTGATTTTGTAATGATATGCCAAGTTTATATATAACATCTGATTTAGTCATGATGTGCCAAGTTTATATATTACTGTGGATTTAGTAATGGTATGCCAAGTTTATACATTACTGCTGATTTATTCATGATTTGACAAGTTTATATATTACTGCTGATTTATTCATGATATGTCAAGTTTATATATTACTGCTGATTTTGTAATGATATGCCATGTTTATATATTTCTGTGGATTTTGCCATGATATGACTACTTTATATATTACTGCTGATTTAGTCATGATATGTAATGTTTATATATTACTGCTTATTAAGCTATGATCTGCCAAGTTTATACATTGTTGCTGATTTAGTCATGAAATGCCATGTTTATATATTACTTATGATTTAGTCATGATATACAAAGTTTATATATTACTGCTGATTTTCCCATGATATGCCAAGTTTATACATTACTGCTGATTTATTCATGATTTGACAAGTTTATATATTACTTCTGATTTAGTCACGGTATGCCAAGTTTATGTATTACTGCTGATTTAGTCATGATATGCCAAGTTTATATATTACTGCGGATTTTGCCATGATATGACTACTTTATATATTTCTGCTGATTTAGTCATGATATGCCATGTTTATATATTACTTCTTATTAAGCCATGATTTGCCAAGTTTATACATTATTGCTGATTTTGTCATGAAATGCCATGTTTATATATTACTGCTGATTTTGCCATCATATGCCATGTTTATATATTACTACTGATCTTGACATTATATGTCAAGTTTATATATTATTTCTGATTTAGTCACGATATGCCAATTTTATATATTACTGTGGATTTAGTAATAATATGCCAAAATGTATACATTATTGCTGATTTAGTCATAATATGCCATGTTTATATATTACTGCTGATTTTGCCATTATATGCCATGTTTATATATTACTTTTGATTTAGTCATGATATACCAAGTTTATGTATTACTGTGGATTTAGTAATGATATCCCAAAATTATACATTATTGCTGATTTAGTCATGATATGCCAAGTTTATACACTACTGTTGATTTATTCGTGATTTGCCAAGTTTATACATTACTGCTGATTTAGTCATGATATGCCAAGTTTATATATTACCGGTGATTTTTTAATGATGTGCCAAGTTTATATATTACTGTTTATTTACTCATTAAATGCCAAGTTCATAGATTACTGCAGATTTAGTAATGATATGCCAAATTTATTCATTACTGTTGATTTAGTCATGAAATTCCAAGTATATATATCACTGTAGATTAAGTAATGATATGCCAACATTTATACATTATTGCGGATTTAGTCATGATATGTTATGTTTATATATTACTGCTGATTTTGTCATGATATACCACGTTTATTTATTACTGCTGATTAATCATGATATGCCAAGTATAAACATTACTGCTGAATGGTATGCCAAGTTTATATATTACTGCTGTTTTAGTCATGATATGTCAAGTTTATATATTACTGCTGATTTTGCCATGATATGACTACTTTATATATTACGCTGATTTAGTCATGATATACAAAGTTTATATATTACTGCTGATTTTCCCATGATATGCCAAGTTTATACATTGCTGCTGATTTATTCATGATTTGTGAAGTTTATATATTACTTCTGATTTAGTCACGATATGCCAAGTTTATTTATTACTGTGGATTTAGAAAAAAAACGCCAAAATGTATACATTGTTGCTGATTTAGTCATAATATGCCATGTTTATATATTATTACTGATTTTGCCATGATATGCCAAGTTTACACATTTCTGCGGGTACAGTCATGATATGCCAAGTTTATATATTACTGCTGATTTAGTCATGATATGAAATATTTATATTGTACTTCTGATTTAGTCATGATATACCAAGTCTATAAATTACTTCTGATTTAGTCACGATATGCCAAGTTTATATATTACTGCTGATTTAGTAATGATATGCCAAATTTATACATTATTGCTGATTTAGTCATGAAATGCATTATCTGTTACTGTTGATTTAGTCATGAAATGCCAAGTTTATATATTACTTCTGATTTAGTCATGATCTGCCAAGTTTATACATTATTGCTGATTTAGTCATGAAATGCCATGTTTATATATTGCTGCGGATTTTGCCTTTATATGCCAAGTTTATATATATCTGCATACTAAGTAATGATATGCCAAATGTATACATTATTGCTGATTTAGTCAAGAAATGCATTGTTTATATATTACTGTTGATTTGGTCATGAAATTCCAAGTTTATATAATATTGTGGATTAAGTAATGATATGACTACTTTATATATTACTGCTGATTTAGTCATGAAATGCCAAGTTTATATATTACTTCTGATTTAGTCATGATATGCCAAGTGTATGTATTACTGCTGATTTAGTCATGATATGTCAAGTTTATATATTACTGCTGATTTTGTAATGATATGCCATGTTTATATAATACTGCTGATTTAGTCATGATATGCCAAGTTTATATATTACTGCTGATCTTGCCATTATATGTCAAGTTTATATATTATTTCTGATTTAGTCACGATATGCCAATTTTATATATTACTGTGGATTTAGTAATAATATGGCAAAATGTATACATTATTGCTGATTTAGTCATAATATGCCATGTTTATATATTACTGCTGATTTTGCCATGATATGCCATGTTTATATATTACTTTTGATTTAGTCATGATATACCAAGTTTATGTATTACTGTGGATTTAGTAATGATATCCCAAAATTATACATTATTGCTGATTTAGTCATGATATGCCAAGTTTATACACTACTGTTGATTTATTCGTGATTTGCCAAGTTTATACATTACTGCTGATTTAGTCATGATATGCCAAGTTTATATATTACCGGTGATTTTTTAATGATGTGCCAAGTTTATATATTACTGTTTATTTACTCATTAAATGCCAAGTTCATAGATTACTGCAGATTTAGTAATGATATGCCAAATTTATTCATTACTGCTGATTTAGTCATGAAATGCATTGTTTATATATTACTGTTGATTTAGTCATGAAATTCCAAGTATATATATCACTGTAGATTAAGTAATGATATGCCAACATTTATACATTATTGCGGATTTAGTCATGATATGTTATGTTTATATATTACTGCTGATTTTGTCATGATATACCACGTTTATTTATTACTGCTGATTAATCATGATATGCCAAGTATAAACATTACTGCTGAATGGTATGCCAAGTTTATATATTACTGCTGTTTTAGTCATGATATGTCAAGTTTATATATTACTGCTGATTTTGCCATGATATGACTACTTTATATATTACGCTGATTTAGTCATGATATACAAAGTTTATATATTACTGCTGATTTTCCCATGATATGCCAAGTTTATACATTGCTGCTGATTTATTCATGATTTGTGAAGTTTATATATTACTTCTGATTTAGTCACGATATGCCAAGTTTATTTATTACTGTGGATTTAGAAAAAAAACGCCAAAATGTATACATTGTTGCTGATTTAGTCATAATATGCCATGTTTATATATTATTACTGATTTTGCCATGATATGCCAAGTTTACACATTTCTGCGGGTACAGTCATGATATGCCAAGTTTATATATTACTGCTGATTTAGTCATGATATGAAATATTTATATTGTACTTCTGATTTAGTCATGATATACCAAGTCTATAAATTACTTCTGATTTAGTCACGATATGCCAAGTTTATATATTACTGCTGATTTAGTAATGATATGCCAAATTTATACATTATTGCTGATTTAGTCATGAAATGCATTATCTGTTACTGTTGATTTAGTCATGAAATGCCAAGTTTATATATTACTTCTGATTTAGTCATGATCTGCCAAGTTTATACATTATTGCTGATTTAGTCATGAAATGCCATGTTTATATATTGCTGCGGATTTTGCCTTTATATGCCAAGTTTATATATATCTGCATACTAAGTAATGATATGCCAAATGTATACATTATTGCTGATTTAGTCAAGAAATGCATTGTTTATATATTACTGTTGATTTGGTCATGAAATTCCAAGTTTATATAATACTGTGGATTAAGTAATGATATGACTACTTTATATATTACTGCTGATTTAGTCATGAAATGCCAAGTTTATATATTACTTCTGATTTAGTCATGATATGCCAAGTGTATGTATTACTGCTGATTTAGTCATAATATGCCATGTTTATATATTATTACTGATTTTGCCATGATATGCCAAGTTTACACATTTCTGCGGGTACAGTCATGATATGCCAAGTTTATATATTACTGCTGATTTAGTCATGATATGAAATATTTATATTGTACTTCTGATTTAGTCATGATATACCAAGTCTATAAATTACTTCTGATTTAGTCACGATATGCCAAGTTTATATATTACTGCTGATTTAGTAATGATATGCCAAATTTATACATTATTGCTGATTTAGTCATGAAATGCATTATCTGTTACTGTTGATTTAGTCATGAAATGCCAAGTTTATATATTACTTCTGATTTAGTCATGATCTGCCAAGTTTATACATTATTGCTGATTTAGTCATGAAATGCCATGTTTATATATTGCTGCGGATTTTGCCTTTATATGCCAAGTTTATATATATCTGCATACTAAGTAATGATATGCCAAATGTATACATTATTGCTGATTTAGTCAAGAAATGCATTGTTTATATATTACTGTTGATTTGGTCATGAAATTCCAAGTTTATATAATACTGTGGATTAAGTAATGATATGACTACTTTATAGATTACTGCTGATTTAGTCATGAAATGCCAAGTTTATATATTACTTCTGATTTAGTCATGATATGCCAAGTGTATGTATTACTGCTGATTTAGTCATGATATGTCAAGTTTATATATTACTGCTGATTTTGTAATGATATGCCATGTTTATATAATACTGCTGATTTAGTCATGATATGCCAAGTTTATATATTACTGCAGATTTTGCCATGATATGACTACTTTATATATTACTGCTGATTTAGGCATGATATCCCATGTTTATATATTACTGCAGATTTTGCCATGATATGCCAAGTTTATATAATACTTTTAATTTAGTCACAATATGTCAAGTTTATATATTACTGCTGATTTAATCATGATATGCCAAGTTTATATATTATTTCTGATTAAGTGATGATATGCCAAGTTTATCTGTAACTGCTGTTTAAGTCAGGATATGCCAAGTTTATATATTACTGTGGATTTTGCCATGATATGACAAATTTATATATTACTGCTGATTTTGTCATGATATGCCAAGTTTTTATATTATTTCTGATTTAGTCATGATGTGCCAAGTTTATATATCAATGTTTATTATTCATGAAATGCCAAGGTTATATAATACTGCTGATTTAGTCATGATATGCCAAGTTAGAAACATAGAAACATAGAATGTGTCGGCAGATAAGAACCATTCGGTCCAACTAGTCTGCTCAGTTTATATATTACTGCGGATTTCGTAATGATATGCCAAAATGTATACATTATTGCTGATTTAGTCATGATATGCTATGTTTACATATTACTGTTGATTTAGTCATAAAATGCAAATTTTATATATTACTGCTGATTTAGTCATGAAATGCCAAGTTTATATATTACTGCAGATTTAGTAATGATATGCCAAATGTATACATTATTGCTGATTTAGTCATGATATGCCATGGAAATATATTACTGCTGATTTAGTCATGATATACCAAGTTTATATATTACTGCTGATTAATCATGATATGCCAAGTATATACATTACTGCTGATTTAGTCATGATATGCCATGTTTCTATATTACTGCTGATTTTGCCATGATATGCCATGTTAATATATTAATGCTGATTTAGTCATGATATACCAAGTTTATATATTACTGCTGATTAATCATGATATGCCAAGTTTATACATTACTGCTGATTTAGTCATGGTATGCCAAGTTTATTTTTACTACGGATTTTGCCATGATATGACTAGTTTATTCATTACTGCTGATTTAGTCTTGATATGCAAGGATTATACATTACTGCTGATTTAGTCATGATATGCCATGTTTCTATATTACTGCTGATTTTGCCATGATATGCCATGTTAATATATTAATGCTGATTTAGTCATGATATACCAAGTTTATATATTACTGCTGATTAATCATGATATGCCAAGTTTATACATTACTGCTGATTTCGTCATGGTATGCCAAGTTTATATATTACTACGGATTTTGCCATGATATGACTAGTTTATACATTACTGCTGATTTAGTCTTGATATGCCAAGAATGTACATTACTGCTGATTTAGTCATGGTATGCCAAGTTTATATATTACTACGGATTTTGCCATGATATGACTAGTTTATACATTACTGCTGATTTAGTCTTAATATGCCAAGATTTTACATTACTGCTGATTTAGTCATGATATGCCAAGTTTATACATTACTGTTGATGTATTCATGATTTGCCAAGTGGAAACATTACTGCTGATTTAGTCATGATATGCCATGTTTAGATATTACTGCTTATTTTGCAATGATATGCCATGTTTATATATTACTTCTGATTTAGTCACGAGATGCCAAGTTTATATATTACTGCTTATTTAGTCATGATATGCCAAGCTTATATATTACTGTTGATTTAGCCATGAAATGCCAAGTTTATATATTAATGCGAATTTAGTAATGATATGCCAAATGTATACATTATTGCTGATTAAGTCATGATATGCCATGTTTATATATTATTGATGATTTTGCAATGATATGCCATGTTTATATATTACTTCTGATTTAGTTATGATATGCCATGTTTATATATTACTGCTGATTTTGCCATTATATGCCAAGTTTATATATTACTTCTGATTTAGTCACAATATGCCAAGTTTATATATTACTGCTGATTTAGTCATGATATGCCAAGTTTATATATAACTGTTGATTTAGTCATGAAAGGCTAAGTTTATATATTATTCCGGATTTAGTAATGATATGCCAAATGTATACATTATTGCTGATTTAGTCATGATATGCCATGTTTATATTTACTACCGGTTTAGACATGAAATGACAAGTTAATATATTACTGCTGATTTTGCCATGATATGCCATGTTTATATATTACTGCTGATTTAGTCATGATATACCAAGTTTATACATTACTGCTGATTTAGTCTTGATATGCCAAGATTATACATTACTGGTGATTTAGTCATGATATGCCAAGTTCATATATTACTGCAGATTTTGTAATGATATGCCAAATGTATACATTATTGCTGATTTAGTCATGAAATGCCATTTTTATATATTACTGCTGATTTTGCCATGATATGCCATGTTTATATATTAATTCTGAATTAGTCACGATCTGCCAAGTTTAAATATTACTGCTGTTTTAATCAGAATATGCCATGTTTATACATTATTGCTGATTTAATCTTCAAATGCCATGTTTATATATTACTGCTGATTTTGCCATTATATGCCAAGTTTATATATTACTTCTGATTTAGTCATGATATGCCAAGTTTATATAACTGCTGATTTAGTAATGATATGCCAATTGTATACATTATTGCTGATTTAGTCATGATATGCCATGTTTAGATATTACTGCTTATTTTGCCATGATATGCCATGTTTATTTATTACTTCTGATTTAGTCACGAGATGCCAAGTTTATATATTACTGCTTATTTAGTCATGATATGCCAAGTTTATATATTATTGTTGATTTAGCCATGAAATGCCAAGTTTATATATTAACCCCTTCGCGACACAGGACGGACTAGGTCCGTCCTGTGTGGCGAAGCGTTAGTGACACAGGACGGACCTAGTCCGTCCTGTGTCAAAACGAGCACTGAAAGCGGAGTTTTTCCGCTTTCAGTGCTCTGATGGTATTGTAACGATGCTTCCGTATGGAAGCATCGTACAATACTAAAAAAAATGCCCGTCGGCATTTCGATCGCTCCGGAGAGCGATCGAAATGCCGGTTTTAAAGGCACAGTGCCTTTAAAACGACGGGCATTAAAAAATGAGCATAGGAAGCGAATCTTTCGCTTCCTATGCTCAGAAAGTGTTCCTGATTGCCTCGCAAGTCGAGGCAATCAGAAACACAAAAAAAAATGCACGATCTTGGTCACTGAGTGACCAAGATGGCGCTGCCCTTCTAAGGGCAAGAGCACAGGAGGCAGGAAGTACCTGCTTCCTGTGCTCTCTGGCTGTCACACGATTGCCTCTTCACAGAGGCAATCAGTGACTGCCAGGCACACTGACAGGCTGTGGGGATGCTCTGCTGAACATCCCCACTGACTGGTCAGATCAATATTAACCCTATATTGATCTGACCAGTTATGATCTGTCTCCCTCTCCTCACATTTTTTTAGTGAGGGAGAGAGACAGATCAAAGTTCTAAAAGTAAAAAAAAACAATAAACACACAATACACAAATATTAAAACAATAACAAAAAATTTATTAAAGCAATTCCCTGCGTTTAACCCCTTCCCTGCCACTGATCTTGCATAAGCAGTGATCGTGCACATCAGCGCATTTATTTTTGCCGTTTGTGCATTTTTTAGGGGTTAATTTTTTTTGTACTGTAATTTATTACAGTACTAAAAAGGCTCTTCTAAGAGTTATTAACCCCTTCTTTGCCGTCGATCACTGCTTACGCAATGATATTGACGCCAAAGCAATTTTTATCTGTCTGCATATTTTTATTTTATTTTTTTTACACATACCCGCTAGGGGATTACATGTAAAGTAAAAATATTTGAGTTTTTTTTTTTTAAGCTGCCTGAGCGCATAGCGATCAGTAACAGCGAATTAGTGGCAAAGGCGGTTTGGTGATTTCTCAATTAAGCTCACCATTCGCCCTGATCAGATCAAAATTGGTCGGATCAATATTCACAAATATTGATATGCCTCCCTCTCCTCACTTACATTTTTGTGACGGAAAGAGACAGATCAGTATTAGTGATATAAAATAACATTTTATAAAATTGTCAGGTTTTATGAAAGTCTTTCACTGTGTATTAACCCCTTCCTTGCCATTCATCACTGTGTAAGCAGTAATCTTGCACAGCAACAGTATGTTTTTCTGTCTGCACTGTTTTATGGATTAATTTCTTTGTACTGTAATGTATTACAGTACTAGATAGGCTCTTCTAAGAGCTATTAACCCCTTCTTTGCTCGAGATCACTGCTTACGCACTGATTCTGAGGCCGCGGACTCAGGGTTCGATTTTGACCCTATTCAGCTTTCTGATACATCATCTAGCGATGTATCGGTGGCTGCTGAGCCCTTGCCACAAGTAGTGATGGGGGTCTACCGATAAAAAAATATATGGTTTGGTGGGGGTAAATTACATTGGCTGGCTTCAAAGATATATCCCATAAAGGACACGTACGCAGGTTGACTACATGTCAAAATTCCAAGTTGGAATTTTGAGATGCGCATCTCACAAATGTTGCCTTCTAGCCAAAAACAAACCAACAAACCTATGCATGGGTGCTATCCCTGTACTCGGGAGATGTTGCTGAACCCATATTGGGTTGTTGTTTGGCAGTGACATATACCAGAATCTGTGAATTCATGCCTGAAGTACAATGCATGTGGAAAAAAACCTCCCAAAAAAGTACTACCACAAACTTTTACAAAGGCTGGTGGTAGAATTAGTACCTATACAGTATTAAAATACCACCATTTGAAATACCTTAGGATGTCTATTTTCCAAAAATATATGGTTTGATGGGGTAAAATTCATTGGACGGCTTCAAAAATGTTCCAAATGGAACATGGGCGCAGGCTGACTACATGTCAAAATTCCAGGTTGGAATTGCGCACCCCCTAAATGTGGAATTTTAGACCCAATACAAACCAACAAACCTATGCATGGGGGGTATCCCTATACTCAGGAGATGTTGCTGAACACATATTGAGGTGTTGGTTGGCAGTGGCAAATACCAGAATCTGAAAATTCCTGCCTGAACTACAATGTGTGTGGGGAAAAAAATGACATCCCAACCCTTTGACATAGGTTGGTGGTAGAATTAGCACTTGGAAAGTGTTAAAATACCACAATTTTAAAAACCCTAGGATGTCTAGTTTTCCAAAATATATGGTTTTATGGGGTAAAATACTTTGACAGGCTTCAAAAGTGTCCCAAATGGAACATGGGCGCAGGCTGACTACATGTCAAAATTCCAAGTTGGAAATGCACCCCCCCTAAACATGGCCTTTTAGCCCCCAAATAATCTAACTAACCTACACATGGGTGGTATCCCTGTACTCAGGAGATGTTGCTGAACACATATTAATGTGTTTTGTGGCACTGACACATAATAGGATCTATGAATTCATGCCCGATGTACAATGAATGTGAAAAACAAATTACTATCCATAACATTGACATAGGCTGGTGGTAGAATTAGTGCATGGAAAGTGTTAAAATACTACCATTTGAAATACCCTAGGGTGTCTAGTTTTCAAAAATATATGGTTTTGTGGGATAGAATACACTTTTTGGCTTCAAAAATGTCCCAAATGGGACATCGGCGCAGGTTTTCTGCACGTCAGAATTCCAAGTTGGAAAACCAAAAAGTGCACCTCTCAAATGTGGCCTTTTAACCCCCAAATAACCTAACCAACCTATACATGGGGAGTATCCCTGTACTCAGGAGATGTTGCTAAACACATATTGAGGTGTTGTTTGGCACTGACATATAACAGGATCTGTGAATTCATGCCCAAAGTACTATGTATGTGAAAAAAAATTACTATCCATAACATTGACATAGGCTGGTAGTATAATTAGTGCATGGAAAGTGTTAAAATACTACCATTTGAAATACCCTAGGGTGTCTAGTTTTCAAAAATATATGGTTTTGTGGGATAGAATACACTTTTTGGCTTCAAAAATGTCCCAAATGGGACATGGGCACAAGTTTTCTGCATGTCAGAATTCCAAGTTGGAAAACCAAAATGCGCACCCCCTAAATGTGGCCTTTTAGCCCCAAAACAAACCAACAAACCTATGCATGGGTGGTATCCCTGTACTCAGGAGATGTTGCTGAACACATATTGAGGTGTTATTTGGAAATATCCCTTCACATTTTAAGGTAATGTTTACCTAAATTGCAATATATGTGAAAAATTAAAAAATAAGATTTTTTGCTGCAAACTTTGGCATAGATTGGTGGTAAAATGGCTACATGAAATGTGTCAAAATACCCCAAGTTAAATGCCCTGAGTTGTCTAGTTTTCAAAAATATGTACATGTTGGGGGTCATTCATGGATTTAGTACAGAAATCAGTGTTACAATGTCACTATCGCTAATTTTGAAAGAAAGGATTTTAAAATAGCTTTGCACCACTTATAGTTCTGGCCTTGTAACATGAATAAAAAAGCACAAAAACATAAAAACATGGGCTATTTCTGAACTCAGGACATATATTAGAAACTTTTTAGCAGTGTTTTTTTGTTGTCTCTTGTACATGAGTATACGATTTTTCAAATAAAAGTCATAAAAAAAGTATTTTTTCAATTTTTTTGCAATATTTTATTATTTTTTTTACATCAAATTATATGCTATTATCAAAATAATGGTATCAAAAGAAAGCCCTTCTTATAACGATAAAAACAATATATAGTTTGTGCGGGTACACTAAATGAGACAGAAATAAATTACAGCAAAACACAAACACCTCAGAAATGTTAAAACAGCCCATGTCACCAAGCGTCGGACAAGACAAAAAAGTCATGTCACTAAGGGGTTAATGCGAATTTGGTAATGATATGCCAAATGTATACATTATTGCTGATTTAGTCATGATATGCCATGTTTATATATTACTGCTTATTTTGCAATGATATGCCATGTTTATATATTACTTCTGATTTAGTTATGATATGTCATGTTTATATATTACTGCTGATTTTGCCATTATATGCCAAGTTTATATATTACTTCTGATTTATTCAAGATATGCCAAGTTTATATATTACTGCTGATTTGGTCATAATATGCCAAGTTTATATATTACTGTTGATTTTGTCATGAAATGTAATGTTTATATATTACTGCTGGTTTCGTCATGATATGCCATGTTGATATACTACTTCTGATTTAGTCATGATATGCCAAGTTTAAATATCACTGCTGTTTTAGTCAGGATATGCCAAGTTTATACAATATTGCTGATTTAGTCTTGAAATGCCATGTTTATATATTACTGCTGTTTTTCCATTACATGCCAAGTTTATATATTACTTCTGATTTAGTCATGATATGCCATGTTTAGATATTACTGCTTATTTTGCCATGATATGCCATGTTTATATATTACTTCTGATTTAGTCACGAGATGCCAAGTTTATATATTACTGCTTATTCAGTCATGATATGCCAAGTTTATATATTACTGTTGATTTAGCCATGAAATTCCAAGTTTATATATTAATGCAAATTTAGTAATGATATGCCAAATGTATACATTATTGCTGATTTAGTCATGATATCCCATGTTTATATATTACTGCTGATTTTGCCATTATATGCCAAGTTTATATATTACTGTTGATTTAGTCATGAAATGCCATGTTTATATATTACTGCTGATTTTGCCATGATATGCCATGTTGATATATTACTTCTGATTTAGTCACGATATGCCAAGTTTATATATTACTGTTGATTTAGTCATGAAATGCCATGTTTATATATTACTGCTGATTTTGCCATTATATGCCAAGTTTATATATTACTTCTGATTTAGTCACGATATGCCAAGTTTATATATTATTGCTGACTTAGTCATAATATGCCAAGTTTATATATTACTGTTGATTTAGTCTTGAAATGCCATGTTTATATATTACTGCTGTTTTTCCCATTATATGCCAAGTTTATATATTACTTCTGATTTAGTCATGATATGCCAAGTTTATATATTTCTGCTGATTTAGTCATGTAATGCCAAGTTCATATATTACTCCGGATTTAGTAATGATATGCCAAATGTATACATTATTGCTGATTTAGTCATGATATGCCATGTTTATATATTACTGCTGATTTTGCCATGATATGAAATGTTTATATATTACTTATGATTTAGTTACTAGATGCCAAGTTTAAATATTACTGCTTATTTAGTCAAGATATGCCAAGTTTATATATTACTGTTGATTTAGTCACGATATGACAAGTTTATATATTACTGCTTATTTAGTCATGATATGCCAAATGTATCCATTATTGCTGATTTAGTCATAATATGCCATATTTATATATTACGGCTGATTTTGCGATGATATGCCATGTTTATATATTATTGCTGATTTAGTCATGATATGCCATGTTTATATATTACTGCTGATTTTGCCATGATATGCCAAGTTTATATATTACTGCTGATTTTGCCATTATATGCCAAGTTTATATATTACTGTTGATTTAGTCATGAAATGCCATGTTGATATATTACTTCTGATTTAGTCATGATCTGCCAAGTTTAAATATTACTGCTGTTTTAGTCAGAATATGCCATGTTTATACATTATTGCTGATTTAGTCTTCAAATGCCATGTTTATATATTACTGCTGATTTTGCCATTATATGACAAGTTTATATATTAATTATGATTTAGTCATGATATGCCAAGTTTATATATAACTGCTGATTTAGTCATGATATGCCAAGTTTAGATATTACTGTTGATTTAGTCATGAAATGCCAAGTTTATATATTACTGCAGATTTAGTAATGATATGCAATGTTTAGATATTACTGCTTATTTTGCAATGATATTCCATGTTTATTTACTACTTCTGATTTAGTCACGAGATGCCAAGTTTATATATTACTGCTTATTTAGTCAGGATATGCCAAGTTTATATATTATTGTTGATTTAGCCATGAAATGCCAAGTTTATATATTCATGCAAATTTAGTAATGATATGCCAAATGTATACATTATTGCTGATTTAGTCACGAGATGCCAAGTTTATATATTACTGCTGATTTAGTTATGATATGCCATGTTAATATATTACTGCTGATTTTGCCATTATATGCCAAGTTTATATATTACTGCTGATTTAGTCATGAAATGCCAAGTTTATTACTTCTGATTTAGTCATGATATGCCAAGTGTATGTATTACTGCTGATTTAGTCATGATATGTCAAGTTTATATATTACTGCTGATTTTGTAATGATATGCCATGTTTATATAATACTGCTGATTTAGTCATGATATGCCAAGTTTATATATTACTGCAGATTTTGCCATGATATGACTACTTTATATATTACTGCTGATTTAGGCATGATATCCCATGTTTATATATTACTGCGGATTTTGCCATGATATGCCAAGTTTATATATTACTGTTGATTTACTCTTAAAATGCCATGTTTATATATTACTGCTGTTTTTTCCATTATATGCCAAGTTTATATATTACTTCTGATTTAGTCATGATATGCCAAGTTTATATATTACTGCTGATTTAGTCATGAAATGCCAAGTTCATATATTACTTCGGATTTAGTAATGATATGCCAAATGTATACATTATTGCTGATTTAGTCATGATATGCCATGTTTATATATTACTGCTGATTTTGCCATGATATGCCATGTTTATATATTACTTCTGATTTAGTTACGAGATGCCAAGTTTAAATATTACTGCTTATTTAGTCAAGATATGCCAAGTTTATATATTACTGTTGATTTAGTCACGATATGACAAGTTTACATATTACTGCTTATTTAGTCATGATATGCCAAATGTATACATTATTGCTGATTTAGTCTTAATATGCCATATTTATATATTACTGCTGATTTTGCGATGATATGCCATGTTTATATATTATTCCTGATTTAGTCATGATATGCCATGTTTATATATTACTGCTGATTTTGCCATGATATGCCAAGTTTATATATTACTGCTGATTTTGCCATTATATGCCAAGATTATATATTACTGTTGATTTAGTCATGAAATGCCATGTTTATATATTACTGCTGATTTTGCCATGATATGCCATGTTGATATATTACTTCTGATTTAGTTACGATATGCCATGTTTATATATTACTGCTGATTTAGTCATGATATGCCAAGTTTAAATATTACTGCTGTTTTAGTCAGCATATGCCATGTTTATAAATTATTGCTGAGTTAGTCTTCAAATGCCATGTTTATATATTACTGCTGATTTTGCCATGATATACCACGTTTATATATTAATTCTGATTTAGTCATGATCTGCCAAGTTTAAATATTACTGCTGTTTTAGTCAGAATATGCCATGTTTATACATTATTGCTGATTTAGTCTTCAAATGCCATGTTTATATATTACTGCTGATTTTGCCATTATATGACAAGTTTATATATGACTTCTTTTTTTTTTTTAATGCTTTGAATACAATTATTAATGCTTGTTTTTTTTTTTTTTACTCTTTATTATGCTTTTCAATATACAAAAAAATATACAACAAGAAATACAACAGTATATACATCATTCATATTCTAGCACTCTTTATTTTGTATACCCTCGACTGATAGTTCGGTTCCCTTCTCCATCTATCAGCATGGGAAAGTACCTCTCATTCAGTCAATCCGTATGGGTCTTTTTCACCCTCTTTCCTATTGTAATCTGAAAATCTCGAGGTAGCCTTCCCCATCCTATGCCAGCATTCGTCTTTATTTTGCTAGGAGGGATAATTTTATCATTTCAGTCATTGTGTATCGGGTAGATTATGCGTATTTTATACCATACATTCTTTACTTCTTTCACTACATCCTCCATTCATCACTCCCATTGACGTCCCCACAGCGCTAGGGGAGCGAGCCCGAACCAAACGGACGGCCCCTTCTCAACCTTTGAGTTTCCATCAGTTATGCGGGGGGATTCCATCTTGCCCATGTTCTTAGGTATAGTTCCCTGGTTTTTTTATCCTTGTTGTAAAAATGTTTTTCAGCCCCAGCTTGCTTCGTTAGTAGGTATGTCCTCTTTTCGCCAATATCTAGCGAGTCATAATTTTGTGGCCATTAAAATATTAATTAATAATACTTTCATGTGTTTGTCTCTGTCAGGAACGTCCATATGAAAAATAAATATCTGTGGGGACATTTGAAAGGACAAACCAGTAATTTCGGTGCATTTTTCCTTCAGTTTTGTTTTTAGTTCTTCTTAAGCATCACATGCCCACCATATGTGTAGCTGAGAACCCTGCTCCTTACGACACCTCCAGCAGAGATCATCTGGTATTTGGTGGAATTTAAACAATCGTGTAGGTACCATATACCACCCATATACCAGTTTGATATATTGCTCCTGGAGGTTTGCGCAATGGGTAGCCCTTCTGGAGAAGCCCCATGCCGCATTCCATTTCCCAAGGGGCTCATCTATCATAAGATCCGTTTCGCATCGGAGCATTGCCCTTGGTTTGGTCTGCGGCTGGAGGTCCTCCAGAAAGGCCACTAATTTAGATATCAGTTTCTTTGGGGCGGAGGAGATATCACCAATAAAGTCTCCCCACACATCCTTGATGGGAATATCGGTATTTTTCAGCAAATGCTTAATTCTCAAATATGTGAAAAACTCTCCTGTTGGGAGTTCAAATTGCGCCTGTAGGTCTGGGAAATCCTGTAACTTAGCATTTCTAAACAAATCACCAACATATGCTATCCCGCTGCTGCCCCAGCGTGATAAGCCTATGTCCTGGATCATAGTCGTAATTATGTCTAGTGGGGCATCCTGAGTAAGCATTTTCGGAGTTCCTATTGTTTTACGCAATCTATATACATTTTCTATAAGTGTTTTGACAATTTTGTTTTCATGCACCTGTTTTCTGAAGAGAGCTGGTTCCATCCACTGAAAAAGGAATGGGTCCATATCTCTCATTCCTACTTTCTCAATGTCTATCCATCCCATGTCCGACTGTTTTTTTACCTTCCATGCCAGTAAGTGTGCTAGCTGTGATGCATTCTGAAGTCTGATTAAATCAGGTAGGCCAAGGCCCCCGTTACCTAGGTTCCTTTTTAATTCAGAGGTTGCTATCCTGGGCTTCTTAGTATTCCAGATACATCTCAGGAATTCAGCCTCAAATTGCCTTAGAGTTTTTATTGGAACTCTATATGGAATGGCCCTCATCAAGTAGAGTATTTTCGGGATAATGTATGATTTGATGATATTTAATCGGCCTAACCAGGAGAATTCAAGTGTCTTCCAAGAGTTTAATATATTTTTAATTTCCATCAGAAGAGTTGAATAGTTAAGCGGGACGAGAGTTTCCAATATATGTGTAATTTTTATACCTAAATAATCAATCGGGGTTATACTATTTTTACTTTGGCCTAATCCTTCCAATACTTCTCTTTGGGAGTGATCCAGGTAAAGTGGTATGATCTGGGTTTTTGATAGGTTTAATCGGTAATTTGAGAAATTGGAGAAACTATTCATTAAGTCTAGCATCGCAGGTATTGAGCGTTGTGGGGAAGATAGGGTTAACATTATATCGTCTGCGTATAACATAATGGTATGGATCCTATCCCCTATTTTGATTCCCTTGATTTCCTCCGTATTTCGGAATGCCGCTGCCAGTGGCTCGATGGAAAGCGCATATATTAATGGTGCCAATGGGCATCCTTGACGTGTCCCATTCCCTATCTCGAAGGGAGATGAACGTAGGGTTGAGCCTCCCACCCTGGCTTTAGGGCCAGAATAAAGAGCAAGTATCCTATCCAAAAATGGCCCAGTCAAACCAAAGTTTCGGAGGGTACTCGACATATAAGTTTCGGAGGGTACTCGACATATAAGTTTCGGAGGGTACTCGACATATACTTCCAATTTACTCTATCAAATGCTTTCTCAGCATCTAATGCGAGAAGCACTGATGGAATTTTTTCACGTTGAATTACTTCTAGTATGCCGAGCAGCCTTCGAGTATTATCTTCACAAGATCTGGACGGAATAAAACCGACCTGGTCGGATGCAATCAATCCCTCAATAACCTGGCTCAGTCTCTGAGCCATAATTTTAGAGTATACCTTGATGTCCTGATTAATAAGGGAAATCTTTATGTATACAATATTGCTGATTTAGTCATGATATGCCATGTTTATATATTACTGCTGATTTTGCCATGATAAGCCATGTTTATATATTATTTCTGATTTAGTCACGATATGCCAAGTTTATATATTATGATAAGCCAAGTTTATATATTACTGCTGATTTAGTCATGAAATGCCAAGTTTATATATTACTGCTGATTTATTCATGATATGCCAATTTTATATATTTCTGCTGATTTAGTCATGAAATGCATAGTTTATATATTACTGCGGATTTAGTAATGATATGCCAAGTTTATATATTACTGCTGATTGTTACGACTGTTAGGGAACTTGATAGAGACCTAGATGCAAACACAATCAATTTAATGAAGTGCAATACACTGAGGGTACGAACCTAGTTTGTAATATAGAGTAACACAGGAACACATAAAAGTTTGTAATCCAGCAGGAATGTGATAAGCTTGACGCCACGGGTAATGGCTATAATCCAGCAGGGAGAGGGTTAAAACGGATAAGCACAAACAGTACTGTAATCCAGCAGGTAGACGGTTAAAGCATATAAGCATAAACAGCATCTGTAATCCAGCAGGTAGATGGTTAAAGCATATAGGCATAAACAGCAACTGTAATCCAGCAGGTGGATGGTTAAAGCATATAGGCATAAACAGCAACTGTAATCCAGCAGGTAGATGGTCAAAGCATATAAGCATAAACAGTACTGTAATCCAGCAGTTAAATGGTTAAAGCATATAGAATGGTCGAAGTACAAACCGGGTTCAGTGGGACACAGGCAGATAGAATGGTAATAGGACAGTCCAGGATCAAGGGCACAGGCCGGTAGCGTAGTCAGGATACAATCCAGGGTCAAGATCAATCAAAAAAGTCGAATGGAGCAATATGCTGAGCAAGGAACACGAGAATCACCAAGCAAGGATTGCAATGTGATTCTCCATTTTGAATCCTACCGCGTCTGACGTGCACGCGACGGTTGTGATTTCATCTGGGACGCGCCTCCGTTTTCATTGGCAGCAGTGTGTGCGCTACCAGAGCGGGATTCCAGGTAAGTAGAACTGGGTATTCGGGGGATCTACTTCGTGGTAGATCCTGACAGTTCCCCTGCCCAAGACGAGACCTCCAGGCTCGCCAACGACCAGGGCGATCAGGGTGCAACTCATGAAAGGTACGAACCAAGTCAGCTGCATGTACCATCCTTGCCGGCTCCCAGGATCTGTCACTTGGGCCATAACCCTTCCAAACTTGGGACCAAGTTTCTTTGTTGGACATGAAAGCTTCAGATGTCTTGTAGAGAGCCAAACTCTATCACCCACCTTGTAGAGTGGAGGCAAGGACCTGTGGCGATCAGCGAACATCTGTCACATCAGTGCCGTCGCGCTGCATGACATGTCCTGCTTACCTTAGCCGCCGCTTGACACGCGCTTCTTCTGCGCGTGTAATACTTACCACAAGGCCCTCTCCCGGATCCGCTGCTATGATTCCAGAAAATGTACGCATGCGCTTACGCAGTGCAGCGCATACTCCTCCACACTATACGCTGCCTAAGAATTAGATATTGCCTTAAAAAGTCCCTTCCACACGGCGGTGCCATCTTGGTTTTTATGCAACTTCCTAGTTTGCTTTCAAAGCTTATTTTCATCCCAGAGGTGGAGACTTCTTGGTTTTATATGCTACTTCCTAGTTTGCTTTCCAAGCCTCATTTTCATCCCAGAGGCGGAGACTTGCCTTGGAGGGATATTTAAAGGCTCAGTCTGCATTCAACCTTTGCCTGTGATAGTGCCTTGAGCCTTTACTAGCGTTTTTGTACTTCCTATTTTATATCACTGTTGCCGAACTTTGCTACCTGACCTTGCCTGTTTGCCGCCTGTCCTGACATGTTGCCTGTTCTGACTTCGCCTGAACTCTGCCAGCCTCGACTTATCGCCTGCCTGACTACTCTTTTGCCTGTGTCCCTGTTACCATCGCCTCGGTCCTGTTGCAGCTTCCAGTCCTGTTACCTCCGCCTCGGTCCTGTTTCAGAGACCGATTATGAGACCGACTGGAACGCAAGTGCACTCAGAGCGGCCTTCAGAAGAGGCTTTAATGACTCTACCGTGACTTACCAGATGATCTAGAAAGTTTAATTGCACTCTGCTTAAGACTTGAAGCTCGCAATCAAGAGAGAGTGAGAGATCGGGACAGGAACCCCAGGTTTTTCAAACTTCAGCCCACCTATTTCCCTCAGAATCCCAGTCAAGAAACCTCTAGCCCTCCAGCAGAACCTATGGAGATTGGGCCCGTGTTATGCTTGTCTGAGGAGGAAAAGCAAAGGAGGAGGTCCAAGGGTCTTTGTTTATATTGTGTCAAAAAGGACACATGGCCCGGTACTGTCCTCAGAAACAGGGACTTCCGTGCTTAGTGGAAAAAGGGGGCAATCCACTGAGCATTTCTGTCCTTATGCCTCCTTCTCATCCCAGAATGTTAATACCAATCACGCTCCGTTGGAAAGGTCACCAGGTGACCACACAAACCTTCATTGATTCTGGAGCTGCTGGAAATTTTATTGACAAGAATTGGGCTATGCAAAAAGGGATTCTCTTCACTTACAAAAAACAAAGTAGTCCCATTGCTTCCTTAGACGGCTCTCCACTCGGTACTGGATTTATTTCTGAAGAGTCTATTTTATTAGAAGCTAAGATTGGGATATTCCACTCTGAGGAGATCACCTTTGACGCCCTATGTAGTCCTCTTCTTCCAGTCATATTGGGTATTAGACATGTGCAAAACTAAAATTTTCGTTTCGTTTTCGTCCATTCGGACGAAAATGTTATTTATTTCGTCTAAAACGAATTTCGTTCATTAGTGCATTCGTTTCAGACGAAATTCGTTCATTATTTTCGTTTCGTTAATTTTTTTCGTTCGTTTTATAGAATACAATGTAATACTATTGGCTTTCTATAAACCGAACGAGAGCCCCATTCATAAGAAATTCTTATGAATGGGGCTCTCGTTCGGTTCATAAAAAAAGGCAATAGTATTAATTGTATTCTATAAGCCGAAAGTCTATAAACCGAACGACTTTCGGTTTATAGACTTTCGGCTTATGGAATACATGTAATCCTATTGCTATTCTATAAACCGAACGACTTTCGGTTTATAGAATAGCCATAGGTTTACATGTATTACATAAGCCGAAAGTCTATAAACCGAAAGTCGTTCGGTTTATAGGCTGTCGGCATTTAACTAATAAGAGACAGAGTCTCCATTCATAAAATTATGAATGGAGACTTTGTCTCCGTGTAGTAAAATGCCGACAGCCTATAAACCGAACGTTCGGTTTATAGGCTGTGGGCATTTTACTACACGGAGACAAAGTCTCCATTCATAATTTTATGAATGGAGACTCTGTCTCCGTGTAGTAAAATGCCGACAGCCTATAAACCGAACGTTCGGTTTATAGGCTGTCGGCTTATGGAATACATGTATTCCTATTGCTATTCTATAAACCGAACGACTTTCGGTTTAAAGAATAGCCATAGGTTTACATGTATTACATAAGCCGAAAGTCTATAAACCGAAAGTCGTTCGGTTTATAGGCTGTCGGCATTTAACTAATAAGAGACAGAGTCTCCATTCATAAAATTATGAATGGAGACTTTGTCTCCGTGTAGTAAAATGCCGACAGCCTATAAACCGAACGAATAATTTTATGAATGGAGACTCTGTCTCCGTATAGTTAAATGCCGGCTTTTAACTATACGGAGACAAAGTCTCCATTTATAATTTTATGAATGGAGACTCTGTCTCCGTATAGTTAAATGCCGGTGTTCTGACAAATTTCTGGAGCAAATTCTCCTGCGCAATCGCAGGAGAATTTGCTCACTGCGCATGCGCATAAAGTTACAGCTGATAACTCAGCTGTAACTTTGTGACCACCGCGCATGCGCCAGCTGCGCAACCCACCTCCCGCCCCCTCACACCCCCTGCACACCCCTTCTTACCAGATCATCGACCACAGCGATACACAGCGCATGCGCACGCCTATCCAGCCGTTTGGGAATGTGCGCGTCCGTTGTTGTGTTCTTAAGGTGGTAAGTAACATGGGGCGTCGGGGCATAAGGGGGCAAGCATCCTGGTGAGGGCTGCCTCATCTTGATGGGATTTGTGATCCTCCTGCTGCATCAATAATACAGCAGGAGGATCACAAATCCCATCAAGATGAGGCAGCCCTCACCAGGATGCTTGCCCCCTTATGTCCCGACGCCCCGTGTTACTTACCACCTTAAGAACACAACAACGGACGCGCGCATTCCCAAACGGCTGGATAGGCGTGTGCATGCGCTGTGTATCGCTGTGGTCGATGTTCTGGTAAGAAGGGGTGTGCGGCGGGTGTGAGGGGGCGGGAGGTGGGTTGCGCAGCTGTCTCATGCACGGTGGTCACAAAGTTACAGCTGAGTTATCAGCTGTAACTTTATGCGCATGCGCAGTGAGCAAATTCTCCTGCGATTGCGCAGGAGAATTTGCTCCAGAAATTTGTCAGAACACCGGCTTTTAACTATACGGAGACAAAGTCTCCATTTATAATTTTATGAATGGAGACTCTGTCTCCGTATAGTTAAATGCCCACAGCCTATAAACCGAACGTTCGGTTTATAGGCTGTCGGCTTTTAACTATACGTTTGTCTCCATTCATAAATTTATGAATGGAGACTCTGTCTCCGTATAGTTAAATGCTATTGTATTCTATAAACCGACTCTATTTCGGCTTATAGAATGCAATAGTACTACGAATGGATGAATGAACGAATGATTTTCCTTTATTAACCATTCGTTCATTCGGCTTTAGTTAGCTTAGCATTTTCGTTCTTCGTTTTTCGGGCGAATGGACGAAAATGCAATTTTCGGACGAAAATGCATTCGTCCTAAAACGAATGCACATGTCTAGTATATATTCACATGTAAATTGCTTTTTTAATAAAAAATTATGATATAAATAAAATCTTGTTTTTATTTCCTTTTATGTGACAAAGCTGCCTCTCTCTTTCCCTTGCCCCCAGATTTGTCGCTCTCCCCCCCTTAGTGTTGTCTCTCTCTCACCCTCCCTTTGGCTCCCCCCTCGCTCCCCTTGTGTCTGTCTCTTCCCCCCTTCCCTCCCCTTGTTTCTCTCTGCCCCCCCCCCCCTTGTTATTCTGTCCCCCCCTCACCTGTTTCTTGCTCCCTGGTGGCTAGTGGGGGCAGCCGGGGGATGTATGCACTATACATAATAGATGGAAGTGTCGGGCAGCATGGAGGTTGTCTGCACGATTCGTGCAGACATCCCCCAGCTGCCCGATTCTCCCTGGTGGCTAGCGAGGCAGCGGTGGATGTCTGCGCGATGAGCGAGACCTCCCCTGCTGCCGCCCGGAACGACAGCCAGGACTTTTATGAGGAAGCCGGAAGTACCCAGCTTCATCATAGAAGTCCCGGCGGTCATGCCGGGCGGCAGCAGGAGAGGTCTCGCTCATCGCGCAGACATCCTCCGCTCCCTCGCTAGCCACCAGGGAGAATCGGGCAGCTGGGGGATGTCTGCACGAATCGTGCAGACAACCTCCATGCTGCCCGACACTTCCGTCTATTATGTATAGTGCATACATCCCCCGGCTGCCCCCACTAGCCACCAGGGAGCAAGAAACAGGTGAGGGGGGGACAGAATAACAAGGGGGGGGGGGGGCAGAGAGAAACAAGGGGAGGGAAGGGGGGAAGAGACAGACACAAGGGGAGCGAGGGGGGAGCCAAAGGGAGGGTGAGAGAGAGACAACACTAAGGGGGGGAGAGCGACAAATCTGGGGGCAAGGGAAAGAGAGAGGCAGCATTGTCACATAAAAGGAAATAAAAACAAGATTTTTTTATATCATAATTTTTTATTTAAAAAGCAATTTACATGTGAATATATACTAGACATGTGCATTCGTTTTCGGACGAATGCATTTTCGTCCGAAAATTGCATTTTCGTCCATTCGCCCGAAAAACGAAGAACGAAAATGCTAAGCTAACTAAAGCCGGATGAACGAATGGTTAATAAAGGAAAATCATTCGTTCATTCGTCCATTCGTAGTACTATTGCATTCTATAAGCCGAAATAGAGTCGGTTTATAGAATACAATAGCATTTAACTATACGGAGACAGAGTCTCCATTCATAAAATTATGAATGGAGACTTTGTCTCCGTATAGTTAAATGCCCACAGCCTATAAACCGAACGTTCGGTTTATAGGCTGTGGGCATTTAACTATACGGAGACAGAGTCTCCATTCATAAAATTATAAATGGAGACTTTGTCTCCGTATAGTTAAAAGCCGGCATTTAACTATACAGAGACAGAGTCTCCATTCATAAAATTATGAATGGAGACTTTGTCTCCGTGTAGTAAAATGCCCACAGCCTATAAACCGAACGTTCGGTTTATAGGCTGTCGGCTTAAGGAATACTTGTATTCCTATTGCTATTCTATAAACCGAACTTTCGGTTTATAGAATAGCCATAGGATTACATGTATTACATAAGCCGAAAGTCTATAAACCGATCGTTCGGTTTATAGACTTTCGGCATTTTACTACACGGAGACAAAGTCTCCATTCATAATTTTATGAATGGAGACTCTGTCTCTGTATAGTTAAATGCCGACAGCCTATAAACCGAACGACTTTCGGTTTATAGACTTTCGGCTTATGTACTACATGTAATCCTATGGCTATTCTATAAACCGAAAGTCGTTCGGTTTATAGTTTAGCAATAGCATTACATGTATTCTATAAACCGAACGTCGTTCGTTTTAAAGACTTTCGGCTTATAGAATACTATTGGCTTTCTATAAACCGAACTAGAGTCGAGTCCCCATTCATAAGAAATTCTTATGAATGAGGAGGGACTCTAGTTAGGTTTATAGAATGCCAATAGTATTCTATAAGCCGAAAGTCTTTAAAACGAACGACGTTCGGTTTATAGAATGCATGTAATGCTATTGCTGTTCTATAAGCCGAATGTCTTTCGGCTTATAGAACAGCAATAGCATTACATGTATTCTATAAACCGAACGTCGTTTGTTTTAAAGACTTTCGGCTTATAGAATACATGCTGCTATTGGCTTTCTATAAACCGAAAGAGTCCCCATTCATACGAATAGGTCAATTGACCTATTCGTATGAATGGGAACTCAATTTCGGTTTATAGGAAGCTAATAGCATTACATGCATTCCATAAACCGAAAGTCATTCATGTCGGTTTATGGAATGTAGTACAATGCTATTGGTATTGTAAACCGACTCTATTTCGGTTTAGAATGCCAATAGCACGAATGGACGAATGGACGAATGAACGAATGATTTTCGTTTATTTACCATTCGTTCATTCGGATTTTGTTAGTTAAAATTTTCGTTATTCGTTTTTCGGACGAATGGACGAAAATGCTATTTTCGTCCGAAAATGCATTCGTCCGAAAACGAATGCACATGTCTATTGGGTATGCCATGGCTACAGAAACACAACCCCATCATTGATTGGTCTCAAGGTGAGATTACTGCCTGGAGTGATCATTGCAAGAATACGTGTTATCATTAGCCTATCAAGGTCTACTCGGTTCTTGAACTTACCCCTGAAGATCCTCGATCTATAGTTCCTGCTCATTATTGGGAATTTCTTGATGTCTTTTCTAAAGAACGTGCTGAAACTCTCCCTCCTCATAGTAGCTATGATTGTGCTATCGAACTCTTGCCCGGCACTTCGCCTCCTTCTGGACGTACTTATCCCCTTTCTGAACCAGAAAATCAAGCATTAGCACAATACATTGACGAAAGCCTTAAAATCGGCCTTCCTCTCCTGCGGGGGAAGGGTTTTTTTTTCGTAGCTAAAAAGGAAGGCTCACTCAGACCATGTATCGACTATCGAGGATTAAACAAAATCACTGTAAAAAATAAATACCCTCTACCTTTGATAGCTGAATTACATGATCAACTCAGGGAAGCTACGGTGTTTACCAAATTAGACCTGCGTGGGGCATACAATCTCATCCGTATCCGCGAGAATGACGAATGGAAGACGCATTCAATACCAGATATGGCCACTACGAATACTTAGTGATGCCCTTCGGCCTATGTAACGCCCCTGCAGTGTTTCAGAATTTCATGAATGATATCTTCCGTGATAAGTTATTGTCCCATGTCATGATATACTTGGACGATATTCTAATCTACTCCCGAGATATCCAAGAACACAGGATTCAAGTAAGACAAGTACTCCAACGCTTGAGAGAACATACGTTATTCGCCAAAGCTGAGAAATGCGAATTTGAAAAGAAAAAAAATCAGGTTTCTGGGCTACATCATTACAGAAAACGGCCTCGAGATGGACCCTGACAAAGTTCGGGCTATTGAAGACTGGCCACCTCCCACCAACCTAAAAGGAATCCAACGCTTTTTAGGGTTCACCAACTACTACAGAAAATTTATCAGAGACTTCTCTAAAATAGTATCACCCATAACAGCGCTCACCAGAAAAGGTGCTAATCCTAAGACCTGGCCTCTCCAAGCCACCCAAGCCTTCAAAAAACTCAAAAAAGCTTTTATTACAGCTCCTATACTTCATCGCCCAGATCCGAAATTACCTTTTATTTTGGAGGTTGATGCATCAGAATTCGGTGCTGGAGCTATTTTGTCACAGAGAGATCAAACAACCAATTGTATTCATCCTTACTCTTATTTTTCTAAAATGTTCACATCTGCTGAATGTAATTACGATGTCTGTAATAGGGAACTACTAGCCATTAAAATGGCCCTGGAAGAATGGAGACATTTATTGGAAGGCACAATTATTCCTATTACCATTCTGACCGATCACAAGAATCTACTTTACATTGAGAAGGCTAAAAGAATTAATCCCCGACAGGCCAGATGGGCATTATTTTTTACCCGATTCAATTTCGTACTGACCTACCGTCCTGGCTCCAAAAATAAAAAAGCAGATGCCTTGTCACGAATACATGAACGTGCTACCTACATTCCTAAAGAGGACACGATTCTCCCTTCCACTCAAATCATTGCGGTAGTCTCTCCAGTACTGTTACGACGGATTTCCAGAACTCAATATCCTAGACTGAAGGGCCTGCGTTGCCCCCCTGGCCGTTATTTTGTCCAACCTAGATTCAGAACGGCTGTACTGTCCTGGGCGCATGACTCTCCCATCGCCGGACATAGGGGAGTAGCCAACACTACATTTCTTCTCCATGGATATTTTTGGTGGCCTACCCTCTCCCGTGATGCCCGTGATTACGTTACTGCTTGTGCTAAATGTGCTCGATGTAAGACACTCAGAACCAAGCCCTATGGTTTCTTATGTCTATTGCCTGTTCCTAAACAACCCTGGTCCCATATAGCTATGGATTTCATTACCGACCTCCCGCAGTCTCGGGGTAATACTACTATCCTCGTAGTTGTGGATCTCTTTTCTAAATTGTCCCACTTCATTGCGTTGAAGAAATTACCCTCCGCAACTACCCTTGCTCAAGTCTTTTTAAAAGAGGTAGTGCGGATCCACGGGGTTCCTCAATCCATTGTCTCTGATCGTGGTACTCAATTTGTCTCTAGATTTTGGAGGACACTTTGTCGGCTGCTTGGTATTTCTCTGAAATTCTCCTCTGCATACCATCCCCAAACCAATGGACAAACTGAGAGAACGAACCAGGTTTTGAAGCAATATCTCAGGTCTTATGTTGACAACGACCAGTCTGATTGGGTTGATTTTTTATACCTTGCGGAACTCTCTTACAATTGTGCATATCATAGTTCCTTGAAAATGTCACCCTTCCGTGCCATGTACAGAGTTGAGCCCTCCCTTTGGCCTCTGGAACCTAGTCCATCGAACATCCCCGCCGCGGACCACGCTATTGCTGATCTCACTTCTCATTGGACTGCCTTATCCAGACAATTGCTTGCTGTGAAGCAAACACAGAAATCCTTTGCCGATAGGAAGAGGTCTCGTATTTCCTCTTTCAAGCCTGGTGATTTGGTTTGGTTGTCCACTAAGAATCTCCATCTTCGACAATCCTCCTATACTCTCGGTCCTAAATATATTGGACCTTATAAGATTCGCTCTTGTGTCAATGATGTCTCGTATTCGCTTGAACTGCCTCCTTCCATGCGCATCCATGATACCTTCCATGTCTCCTTGCTTAAACCTGTGGTTTCTAATCAATTCTCCCCTCCTGTTCGTCCTCCTGATCCTGTTCTGGTGCAAGGTCAAGAAGAATATTTGGTGTCCTCTATCCTCGATTCTAGACATTACAGGGGTCGTTTGCAGTATCTTGTTCACAGGCAGGGATATGGCCCTGAAGAGAGATCATGGGTTGATTCTACTGATGTCCATGCTCCTTCTAGGGTGCGCTCTTTTCATGCTCGTTTTCCTGATAAACCGGGTTCCGGGCGCCCGTACTGCGCCGGTCGGGAGGGGGGTAGTGTCACATCAGTGCCGTCGTGCTGCAGGACACGTCCTGCTTACCTTAGCAGCCGCTTGACACGCGCTTCTTCTGCGCGTGTAATACTTACCACAAGGTCCTTTCCCGGATCCGCTGCTATGATTCCAGAAAATATACGCATGCGCTTACGCAGTGCAGCGCATACTCCTCCACGCTGCCTAAGAATTAGCTATTGCCATAAGAAGTCCCTTCCACACGGCGGCGCCATCTTGGTTTTTATGCAACTTCCTAGTTTGCTTTCCAAGCCTCATTTTCATCCCAAAGGCGGAGACTTTTTGGTTTTATATGCTACTTCCTAGTTTGCTTTCCAAGCCTCATTTTCATCCCAGAGGCGGAGACTTGCCTTGGAGGGATATTTAAAGGCTCAGTCTGCATTCAACCTTTGCCTGTGATAGTGCCTTGAGCCTTTACTAGCGTTTTTGTACTTCCTATTCTATATCACTGTTGCCGAACTTTGCTACCTGACCTTGCCTGTTTGCCACCTGTCCTGACCTGTTACCTGTTTTGGCTTCGCCTGAACTCTGCCAGCCTCGACTTATCGCCTGCCTGACTACTCTTTTGTCTGTGTCCCTGTTACCTTCACCTCGGTCCTGTTGCAGCTTCCAGTCCTGTTACCTCCGCCTCGGTCCTGTTTCACCATCCTATCCTGCACCTCCGCTTCGGTCCTGTTACAGCTTCCAGTCCAGTACCTTAGTTTCAGCTTCAATACTCTGGTAGTAGTACAGAGTGCAAAAGACCAGGGGGAACGAAACCTGAGGCTCAGCCATAAGGTGGACTTCCTTCAGGCGGAAGAATTCTGTTATATTACCGGGGTTTGTTGCACTAACCTCTATCTCTCTGCAAAGCAGTTCCAACCTCGCTCCTGAACGTGACAACATCTTATAGCGTTGTTGAGCTTGTGTCAAGGTTCTGCGAAGTGAAGCATATGTGTCAGTGAGATTGCACACATGAATAGTAGCTGATGGAACACTACTGGTGATGGGTGCTCAAGGAAGCATAGATGGGTGGACGCCATGGGTGACAAAAAACGGAGACATCCCAATTGAGCTGTGTATATGATTGTTGTAGGCAAATTCTGCTAAAGGTAAATACTTGGCCCAATCATTTTGGAGATGGGTGGTGAAACAACGCAAATATTGTTCTAGTGTTTGATTGGTACGTTTAGTTTGACCATTACTCTGAGGATGGAATGCTGTATTGAGGGAGCGTTGTATATGTAGTTCCGTACAGAATACCTTCCAGAAGTTGGACGTAAACTTGGTGCCCCGATCAGAAACAATGTTTTTACAGGTCAAACCGTGAAGTCTAAAGATCTCTCGTATAAAAAGATCGGCAGTCTCAGTGGCAGAAGGAAGACCTGGACTGAGAACGAAATGTGCCATTTTAGTGAGACGGTCTACTACAACCATTAGCGTAGTGTATTGACGAGATGGCGGTAGGTCGGTAATAAAGTCCATAGAAATCTCGCCCTAGGTTCTGGTAGGTATGGGCAATGGTTGAAGTAACCCTGGAGGTTTGTGATGACCGTCTTTAGCACGGGCACATATGTCACAGGAGGAGATGAATCTTGTAATCTCTTCACTTAGTTTAGGCCACCAAAAAGTACGTTGAATCAGGTCTTGAGTTTGTTGAATACCGCCATGGCCAGCCGCTGGGGAGTCATGATAGAATTGAAGTATTTGTAAACGCACATCAGGTGGAACATAAACTTTGTCTGAGTAATGGTGCAAACCATCTTTGTACACGTATTGACACCGTTTAGGTAGCGTAGTAACGGACGTTTTGGACCGGATAGCATCCCATATACTTTGTGTGGCGGCTAGAAAATGATCAGAAAGGAGTATGGTGTTAGGACCCTCCGAGTGGATCTCCTCCATCTCGGAGATTCTAGAAAGGGAATCAGCTTTTAGGTTACGGGAGCCAGGTCGGTAGGTGATATGCAGTTGTAAATGAGGGAAAAACAGTGCCTATCTGGCTTTTCTGTGTTGGAGTCTTTTAGCGGTTAGTAGATATTAAAGGTTCTTATGATCGGTAAAAACCGTTATAGGGTGTAAAGCGCCCTCCAATAAGTGTCGCCATTCCTCCAGTGCGAGTTTTATCGCTAGAAGTTCTCGTTCTCTGGAATAGAAGGCTGTAACTGTTCGTCTTCTTGATGTCTCTGGGATAAGACGGCGCCCACAGACGTATTTGAGACGTCCCCTTCTAGGGTGTATGGTCTTGAGGGATCAGGTAAGATAAGAATAGGTGCTGTAGTGAATCGTACTTTCAATGATTCAAAAGCGTCCTCGGCTGCATTCGTCCATTTGAATATCTTGTTCTTGGAAGTTAATGCGGTGATGGGTTGGATAAGTTTGTAGAAATGTCTAATGGATTTCCTGTAGAAATTTGCAAAACCCACAAAACGCTGTATGCTTTTTCTGTTGGTGGGGGTAGGCCATTGTAAAATTGCAGCAATATTCTTGGAATCCATCCGTATATTGTTAGGTGAAAGGATACATCCTAAAAATTCCAATGTTTTCTTTTCAAATTCACATTTCTCTAGTTTCGCATATAATCGATGTTGTCATAAACGGATAAGAACAGTGCGTACGTGTTCTCTATGAGACGTTAGGGGTGGCGAATAGATGAGGATGTCATCCAGGTAAATGATGATGAACTGATCCAGTATGTCATGAAAAATGTCATTCACAATATGTTGGAAGGTCGCGGGAGTGTTACATAAACCGAAAGGCATGACCAAATACTCAAAGTGTCCATAACGTGATCTAAATGCCATCTTCCATTCATCCCCTCTTCTGATCCGGACCAGATTGTAACCGGCTCAAAGATCAATTTTCGTGAAAACCCGGGCTGAGCGTAAATGGTCCAATAGCTCAGGAATGAGAGGTAACGGGTAACCGTTCTTGGTTATATTGTTCATCTCTCTGTAATCAATACATTGTCGTAATCCCCCATATTTCTTCTTGACAAACAATATACCTGCTCCTGCTGGGGAAGTGGAAGGATGTATGAATCCTTTAGCTAAATTCTCATCAATATATTCTTTGAAAGTAGCAAGTTCTGGTTCAGCAAGGGGGTATATTCTCCCAAATGGAATAGATGCTCCTTGGAGTAAGTCAATAGGGCAATCGTAGTCTCTATGGGGGAGAAGTACATTCTGAAATTAGGAATAAACAGCTGGTAAATTATTGAACGGATCCTGTTTCAACGTAACACACAAGGCAGGAGAAGTAAGGCACTGCTGATTACAAAATTTGGAGTTGAAGGATAAGACACCAGTCTCCCAATTGACGATAGGGTTATGTTTGCGTAACTATGGGAGGCCTCAAATAACTCGTCCTCCAACTCGTCCTTTAATCCATCGGACAATCCCAGACGGAATTGATCATGCAGAGCTGACTCATTCCAAGTAGTCTCGAGAGCTACTCTTCTGAATTCGGTGATATATTCTTCAACTGGTCTTGTCTAAGAGCACGAATGGTGTTGGTTGCAGAGGAGATTCTAAATGGGTCTTCATATAATGAGTCCAGTGCTTGGCGAAAGGATCCTCATGACTCCAATAAAGGACTGTTGGTGTGTAGAAGGTGGTGAGCCCATACTTGGGGTTCTTCAGTAAGGAGAGAAATGACAGTGTGGATCTTGCCGAAATCAGAGGCATATGTATTTGGACGTAGATTGAACAAGATCTGACAGGTAGTGAGAAAGGTACGATATTTTTTTCTATCACATGAGAATTTCTCTAGTAGGGCTTCTTGCGGTTTGAGTGCTGTTGCTCCTTCTACCATGATAGGAACAGGAGAAAATGAAGGAGCTGCAATGGCAGGGTCTGGAACATTCACTGGATTGGCTTGTAGCTGTTGTATCTGTTGCTGCATAAGTGCAATCCTGTACGGATTGATTAAGGTTGGTTAACTGTTGGGTGAGAACAGTAATAGCATTCGTGAGGTCTGCGGTCTCCATGATTAGGCTGGCTTGGTGATTATGTTACAACTGTTAGGGAACTTGATAGAGACCTCGATGCAGACACAATCAACTTAATGAAAAGCAATACACTAAGGGTATGAACCTAGTTTGTAATATAGAGTAACACAGGAACACATAAAAGTTCGTAATCCAGCAGGAATGTGATAAACTTGACGCCACGGGAAATGGATATAATCCAGCAGGGAGAGGGTTAATGCATATAAGCATAACACATCAATTGTAATCCAGCAGGTAGATGGTTAAAACGTATAAGCACAAACAGTACTGTAATCCAGCAGGTAGATGGATAAAGCATATAAGCGTAAACAGCAACTGTAATCCAGCAGGTAGATGGTCAAAGCATATAAGCATAAACAGTACTATAATCCAGCAGGTAAATGGTTTAAGCATATAGAATGGTCGAAGTACAAACCGGGTTCAGTGGGACACAGGCAGACAGAGTGGTAATAGGACAGTCCAGGATCCAGTGCATAGGCAGGCAGAGTAGTCAGGATACAATCCAGGGTCAAGATCAATCAAAAAAGTTAAATGGAGCAATACGCTGACTAAGGAACATGAGAATCACCAAGCAAGGATTGCAAGGTGATTCTCCCTTTTGAATCTTCCCGCGTCTGACGTGCACGCGACGGGCGTGACGTCATCAGGGACCCGCCTCCGATTTCATTGGCAGCAGTATGCGCAACCACCAGAGCGGGATTCCAGTAAAGTAGAACGGGGTATTAGGGGGATCTACTTCGTGTTAGATCCTTACACTGATTGAGTCATGATATGCCAAGTTTATATATTACTGCTGATTTTGCCATGATAAGCCAAGTTTATACATTACTGCTTTTTTAGTCACGAAATGCAGAGTTCATATATTACTGCTGAATTACTCATGATATACCAAGTTTATATATTACTGCTGATTAATCATGATATGCCAAGATTATACATTACTGATGATTTAGTCTTGATATGCCAAGATTATACATTACTGGTGATTTAGTCATGATATGCCAAGTTTATATATTACTTCTGATTTAGTCATGATATACCAAGTTTATATATTACTGCTGATTAATCATGATATGCCAAGATTATACATTACTGATGATTTAGTCTTGATATGCCAAGATTATACATTACTGGTGATTTAGTCATGATATGCAATGTTTATATATTGCTGCTGATTTAGTCATGATATACCAAGTTTATATATTACTGCTGATTAATCATGATATGCCAAGATTATACATTACTGATGATTTAGTCTTGATATGCCAAGATTATACATTACTGGTGATTTAGTCATGATATGCCAAGTTTATATATTACTTCTGATTTTGTCATGATATGCCATGTTTATATATTACTGCGGATTTAGTCATGATATACCAAGTTTATATATTACTGCTGATTTAGTCATGATATGCCAAGTTTTTATAATACTGTTGATTTTGCCATGATATGCCAAGTTTATATATTGCTGCTGATTTAGTCCTGATATACCAAGTTTATATATTACTGCTGATTAATCATGATATGCCAAGATTATACATTACTGGTGATTTTGTAATGATGTGCCAAATTTATACATTATTGATGATTTAGTCATGAAATGCCATGTTTATATATTACTGCTGATTTTGCCATGATATGCCATGTTTATATATTACTGCTGATTTTGCTATTTTATGCCAAGTTTATATATTACTTCTGATTTAGTCATGATCTGCCAAGTTTATATATCACTGCTGATGTAGTCATGATATGCCAGGTTAATTTATTTCTGCTGATTTTGCCATGATATGTCAGGTTTATACATAAATGCTGATTTAGTCATGATATGCCAAGTTTATATATTGATGCTGATTTAGTCACGATATGCCAAGTGTATATATTACTGCTGATTTAGTAATGATATGCCAAATTAATACATTATTGCTGATTTAGTCAAGAAATGCATTGTTTATATATTACTGTTGAAATAGTCATGAAATGCCAAGTTTATATATTACTGCTGAATTAGCCATGATATGCCATGTTTATATATTACTGCTGATTTAGTCATGATATGCCAGGTTAATTTATTACTGCTGATTTTGCCATGATATGTCAGGATTATACATTACTGCTGATTTAGTCATGATATGCCACGTTTATATATTGATGCTGATTTAGTCACGATATGCCAAGTTTTCATATTACTGCTGATTTAGTAATGATATGCCAAATTAATACATTGTTGCTGATTTAGTCAAGAAATGCATTGTTTATATATTACTGTTGAAATAGTCATGAAATGCCAAGTTTATATATTACTGCTGATTTTGCCATGATATGTCAGGTTTGTACATTACTTCTGATTTAGTCATGAAATGCATTGTTTATATATTACTGTTGATTTAGTCATGTAATGCCAAGTTTATATATTACTGTGGATTTAGTAATGATATTCCAAAATGTATACATTATTGCTGATTAAGTCATGATATGCCATGTTTATATATTACTGCTGATTTTGTCATGATATGCCATGTTTATATATTACTTCTGATTTAGTTATGATATACCTAGATTATATATTTGCAGAAAGAAAAGTCCTGCGCTCACTCCCATCACTGGGCGGCTGCAACGACTACAGTACACATCAGCCCCAATATATAGTAAAAACCAAAGAAAAACAAGTTATCTGTGCTCTCTCCTTTATCCCTATGTTTTTTTTTAAAACAAATGGAGGTTTTTTAGTTACCTCCAATGGCCATGAGAGGATGAGCCCACCTGCCAACGTCAAGGCAGACCCCCCTAGGTGGGTCCTAACTCTAACCATTCACCTTGCTTCTTTGAGCCTCTGGCAAAAATCTTTAATGAGACAGAAAGGGGTATTTTTTATATACACCCCTATACCTTATTAACCCTTAATAGGGAACACATGGGATTGGCGGCTGCATTGTAACAAGGCTGAGTAATACAAAAAATGGATACAAATGCAGAAAGAAAAGTCCTGCGCTCACTCCCATCACTGGGCGGCTGCAACGACTACAGTACACATCAGCCCCAATATATAGTAAAAACCAAAAAAAAACAAGTTACCTGCCCTCTCTTCCTTTATTCCTATGTATTTTTAAAACAAATGGATGTTTTTTAGTTACCTCCAATGGCCATGAGAGGATGAGCCCACCTGCCAACGTCAAGGCAGACCCCCCTAGGTGGGTCCTAACTCTAACCATTCACCTTGCTTCTTCAAGATTATATATTACTGTGGATTTAGTAATGATATGCCAAAATTATACATTATTGCTGATTTAGTCATGAAATGCATGGTTTATATATTTCTGTTGATTTAATCATGAAGTGACAAGTTTATATATTACTGTGGATTTTGTAATGATATGCCAAACTTTATACATTATTGCTGATTTAGTCATGATACGCCATGTTTATATATTACTTCAGATTTAGTCATGATCTGCCAAGTTTATAGATTGATGCTGATTTAGTCACAAAATGCCAATTTTATATATTACTGCTGATTTAGTAATGATTTGCCAAATTTAAACATTATTGCTGATTTAGTCATGAAATGCATTGTTTATATATTACTGTTGATTTAGTCATGAAATGCCAAGTTTATATATTGCTGTGGATTAAGTAATTATATGCCGAAATTATACATTATTGTTGATTTAGTAATGAAATGCCAAGTTTATATATTACTGTGGATTTAGTAATGATATACCAAAATGTATACATTATTGCTGATTTAGTCATGATAAGTCATGCTTATATATTACTGCTGATTTTGCCATGATATGACTAGTTAATATACTCTGCTGATTTAGTCAGGATATGCCATGTTTATATATTACTACTGATTTTGCCATGATATGCCATGTTTATATAATTCTGCGTATTTTGCCATGAAATGACTACTTTATATATTACTGCTGATTTAGTCCTGATATGCCAATTTTATATATTACTGCTTATTTAGTCATGAAATGCCAATTTTATGCATTACTGCTGATTTAGTCATGATTTGACAAGTTTATATATTACTTCTGATTTAGTCACGATATGCCAAGTTTATGTATTACTGCTGATTTAGTAATGATATGCCAAATTAATACATTGTTGCTGATTTAGTCAAGAAATGCATTGTTTATATATTACTGTTGAAATAGTCATGAAATGCCAAGTTTATATATTACTGCTGATTTTGCCATGATATGTCAGGTTTGTACATTACTTCTGATTTAGTCATGAAATGCATTGTTTATATATTACTGTTGATTTAGTCATGTAATGCCAAGTTTATATATTACTGTGGATTTAGTAATGATATTCCAAAATGTATACATTATTGCTGATTAAGTCATGATATGCCATGTTTATATATTACTGCTGATTTTGTCATGATATGCCATGTTTATATATTACTTCTGATTTAGTTATGATATACCTAGATTATATATTTGCAGAAAGAAAAGTCCTGCGCTCACTCCCATCACTGGGCGGCTGCAACGACTACAGTACACATCAGCCCCAATATATAGTAAAAACCAAAGAAAAACAAGTTATCTGTGCTCTCTCCTTTATCCCTATGTTTTTTTTTAAAACAAATGGAGGTTTTTTAGTTACCTCCAATGGCCATGAGAGGATGAGCCCACCTGCCAACGTCAAGGCAGACCCCCCTAGGTGGGTCCTAACTCTAACCATTCACCTTGCTTCTTTGAGCCTCTGGCAAAAATCTTTAATGAGACAGAAAGGGGTATTTTTTAAAAACACCCCTATACCTTATTAACCCTTAATAGGGAACACATGGGATTGGCGGCTGCATTGTAACAAGGCTGACTAATACAAAAAATGGATACAAATGCAGAAAGAAAAGTCCTGCGCTCACTCCCATCACTGGGCGGCTGCAACGACTACAGTACACATCAGCCCCAATATATAGTAAAAACCAAAAAAAAACAAGTTACCTGCCCTCTCTTCCTTTATTCCTATGTATTTTTAAAACAAATGGATGTTTTTTAGTTACCTCCAATGGCCATGAGAGGATGAGCCCACCTGCCAACGTCAAGGCAGACCCCCCTAGGTGGGTCCTAACTCTAACCATTCACCTTGCTTCTTCAAGATTATATATTACTGTGGATTTAGTAATGATATGCCAAAATTATACATTATTGCTGATTTAGTCATGAAATGCATGGTTTATATATTTCTGTTGATTTAATCATGAAGTGACAAGTTTATATATTACTGTGGATTTTGTAATGATATGCCAAACTTTATACATTATTGCTGATTTAGTCATGATACGCCATGTTTATATATTACTTCAGATTTAGTCATGATCTGCCAAGTTTATAGATTGATGCTGATTTAGTCACAAAATGCCAATTTTATATATTACTGCTGATTTAGTAATGATTTGCCAAATTTAAACATTATTGCTGATTTAGTCATGAAATGCATTGTTTATATATTACTGTTGATTTAGTCATGAAATGCCAAGTTTATATATTGCTGTGGATTAAGTAATTATATGCCGAAATTATACATTATTGTTGATTTAGTAATGAAATTCCAAGTTTATATATTACTGTGGATTTAGTAATGATATACCAAAATGTATACATTATTGCTGATTTAGTCATGATAAGTCATGCTTATATATTACTGCTGATTTTGCCATGATATGACTAGTTAATATACTCTGCTGATTTAGTCAGGATATGCCATGTTTATATATTACTACTGATTTTGCCATGATATGCCATGTTTATATAATTCTGCGTATTTTGCCATGAAATGACTACTTTATATATTACTGCTGATTTAGTCCTGATATGCCAATTTTATATATTACTGCTTATTTAGTCATGAAATGCCAATTTTATGCATTACTGCTGATTTAGTCATGATTTGACAAGTTTATATATTACTTCTGATTTAGTCACGATATGCCAAGTTTATGTATTACTGCTGATTTAGTCATGATATGCCAAGTTTATATATTACTGTTTATTATTGATAAAATGCAAAGTTTATATAATACTGCTGATTTAGTCAAGATATGCCAAGTTTATATATTAATTCGGATATTGCCATGACATGACTTCTTTATATATTACTGCTGATTTAGGGATGATATCCCATGTTTATATATTACTTCTGATTTAGTCATGATCTGCCAAGTTTATACATTATTGCTGATTTAGTCATGAAATGCCATGTTTATATATTACTGCTGATTTTGCCATGATATGCAAAGTTTATATATTACTGCGGATTCAGTAATGATATGCCACATTTATACATTATTGCTGATTTAGTCATGATATGCCATGTTTATATATCACTGCGAATTTTGCCATGATATCCCAAATTTATTTATTACTTCTTATTTAGTCATGATATGCCAAGTTTATATATTACTGCTGATTTACTCATGATATGCCATGTTTATATATTACTGCTGATTTTGCCATGATATGTCAAGTTTATACATTACTGCTAATTTAGTCATGATATGCCAAGTTTATATACTGATGCTGATTTAGTCACGATATGCCATGTTTATATATTACTGCTGATTAAGTAATGATATGCAAAATTAATACATTATTGCTGATTTAGTCAAGAAATGCATTGATTATATATTACTGTTGAAATAGTCATGAAATGCCAAGATTATTTATTACTGCTGATTTTTCCATCATATATCAAGTTTATACATTACTGCTGATTTAGTCATGATATGCCAAGTTTATATATTACTGCTGATTTAGTCATGAAATGCATTGTTTATATATTACTGTTGATTTAGTCATGATATTCCAAAATTTATACATTATTGCTGATTTAGTCATGATATGCCATGTTTATATATTACTGCTGATTTTGTCATGATATGTCATGTTTATATATTACTTCTGATTTAGTCATGATAAACCAAGTTTATATATTACTGTGGATTTAGTAATGATATGCCAAAATGTATACATTATTGCTGATTTAGTCATGATAAGCCATTCGTATTTATTATTGCGGATTTTGCCATGATATGACTAGTTTATATATTACTGCTGATTTAGTCATGATATGCCAATTTTATATATTACTGCTTATTTAGTCATGATATGCCAATTTTATGCATTACTGCTGATTAAGTCATGATTTGACAAGTTTATATATTACTTCTGATTTAGTCACGATATGCCAATTTTATTTATTACTCTTGATTTAGTCATGATATGCCAAGTTTATATATTACTGTTTATTATTCATAAAATGCCAAGCTTATATAATACTGCTGATTTAGTCATGATATGCCCAGAAGCCCACCCCACCCCCTGACCCCCGCTATGTATTGCTTCCCTCTCAGTTGGAGAGGTGGAGACTACGCAGCTTGGTAGCAGATGTTCACCCCTGCGTCTCCTGACATAGGCTATGCCATCCGTCCCTTGAATGTTGAACTTACTTTCGTCTGAGAAGATGACCTTCTCCCACATGTCCAGTGTCCAGGCCCTGTGGGCTCTCAACCCACCTTAGAATCTTGGCTCTAGCGGTTTCCGTCACCAAGGGTTTCTTGTGGGGGCGCCTTGCGATGAGCCCTGCATTGCACAACCTTCTCCTTGCCGTTCTGTTGCTGACCGTGGCCCCAGTGGCTAATCACCAATCCCGGTTGATTTGCAGTGACATGAGCCAGCGATCGCGCAGGCAGAGCCGTACCAGCAGCCTGTCTTGTGAAGCGGTCGTGCACCTTCTCCGCCCTCGACCTTTCCTCTGCTCCATATTGCCAGTCTGAGCGTACCTCTTCTGCCAGCGACTCACTGTGGACCGGTGTGTTTGAATCCTGTCAGCAATCTGCCGGGACAACAGACCTTCGTTGTATAGTGCGAGCAATACAGCCTTGACTTCTGGAGTCAGTTGCATCTTCAGGCCGGAATCTGACCGGGGTCCGGCTCCGTGATGAGCTGGAATAAAGAACCGAGGGTGAGGGTAATTCCAGTGCCCACACACGCACACACACTCACAGAACTGTTATCGTTTTTTTTAAAAATAAGTATTAATGGTAAAAGGCTACAATACTTTACTTAAACACTGGCGCGATAATTATGTCCACTACTGTATATGGTGGAGTTACCCACTTATACAGTAATAATGCCAAATAATCTAGAAGAGCATTCAATAAGTTAAAGATAACAACATTAAACTGACTCCAGAACTTGTGCAATTAGGCCATACCCCATTTCCGGTTAAAACCCCCCAGATGAGACTGATTAAGGCAGCAAAGACAGTGATACCTCTGTATTGGAAGAGGTGTGAATCTCCTCCCCTAGACAGCTGGATAAAACAAATATATTAAATTAGGAAAGATGAAGGAGTAGCACAGGGGATTTGGAATATACCCTGTTGGCATAAATGGGATCAATAGTGCAAAGCTATCATATAGTGATAATAGGGTATAACAACTATAATAAAGATTAAAGAAGGTACTTGGGGGCACATAGGGGTTCTGGAGTAACTGGGATATCTAATTGAGCAGTAACAAGCGCTTACAGGAGGGGGAATTTTCTTAGGGTTAAGGAGAGGCCCTTTTCCCATATGTGACATGTTTATGACAATGACATCTCCTCGAGACTGCCCTTGGTGGCGAGGCCTGATTTGATGCTACCTGAGCTGAATGAGGTGTATGTGGGTGTGAGTGTAGTTATGAGAGGGGTATACGTGCTTATTGGTGGTTCTAGATAAGGGATAGAATGTGTTATATGCAAGAAGTGCTGATACTTGATTGAGGTTTTTTTTTGTGTTTTCAATTTTTTACATAGGGGTTTATTCTTATATTGAGTAATCATTTATTGGTATGAAATGAAAGTAAAATTCTATGCAATTCTATGTATACATGTGTGCTAGTAAATGGACACTTTTTATCCTCAGTAAAGTGAATTGTCATTTTGACACAACAGGTTTACTTAACCCCTTAACGACAGATGACGTGCCAGGCACGTCACGGCAAATCGTGGACTTGCCGACAGCTGACGTGCCTGGCACGTCATGCACTAAATGAAGTAAAGAAAGCGACCAGCGGTCGCTTTCTTTACTCTAACGGTGTTGCTACAATGCCTCTAGGTAGAGGCATTGTGCAACACCCCCCGAATGTGCAGGGGCGCGCTACGATCACTCCACACAACGATCGTTCGCTTTCTAAGCATCTCCGGTGTTGTTAAAGTGCCTCGCTAGCGAGGCACTTAACAACACCTCCAGGCTGCCCCAGAACCGATGGTGGTCGCTCTCCTGAGCGACCCCATCCGCTCAGTAGAAGGGAACGCTGCCTGTACAGGCAGCGCTTCCCTTCTAATGGCAAGAGCATCGGAAGTGAAAGTATTTCACTTCCGATGCTCTAGGGGGAGCCAATCGATGCCGGCACAACAGATCTATGTGATCTGTGTGCAGGCATGTATGGTAAGTGCTCTGATGAGCACTTACCATACTGTCAAAGGCAATATTACTAAATATTGCCTTTGACAAGTATTGATCTGCCTCCCTCACCTTACTACTTTTAGTAAGGGAGAAAGACAGATCAGATCAAGTAAAAAAATAAAAAAAAATAATAAAAAAAAATTTAATAAAATTTTAAACACCAAGGGCTTTTATAAAAGCCATTTAACCCCTTCCCTGCCATTGATCGCTGTGTACGCAGTGATCATACACAGCAGCACATTTTTTAATGTCTGTGCATTTTTTAGGGGTTATTTTTTTTTACTGTAATTCATTAGAGATTAACCCCTTTCTTGCCGTAGATCACTGCCTAATCAGCGATCTGACGCAAATGCAGCAATCTTGCTGCAGAAGCATTTTTAATTTTTTTAAAACTTTTTTATTACACCCGTCACGTGTTAATTATACCCGCTAGGGGACTACGTTTAACGTAAAAAATTTTTTTTAGCTGTCTGAGCGCATGTATAGCGATCAGTAACAGCTGATAAGTGACAATGGCGGGTTGGCGTTTGCTCAGATGAGCATCACCATTCGTCTGGTTAGATCAATATGTGTAAATATTTGATCTGACCCGAGTAGATCTGCCTCCCTCTCACTTGAGTTTTAGTGAGGGAGGGAGACAGAGCTGTATAATGTAAGTTTTTAATTATAATATATTTAATAGAATTGAGACCCAAAGGCTTTTATAAAAGCCGTTTCCAGTATTTAACCCCTTCCTGTGCAATTGATCGCTGTGTACGCAGTGATCTTACACAGTAGCACATTTTTTGCTGTCTGTGCATTTTTTTAGGGGTTATTTTTTTTACTTTGATTTATTACAGTATATCAAAGGCTCTTTTAAGAGCTATTAACCCCTTCCTTGCCGTATATCACTTCCTAAGCAGCACATATGGTCACTGCCTAAGCAGTGCATATGGTCACTGCCTAAGCAGCGCATATGGAGCAATCTAGTCGCCGAAGGATTTTTTTTTGCTATCAGCATTTTTTTTGTCAGACTCACTAGGGGTTAATTATACCCACTAGGGGATTACGTGTATTCCTTTTGAAGCTGTCTGAACGCGTGTATAGCGATCAGTAACAGCCGATCAGTGGCAAAGGTGGTTTGGTGATTTCTCAGATGAGCATCACCATTCGTCTGGTTCGTAAATATTGTTCTGACCCATATGGATCTGCCTCCCTCTCCTCACTTGAGTTTTAGTGAGGGAAAGAGACAGATCTGTATAACATAATTTTTAAATTGTAATAAATTAAATAAAATGTTAATAAATTGTGAGTCCCAAGGGCTTTTATAAAAGCCATACCTTTTGTATAGTGTAGTGTATTAACCCCTTCCCTGCCACTGATCACTGCACAGCAGAACATTTTTTCTTGTCTGTGCATTTTTAGGGGTTAATTTTTTTGTACAGTACTACAAAGGCTCTTATAAGAGCTATTAACCCCTTCCTTGCTCTACATGTTCAAATTCCAAGTTTGAAAATCAAAAAGCGCACCTCTCAAATGTAGCCTTTCAACCCCTAACAAAGCTGACAAAGCTATGCATGGGTGGTATCCCTGTGCTCGGGAGATGTTGCTGAACATATATTGTGGTATTGTTTGTCAGTGACACATACCGAAATATGTGAATTTGTGTCTAAAGTGCAATGTATGTGGGAAAAAATACACAATAAAATGACTACCACAAACTTTGACAAAGGCTGGTGGTAGAATTGGTGCATGGAAAGTGTTAAAATAACACCATTTAAAATAGCCTAGGGTGTCTACTTTTGCAAAATATATACTTTTTGGGGTAAAATACACTGTCCTACTTAAAAAAAAGTCCCAAATGAAAGATGGGCTCAGGTTGACTACACGACAATATTCCAAGTTGAAAATGCGCACCTTCACAATGTGGCCCTTTTTTTGTACAGTACTACAAAGGCTCTTATAAGAGCTATTAACCCCTTCCTTGCTCTACATGTTCAAATTACAAGTTTGAAAATCATAAAAGCGCACCTCTCAAATGTAGCCTTTCAACCCCTAACAAAGCTGACAAAGCTATGCATGGGTGGTATCCCTGTACTCAGGATATGTTGTTGAACACATATTGGGTTATTGTTTGGCAGTGACACATACCAAAATCTGTGAATTTATGTCTAAAATACAATATTTGTGAAAAAAAACCACACAAAAATTACTACCACAAACTTTGACAAAGGCTGGTGGTAGAATTAGTGCATGGAAAGTGTTAAAATACCACCATTTGAAATAGCGTAGGGTGTCTACTTTTAAAAAATATATGGGTTGATGGGGTAAAATACACTGGCTGGTTTCAAATATGTCCCAAATGGGACATGGGTGCAGGCGGTCTGCATGTCAAAATTTTAATTTGGAAAACCAAAAACTGCACCTACCAAATTTGGCCTTTTACTCCCCAAACAACCCAACAAACCTATGCATGGGTGGTATCCCTGTACTCAAGAGATGTTGCTGAACACTTATTGGGGTGTTATTTGGCAGTGACACATACCAAAATCTGTGAATTCATGTCTGAAGTACAAGGTTTGTGAAAAAAAACCACAAAAAAATTACTACCACAAAGTTTGACAAAGGCTAGTGGTAGAACTAGTGCATGGAAAGTGTAAAAATACCACCATTTGAGATAGCCTAAGGTGTCTTCGTTTAAAAAATATATGGGTTGATGGGGTAAAATACACTGGCTGGTTTAAAATATGTCCCAAATGGGACATGGGTGCAGGCGGTCTGCATGTCAAAATTTTAATTTGGAAAACCAAAAACTGCACCTACCAAATTTGGCCTTTTACCCCCCAAACAACCCAACAAACCTATGCATGGGTGGTATCCCTGTACTCAAGAGATGTTGCTGAACACTTATTGGGGTGTTATTTGGCAGTGACACATACCAAAATATTAAAATACCACCATTTGAAATAGCGTAGGGTGTCTACTTTTAAAAAATATATGGGTTGATGGGATAAAATACACTAGCTGGCTTCAAATATGTCCCAAATGGGACATGGGTGCAGGCTGTCTGCATGTAAAAATTTCAAGTTGGAAAACAAAAAACTACACCTCACAAATTTGGCATTTTAGCCCCCAAACAACCCAACAAACCTATGCATGGGTGGTATCCCTGTACTCAGGAGAAATAGTAGAATCTATTTAGCATGTTTTTTCGTTCGCCATTGTCGATGAGGAGAAGTTGTTTCAAATAAAAACAAAGAAATTTGTGTATTTTTTTTTTTTTTACAATATTTTTTTTTTTTTTTTAATAATATGATAAGATATGATCAAATAGATGGCATCCATAGAAAGCCCTTCTTGTCCCGATAAAAACAATATATAATATGTGTGGGTACAGCAAATGACAAAGAAGAAAATTACTGCTAAACACAAACAGCACAGAAATGTTAAAATAGCCATTGTCCAGAAAGGACAAAAATGTTTCAAAGGCTCTGTCCTTAAGGGGTTAAATAAGAAAGAAATATAAAAAATTCCCAGATTTTACTTTAAAAATCGGATCACCTTGTCATAAATATATGTATTCATTTAGATATATTTATTCATGTTGATTAGATCAGATCAATGAATAAACTCTTCTGGTTTTGCCTACTTTACACATACATTATATATGCTCAATATAAAAGTCCCAGTGTATTCAAAGAGGTGACTGCCATAGAGGTCAAGCACAAAGCTGGTTGCAGTTAGTGATAACTGTAAGTTTAAAAGTACTTTTCTTTCAAAGGCTGATTTGCTATTTTTTTTAACCAGTTACTGATGCATTCATAGATGTAACTTTTTTTAATAATATAGTGATTCTACAAGTATTGTACGTAAAGCTATGTTATTAATGTTAGAGATAAGAGTGACAGACACTCCGAATACTGGTTATTTCTCAAATGTGCAGATGTTTCATGCTGCACCATAGATAACTATCCTATCCAGCCTGTTTAGAACCCAACCCCATGGCAACATGCATAACAGAACACGCTGCTCCCAGAGACCTGAGATTCAAACACAAACAGCAAACAGTCACAGTGTCTTCTTCTGGGAGTAAAGCGGTGTCAGTCTCCTATCTCTGCCCTTCTTGATAAGTGTTAGTTTTGGCCATCCATTGAAGAGCCTTGCTATCCTTCACTATTGGAGATGTTTAAGATGCGTGAACAGCTGGCATCATTACAGCAGCCTCAACAGACTTTTCATCATGTTCAAGGGACCACAATTCAGAGACAGAGACAGGTGGCCAGACCTGGTAAGTTTTGGGATACAAGACATAGTAATTTTTTTCTTCATTGTAATTTACATATGATTTATGAATGATAAATATGAGCAAATCTGGCATGATAAAAATAACTAAATATGAACAAGTGCTCAAAGTTAGAGGTTGGAGAATATTTTCCAATTCTGCTTTTATTAAATGAGGATAGTAATTTCCTTGTCAGTTCCTTGGTTAGTGAATAGATTCAACAGGTATATAATAAATACATTTTCTTACCATCATATGATATCTCTCTCTTTGTAAAGTTTCTCTTTGTCAGTTTTGCGCAAGGAAACTAGACAATGAGCAAAAATAAAATAACCTTTAATTAAAAAAAGTACCTTTGTACATTGTATTTAATAAGCCAATGGAAAAACATAAAGGTCTATTCACTACAAAGTTAACAGACAAGTGAACTACATAAAATCAGTCATTAATCAGGGAGTTCTCCAATACTTGATTTTGGCAGTTTATACTCAACATGGTATATACATTATGCCCCATCTACAACACAGTATATACTTTAGTGATACTCCACAGCTGTCCTTGCAAGAATGAGGAGAGCAGACGTTATCATGGAACCAGAGGAACGTGAAGGTCATTATTTTAACTTGCTTCCTGGGAAAATGTACTAAGAGGAACTTATTGAAAATAAGAAAAAATAATGGAGACAGAGTGTCTCTAAATTCTTATAGGTTTTCTGGAAGATCACGATAGGTTAGAAATTCTTATGAATGGGGACTCTATTCGGTTTATGTTCATTACTGCTAATTTAGTCATGATATGCCAAGTTTTTATATTACTGCTGATTCTGCCATGATATGCCAAGTTTATATTTTACTGCGGATTTAATAAAGATGTGCCAAGTTTATATATTACTGCTGATTTTGGCATAATATGCCAAGTTTGTATATTACTGCAGATTTAGTCATGATATGCCACATTTATACATTACTGCTGATTTAGAAATAATATGCCAAGTTTTACATTACTGTTAAGTTTGCCATGATGTGCCACATTTATAAATTATTGCTGATTTAGTCATGATATGCCAAATTTATATATCACTGCTGATTTAGTCATGATATGCAATATTTATATATTGCTGCTGATTTTGCCATGATATGTCAAATTTTTAAATTACTGCTGATTTAGACATAATGTGCCAAATTTATATATTACTGCTAATTTAGTCATGATATGCGAAATATATATATTACTGCTAATTTAGTCATGATATGCCAAGGTAATATATTACTGCTGATTTTTTCATGACATTTCATGTTTATATATTAGTACTGATTTATTCATGAAATGCCACGTTTATATATTACTGCTGATTTAGCCATGTTATGCCAAGTTTATACATTACTGCTTATTTAGTCATGAAATGTCACGTTTATTCATTACTGCAAATTTTGCCATGGTATGCCAAGTTTATGCATTACTGATGATTTAGTCCTGAGAGCCGAACAGGCAGCATGGAGGAGACCATGCTTCCTGTCACTAGCCACCAGGGAAAAGGTAAGTGCTGTGGATATGGGGGGATTTGGGCAAATTGGCTGTGGGATATTAAATGCAAATAACACTGGCATATTATTGGGCAATTAGCAGGGGCATATTAAATGGCAAATAACTCTGCATATTATTGGGCAAATTTGCTGGTGCATATTAAAAGGCAAATAACACTGGCATATTATTGAGCAAATTAGCAGGGTCATATTAAATGGCAAATAACACTGACATATTATTGGGCAAATTAGCAGGGGCATATTAAATGTCAAATAACACTGGCATATTATTGAGCACATTAGCAAGGGCATATTAGATGGCAAATGACACTGGCATATTATTGGGCAAATTAGCAGGGGCATATTAAATGGCAAATAACACTGGCATATTATTGAGCACATTGGCTGGGGATTATTAATGGCAAATAACACTGGCATATTATTGGGCAAATTGGCTGGGGCATATTAAATGTCAAATAACACTGGCATATTATTATGCAAATTAGCAGGGGCATATTAAATGTCAAATAACACTGGCATATTATTGAGCAAATTAGCAAGGGCATATTAGATGGCAAATAACACTGGCATATTATTGGGCAAATTAGCAGGGGCATATTAAATGGCAAATAACACTGGCATATTATTGAGCACATTGGCTGGGGATTATTAATGGCAAATAACACTGGCATATTATTGGGCAAATTGGCTGGGGCATATTAAATGGCAGAATAACACTGGCATATTATTGGGCAAATTGGCTTGGGAATATTAATGACAAATGATACTGGCATAATATTGTGCAAATCAGCTGGGGAATATTAATAACAAATAAAATTGGCATATTATTGGGCAAATTGGCTGGGGCATATTAATGGAAAATGATACTGGCATATTATTGGGCAAATCAGCTGGGGAATATTAATAACAAATAAAATTGGCAATGTGCATGTAAATGGGGTGATGGGGCATGTCCTTGGTGTGCAACGTAGGTTATGGGTCATGTCGTGGGTGTGCATCGTGGGGGGCAAAATTTGTATACCTAGGGCAGCACAAAACCAAGATACACCACTGATGCCAAGTAATATATTACTGCGGATTTATACATGAAATTCCACATTCATATATTACTGCTGATTTAGCCATGATATGCCAAGTTTACGTATTACTTATGATTTAGTCATGATTTGCCAAGTTTATTTATTACTGTTGATTTAGTCATGAAATGCAATATTTATATATTGCTGCTGATTTTGCCATGAAATGCCAAGTTTTTAAATTACTGCTGATTTAGACATAATGTGCCAAATTTATATATTACTGCTAATTTAGTCATGATATGCGAAATATATATATATTACTCCTAATTTAGTCATGATATGCCAAGGTAATATATTACTGCTGATTTTTTCATGACATTTCATGTTTATATATTAGTGCTGATTTATTCATGATATGTTAGTGTATATATCACTGCTGATTTAGTCATGATATGCCAAGTTTTATACTTGTTTGGAGTCTTTTATGATATTTCCCGTGATATGTAATGTGATTTTTTTCTTCAATGGTATGGTATTTATATAGAAATACGCGTTTGTTTGTATTGTCTTTTTATATATGATAAAAATGAATAAATAATAAAGATTAAAAATAAAAATGAATGCTTATTTTGCCATGATTTGTCAGGTTTATACATTACTGCTGATTTAGTAAAGATATGCCAAGATTATATATTACTGTTGATTTTGCCATGATATGCCAAGTTTATACGTTACTGCTGATTTAGTCATGATGTGCCAAGTGTATATATTACTGCTGATTTAGTCATGAAATTCCAAGTTTATATGTTACTGCTGGTTTTGCCATGAAATTCCAATTTCATACATTGCTGCTTCTTTGGTCATGAAGAGCCAAGTTTATAAATTATGCGGATTTAGTAATGAAATGCCAAGTTTATATATTAATGTGAATTTAGTAATGATATGCCATGTTTTACAATACTGTTGATTTTGCCATGATATTCCAAGTTTATACATTACTGCTGATTTAGTCATGACATGCCAAGTTTATATATTACTGCTGATTTAGTCATGAAATGTCAATTGTATATATTACAGCTGATTTACTCATGATATGTCAAGTTTATATATTACTGCTGATTTTGCCATGAAATGCTTGCCATGAAAAGCCAAGTTTATCTATTAATGCTGATTTTGTCATGACATTCCAAGTTTATATATTACTGCTGATTTTGCCATGAAATTTCAAATTTATATATTACTGCAGATTTAGTAAAGATGTTCCAAGTTTACATAGTACTTGTCAGGTCCCAGACCCGCTGAGGTCCCCTACCTGGCACTGCCTTTTCCAGGCTCCACGCGGCCCCGCCTGGGAGCAGCTCGAGCGCGAGGTAGGCCGCATCCCTGGCCAGTGGTAGCTCGCATCCCATGTTTTACAAGCATGAGTACTAGGCAGGCTGCAGGGGGGGGCGTGTCCTGTGTCCCGCTAGCTTGCCCTCATTGGCTAAAGCAAGGAGGAGGGAATAGGAGGTAGGCATCTGTTCTGCCTCCCTCCCTAGGATTCCCAGGGAGAGGGGTGTGTATCTCACTCAACAGCTCGGGGTGTTGGCTCAAACCGTGCAACATATACAGGAACATCAGCAACTTCTCCATGGTTAGTTACAACCTCTCCAACAAGCTTCACTCCCACCTCCAGCTCACGGTAATCCCCAACACCCATCCCCCGGGAGGGAGCCATGGCAGCGCCTGAACCCTAGTTAAAACTACCAGGTGACAGATGCCTGTACCGCTCTTTTTTGACATCTTACAAATCTTCTTTTTGTGCTTAAGCCCAGAACCTATGGCACGAGTTCGTCAAGGTGAGAACTGCCATCTCCTTATTATCTGGTACATTGATGTCCTGGGCCCATCGTCTCCTACTCCTCATCCAACACTAGAGACCTGGGCTGCATTCCGCCAAACCATGGGCACCCTGTACGATGATCCTCACCGAACTTCCATGACAGAGTATTCCATTCGATCGTTGAAGCAGGGCCATCAACCTGTAGAGGAGTACATTCCAGAGTTTAAAGGGCTGGCTGTGGAGACACAGAGGAATGAGCTGGCACTTCTGCACAGTTCAGGTTGGGTCTCTCTGAAAGCATGAAAGACAAAATAGCCCGAGTGAGGTTACCCGGTTCTCTGTAGAAAATCAACCAATTGGTAACCAAATTGGACCGCAGTCTTCGGGAGCATCGCCTAGAGAGAGCCACGTCATCTGGGGTACCGATATGCTCAGCCAACCCGGCTTCTGCTACCTCAGTACCATCCACCTCGTCTCAGGAGGAACCGAGCCAACAAAACAGCTAGTTGAAGAGAAGCCAATTTATGAATGTACTGTGGCAGGTCTGGACAAATGGTAGGCAACTGTACCGAACTAGCTTCCCGAGGTAAGCTACCCATTCCTCCTTCTCGATTTTTATTGGGTAGTCTTCCATCTCATCTCTCTGTTTCATTACAGTGGGGAAGTAAAGACGTCCGCCAAACTGCTATCCTGGACTCCGGGGCCAGCCAGTGCTTCAATCATATCACCTTGGCTCACGATCTCGGAATACCTACCCAAGCCAAGAAGCAACCATTGACTGTTCATCTAGTGGACGGGAACCCTATACAGTCCAGTCGTGTCGCCAAGGAAACCATATTCTTAATTGTGGGAACCCGGCAACACGAGAAGATATGTTTTAATCTAGTCCATTCCCCATTGTTCCCCCCTTATTCCTGGACTCTGTATAGTGGAACACCAGAGAAGTCATGTTTGCTTCCCCCTTTTGCCTACAACATTGTTTATCGCCCTCACAACTGGGGCTTCTCAAGGGTGACTGGTTGGAGATTTCTCACCCATCAATGATCCCCTAACCCTACAAGTTCAACAAGTTCCAAGTCTTTTATAAAAGAGAAGCGGAATAGCTGCCACCCCATCAGCCTTCTGATTGCCCTATAGATCTACTCCCAGGAGCCCCAATTGCTTTTGGTCATATTTTTCCTGTTTCATAACCAGAATTGGCAGTACTCAAAGAGTACATCGAACACAATCTTCGTAAGGCGTTTATATGACCCTCCACATTACCTGCTGGTGCAGGCATTTTCATTGTAGGAAAGAAGGATGGTAGAGTGAGGACCTGTGTGGATTATCGGGAACTGAACCACATCACCATAAATTAAAAGTACCCGCTTCCATTGATACCCGAACTCATGGACAGGTTAGCCACAATCTACTCCAAACTTGATCTCCTGGGTGCTTATAATCAAGTCCACATTCGCCAGGGGGACAAGTGGAAGATGCCCTTTGGACTTTGCAATTCCCCAGCAACATTCCAACATTTTCTTAACAATGTTTTATGAGATCTACTTGATTCTTGCGTCGTCTACTTGGACAACATCCTGATCTACTCACCAACCCTCTCAGAGCATTGATATCACATGGGGAAAGTCCTCCAATTACTACAAGACAACCACCTATATGCAAAGCTAGAGAAGTGCCAATTCTAAACCACCACAGAAGTATTCCTCCGTTATGTCATCAGACCCGGGCTCATAGAAATGGATCCCAAAAAAGTATCTGCCATCCTCCAGTGGCCAACGTCCGATTCCATCAAAGCCATGCAGCGTTTTGTGGGTTATGCTAACTTTTATCAACGATTCATAAACAGTTTCTCATGAATCATCCAGCCCATCACTCGCCTCACCAGAAAAGACCCAACAAGCATTCGACCACCTAAAAAAAAGTTCACCACCACCCCTGTACTTGTTTTACCGGACCCAACAAGGGCCTGTTTCCTAGAGGTTGACGCCTCCGAGACTGCAATAGGAGTGGTCCTCTCACAGAGACATGGGGATAAAGATGAACTTCCCCCTGTGTCCTTTTACTCCAAACATCTAAGTCCAGCGGAAGTAAATTACAGCATCAGTGACCGAGAATTATTGCCATCAATATGGCACGCCAGGAATGGAGTCACCTTCTCGAGGGGACTCGTCAACCAGTAACGGTTTTTACTAGACATGTGCAAAACAAAAATTTTCATTTTCGTACGTTCGGACGAAAATTTTATTTATTTCGTCTAAAACTAATTTAGTTCACTACTGCATTAGTTTCAGACGAAATTCGTTCATTATTTTCATTTCGTTTTATTCGTTCGTACGAATCAATTGACCTACACATTCCATAAACCGAAAGTCTATAAACAGAACGTTGTTCGGTTTATAGACTTTCGGCTTATGGAATACATGTAATGCTATTGGCTTTCAATAAACCGAACTAGAGTCCCCATTCATAAGAAATTCTTATAAATGGGAACTAGAGTCCTCATTCATAAGAAATTCTTATGAATGGGAACCCCATTCATAAGAATTTCTTATGAATGGGGACTCTAGTTCTCTTTATGGAAAGCCAATAGTATTACATGTCTTCTATAAGCCGAAAGTTTATAAACCGAACGACGTTCGGTTTATAGACTTTTGGCTTATAGAACAGCAATAGCATTACATGTATTCTATAAACCGAAAGTCTATAAACCGAATGTCGTTCAGCTTATAGATTTTTGGCTTATGGAATACATGTAATACTATTGGCTTTCTATAAACCGAAATAGAGTCCCCATTCATACTAATAGGTCAATTGACCTCTTCGTATGAATGGGGACTCTATTTCGGTTTATAGAATAGCATTCCATAAACTGAAAGTCGTTCATTATGTCGGTTTATGGAATGTATGTAATGCTATTGGTATTCTATAAACCGACTCTGTTTCGGTTTATAGAATGCCAATAGCACGAATGGACGAATGGACAAATGATTTTCGTTTAATAACCATTCGTTCATTCGGCTTTCGTTAGTTTAGCATTTTCGTTATTCGTTTTTCGGACGAATGGACGAAAATACTATTTTCGCACAAAAATTAATTCGTCCGAAAACGAATGCACATGTCTAGTTTTTTCTGACCACCGCAATCTGGAATACCTACGGTCACAGAGACATCTATGTCCTCGACAGGCCCGATGGGCTTTATTTTTTAGATGCTTTCAACTGCACATAACGTACGAGCTCGGGGCTCGAAACCTCAAGGCAGACACCCTATCCAGGTTATACGAAAGCCACAAGCGGAATCCAATTCCAAAGATACCATCCTACATCCGAATCAATTTTTCACCCTCCAAACCTCCCTTTTTGGGGAACTTCAAAACCATAGTAAAGATCCTACACAAACTCCTGTACTCCCTGCTTTACATACGGAACACTGACTCTTATACAAAGAGAACCATTTCTATGTACCCCTGAAGGCTCATCCTTCTGTCCTTCACTCGATCCACGATCACCCTATGGCTCGAACTCTCACCCGCAGAACATTTTGGTGTTCTCAAATGCCTTGTGACATACAGCAATACTTAAGGTCATGTAACATCTGTGCTAGATCCAAGGCACGAAACAACAAAATCTCCAGTCTACTTCAACCCATGGATGTTCCTACCCAACCATGGGAGGACGTCACCATCGATTTTATAGTCCATCTTCCAGTCTCCCAGCAATAATGGTTGTGGTAGATTGTCTATCAAAGATGGCGCATTTTATCCACTTTTCCAAGGTCCCCACGGCTGTCGAGACTGCAGAACTTTCACCAAAAACATATTCCATTTGCATGGTTTCCCCCGGTCGATTTTGTCCGATAGAGGAGTTCACCTCTCGGTTCTGGAAAACATTCTGTCAAGGCCTACAAATCGAAAGGGTGTTGTCCTCCGCTTACCACCCACAGAATAATGGGCAAACCAAAAGGGTTAATCAGATCCTTGAACAGTATCTAAGATGTTATATCACCCATCATCAAGACAACTGGTTCCAAATAGCGGCCTTCGCTTACCACAACCACTTGCAAATAACCATACAGATGTCACATTTCAAAGCCAACTATGGCTTTGATCCTATCTTCCACTTCTACCTACCCAAGGCCACCTCAGTACCCACTATTGCTGATCATGTACGTATTCTCCAACAAAGCTTTTCAATCCTCAGGAACACCCTACTCAAGGTCCAACAAGAATACAAAAGATATGAGGACAGACAGCACATTCCAGCACCATCATATACAATTGGGGAAAAGGTATGGCTTTCCACGGCCAATATCAAGATGTTGGGTCCCGCAAAAAAGCTCAATCCTATATATTTGGGTCCCTTCCATATCACTACTCTACCTGGTCCTAATGCTGTACGACTTCAACTGCCTCTCTCGTGGCACCTCCACCCGACCTTCCATGTATCCCTCATCAAAAAATGGAAATCTGATAACGAAAAAGTAGATGTCAGTCATCCAACTTGCCCTATCCTCATCGATGATTCTGTAGAGTATGAAGTGGAGAAAATACTTGATTCCCATATCAGTCTTGGACGTCTAGAATATTTGGTCGAATGGAAGGGGTATGACCTTAATATATATAACTGCTGATTTAGGCTTTATATGCCAAGTTTATATATAACTGCTGATGTTGCCATCATATGCCAAGTTTATACATTACTGCCATGTATTTACTGCCATGATTTGCCATGTTTATACATTACTGGTGATTTAATCATGATATGCCAAGGTTATTTATTATTGATCATTTAGTGATGATAAGACATGTTTATATATTACTGCTGATTTAGTCATGAAATGCCAAGTTCATACACTACGGCTAATTTAGTCATAATGTGCCAATTTTATACATTACTGCTGATTTATTCATAATGTGCCAATTTTATACTTAACTGCTGTTTTAGTCATTATATGTCAAGTTTATATATTACTGCTGATTTTGCCATTATATGTCATGTTTATATATTAATGCTGATTTAGTCATGATATGCCAAGTTTATACATTACTGCTGATTTAGTCATGGTATGCCAAGTTTATATATTACTATGGATTTTGCCATGATTTGACTAGTTATACATTTCTGCTGATTTAGTCTTGAAATGTCATGTTTATATATTACTGCTGTTTTTTCCATTATATGCCAAGTTTATATATTACTTCTGATTTAGTCATGATATGCCAAGTTTATATTTTACTGCTGATTTAGTCATGATATGCCAGGATTATATATTACTGCTGATTTAGTCATTATATGTCAAGTTTAAATATTACTGCTGAATAATTCATGATGTCATGTTTATATATTACTGCTGATTTAGTCATGATATAACAAGTTTATATATTACTGCTGATTTAGTAATGTTATGCCAAATGTATACATTATTGCTGATTTAGTTATGAAATGCATTGTTTATATATTACTGCTTTTTTTGCCATTATATGCCAAGTTTATTTATAACTTCTGATTTAGTGACAATATGCCAAGTTTTTAGATTACTGCTGATTTAGTCATGATATGCCAAGTTTACATAATACTGCTGATTTAGTCATGATGTGCCAATTTTATACATTATTGCTGATTTAGTCATGATATGCCATTTTTATATATAACTGCTGATTTAGTCATGATATGCCAAGTTTACATATTACTGCAGATTTAGTCATAATGTGCCAAGTATATATTTTACTGTTGATTTAGTCATGGAATGCAAAGTTTATATATTACTGCGGATTTAGTAATGATATGTCAAATTTATACTTTATTGCTGATTTAGTCATGATATGCCAAGTTTATATATTACTGATGATTTTGCCATGATAAGCCAAGTTTATACATTACTGCTTATTTAGTCATGATATACCAAGTTTATTTATTGCTGCGGATTTAGTAATGATATGCCAAGTTTATATATTACTGCTAATATTGAAATAATATGATATGTTTATATATTACTGATGATTTAGTCATGATATTCCAATTTAATATACTATTGCTGATTTAGTCATGATATGCCATGTTTATATATAACTGCTGATTTAGTCATGATATGCCAAGTTTATATATTACGGCTGATTTAGTCATGATGTGCCAAGTTTATATTTTACTGTTGATTTAGTCATGAAATGCAAAGTTTATATATTACTGCGGATTTAGTAATAATATGTCACATTTTTACATTAAGGGTGATTTAGTCATGATGTGCCAAGTTTATATATTACTGCGGATTTTGCCATGATATGACGAGTTTATACATAACTGCTGATTTAGGCTTCATATGCTAAGTGTATATACGACTGCTTATTTTGCCATGATATGAAAAGTTTATACATTACTGCCATAAATGTACTGCCATGATATGCCACGTTTATACATTACTGCTCATTTAGTCATGATATGCCAAGTTTATATATAACTGCTTATTTTGCCATGATAAGCCAAGTTTATACATTACTGCTTTTTTAGTCATGATATGCCAAGTTTTTGCATTACTGCCGATTTAGTCATGAAATGCCATGTTTATATATAACTGCTTATTTTGCCATGATAAGCCAAGTTTATACATTACTGCTTTTTTAGTCATGATATGCCAAGTTTATACATTAATGCTTATTTAGTCATGAAATGTCAATGTTATATATTAGAAATATAGAAACATAGAAACATAGAATGTGTCGGCAGATAAGAACCATTCGGTCCATCTAGTCTGCCCATTTAATTTTTTTCATTACTTTTATTAGTCCCACGGTCCCGGTCTTATAGCTAGGATAGCCTTGTGTCTATCCCACGCATGCTTAAAATCCTTGACTGTGTTTACCTCTACCACTTCTGCTGGAAGGCTATTCCATACATCCACTACCCTCTCAGTAAAGTAATACTTCCTGATATTACTTTTAAATCGTTGCCCCTCTAATTTAAGACTATGTCCTCTAGTTGTGGTATTTTTTCTTCTTTTAAATATACTCTCTTCCTTTACTGTGTTGATTCCCTTTATGTATTTAAATGTTTCTATCATATCCCCCCTGTTATGTCTTTCCTCCAAGCTATACATGTTAAGATGCTTTAACCTTTCCTGGTAAGTTTTATCCTTCAACCCATGAACCAGTTTTGTAGCCCTTCTCTGAACTCTCTCCAAAGTATCAATATCCTTCTGGAGATACGGTCTCCAGTACTGCGTACAATACTCCAAGTGAGGTCTCACCAGTGTTCTGTACAATGGCATGAGCACTTCCCTCTTCCTACTGCTAATATCTCTCCATATGCAACCAAGCATTCTGCTAGCATTTCCTGCTGCTCTATTGCATTGCCTACCTACCTTCAAGTCCTCTGAAATTATTACTCCTAAATCCCTTTCCTCAGATGTTGAGGTTAGGACTGTACCAAATAGTCTATATTCTGCTTTTGGGTTTTTACGCCCAAGGTGCATAATCTTGCACTTGTCCACATTAAATGCCAGTTGCCACTGCTCTGACCATTTTTCTAGTTTATCTAAATCATTTGCCATTTGGCTTATCCCTCCATGAATATCAACCCTGCTGCAAATCTTTGTATCATCAGCAAAAAGACATACTTTGCCAACAAGACCTACTGCAATATCGCTAATAAAAATATTAAAGAGAATGGGTCCAAGAACTGATCCCTGGGGTATCCCACTAGTAACAAGACCTTGCATCGAATATACCCCATTGACTACAACCCTCTGTTGCCTGTCACTCAGCCATTGTCTAATCCATTCAACAATATTGAAATCCAAACTCAAAGATTTCAGTTTATTGATAAGACTTCTATGTGCCACAGTGTCAAAAGCCTTACTGAAATCTAGGTAAGCAATGTCTACTGCACCACCCTGATCTATTATTTTAGTTACCCAATCAACAAAAATCAATAAGATTAGTTTGGCATGATCTCCCTGTAGTAAACCCATGCTGTCTCTGATCTTGAAATCCAAACGACTTTAGATGTTCAACAATCCTATTCTTTAACAAGGTTTCCATTATTTTCCCCACTACTGAAGTAAGACTTACTGGTCTATAGTTGCCCGCCTCCTCCCTACTACATTTCTTGTGAATGGGCACAACATTAGCTAATTTCCAATCTTCTGGAACTTCTCCCGTTAACAATGATTGGTTAAATAAATCTGTTAACGGTTTTGCTAGTACACCACTAAGTTATTTTAACCCCTTAACGACAGATGACGTGCCAGGCACGTCACGGCAAATCGAGGACTTGCCGACAGGTGACGTGCCTGGCACGTCATGCACTAAATGGAGTAAAGAAAGCGACCAGCGGTCGCTTTCTTTACTCTAACGGTGTTGCTACAATGCCTCTAGGTAGAGGCATTGTGCAACACCCCCCAAATATGCAGGGGCGCGATACGATCACTCCACGGAGTGATCGTAGCAGCCATTTAAAAATGGCTGCGCCGGCTGCACACATGTGCTTAGAAAGCGAACGATCGTTCGCTTTCTAAGCATCTCCGGTGTTGTTAAAGTGCCTCGCCAGCGAGGCACTTAACAACACCTTGATGCTCCCCAGAACCGATGGTGGTCGCTCTCCTGAGCGACCCCATCGGCTCAGTAGAAGGGAACGCTGCCTGTACAGGCAGCGCTTCCCTTCTAATGGCAAGAGCATCGGAAGTGAAAGTATTTCACTTCCGATGCTCTAGGGGGAGCCAATCGATGCCGGCACAGCAGATCTATGTGATCTGTGTGCAGGCATGTATGGTAAGTGCTCTGATGAGCACTTACCATACTGTCAAAGGCAATATTAGTAAATATTGCCTTTGACAAGTATTGATCTGCCTCCCTCACCTTACTACTTTTACTAAGGGAGAGAGACAGATCAGATCAAGTAAAAAAATAAAACAAAATAATAAAAAAAATATTTAATAAAATTTTAAACACCAAGGGCTTTTATAAAAGCCATTTAACCCCTTCCCTGCCATTGATCGCTGTGTACGCAGTGATCATACACAGCAGCACATTTTTTGCTGTCTGTGCATTTTTTAGGGGTTATTTTTTTTACTGTAATTCATTACAGTATAAAAAAACCTCTTTTAAGAGAGATTAACCCCTTTCTTGCCGTAGATCACTGCCTAATCAGCGATCTGACGCAAATGCAGCAATCTTGCTGCAGAAGCATTTTTAATTTTTTTAAAACTTTTTTATTACACCCGTCACGAGTTAATTATACCTGCTATGGGACTACGTTTAACGTAAAAAAATTTTTTTAGCTGTCTGAGCGCATGTATAGCGATCAGTAACAGCTGATAAGTGACAATGGCGGGTTGGCGTTTGCTCAGATGAGCATCACCATTCGTCTGGTTAGATCAATATGTGTAAATATTTGATCTGACCCGTGTAGATCTGCCTCCCTCTCACTTGAGTTTTAGTGAGGGAGACAGAGCTGTATAATGTAAGTTTTTAATTATAATATATTTAATAGAATTGAGACCCAAAGGCTTTTATAAAAGCCGTTTCCAGTATTTAACCCCTTCCCTGCAATTGATCGCTGTGTACGCAGTGATCTTACACAGCAGCACATTTTTTGCTGTCTGTGCATTTTTTTAGGGGTTATTTTTTTTTACTTTGATTTATTACAGTATATCAAAGGCTCTTTTAAGAGCTATTAACCCCTTCCTTGCCGTATATCACTTCCTAAGCAGCACATATGGTCACTGCCTAAGCAGTGCATATGGTCACTGCCTAAGCAGTGCATATGGAGCAATCAAGTCGCCGAAGGATTTTTTTTTGCTATCAGCATTTTTTTTGTCAGACTCACTAGGGGTTAATTATACCCACTAGGGGATTACGTGTATTCCTTTTGAAGCTGTCTGAACGCGTGTATAGCGATCAGTAACAGCCGATCAGTGGCAAAGGTGGTTTGGTGATTTCTCAGATGAGCATCACCCACCATTCGTCTGGTTCGTAAATATTGTTCTGACCCATATGGATCTGCCTCCCTCTCCTCACTTGAGTTTTAGTGAGGGAAAGAGACAGATCTGTATAACATAATTTTTAAATTGTAATAAATTAAATAAAATGTTAATCAATTGTGAGTCCCAAGGGCTTTTATAAAATCCATACCTTTTGTATAGTGTAGTGTATTAACCCCTTCCCTGCCACTGATCACTGCACAGCAGAACATTTTTTCTTGTCTGTGCATTTTTAGGGGTTAATTTTTTTGTACAGTACTACAAAGGCTCTTATAAGAGCTATTAACCCCTTCCTTGCTCTACATGTTCAAATTCCAAGTTTGAAAATCAAAAAGCGCACCTCTCAAATGTAGCCTTTCAACCCCTAACAAAGCTGACAAAGCTATGCATGGGTGGTATCCCTGTGCTCGGGAGATGTTGCTGAACATATATTGTGGTATTGTTTGTCAGTGACACATACCGAAAAATGTGAATTTGTGTCTAAAGTTCAATGTATGTGGGAAAAAATACACAATAAAATGACTACCACAAACTTTGACAAAGGCTGGTGGTAGAATTGGTGCATGGAAAGTGTTAAAATAACACCATTTAAAATAGCCTAGGGTGTCTACTTTTACAAAATATATACTTTTGGGGGTAAAATACACTGTCCTACTTAAAAAAAAGTCCCAAATGATAGATGGGCTCAGGCTGACTACACGTCAATATTCCAAGTTGAAAATGCGCACCTTCACAATGTGGCCCTTTAGCCCCCAAACAACCCAACAAACCTATGCATGGGTGGTATCCCTGTACTCAGGATATGTTGTTGAACACATATTAGGGTGTTATTTGGCAGTGACACATACCAAAATCTGTGAATTTATGTCTAAAATACAATATTTGTGAAAAAAAACCACACAAAAATTACTACCACAAACTTTGACAAAGGCTAGTGGTAGAATTAGTGCATGGAAAGTGTAAAAATACCACCATTTGAGATAGCCTAAGGTGTCTTCTTTTAAAAAATATATGGGTTGATGGGGTAAAATACACTGGCTGGTTTCAAATATGTCCCAAATGGGACATGGGTGCAGGCGGTCTGCATGTCAAAATTTTAATTTGGAAAACCAAAAACTGCACCTACCAAATTTGGCCTTTTACCCCCCAAAAAACCCAACAAACCTATGCATGGGTGGTATCCCTGTACTCAAGAGATGTTGCTGAACACTTATTAGGGTGTTATTTGGCAGTGACACATACCACAATCTGTGAATTCATGTCTGAAGTACAAGGTTTGTGAAGAAAAAAACACAAAAAAATTACTACCACAAAGTTTGACAAAGGCTGGTGGTAGAATTAGTGCATGGAAAGTGTAAAAATACCACCATTTGAGATAGCCTAAGGTGTCTTCTTTTAAAAAATATATGGGTTGATGGGGTAAAATACACTAGCTGGCTTCAAATATGTCCCAAATGGGACATGGGTGCAGGCTGTCTGTATGTAAAAATTTCAAGTTGGAAAACAAAAAACTGCACCTCACAAATTTGGCATTTTAGCCCCCAAACAACCCAACAAACCTATGCATGGGTGGTATCCCTGTACTCGGGAGAAATAGTAGAATCTATTTAGCATGTTTTTTCATTCGCTATTGTCGATGAGGAGAAGTTGTTTCAAATAAAAACAAATAAATTTGTGTATTTTTTTTTTTTACCATATTTTATTATTTTTTTTAATAATATGATAAGATATGATCAAAAAGATGGCATACATAGAAAGCCCTTGTTGTCCCGATAAAAACAATATATAATATGTGTGGGTACAGCAAATGACAAAGAAGAAAATTACTGCTAAACACAAACAGCACAGAAATGTTAAAATAGGCATTGTCCAGAAAGGACAAAAATGTTTCAAAGGCTCTGTCCTTAAGGGGTTAATAACTTTGGATGTATCCCGTCAGGTCCCATCGACTTATTTGTCTTTACTTTAGACAGCTGAAGTAAAACCTCTTCCTCTGTAAACTTACATGCATCAAAAGACTCATTAGTCTTTTTCCCTAAATGAGGTCGCTTACCCTCATTTTCATTTGTAAAAACTGAACAAAAATATTCATTAAGGCAGTCTGCTAAGCCTTTATCCTCTTCTACATAGCATCCTTCTTTTGTTTTTAATCTAACTAATTCTTGTTTTACTTTCCTTTTCTCATTTATGTATCTAAAAAATGTTTTATCCCCCTTTTTCACTGACTGGGCTATAGTCTCTTCTGTGTGTGCTTTGGAAGCTCTTATAGCTTGCTTTGCCTCTTTCTGCCTACTCTTATAGATCTTTCTATCTTCCTCACTCTGAGTATTTTTATAATTACTAAATGCTAGCTTTTTATTTTTTACTATTTTAGCCACCTCTGCAGAGTACCACAGTGGTTTCTTCAATTTTTTGCTCTTACTGACAAGCCTTATGCAATTTTCTGTTGCCTTCAGTAGTGCAACTTTTAGACAATCCCATTTCTCCTGGACTCCCTTTAAATTGCTCCAGTCTGATAATGACTCCTTCACACCTAATCTAATTTTAGAAAAGTCTGTTTTTCTAAAATCTAAAACTTTTGTTTTTGTGTGGTGTGACTGCGTCACTGTTCTTATATTAAACCACACTGTCTGGTGATCACTAGATCCTAAACTTTCACCTACAGTAATATCTGATAACAAATCTCCATTTGTGAACACTAAGTCTAGTATGGCCTGCTTTCGAGTTGGCTCCTCCACTACTTGTTTTAGAGATAATCCCAGTAGGGAGTTTAGGATATGCATACTCCTGGCGCAAGTAGCTGTTTTGTATTTCCAGTTCACATCAGGAAGATTAAAGTCACCCATGATGATCACTTCTCCCTTCATTGTCATTTTAGCTATTTCCTCAACTAGTAGATTATCTAACTCCTCTATTTGTCCAGGGGGCCTATAAATCACACCTACCCGAGTTACCATATGATTACCAAATTCTAATGTAACCCAAACTGACTCTATGTTCGCCTCACTAACTTGTATTACGTTACATTTTAAGCTATCCCTCACATACAGGGCCACCCCTCCCCCTTTTTTACCATCTCTGTCTTTTCTATATAAAGAGTACCCTGGTATTGAAATGTCCCAGTCATGTTTTTCATTATACCATGTCTCAGTAACAGCCACTAAATCTACATTCTCAGTTGCCAATATTGCCACAAGTTCATGGATCTTATTCCCTAAACTGCGAGCATTTGTAGACATGACCCTAAGCTTATCATTTTTCAGCACACTGACTACAGGTAACTTCTGTACCTTTTTTGGGGGGCAATTGGATTGATCTTTTATCGCCATTTTGCCCCCATCTTTTAGTTTAAAAACCTCCTAGCAAAACCTCTGAACTGCTCACTGAGAACATTTGTTCCCTTTTGAGAAAGATGCAAACCATCTTTTTTGTACAGTTCCTTTCTATCCCATAGTGAACTTCCATGAGAAACAAAGCCAAATCCTTGCTCCCGACACCATTCTCCAAGCCACAGGTTGTCCCTAATACGCATCCGTCTATCATTCTGAATGTTATGCACAGGCATAACTTCAGAAAAGGACAGTGTGGACACAACCTGCCCTATATAATTGGCAAGAACACGAAAAGCTTCCTTCACCTCTGAAACCTCATTGCAAGCCAAATCATTTTTCCCTAGATGAACCAGTACATCCAATTCTCCTTCCTGATTTGCTTGCTTAACAATATTAGAAATACGCCTCCTGTCTCTGCGACCAGTAGCTCCAGGAAGACATCTCACTAAGCCAATACTGTCCAACTCCGCACCTCTTATGATAGAATCGCCCAACAACAACTGCTTTCTATCAGGCCTCACCTTCTCCTTGCACACCTTAGCCACATAGAAGAGTGGTTCCTCAAACTCTGCGTCTGAGCCTGCCTCCACAACACCACTGCACTCTGAAAGTGCTGAAAATGAATTCTGGACAGCCACAGACTGCGGGACATGCCTTTTATCCACAACTCTAAGCCTACCAGATCCAACAGTAATCCACCTGCCATTCCTAGGAAGCCTCTGCGGCAATGGCCTCTGTGGCAGTGACTTCGCAACAGTCTCAGCCCGAGTTTGTTTTACAGATAAATTACAAATCTCGGACTTTAAAAATGCAATCTCCTGCTGCAATCTTGAGAACTGTCTACAGATTAGACAGCCTCCAAACCTCCAAATATGGAATGTGAAACAAATGCAGAACAATTATCACAGTAAACCAAATCTGCCATTTTAAGAATTTAAATCAAAAAGATCTTTTAGTTTTTCTCACCTCTTGTATACCTCAGACTACCTCCAGAGTATCTCCAGAATATCTCTTAAATATACTCTTTGAAAAGCAGCTCTTAGAAGAGCAGCCAAGCTATTAGATTAAATATTACTGCTGATTTAGTCAAGATATGCCAAGTTTATATATTACTTCTTATTTAGTCATAATATGGCAATTTTATATATTACTGCGGATTTTGCCATGATATGCCAAATTATACATAATTGATGATTTTGTTATGATATATCAAGTTTATATATTACTGCTGATTTAGTCATGATATGCCAAGTTTATATATTATTTGGAATTTTGCCATGATATGACTAGTTTATATATTACTGCTGATTTAATCATGAAATGCCATGTTTATATATTACTGCTGATTTAGTCATGATATGCCAAGTTTATACATTATTGCAGATCTAGTCTGATTTAGTCATGATGTGCCAAGTTTATATATTACTGCGGATTTTGCCACGATATGACTATTTTATAAATAACTGATGATTTAGGCTTGATATGCTAAGTTTATATATGACTGCTTTTTTTGCCATGATATGAAAAGTTTATATATTACTGCTTATTTTGCCATGATAAGCCAAGCTTATACATTACTGCTTTTATAATCATGATATACCAAGTTTATTTATTGCTGCGGATTTAGTAATGAAATGCCAAGTTTATGCATTAATGCTGATTTAGTCATGAAATCCCATGTTTATATATTACTGCGGATTTTGCCCTGATATGCCAAATTTATGCATTATTGCTGATTTAGTCATAATGTGCCAAGTTTATACATTACTGCTGATTTAGTCATGATATGGTAAAAAGAACAGAACAGGGACGAGCAAAAGTAGTGTTTATCAGATGTGATACTATAGAAAATGAAACTCGGTGTCCACTATCTCCAGCAGCCTGACTCAACAAAACAGACAGCTTCCAAAAAACTGCATGAAAGTACAAAAAAGAAGAGAGGAGAATCGGGCGCTAGTGTTTGGACACTTCAATGTAAATGGATAAATAAAATAGACTCTATAGTGATGTGTGATAAAACACATAAAACGTGCACACAATATCGACAAAGTCTTGTGCAATTATAAGTGCATAAGCAGAGAATTATATGCTGACATAAAGCTGTGAATATAAAATGACAATTGATATACAACACTGCAAAATAACACCAAAGTGTTAAACACGTGTATCAAAAAAATATATACTTATGATTTTGATAGAAAATGCATCTGTGAATAAAACATACAAAAAATAGTGCAATATGTACTGTACACATATACGTCAAAAGATGATCGTAAGAAAAGGACTCTATAGCTCCTTAGAAAACTCAGGAGCATTGAATCAGGTTAATATATGACAGTGGAATACTTGCCCCCTTCCAAGGGATCACCTCCTCCAATAGGGCATGGAATAATGGAGAACCTCTTAATCCAAATCCAGGGTATTCAGCAATAATTTATTCCAACAGAAAACAAAAACTGTGATATAGTGGAAGCAATCCACAATAAATACACAGATAAAAAGCAGGAAAAAAAACTCAGTCACTTGCTCCAGTCCTCCGTGCGCCTCGGGGCTGGATGCAATGTCCAAGTAATTAATAGTCCACAAAGGACAAAGTTTTTTTAGTCTCCAAATTGAGAAGCAGAGCTCACTCATGATATGCCAAGTTTTTATATTACTGCTGATATTGCCATGATGAGCCAAGTTTACACATTTCTCCGGGTACAGTCATGATATGCCAAGTTTATACATTACTGCTGATTTTGAAATGATATACCATGTTTATATATTACTGCTGATTTAGTCACGATATGCCAAGTTTATATACTACTGCTGATTTAGTCATGATGTACCAAGTTTATTTTTTACTGCGGATTTTGCCATGATATGACTAGTTTGTACATAACTGCTGATTTAGGCTTGATATGCTAATTTTATATATTATTACTTATTTTGCCATGATAGGAAAAGTTTATACATTACTACCATAAATGTAATGCCATGATATGCCACGTTTATACATTAATGCTTATTTAGTCATGAACTGCCAATGTTATATATTATTGTTGATTTAGTCATGATATGCCAAGTTTATATATTACTGCTGATTTAGTCATGGTATGCCAAGTTTATATATTACTGTGGATTTAGTAATATATGCCAAATTTATACATTATTGCTGATTTAGTCATTTTGTGCCAAGTTTACATATTACTGCTGTTTTAGTCATGATATGCCATATTTATATATTACTTCTGATTTAGTCATTATATAACAAGTTTATACATTATTGCTGATCTAGTCATGAAATTCAATGTTTATATATTAATGCTGATTTTCCCATTGTATGCCAAGTTTATATATTACTTCTGATTTAGTCACGATATCCCAAGTTTATAAATTATGATATGCCAAATTTATATATTACTGCTGATTTACTCATGATATGCCATGTTTATATATTACTTCTGATTTAGTCTTGATTTGCCAAGTTTAAACATTATTGCTGATTTAGTCATGAAATGCCATGTTTATATATTTCTGCTGATTTAGTCATGATATGCCAAGTTTATTTTTTTACTGCGGATTTTGCCATGATATGACTAGTTAATACATAACTGCTGATTTAGGCTTGATATGCTAAGTTTATATATTATTGCTTATTTTGCCATGATATGAAAAGTTTATACATTACTACCATAAATGTAATGCCATGATATGCCACGTTTATACATTAATGCTTATTTAGTCATGAAATGCCAATGTTATATATTATTGTTGATTTAGTCATGATATGCCAAGTTTATATATTACTGCTGATTTTTCCATGATATCCCAAGTTTATATATTACTTCTTATTTAGTCATGGTATGCCAAGTTTAAATATTACTGTGGATTTAGTAATGATATGCCAAATTTATACATTATTGCTGATTTAGTCATTTTGTGCCAAGTTTACATATTACTGCTGTTTTAGTCATGATATGCCATGTTTATATATTACTTCTGATTTAGTCATTATATAACAAGTTTATACATTATTGCTGATCTAGTCATGAAATTCAATGTTTATATATTACTGCTGATTTTCCCATTGTATGCCAAGTTTATATATTACTTCTGATTTAGTCACGATATCCCAAGTTTATAAATTATGATATGCCAAGTTTATATATTACTGCTGATTTACTCATGAAATGCCATGTTTATATATTACTTCTGATTTAGTCTTGATTTGCCAAGTTTAAACATTATTGCTGATTTAGTCATGAAATGCCATGTTTATATATTTCTGCTGATTTAGTCATGATATGCCAAGTTTATTTTTTACTGCGGATTTTGCCATGATATGACTAGTTAATACATAACTGCTGATTTAGGCTTGATATGCTAAGTTTATATATTATTGCTTATTTTGCCATGATATGAAAATATTATACATTACTACCATAAATTTACTGTCATGATATGCCACGTTTATACATTACTGCTTATTTAGTCATGAAATGCAAATGTTATATATTATTGTTGATTTAGTCATGGTATGCCAAGTTTATATATTACTGCTGATTTAGTCATGAAAGGCCATGTTTATATATTACTGCGAATTTTGCCATGATATGCCAAATTTATACATTATTGCTGATTTAGTCATGATATGCCAAGTTTATATATTACTGCTGATTTAGTCATGAGATGCCAAGTTTATATATTCCTGCGGATTTTGCCAATATATGACTAGTTTATATATAACTGCTGATTTAGGCTTGATATGCTAAATTTATATATTATTGCTTATTTTGCCATGATATGAAAAGTTTATACATTACTACCATAAATTTACTGCCATGATATGCCACGTTTATACATTACTGGTTATTTAGTCATGAAATGCCAATGTTATATATTATTGTTGATTTAGTCATGATATGCCAAGTTTATATATTACTGCTGATTTAGTCATGATATGCCAAGTTTATATGTTCCTGCGGATTTTGCCATGATATGCCAAATGTATACATTATTGCTGATTTAGTCATGATATGCCAAGTTTATATATTACTGCTGATTTAGTCATGATATGCCAAGTTTATATATTCCTGCGGATTTTGCCAATATATGACTAGTTTATATATTACTGCGGATTTATTAATGATATGCCAAGTTTATATATTACTGCTGATTGTTACGACTGTTAGGGAACTTGATAAAGACCTAGATGCAGACACAATCAATTTAATGAAGTGCAATACACTGAGGGTACGAACCTAGTTTGTAATATAGAGTAACACAGGAACACATAAAAGTTTGTAATACAGCAGGAATGTGATAAGCTTGACGCCTCGGGTAATGGCTATAATCCAGCAGTGAGAGGGTTAAAACGGATAAGCACAAACAGTACTGTAATCCAGCAGGTAGATGGTTAAAGCATTTAAGCATAAACAGCATCTGTAATCCAGCAGGTAGATGGTTAAAGCATATAGGCATAAACAGCAACTGTAATCCAGCATGTGGATGGTTAAAGCATATACGCGTAAACAGCAACTGTAATCCAGCGGGTAGATGGTCAAAGCATATAAGCATAAACAGTACTGTAATCCAGCAGTTAAATGGTTAAAGCATATAGAATGGTCGAAGTACAAACCGGGTTCAGTGGGAAACAGGCAGATAGAATGGTAATAGGACAGTCCAGGATCAAGGGCACAGGCCGGTAGCGTAGTCAGGATACAATCCAGGGTCAAGATCAATCAAAAAAGTCGAATGGAGCAATACGCTGAGCAAGGAACACGAGAATCACCAAGCAAGGATTGCAATGTGATTCTCCATTTTGAATCCTACCGCGTCTGACGTGCACGCGACGGTTGTGATTTCATCTGGGACGCGCCTCCGTTTTCATTGGCAGCAGTGTGCGCGCTACCAGAGCGGGATTCCAGGTAAGTAGAACGGGGTATTCGGGGGATCTACTTCTTGGTAGATCCTGACAGTTCCCCCGCCCAAGACGAGACCTCCAGGCTCACCAACGACCAGGGCGATCAGGGTGCAACTCATGAAAGGTACGAACCAAGTCAGCTGCTGTACCATCCTTGCCTGCTCCCAGGATCTGTCACTTGGGCCATAACCCTTCCAATGGATGAGATATTGGAGTTGACCCCGATGCAATCTGGAGTAGAGAACCTCCTCAACCTCGTATTCTTCAATGCCGTCGACTAGAACGGGTCCCGGAGGAGGAACGTGTCTCTCAGGAAATGTACTGTCCACCCAAGGTTTAAGCAAAGAGACATGGAAAACTGGATGAATTTTTATAGAAGAAGGGAGTCTTCCGACTACGGGTGAGATCACTTCTGAAACGGAAAAAGGACCAAAGAACTTGGGACCAAGTTTCTTTGTTGGACATGAAAGCTTCAGATGTCTTGTTGAGAGCCAAACTCTATCACCGACCTTGTAGAGTGGAGGCAAGGACCTGTGGCGATCAGCGAACATCTGTCACATCAGTGCCGTCGCGCTGCAGGACATGTCCTGCTTACCTTAGCCGCCGCTTGACACGCGCTTCTTCTGCGCGTGTAATACTTACCACAAGGCCATGTCCCGGATCCGCTGCTATGATTCCAGAAAATGTACGCATGCGCTTACGCAGTGCAGCGCATACTCCTCCACACTATCCGCTGCCTAAGAATTAGATATTGCCATAAGAAGTCCCTTCCACACGGCGGTGCCATCTTGGTTTTTATGCAACTTCCTAGTTTGCTTTCAAAGCTTATTTTCATCCCAGAGGCGGACACTTCTTGGTTTTATATGCTACTTCCTAGTTTGCTTTCCAAGCCTCATTTTCATCCCAGAGGCGGAGATATTTAAAGGCTCAGTCTGCATTCAACCTTTGCCTGTGATAGTGCCTTGAGCCTTTACTAGCGTTTTTGTACTTCCTATTCTATATCACTGTTGCCGAACTTTGCTACCTGACCTTGCCTGTTTGCCACCTGTCCTGACCTGTTGCCTGTTTTGACTTCGCCTTAACTCTGCCAGCCTCGACTTATCGCCTGCCTGACTACTCTTTTGTCTGTGTCCCTGTTACCTTCGCCTCGGTCCTGTTGCAGCTTCCAGTCCTGTTACCTCCGCCTCGGTCCTGTTTCACCATCCTATCCTGCACCTCCGCTTCGGTCCTGTTACAGCTGCCAGTCCAGTACCTTAGTTTCAGCTTCGATACTCTGGTAGTAGTACAGAGTGCAAAAGACCAGGGGGAACGAAAGCCGAGGTTCAACCATAAGGTGGACTTCCTTCAGGTGGAAGAATTCTGTTATATTACCGGGGTTTGTTGCACTAACCTCTATCTCTCTGCAAAGCAGTTCCAACCTCGCTCCTGAACGTGACAACATCTTATAGCGTTGTTGAGCTTGTGTCAAGGTTCCTGCGAAGTGAAGCATATGTGTCAGTGAGATTGCACACATGAATAGTAGCTGATGGAACACTACTGGTGATGGGTGCTCAAGGAAGCATAGATGGGTGGACGCCATGGGTGACAAAAAACGGAGACATCCCAATTGAGCTGTGTATATGATTGTTGTAGGCAAATTCTGCTAAAGGTAAATACTTGGCCCAATCATTTTGGAGATGGGTGGTGAAACAACGCAAATATTGTTCTAGTGTTTGATTGGTACGTTTAGTTTGACCATTACTCTGAGGATGGAATTTCTGTGTTGGAGTCTTTTAGCGGTTAGTAGATATTAAAGGTTCTTATGATCGGTAAAAACCGTTATAGGGTGTAAAGCGCCCTCCAATAAGTGTCGCCATTCCTCCAGTGCGAGTTTTATCGCTAGAAGTTCTCGTTCTCTGGAATAGAAGGCTGTAACTGTTCGTCTTCTTGATGTCTCTGGGATAAGACGGCGCCCACAGCCGTATTTGAGACGTCCCCTTCTAGGGTGTATGGTCTTGAGGGATCAGGTAAGATAAGAATAGGTGCTGTAGTGAATCGTACTTTCAATGATTCAAAAGCGTCCTCGGCTGCATTCGTCCATTTGAATATCTTGTTCTTGGAAGTTAATGCGGTGATGGGTTGGATAAGTTTGTAGAAATGTCTAATGGATTTCCTGTCGAAATTTGTCAAACCCACAAAACGCTGTATGCTTTTTCTGTTGGTGGGGGTAGGTCATTGTAAAATTGCAGCAATATTCTTGGAATCCATCCGTATATTGTTAGGTGAAAGGGTACATCCTAAAAATTCCAATGTTTTCTTTTCAAATTCACATTTCTCTAGTTTCGCATATAATCGATGTTGTCATAAACGGATGAGAACTGTGCGTACGTGTTCTCTATGAGACGTCAGGGGTGGCGAATAGATGAGGATGTCATCCAGGTAAATGATGACGAACTGATCCAGTATGTCATGAAAAATGTCATTCACAATATGTTGGAAGGTCGCGGGAGTGTTACATAAACCGAAAGGCATGACCAAATACTCAAAGTGTCCATAACGTGATCTAAATGCCGTCTTCCATTCATCCCCTCTCCTGATCCGGACCAGATTGTAACCGGCTCAAAGATCAATTTTCGTGAAAACCCGGGCTCAGCGTAAATGGTCCAATAGCTCAGGAATGAGAGGTAACGGGTAACCGTTCTTGGTTATATTGTTCATCTCTCTGTAATCAATACATTGTCGTAATCCCCCATATTTCTTCTTGACAAAGAATATACCTGCTCCTGCTGGTGAAGTGGAAGGATGTATGAATCCTTTAGCTAAATTCTCATCATTATATTCTTTGAAAGTAGCAAGTTCTGGTTCAGCAAGGGGGTATATTCTCCCTAATGGAATAGATGCTCCTTGGAGTAAGTCAATAGGGCAATCGTAGTCTCTATGGGGGAGAAGTACATTGGCATTTTTCTTATCAAAGACATCCTGAAATTAGGAATAAACAGCTGGTAAATTATTGAACGGATCCTGTTTCAACGTAACACACAAGGCAGGAGAAGTAAGGCACTGCTGATTACAAAATTTGGAGTTGAAGGATAAGACACCAGTCTCCCAATTGACGATAGGGTTATGTTTGCGTAACTATGGGAGGCCTCAAATAACGGGAAAAAGAGGAACTGGAACAATATAGAATTAAAGCATCTCCTGGTGCCCCTCACCGATGGTTACTATAAGTGGAACGGTCTCATGTGTGATAGGGCCTGTCTTCAGTGGGCTACCATCCACCAGTTGAATATGCATTGAAGACGATTTTTTGCGAGTAGGAATAGACATGGTTTTGGCTGAATCAATATCAAGGAAACATCCGCTGGCTCCCGAGTCGATCATGGCCATCATGGATATAGGGTCTTCAGTCCACTGTAGAAAGAGAGGTATAGATAAATGGGTTGTTTTGTAGGAGGATAAACTCCTATGGCTCCCTTTTAAAATGGAAAAATCCTTACCGTCAGGAACTCGTCGACAAGCGTGGCAGTCACGGTAAATACGACCAGATCTCCCACAGTTCAAGAATAGATTGGTTTCTGCATCGTGCTTTTTCTTCAGGGCACAACGGACCTCGTACCAACCCGATCTGTATAGGTTCCTCTGTCTGTGAGGGCGCAGGAGATCTGGACACCATATCAGAGGGATTGAAAGCAGGTACCATAGCATTAGGTAAAGATACTCGCTCAGCTCTTCGTTCCCGCAATCTTCGGTCAATCTGTATCACTAGCCGAGTAAGATCGTCAAGGGAGGATGGGATACCCACACGCTCCAACTCGTCCTTTAATCCATCGGACAATCCCAGACGAAATTGATCCAGCAGAGCTGATTCATTCCAAGTAGTCTCGAGAGCTACTCTTCTGAATTCGGTGATATATTCTTCAACTGGTCTTGTCTAAGAGCACGAATGGTGTTGGTTGCAGAGGAGATTCTAAATGGGTCTTCATATAATGAGTCCAGTGCTTGGCGAAAGGATCCTCATGACTCCAATAAAGGACTGTTGGTGTGTAGAAGGTGGTGAGCCCATACTTGGGGTTCTTCAGTAAGGAGAGAAATGACAGTGTGGATCTTGCCGAAATCAGAGGCATATTTACGTGGACGTAGATTGAACAAGATCTGACAGGTAGTGAGAAAGGTACGATATTTTTTTCTATCACATGAGAATTTCTCTAGTAGGGCTACTTGCGGTTTGAGTGCTGTAGCTCCTTCTACCATGATAGGAACTGGAGGAAGTGCAGGAGCTGCAATGGCAGGGTCTGGAACATTCACTGGATTGGCTTGTAGCTGTTGTATTTGTTGCTGCATAAGTGCTTGACCTACTTGTAGGTCCTGTACGGATTGATTAAGGTTGGTTAACTGTTGGGTGAGAGCAGTAATAGCATTCGTGAGGTCTGAGGTCTCCATGATTAGGCTGGCTTGGTGATTATGTTACAACTGTTAGGGAACTTGATAGAGACCTCGATGCAGACACAATCAACTTAATGAAGAGCAATACACTAAGGGTATGAACCTAGTTTGTAATATAGAGTAACACAGGAACACATAAAAGTTCGTAATCCAGCAGGAATGTGATAAACTTGACGCCACGGGAAATGGATATAATCCAGCAGGGAGAGGGTTAATGCATATAAGCATAACACAGCAATTGTAATCCAGCAGGTAGATGGTTAAAACGTATAAGCACAAACAGTACTGTAATCCAGCAGGTAGATGGTTAAAGCATATAAGCGTAAACAGCAACTGTAATCCAGCAGGTAGATGGTCAAAGCATATAAGCATAAACAGTACTATAATCCAGCAGGTAAATGGTTTAAGCATATAGAATGGTCGAAGTACAAACCGGGTTCAGTGGAACACAGGCAGACAGAGTGGTAATAGGACAGTCCAGGATCCAGTGCATAGGCAGGCAGAGTAGTCAGGATACAATCCAGGGTCAAGATCAATCAAAAAAGGTAAATGGAGCAATACGCTGAGCAAGGAACATGAGAATCACCAAGCAAGGATTGCAAGGTGATTCTCCCTTTTAAATCTTCCCGCGTCTGACGTGCACGCAACGGGCGTGACGACATCAGGGACACGCCTCCGATTTCATTGGCAGCAGTATGCGCAACTACCGGAGCGGGATTCCAGTAAAGTAGAACGGGGTATTAGGGGGATCTACTTCATGTTAGATCCTTACACTGATTGAGTCATGATATGCCAAGTTTATATATTACTGCTGATTTTGCCATGATAAGCCAAGTTTATACATTACTGATTTTTTAGTCACGAAATGCCAAGTTCATATATTACTGCTGATTTAGTCATGATATACCAAGTTTATATATTACTGCTGATTAATCATGATATGCCAAGATTATACATTACTGATGATTTAGTCTTGATATGCCAAGATTATACATTACTGGTGATTTAGTCATGATATGCCAAGTTTATATATTACTTCTGATTTTGTCATGATATGCCATGTTTATATATTACTGCGGATTTAGTCATGATATACCAAGTTTATATATTACTGCTGATTTAGTCATGATATGCCAAGTTTTTATAATACTGTTGATTTTGCCATGATATGCCATGTTTATATATTGCTGCTGATTTAGTCATGATATACCAAGTTTATATATTACTGCTGATTAATCATGATATGCCAAGATTATACATTACTGATGATTTTGTCTTGATATGCCAAGATTATACATTACTGGTGATTTTGTAATGATGTGCCAAATTTATACATTATTGATGATTTAGTCATGAAATGCCATGTTTATATATTACTGCTGATTTTGCCATGATATGCCAAGTTTATATATTACTCATTATTTAGTCACGATATGCCATGTTTATATATTACTGCTGATTTAGCTATTTTATGCCAAGTTTATATATTACTTCTGATTTAGTTATGATATGCCATGTTTATATATTACTGCTGATTTTGCCATTATATGCCAAGTTTATATATTACTGTTGATTTAGTCATGAAATGCCATGTTTATATATTACTGCTGATTTTGCCATTATATGCCATGTTGATATATTACTTCTGATTTAGTCACGATATGCCAAGTTTATATATTACTGCTGACTTAGTCATAATATGCCAAGTTTATATATTAGTGTTGATTTAGTCATGAAATGCCATGTTTATATATTACTGCTGATTTTGCCATTATATGCCAAGTTTATATATCACTTCTGATTTAGTCACGATATGCCAAGTTTATATATTACTGCTGACTTAGTCATAATATGCCAAGTTTATATATTACTGTTGATTGAGTCTTGAAATGCCATGTTTATATATTACTGCTGTTTTTTCCATTATATGCCAAGTTTATATATTACTTCTAATTTAGTCATGATATGCCAAGTTTATATATTACTGCTGATTTAGTCATGAAATGCCAAGTTCATATATTACTCCGGATTTAGTAATGATATGCCAAATGTATACATTATTGCTGATTTAGTCATGATATGCCATGTTTATATATTACTGCTGATTTTGCCATGATATTCCATGTTTATATATTACTTCTGATTTAGTTACGAGATGCCAAGTTTAAATATTACTGATTATTTAGTCAAGATATGCCAAGTTTATATATTACTGCTGATTTTGCCATGATATGCCATGTTTATATATTACTGCGGATTTAGTAATGATATGCCAAATGTATACATTATTGCTGATTTAGTCATGATATGCCATGTTTATATATCACTGCGAATTTTGCCATGATATCCCAAATTTATTTATTACTTCTTATTTAGTCATGATATGCCAAGTTTATATATTACTGCTGATTTACTCATGATATGCCTTGTTTATACATTACTGCTAATTTAGTCATGAAATGCCAAGTTTATATATTGATGCTGATTTAGTCACAATATGCCAAGTTTATATATTACTGCTGATTAAGTAATGATATACAAAATTAATACATTATTGCTGATTTAGTCAAGAAATGCATTGATTATTTATTACTGCTGATTTTTCCATCATATATCAAGTTTATACATTACTGCTGATTTAGACATGATATGCTAAGTTTATATATTACTGCTGATTTAGTCATGAAATGCATTGTTTATATATTACTGTTGATTTCGTCATGATATTCTAAAATGTATACATTATTGCTGATTTAGTCATGATATGCCATGTTTATATATTACTGCTGATTTTTTCATGATATGTTATGTTTATATATTACTTCTGATTTAGTCATGATAAACCAAGTTTATATATTACTGTGGATTTAGTAATGATATGCCAAAATGTATACATTATTGCTGATTTAGTCATGATAAGCCATGCTTATTTATTATTGCGGATTTTGCCATGATATGACTAGTTTATATATATTACTGCTGATTTAGTCAGGATATGCCATTCTTATATAATTCTGCGGATTTTGCCATGATATAACTACATTATATATTACTGCTGATTTAGTCATGATATGCCAATTTTATATATTACTGCTTATTTAGTCATGATATGCCAATTTTATGCATTACTGCTGATTAAGTCATGATTTGACAAGTTTATATATTACTTCTGATTTAGTCACGATATGCCAAGTTTTTTTATTACTCCTGATTTAGTCATGATATGCCAAGTTTATATATTACTGTTTATTATTCATAAAATGCAAAGCTTATATAATACTGCTGATTTAGTCATGATATGCCCAGAAGCCCGCCCCACCCCCTGACCCCCGCTATGTATTGCCTCCCTCTCAGTTGGAGAGGTGGAGACTACGCAGCTTGGTAGCAGATGTTCACCCCTGCGTCTCCTGACATAGGCTATGCCATCCGTTCCGTGAATGTTGAACTTACTTTCGTCTGAGAAGATGACCTTCTCCCACATGTCCAGTGTCCAGGCCCTGTGGGGTTTCTTGTGTGGGCGCCTTGCGATGAGCCCTGCATTGCACAACCTTCTCCTTGCTGTTCTGTCCCCGTGGCTAATCACCAATCCCGGTTGATTTGCAGTGACATGAGCCAGCGATTGCGCAGGCAGAGCCGTACCAGCAGCCTGTCTTGGGAAGCGGTCGTGCACCTTCTCCGCCCTCGACCATTCCTCTGCTCCATATTGCCAGTCTGAGCGTACCTTATACATAATTATGTCCACTACTGTATATGGTGGAGTTACCCACTTATACAGTAATAATGCCAAATAATCTAGAAGAGCATTCAATAAGTTAAAGATAACAACATTAAACTGACTCCAGAACTTGTGCAGTTAGGCCATACCCCATTTCCGGTTAAAACCCCCCAGATGAGACTGATTAAGGCAGCAAAGACAGAGATACCTCTGTATTGGAAGAGGTGTGAATCTCCTCCCCTAGACAGCTGGATAAAACAAATATATTAAATTAGGAAAGATGAAGGAGTAGCACAGGGGATTCGGAATATACCCTTTTGGCATAAATGGGATCAATAGTGCTAAGCTATCATATAGTGATAGTAGGGTATAACAACTATAATAAAGATTAAAGAAGGCACTTGGGGACACACTGGGGTTCTGGAGTAACTGGGATATCTAATTGAGCAATAACAAGCGCTTACAGGAGGGGGATTTTTCTTAGGGTTAAGGAGAGGCCCTTTTCCCATATGTGACATGTTTATGACAATGACATCTCCTCGAGATTGCCCTTGGTGGAGAGGCCTGATTTGATGCTACCTGAGCTGAATGAGGTGTATGTGGGTGTGAGTGTAGTTATGAGAGGGGTATACGTGCTTATTGGTGGTTCTAGATAAGGGATAGAATGTGTTATATGCAGGAAGTGCTGATACTTGATTGAGTTTTTTTTTTGTGTTTTCAATTTTTTACGTAGGGGTTTATTCTTATATTGAGTAATCATTTATTGGTATGAAATGAAAGTAAAATTCTATGCAATTATAAAAATATGTATACATGTGTGCTAGTAAATAGACACTTTTTATCCTCGGTAAAGTGAAATGTCATTTTGACACAACAGGTTTTCTTAAATAAGAAAGAAATATAACAATTTCCCAGATTTTACTTTAAAAATCGGATCACTTTGTCATAAATATAAGTATTCATTTAGATATATTTATTCATGTTGATTAGATCAGATCAATGAATAAACTCTTCTGGTTTTGCCTACTTTACACATACATTATATATGCTCAATATAAAAGTCCCAGTGTATTCAAAGAGGTGACTGCCATAGAGGTCAAGCAGAAAGCTGGTTGCAGTTAGTGATAACTGTAAGTTTAAAAGTACTTTTCTTTCGAAGGCTGATTTGCTATTTTTTTAACCAGTAACTGATGCATTCATAGATGTAACTTTTTTTAATAATATAGTGATTCTACAAGTATTGTACGTAAAGCTATGTTATTAATGTTAGAGATCAGAGTGACAGACACTCCGAATACTGGTTATTTCTCAAATGTGCAGATGTTTCATGCTGCGCCATAGATAACTCTCCTATCCAGCCTGTTTAGAACCCATCCCCATGGCAACATCCATAACAGAACCCGCTGCTCCCAGAGACCTGAGATTCAAACACAAACAGCAAACAGTCACAGTGTCTTCTTCTGGGAGTAAAGCAGTGTCAGTCTCCTCTCTCTGCCCTTCTTGATAAGTGTTAGCTTTGGCCATCCATTGAAGAGCCTTGCTATCCTTCACTATTGGAGATGTTTAAGATGCGTGAACAGCTGGAATCATTACAGCAGCCTCAACAGACTTTTCATCATGTTCAAGGGACCACAATTCAGAGACAGAGACAGGTGGCCAGACCTGGTAAGTTTTGGGATACAAGACATAGTAATTTTTTTCTTCATTGTAATTTACATATGATTTATGAATGATAAATATGAGCAAATCTGGCATGATAAAAATAACTAAATATGAACAAGTGCTCAAAGTTAGAGGTTGGAGAATATTTTCCAATTCTGCTTTTATTAAATGAGTATAGTAATTTCCTTGTCAGTTCCTTGCTTAGTGAATAGATTCAACAGGTATATAATAAATAAATTGTCTTACCATCATATGATATCTCTCTCTTTGTAAAGTTTCTCTTTGTCAGTTTTGCGCAAGGAAACTAGACAATGAGCAAAAATAAAATAAACTTTAATTAAAAAAAGTACCTTTGTACATTGTATTTAATAAGCCAATGGAAAAACACAAAGGTCTATTCACTACAAAGTTAACAGACAAGTGAACTACATAAAATCAGTCATTAATCAGGGAGTTCTCCAATACTTGATTTTGGCAGTTTATACTCAATATGGTATATACATTATGCCCCATCTACAACACAGTATATACTTTAGTGATACTCCACAGCTGTCCTTGCAAGAATGAGTAGAACAGACGTTATCATGGAACCAGAGGAACGTGAAGTTTATTATTTTAACTTGCTTCCTGGGGAAATGTACTAAAAGGAACTTATTAAAAATAATAAAAAATAATGGACATACACTTCTACTTATGCTTTCCCTCTCTCGTGGCACCTCCACCCGACCTTCCATGTATCCCTCATCAAAAAATGGAAATCTGATAACGAAAAAGTAGATGTCAGTCATCCAACTTGCCCTATCCTCATCGATGATTCTGTAGAGTATGAAGTGGAGAAAATACTTGATTCCCATATCAGTCTTGGACGTCTAGAATATTTGGTCGAATGGAAGGGGTATGACCTTAATATATATAACTGCTGATTTAGGCTTTATATGCCAAGTTTATATATAACTGCTGATGTTGCCATCATATGCCAAGTTTATACATTACTGCCATGTAGTTACTGCCATGATTTGCCATGTTTATACATATCTGGTGATTTAATCATGATATGCCAAGATTATTTATTATTGATCATTTAGTGATGAGAAGACACATTTATATATTACTGCTGATTTAGTCATGATATGCCAAGTTTATATATTACTGCTGATTTAGTCATGAAATGCCAAGTTCAAACACTACGGCTAATTTAGTCATAATGTGCCAATTTTATACATTACTGCTGATTTATTCATAATGTGCCAATTTTATACATAACTGCTGTTTTAGTCATTATATGTCAAGTTTATATATTACTGCTGATTTTGCCATTATATGTCATATTTATATATTACTGCTGTTTTAGTCATAAGCTGCCAAGATTATATATTACTGGTGATTTGCTCATAATATGCCAAGTTTATACATTACTGCTGATTTAGTCATGATATGACAAGTTTATACATTCCTGCGATTTAGTCATGATTTGTCAAGTTTATTAATTACTGCTGATTTTGACATGATATGCCAAGTTTATATTTTACTGCTGATTTAGTCATGATATGCCAGGATTATATATTACTGCTGATTTAGTCATGATATAACAAGTTTATATATTACTGCTGATTTAGTAATGTTATACCAAATGTATACATTATTGCTGATTTAGTTATGAAATGCATTGTTTATATATTACTGCTTTTTTTGCCATTATATGCCAAGTTTATTTATAACTTCTGATTTAGTGACAATATGCCAAGTTTTTAGATTACTGCTGATTTAGTCATGATATGCCAAGTTTACATATTACTGCTGATTTAGTCATGATGTGCCAATTTTATACATTATTGCTGATTTAGTCATGATATGCCATTTTTATATATAACTGCTGATTTAGTCATGATATGCCAAGTTTACATATTACTGCTGATTTAGTCATAATGTGCCAAGTATATATTTTACTGCTGATTTAGTCATGGAATGCAAAGTTTATATATTATTGCGGATTTAGTAATGATATGTCAAATTTATACTTTATTGCTGATTTAGTCATGATATGCCAAGTTTATACATTACTGCTTATTTAGTCATGATATACCAAGTTTATTTATTGCTGCGGATTTAGTAATGATATGCCAAGTTTATATATTACTGCTAATATTGAAATAATATGATATGTTTATATATTACTGATGATTTAGTCATGATATTCCAATTTAATATACTATTGCTGATTTAATCATGATATGCCATGTTTATATATAACTGCTGATTTAGTCATGATATGCCAAGTTTATATATTACGGCTGATTTAGTCATGATGTGCCAAGTTTATATTTTACTGTTGATTTAGTCATGAAATGCAAAGTTTATATATTACTGCGGATTTAGTAATAATATGTCAAATTTTTACATTATGGGTGATTTAGTCATGATGTGCCAAGTTTATATATTACTGCGGATTTTGCCATGATATGACGAGTTTATACATAACTGCTGATTTAGGCTTCATATGCTAAGTGTATATACGACTGCTTATTTTGCCATGATATGAAAAGTTTATACATTACTGCCATAAATGTACTGCCATGATATGCCACGTTTATACATTACTGCTAATTTAGTCATGATATGCCAAGTTTATATATAACTGCTTATTTTGCCATGATAAGCCAAGTTTATACATTACTGCTGATTTAGTCATGAAATTCCATGTTTATATATAACTGCTTATTTTGCCATGATAAGCCAAGTTTATACATTACTGCTTTTTTTAGTCATGATATGCCAAGTTTATACATCAATGCTGATTTAGTCAGGATATGCCAAGTTTATATATTACTTCCTATTTAGTCATAATATGGCAATTTTATATATTACTGAGGATTTTGCCATGATATGCCAAATGTATACATAATTGATGATTTTGTCATTATATATCAAGTTTATATATTACTGCTGATTTAGTCATGATATGCCAAGTTTATATATTATTTGGAATTTTGCCATGATATGACTAGTTTATATATTACTGCTGATTTAGTCATGATATGCCAAGTTTATACATTATTGCAGATCTAGTCTGATTTAGTCATGATGTGCCAAGTTTATATATTACTGCGGATTTTTCCATGATATGACTGTTTTATAAATAACTGATGATTTAGGCTTGATATGCTAAGTTTATATATGACTGCTTTTTTTGCCATGATATGAAAAGTTTCTATATTACTGCTTATTTTGACATGATAAGCCAAGCTTATACATTACTGCTTTTATAGTCATGATATACCAAGTTTATTTATTGCTGCGGATTTAGTAATGAAATGCCAAGTTTATGCATTAATGTTCATTTATTCATGAAATCCCATGTTTATATATTACTGCGGATTTTGCCCTGATATGCCAAATTTATACATTATTGCTGATTTAGTCATAATGTTCCAAGTATATACATTACTGCTGATTTAGTCATGATATGCCAAGTTTTTATATTACTGCTGATATTGCCATGATGAGCCAAGTTTACACATTTCTCCGGGTACAGTCATGATATTCCAAGTTTATACATTACTGCTGATTTTGAAATGATATACCATGTTTATATATTACTGCTGATTTAGTCACGATATGCCAAGTTTATATACTACTGCTGATTTAGTCATGATGTACCAAGTTTATTTTTTACTGCGGATTTTGCAATGATATGACTAGTTTGTACATAACTGCTGATTTAGGCTTGATATGCTAATTTTATATATTATTACTTATTTTGCCATGATATGCCACGTTTATACATTACTACCATAAATGTAATGCCATGATATGCCACGTTTATACATTAATGCTTATTTTGTCATGAAATGCCAATGTTATATATTATTGTTGATTTAGTCATGATATGCCAAGTTTATATATTACTGCTGATTTTTCCATGATATCCCAAGTTTATATATTACTTCTTATTTAGTCATTGTATGCCAAGTTTATATATTACTGTGGATTTAGTAATGATATGCCAAATTTATACATTATTGCTGATTTAGTCATTTTGTGCCAAGTTTACATATTACTGCTGTTTTAGTCATGATATGCCATGTTTATATATTACTTCTGATTTAGTCATTATATAACAAATTTATACATTATTGCTGATCTAGTCATGAAATTCAATGTTTATATATTACTGCTGATTTTCCCATTGTATGCCAAGTTTATATATTACTTCTGATTTAGTCAATATCCCAAGTTTATAAATTATGATATGCCAAGTTTATATAATACTGCTGATTTAGTCATGATATGCCATGTTTATATATTATTGCTTATTTTGCAATGATATGAAAAGTTTATACATTACTACCATAAATTTACTGTCATGATATGCCACGTTTATACATTACTGCTTATTTAGTCATGAAATGCAAATGTTATATATTATTGTTGATTTAGTCATTATATGCCAAGTTTATATATTGCTGTTGATTTTGAATTGATATGCCAAGTTTATATATCACTGCTAATTTCGTCATTATATGACACGTTTATGCATTACTGCTGATTTATTCACAACATTCCAAATTTATATATTACTGCTGATTTTGCAATGATATGCCAATTTATATATTACTGCGGATTTAGTCATGAAATGCCAAGTTTATGCATTACTGCTGATTTATTCACAAAAATCCTTGTTTATTTATCCTGCAGATGTAGTCATGATAAGCCAAGTTTATATATTACTGCTGATTTAGTCATGATATGCCAAGTTTATATGTTACTGCTGAATTTACCATGACATGCCAAATTTATATATTACTTCTAATTTAGTCATTGTGTGCCAAGTTTATATATTACTGCTGATTTTGCCATGATATTCCACGTTTATATATTACTGCTGATTTTGAAATGATATGCCAAGTTTATGTATTAATGCTGATTTCTTCAAGATATGCCATGTTTATATATTACTACTGATTTAGTCATGATACGCCAAGTTTATATATTACTGCTGATTTTGCAATGATATGTCAATTTATATATTACTTCTTATTTGGTCATGATATGCCAAGTTTATACATTATTGCTGATCTAGTCATGAAATGCAATGTTTATATATTACTGCTGATTTTCCCATTATATGCCAAGTTTATATATTACTAAAGATTTAGTCATGATTGCCAAGTTTATTTATTGCCGCGGATTTTGACATGATATGACTAGTTTATAGATAACTGGTGATTTAGTAATGATGTTCCAAGTTTATATATTACTTCTCATTTAGTCATGATGTGCCAAGTTTATATATTACTGCGGATTTTGCCATGATATGCCAAATGTATACATAATTGCTGATTTAGTCATGATATGCCAAGTTTATATATTACTGCTGATTTAGTCATGATATGCCAAGATTATATTTTGCTTGGGATTTTGCCATGATATGACTAGTTTATATATTACTGTTGATTTAGTCATGATATGCCAAGTTTATATATTACTGCTGATTTAGTCATGATATGCCAAGTTTATACATTATTGCATATCTAGTCATGAAATGCAATGTTTATATATTCCTTTTTAATATACTTCTGCTGATTTAGTCATGAAATGCCAAGTTTATATATTACTGCGAATTTAGTAATGATATGCCAAATGTATACATTATTGCTGATTTAGTCATGATATGCCAAGTTTATATATTACTGCTGATTTAGTCATGATATGCCAAGTTCATACATTATTGCTGATCTAGTCATGAAATGCAATGTTTATATATTCCAATTTAATATACTTCTGCTGATTTACTCATGAAATGCCAAGTTTATATATTACTGCGAATTTAGTAATGATATGCCAAATGTATACATTATTGCTGATTTAGTCATGATATGCCATGTTTATATATAACTGCTGATTTAGTCATGATATGCCAAGTTTATATATTACTGCTGATTTAGTCATGATAAGCCAAGTTTATATATTACGGCTGATTCAGTCATGATGTGCCAAGTTTATATTTTACTGTTGATTTAGTCATGAAATGCAAAGTTTATATATTACTGCAGATTTAGTAAGGATATGTCGAATTTATACATTATTGGTGATTTAGTCATGATGTGCCAAGTTTATATATTTCTGCGGAGTTTGCCATGATATGACGAGTTTATACATAACTGGTGATTTAGGCTTCAGATGCTAAGTGTATATACGACTGCTTATTTTGCCATGATATGAAAAGTTTATACATTAATGCCATAAATGTACTGCCATGATATGCCACGTTTATACATTACTGCTCATTTAGTCATGATATGCCAAGTTTATATATTACTGCTTATTTTGCCATGATAAGCCAAGTTTATATATTACTGCTTTTTTAGTCATGAAATGATGATTTAGGCTTGATAGGCTAAGTTTATATATGACTGCTTATTTTGCCATGATATGAAAAGTTTATACATCACTGCCATAAATTTACTGCAATGATATGTCACGTTTATACATTACTGCTGATTTTGTCATGATATGCAAAGTTTATATATTACTGCTTTTTTTGCCATGATAAGCCATGTTTATACATTACTGCTTTTTTTTTTTTATAAATATAATCTTTATTAATTATTTTCTAAAATATAATGTAGAAAAAGACAAACAAACAGATCATTTATATTGCATTCTCCATAGAACTCATATTATAAATTACATTCAAATGACATAGAATAACACATATCGTAGATGGTCCCTCAGTCTCCCTACCCACCCCTCTAGAGTGCACCATCCTGAGTGCATTCTTCACTCTGGGAAGGGGGAACCTTGGGGTTCGGGTTATTAATTCGAGCTCTACGTGTCAAGCAGAAAAAAAGAAAGGAAGAAAAAATAAATAAAAAAAAGCTTTATTCACATTCCATTCATTCAGCCAAACTGATCGCATCCTCATCCAACACACATTCGTACTCACCGTGCCGTGGCGGTTCTAAGGTGGGGGAGGGTCCGGGAGCTACGTAGCCTGCTGACCTCACTTCATACCCTATATCTTGTCGAATTTCTTGAAGCCACAGGGATTGTATTTAAACACGAAATGAGGGGAGACAGTCTTTACTTACAGTTATTTCAGAGATTCTAACCAGCGTGCCCAGATTTTATTATATTTACCTCTATCTCTATTAGGCTCCTGATTGGGGTTTAGGTAAAAGTATTTTTCAGATTCCGCCTGGAGTTTTATCTGCCCTTTAATTTCTGGCCACTGGGGGATCTCCACTTTCCTCCAGTAACGAGCGAGGCAGATTTTAACGGCCGCCAAGATATTTATAATTAAGGCTCTTCTATTAGGGTCTAGTTCTGGCAATTCCAGGTGGATCAGAAAATTTTGTGGGGTGATTTTATTTTTCCGTCCGGTGACCCAGTCCACTAGCTCCGATACCTTATGTCTTATCGGCTGTAAAAGGTCACACTCCCACCATATATGAAGTTGGGTTCCTACAACTTTCTGGCATCGCCAGCAGAGATTGTTAGTGCTTGGGTCAAATTTTGCCATACGCGCCGGCACTAGGTACCACCTGTGCGTGAGTTTGTAGTATTGTTCTTGTATACTGATACAATGTATCGCCTTTCTAATCTCACACCAGTCTTTGAACCAATCTTGGGTGGAAAATGAGTTCCCTAATTCTAATTCCCATTGCGAGAATGCCAACGGTTTTCCAACCAACTCTTCACCGGCAAAGAACCGACGAGCCTTCGCTATTAAATTTTTATTACTACCTGAGATCAAAAAGGCTTCCAGTTCAGTGCCCTCTCTGGGAGGATTTGCCTTAAAGAAGGATCTGATTCTGATGTAATTATAGAATTCCGAACTTGGGAGGTTAAAACTTCTTATTAAGGAATCGAAGGAGAACATTGTATCATTCCTAAACAGATCTCCAATCTTTTTAATGTCTACGGTGATCCAATTTGATAGAGAAATGTTAGGTATACACCAAGTAAGTATCTGAAGGGGTGCTACTTTTGATAAGGATCCTCTCGTAGCTCGGGCTTTCTTAATTTTGTGTAGAGATGTATACACCTCGTGTATTAATTTAGGATTTATCCCCATGTTTTTATAAAAGCTTGAAGGCAGCCAAAGTAGAAGGGATGGATCACAGTTATTACAGAATAACTCCTATATAGAGTTAGAAGTCTCCAAGCTGAGCCAGCCTTTTTTATTATTGGTGTTTTGATTGTTCCATGCCATTGCATGCGTCAATTGTACCGCTTCGTAAATTCTGTGGAGATCAGGATATCCCACCCATCATTGCTTAGCTTGTGTTTGAGGATGTGGCTTGGGATTCGAGGTTTTTTTGCTGACCAAACGAATCTGGCAAAAAGGAGATCAAATTCCTTCAGGACACTACTTGGGACACTATAAGGTATAGTCCTGAATAGATAAAGTAGTTTGGGAAGTATATATGATTTAAGTATATTAATGCATCCCATCCAAGATGATTCTAGCTTTATCCATTGTGAGGTTAATTTCTGGAGATTTAGTAATAAGATCTTATAATTAAAGGACACTATTCTGTCTATTTGACTTCCTATTTTTATACCTAGATATTCTATATGTTCCTTCCCTTTCGCCTTCCATCCGAGTGGAGCCAAAATAGCCCTCTATTGAACAGCACAGGGGAACAGTTTGGGTCTTGTGGAGGTTAATCTTATAGTTGGAGTATGCGCCATACAACTCTATGGCTTCCAGTAAGGCTGGAACGGACGTTTGCGGGTGCGTCAGGGACAGAAGGACATCATCCGCATAAAGCGTTATAAGATGTTCCTCTGTTCCTATCTGCACTCCTTTAACATCTTGTGACCTCCTCAGGTATTGGGCAAGTGGCTCCATAGTCAGGGCGTAGAGGAGAGGTGCCAGAGGGCAACCCTGTCTCGTCCCATTTTGGATATTGAGAAATTCGGAATCCAGGAAAGGACCCACAATTTTTGCCCGAGGTTTTGTATAAAGAGTCATTATCAGCTCATGGAATCTACCCGTTATACCGAATACTTGGAGGGTTTCTGACATAAATCTCCAATCCACCCTATCGAATGCTTTTTCAGCATCGAGTGCAACGAGGACTGTAGGGATTTGTTTTTGGTGGACATAATCCATGATACCAAAAATCCGTCTGGTGTTTTCAAGTCCCTCTCTGCCTGACATAAAGCCAGCCTGATCAGTATGGATTAAGTTGTGTATTACCCCTTTCAGACGGTTTGCCAAGATTTTTGAAAAAAGCTTCACGTCTATATTAATTAATGAGATGGGTCTGTAATTACCCAGCAACTGTGGGTCCTTTCCTGGCTTCGGAATCAGGGAAATTGCGGCCTCCAGCATCTCCTCAGGAAACCCCTCCTCTCTACCGATTGTATTGTAGAGTCTAACCAGCAACGGGGAGGTCACTGGCTCCAAAATCTGATAGAAGAGTGTAGAAAAACCATTGGGACCTGGGGCCTTCCCGTTTCTTTGTCCCCTTATGGTATTAACAACTTCAACTTTAGTAATCGGATGACTAATAGCAGCTAATTTGTCTGGTGAAAGATTGCAAGAACTCCTTCAGATCCACCAGGTTTATTGAGGGCTGGGGTAGGGTATAGAGCGCTTCATAGAACTCTTTGAATGCCGCAGCAATTTTTTCAGGCGCAAGAATAACCTTGCCACCTTTAACTATTTTTTAAATTCTTGTTTTTGCGCAGCCTGTACTTTTAGTTTCTTCGTCAACTCTTTATTAGTTCTATTATTACTACAGTACCATCTACCTTTCAAGTGTTGCAGCATAATTTCAGCTTTCTTTCTTAAAGCACTCTTAATCTGATCATGTAAATCTTGTAATTCTCTCGACCTTTGATCTGTTGTGTCTAATTTGTTCTTCCCCTCCAGCACCGCAAGGGTTATATAGAGGTCAGCTAGTTCTTTCCCTCTTGATTTCTTTTGTTTTACACCCTCCTTAATTAAGTGACCCCTCATGACGCACTTTAATGTACACCACAGGATCTGCTCAGACACCGATCCGTTATCATTATCCTCTACAAAATTTTTGGCTTGCTCAAGCAGTCTCCTCCTAATGGCGTCGGAGCACACTACTCGATCGTCCATTCTCCAGTTATTTCGAGAGCCATATTGCGGGTTCCCCTTAATCTCAATTATCACCGGGGCATTATGAGACCAGGTGATGTTCCCTTTGTTAGCCTTAACGCATATGTTTAACATGGGACCTCTCACCATGAAACAATCGATCCTGGTGTAAGTTGCATGTACACACGAAAAGAATGAGTAATCTTTATCGCATGGGTGGAGTGACCTCCAAACATCATAGAGGTTATTACTAAATAGGCAAGCTGCGAAGGTGTCCGCTGCCTTCTTCATGCGTAGCTCACCTTTTATAATCCTACTAGATTGTCGATCTAAGTCAAAGTTGGCAATTGCATTAAAGTCTCAAGCCATTATCAAAAAGCCTCTAGATATTTTTTCAATGGAGTCAAGTGATGTATTCAAAAATCTAATAATACCCTCCGAGGGAGCATATAGGTTAACTAGGGTGTAAATATTTTCGTTATGTTTACATACCAAAATCAGCCTGCGGGCTTCAGCATCTGCTTCATGGTAAATATATTCAAACTTGATCTTTGATGATATTAATATAGCTGCACCCCTTTTTTTCTTAGATGTAAGAGAGGCTGAAAACAGAATGGGGTATTTAGTATATCTCCAAAATTTCTCACCCTCCTGTCTATTACAAGTCTATTACAAACAAAACATTCATTTAGTCAAGCAGGGGTAAAGATAGTGTTTTTTTTCTCCCCTTTATTTTTTTTTTTCCCCCTTGAAAGTTCTATAGAACTGAAATATCACTATGAAAATATGTACAATCTTAATACAATATTATTTCTTGAATTTGACATATTTTACTTCTGTGGGTCCTTGAATTGTTATATATGTGTGTGTTTGGTTTGTGTTTCTTAACGGCTTAGTGAAACTAATATGTTATGTTCTCTCTAGGGACTCCCTCGGTGGGGTTTTTTTTTTTTTCTCTTCTTTCTCCCTTATTTGCCATATTTTTCGTGAAACCTTCCGGGTTTATATTTTATATCTGCTCACCAAAACATGCCTGTTGAACTTGAGCGATACCTAGGGGTTGGCGGGAACATGGGAACTGTACATCAAACCTCCCGGATGTGTTTCACAATCTGATTTACCTATTCCAATCTTAAGTAATTTATGCCCTATATCGGCTTGTGTTGTATAATGGTACAGTAATATCCATACAGAATGATGCCGTGAAGCTTCACTGGTGTCTACCTACATATTATCAGGATATCATGTAACCGCAATGTTTTATAGATTTTACAAACGTAGAGGCTGTTTAAATGACTAACGTAAACGGATTACCATTCCATATGAATGATCTAATGTAAGACTCTGCATGGACACTGTAAATGTGTATTTAGGTGTATCTTTTCCTTTTCTTTCTTTTTAGCATACGTATACGATTAAGGTATTGCTTTGTAACTAATTAGTGTAAAATTAGACAATTTGAAAATACTAGGGCACTAAACCTTTAAATCAAAAATTAAGCACTCTTCAACGGTATAGTAATTTTTCCTTTACCTTTCTCTTTCACTAAGATTCACTAGAGTAGGCACTTCACAGACGTAGGTTGGTAGAAAGAGAAGGGAGGGGGGGAGGAAAGGAAAGAATTATTATTTTTTTTTTTTTAATGATTTAATATGAGACTCGGCATGGACACGGTGAATGCGTATTTGGGTGCATCCTTTCCTTTTCTTTCTTCTTAGCATACGTATACGATTAAGGTATTGTTTTGTAACTAATTAGTGTAAAATTAGACACTTTGGAAATACTAGGGCATTAAACCTTTAAATTAAAAATTAAGCACTCTTCAATGGTATAGCAATTTTTTCCGCTATTTTTCTCTTTCACCAAGATTCACTAGAGTAGGTACTTCACAGACGTAAGTTGGTAGGAGGAAAAAAAGTGAAAGGTTTTTTTTTTTTTTTTTTCCCCTTTCTCTTGCTGCTTTCGAAATTCAAAATTGACTAATCGAAGTATAATAAACTGAATAATTAATTTAGGCACTGCAAAATTGCTTATTAGTACGTTAGGGGATTCAAATAAAAGTATTTATTACGTTTTTGCACTTTATATGTATATACATTACTGCTTTTATAGTCATGATATACCTATAGTTTATGATATATATAGTTTATTTATTGCTGCGGATTTAGTAATGATATGCCAATTTATATATTACTGCTGATTTAGTCATGATATGCCAAGTTCATGCATTACTGCTGATTTAGTGATGAAATGCCATGTTTATATATTACTGCAGATTTTGCCATGATATGCCAAATATATACATTATTGCTGATTTAGTCATGATAGGCCAAGTTTATATATTACTGCTGATTTAGTCATGATATGCCAAGTTTATATATTACTTGGGATTTTGCCATGATATGACTAGTATATATATCACTGATGATTTAGTCATGAGATGCCAAGTTTACATATTACTTCTGATTTAGTCATGAGATGCCAAGTTTATATATTACTTCTGATTTAGTCACGATATGCCAAGTTTATATATTATGATATGCCAAGTTTATATATTACTTCTGATTTAGTCATGATATGACAAATTTATACATTATTGCTGATTTATTCATGATATGCCATGTTTATATATTACTGCTGATTTTTCCATTATATGCCAAGTTTATATATTACTTCTGATTTAGTCATGATTTGCCAAGTTTATACATTACTGCTGATATAGTCACGATATGCCAAGTTTATTTATTGCCGCGGATTTTGACATGATATGACTAGTTTATAGATAACTGGTGATTTAGTCATGATGTGCCAAGTTTATATATTACTTCTTATTTAGTCATAATATGCCAAGTTTATATATTACTGCGGATTTTGCCATGATATGCCAAATGTATACATAATTGCTGATTTAGTCATGATATATCAAGTTTATTTTTTTATAAATCAGTTTTTATTGACTTTTCAGAGAAAAAAAACATATAATAAGGACAAAAATATACAGGGAAAGGGAATGGATGAAGGGTACAGAACAAAAGAAGGGGGGTGGGAGGGGGAATGGAGTGGACCGGTAATAACATCATTACATTCCTGAGGCAGCAGGGAAACAACATGTATTATCAGTAAGATATCAGCAGTCTGACAGTTAGTTGGGGTGCAGGGGGAGCCAGGCCATAGGGCACATTGACCCATGCTACACCTCAGGACAATAATAAAACATAAATAACTGTGTCATTGGGTTAGTTGTTCAGACCTTTCGACCCTCAATATACTCCATCCAATAAAACCATCTCTGATTGAATTTTTCGGTCTGCTCAGCGGAGTGCGAGGCCTGGCTTTCTAGTGCCTTGATCCCCTCTACTCTACTCAACCATTCCTCAAATGTAGGGGGGGCGGTGGCTGCCTAGTTGCGGGAGACCAAAGCCTTTGCTTTTCAATAGGTGTCGAACAATCGACTTTTTGTATACCGATACCGGCTGGGTTGTATGGTGGAACAGGTAATTCTCAGGGCGAAATGGTGGGGGAGAGTCTGTAAACTTAGGCAAAAGATCACAAATTTTGGTCCAGAAAGGACGTAGGAGCGGACAGTCCCAGCATATATGGAGGATCGTGCCGGTGCAATTGCCACATCTCCAGCACTGGTCAGACTGGTCTGGAAATATCGCATGTAACTTACTGGGAGTTCTGTAACATGGTGTCAAAAATTTATAGGACATCTCCTGAGTTTTAGTATTTATGGAGCTCTTATGGGTGAGATGGAACATCTTTTCCCATTGTGCAGTCGTGAATGTTTGGGATTGGGAGTGCATTCTCCCATTTCCCAACAAAGGCTGGGGGAGGGTCGGTGTCTGAGTGTATCAGAAATTTGTATAGTAAGAATATCCTGTGTACTGGCATATTCTCAAGCGCAAAAAATTCCTCAAAGGGTAGCAACCCTCTTTGTAAGTTATGTATCTGAGGAATACTTCTCAGATATGATTGAAGCTGAATGTACTGGAAGTTGTACATGACCGTGGAGGCCGTATCATCCACAATCTCATGGAGTGGCTTAAGTGTGCGGTCTGACATAAAGCTTCGTAAGGTGGGCCTGTCCTCTAACGTAGTCCGTAGGAAGTCTCCTCTGTTTTGTCCCGGGGGGAAATTGGGGTTGAACCTGACCGGGGTGTTGGGTGATGGATACGTGGTTAGCTGGTGTTTCCTATGGAGTCGATGGAGCACTGATAGGGAGGCTACTGCAAAAGGGTGTGAGTTTACAAGTAGTCTGGTGGCTTGTGGGCGTAACCACATGAGGGTCTGGAGGGGTGTCTGTCGTAAGTGAGCTTCTAGCGGTATCCATAATTTATGGGGGGGTTGGTAAGCCCATTCCAACAGGCGAAGGAGATGGCATGACTCATAGTACTTTTGGGGGCACGGTAAGCCCAACCCTCCATGAGCTTTCGGTTTCTGTAACAGTGCAGCAGAAAGGCGTGGAGGTTTTTGTGCCCACACATACTTAATGAAAAGTGTCCTTATGGAAGAGAAAAAGGCTCTGGGTATCTGGATCGGAATGGTCTGGAACAAATGTAAAAACGGTGGGAGGACATTCATTTTCAACGCATTGACCCTGCCCGTCCAGGAGATAAAAAGAGGTCCCCATTTAACAAGATCACCTCTCAGTATTGTCAGCATGGGCACAAAATTTTGGGCATAGATCTGGGATAGATCGGCTGTCAGCCATATACCTAAGTGTCAGGTAATGAGAGGTTGTTTGAACAGGAGAATGGGTAGGAACACAACTGCAGAATTCAGCTTATGTAAATAAGGTGATTTACACCAATTTAGGTTTTGATATGAAGGGTTAATTAATCTTTATTAACTATAGCAGCTTCTTCTTTTGAAGACTGGGCGTTGGGCCAAATACACTTAACCACAAAGCAAATAGAACACTGAAGGGAAGGTCTGGGCGTTGAGCCAAGTTTCTTAACCACAAAGCAATTAGAACACTGAAGGGAAGGTCTGGGCGTTGAGCCAAGTTTCTTAACCACAAAGCAAATAGAACACTGAGTTTGAAGAGCGGATACAAGTTCACATTAGAAGAAGGTGAATGAATCGTGATACTTGCGGTTTCTTCAGCTGGTTCAGTGTAAACTGTAGAATGTCCGTGTCAGTAATCCGAATCAGGGGTTGGAGAAGGAGGGATATCCGATAAGCAATCCGAGGTCTGGTGTTGGAGAAAGAAGATTAAACAGGGGAAATCCGTAGTCAGCAGAGGAGAAGTCGGGTAAGTCGTACAATCCAGGGTCTGTTAACGGTGATAACGATCTAGGTTTATAGCTTTGTCGGGAAACAAAACAGCTGATGCTCTCTTCACTGAAGGTTCAAGAATAAATCAGCAAGTTGAATGTGGCGCGCTTCCTCTAAATAGCAAGGGGATAGCACGTCACTGACAAGGGGAGGAGTCACAACAAACAGGAGTGAATGAACAGGGAGAATCTGACAGTACCCCCTGGATAAGGAGCACACTCAGGGTGCTATCGATGTGGTTTATCCGGATGATTGTCATGGAAGGAACGAACACATTGGGCAGCATGAACGTCGGAATAGTCCTCCCAAGTGTCCTCTTCTGGGGGATAACCTTTCCATCTGATAAGGTACTGTAATCTTCGTCTATGGAACCTTGAATCCAGAATCCTCTCTACTTCATACTCCTCGATTCCTTGGACAATGACGGGGTCAGGGTTGGTATGGACTACTCTTGAGAAGGGGTCAGGTTGATGGAGTTTCAAGAGAGAAATGTGGAAAACAGGATGGAGTTTTATGTGAGCTGGTAGAGATAGTTTAAAAGTGACGTTATTTATTTTCTGTTCGATGGGAAACGGTCCGATAAACAGATGGTCTAATTTTTTACAAGGACGAGAGGTCCTTATGTTCTTCGTGGAGAGGAGAACTAAGTCTCCTGGTGAGAATTGGGGACCCAGGTTTCTTTTGAGGTCATAGTACTTTTTATGATCTTTGATGGCCTGGGTGAGATTGTCTCTCAGTTGTAGGAAAAGAGATTGCATCTCTGAGATTTGAACGGAGACAGCTTGATTGGAACTGTAGAGAGGATCATTGGGAATTGATGTTGGATGGAAGCCATAATTGCCATAGAAAGGGGACATCTTTGAACTTGTGTGAAAAGAGTTATTGTAGGAAAATTCAGCCAATGGTAGCAAAGAAGACCAATCGTCTTGGAGGTGGTTACAGTAACATCTCAAGTATTGTTCGAGACATTGGTTGACTCTTTCGGTCTGTCCGTTAGTCTGAGGATGGTATGAGGAGGACAGTTTAGAGGAAATTCCAAGAGATTTGCATAGTTCTTTCCAGAAGGAAGAAGTGAATTGGCTCCCTCTGTCTGTTATGATTTCATTAGGGATTCCATGAAGTCGAACAACATTAGAGATAAATATAGATGACAGTTGCTTGGAGGTAGGAATCTTTGTAAGAGCAATAAAATGAGACATTTTAGTGAATCTATCGACAACTACAAGTATTGTAGTATGCGAATCAGAAGGGGGAAGTTCCACAATAAAATCCATAGATATTGAAAGCCAGGGTCTTTCGGGAATTGGTAGGTTTTGAAGAAGACCAAAAGGTTGGCAATGACTAGATTTGGATTTTTGACATACGGAACAAGATTTGACGTAGCTTGTGATGGTGTCACGTTGGGAAGGCCACCAAAAGTTCCTCATGGATAATTCGGAAGTTTTCTTGATTCCTGGATGTCCAGCAAGGGGGGAGTCATGAATCATTTTTATAGATTCTGCACGAAGAGATGGAGGAATGTAAACTCTTTTGTTTTTTAGGTATAGACCATTTTCCATGATTAAAGAGGTATCAGGTGGAAGATCCAATTCTTCAGGGGATAGTAACTTGATTTTATCGAGCAGATGGGAAGTAATTCCTACAAATTTTGAATTAGAGGTATCAAGAGAAGATTGTTGAGTAGAAAAGGTTTGAATGGGTATTCGGGATAGAGAATCCGCTTTTTTATTCCTTGATCCTGGTCTGTAAACAATTTGAAAGAGAAATCTGTTGAAAAAAAGGTTCCACCTAACTTGCCTAGATGATAAAGTTTTATTGTTATGTAAAAATTCGAGGTTTTTATGATCGGTATAGACAATAATGGGTGTTTCAGTATCTTCTAATAAATGTCTCCAGGTTTCAAAAGCAGATTTGATGGCCAGGAGTTCTTTTTCTCCAATGGGATAGTTTTGTTCAGCAGAGGTCAAGGTCCTGGAGAAGAAGGCGACAGGGTGGATAGGATGTTGAGGTGACTCTTGTTGGGAAAGGATTGCTCCTATAGTGGTATTAGAGGCATCGACCTCAAGGATGTATGGGAAGGAAGGATTGGGCATCCGTAATATAGGAGAGGAAGTGAATCTTGCTTTCAAGAGATCGAACGCCTGTTGTGCATGAGTATTCCATTTAAATGGTAATGTTTTTCTTGTAAGTAGGTGTAATGGTTGTGCAATTTGAGAGAAGTCTTTTATGAACTTCCTATAGAAATTGGCGAACCCCAAAAAGCTTTGTACCTCCTTCACTGTAGAGGGGATTGGCCAATCGAGAATACATTGGATCTTTGAGTTATCCATATGGATCTGTTGTGGACTGATAACATAACCCAGAAAAGAAATTTCAGTTACTTCGAAAGAACATTTTTCAAGTTTGGCAAAAAGTTTATGGGTTCGCAATCTATTGAGTACCCATCTTACGTGTTTTCTGTGTTCTTGTAGAGAATCTGAATAAATGAGAATGTCGTCCAAGTAGATGATAACACAAATGTCTAGCAAATCTCTAAAGATGTCGTTTATGAAATGCTGAAATGTTGCTGGAGCATTGCAAAGGCCAAATGGCATAACCAGGTATTCGAACAACCCATATCTTGTCCTGAAGGCGGTTTTCCATTCATGCCCATCTTTTATTCGGATTAGGTTATAGGCTCCACGGAGATCTATTTTAGAGTAAATCTTTGCAGAACGCAAGCGTTCAATCAATTCAGGGATGAGTGGAAGAGGATACCTGTTCTTTATCGTTCTTTTGTTCAATTCACGGTAGTCGATTATAGGTCTTATGGTTTTGTCTTTATTTCGTACGAAGAAAATACCTGATGCAGCAGGGGAGGTTGAAGGTCTTATGAAACCTTTTTTTAAGTTTTCTTCCAGGTAATCCTTAAGTGTTTTCAGTTCTTTATCAGAGAGGGGATAGATGTGACCGAAAGGGATGGAGACCCCTGGATGTAAATCAATAGGACAGTCATATGGTCTGTGTGGTGGTAGAGTTGATGCTTCTTTTTCACTGAAAACGTCTCTGAAATCTGAGTAACATGATGGAATAGTTTTTTCTTCAGTTATTTGTAAAAGAGGAATAGTTTGAAAACAGGTATCTTTGCAAAAAGGTGAATTAAATTGGATGTGAACAGGTGACCATTGGATGGTAGGATTATGGGTTTGTAACCAATCCATTCCAAGGATGACTGGGAACAAAGGAGATTTTACGATATCAAAGGATTTGAACTCCATATGTTTGGAAAAGATGGTCATTTTGAGAGGGATAGTTTCCGTTGTTACTGGACCAGAGGAAATTAATGACCCATCTACCACTCTAAGTGAAACGAAGGACTTCTTGTGAAGTGATGGAATTTTATGTTTTTCAACAAGTGCGTCATCAATGTAGGATCCTGCAGCCCCGGAGTCAATAATGGCTTCTGTCAGGATTCTTTCGTGATCCCACTGAAGGAGTAGAGAGATAATAAAATGAGTGGACTGTGAATTGTGAACATTTGTTAAAACAGTGGATAAGTTGTTCTTCTTACCGGATTTGGAACGATTGAGAAGTGGGCATGAATCAAGAGGATGATCATTGGATGCACAGTACATGCATAATTGAAGAGTTCTCCTTCTTAATTTCTCCTCTTGAGTTAGAGGACTTCTCAGAACTCCTATCTCCATAGGTTCTGGAGGAGTACTTTTTTCAAAGGGTCTGGAAATTGTAGGTTTTTTCCAGGTAGAGGTGTAGGGAGACCTTTCAGCCCTTCTTTCTCGTAATCTTCTGTCGATAGATATGGAGAGTTGAATCAGAGCGTCTAAAGTCAGTGGCAATTCTGTCCTGGACAATTCGTCTTTTAGATTATCAGATAGACCAAGGCGAAATTGGTTTCGAAGAGTAATATCATTCCATTGGGTATCGGTGGCCCAACGTTTGAATTCAGATATATAATCTTCAACTGGTCGTTTCCCTTGGCTTAAGGCTCGTATTGCAATATCTGCTGAAATTTGTTTGTTGGGGTCTTCATATAAAAGGGACATCTCCTTGAAAAAATCTTCTAATGAATCCATAATTGGATCATCATTCTCAAGGAATGTGTGGGCCCAAGCCATTGGTTCCCCTCTTAAATAAGACATTACCGTGCACACCTTAATACGGTCAGTAGGGTATGACCTAGGTCTTAATGCAAATAACAAGGCACATGAATTAAAAAATTCTCGGTATTTAGAACGGTCGCCAGAGAATTTTTCTGGGGGAGATACAGTGGGTTCAGAAATCTCTCTATGACTTGCCAACGGAGATGGGAATGTCATTGGACGAGATTGTAATTCTGTGACATATGTAATGAGGCGGTCATTGGTAGTACGTAGGTCTTGCATACCTTGCGTCAATATTTCCACCTTCTGGTTTAAATTTACAATTTGAGCAGCCATTTCTGCTGGTTCCATATTCATTTTGGGCTGATTTATTAATGTCAGGTAATGAGAGGTTGTTTGAACAGGAGAATGGGTAGGAACACAACTGCAGAATTCAGCTTATGTAAATAAGGTGATTTACACCAATTTAGGTTTTGATATGAAGGGTTAATTAATCTTTATTAACTATAGCAGCTTCTTCTTTTGAAGACTGGGCGTTGGGCCAAATACACTTAACCACAAAGCAAATAGAACACTGAAGGGAAGGTCTGGGCGTTGAGCCAAGTTTCTTAACCACAAAGCAATTAGAACACTGAAGGGAAGGTCTGGGCGTTGAGCCAAGTTTCTTAACCACAAAGCAAATAGAACACTGAGTTTGAAGAGCGGATACAAGTTCACATTAGAAGAAGGTGAATGAATCGTGATACTTGCGGTTTCTTCAGCTGGTTCAGTGTAAACTGTAGAATGTCCGTGTCAGTAATCCGAATCAGGGGTTGGAGAAGGAGGGATATCCGATAAGCAATCCGAGGTCTGGTGTTGGAGAAAGAAGATTAAACAGGGGAAATCCGTAGTCAGCAGAGGAGAAGTCGGGTAAGTCGTACAATCCAGGGTCTGTTAACGGTGATAACGATCTAGGTTTATAGCTTTGTCGGGAAACAAAACAGCTGATGCTCTCTTCACTGAAGGTTCAAGAATAAATCAGCAAGTTGAATGTGGCGCGCTTCCTCTAAATAGCAAGGGGATAGCACGTCACTGACAAGGGGAGGAGTCACAACAAACAGGAGTGAATGAACAGGGAGAATCTGACACTAAGTACTTAAGTTTATGGGTGCACCATTTAAATGGTGCACCCACAAACTTGTCAGTGATCTCAGTGATCTCAGCCTCTAAGGATTCGGAGTCCTCTCATGACAATATGCGGGTAACGTGTTTGGAAAGATACGATTTTATTTTATTACGAAATGTCTCCAGTTCCATAGCATCAGTCAGTGGGGGAGATTGATTATATAGGTTAGTGTAGTATGACACAAATTCTGCTGCGATCCCCGCTGGCAGCAATTTCGGTACACCCTTGGGGTCACGGATCTTAGGGATATATGTCATCTGACGCCTGTGTCTCAGGGCTCTTGCCAAGTATTTGGCTGGCTTATCTCCGTGTTAGTGGAAGATAGCTTTTAGTCTAGTGTAATTTCTGTGAGCCTGTCGGTGCAAGATATCAGCTAAATATTTGCGTAACGTCAGCAATTTTTGGTAGTCTTTGATTTTTAATGTGCGTTTATGTGTTTGTTCTAGTGTCCCTATTTGTGAGCATAATGTACTCATAGCTGCCGAGCGCTCTTTCTTTTGAATGGTGGCTAATCGAATCAGGTGGCCCCTCAGGACACATTTATGGGCTTCCCAAATTGTAGGGAGAGAGACATCAGGCGTTACATTTTCAGAGAAATAGTAGCTTAGAACCGTTTCAGTAGATGATGATACCTGAGGGTCTGAGAACATAGACTCGTTCATACGCCAAGTGCGCTGGGGCTGTTTTAACCTGGGAGTTGTAAAGGTGATTCCTAAGGGGCATGGTCTGACCAGGAGATCAACCCATAATCCGCTTTTCTTATGTGAGATAAGTGATAATGTGTCGTGAAAACACAGTCAATCCGTGTATACCGCCTGTGTGGTATGGAATAGTAGCTATAGTCTCTGTCCGTCGGGTGGTATGCTCGCCAGCAGTCTACGAGTCGTAAGTCCTGTAGGGATTTCTTAACTTTTCGCGTGATGTGTGCAGGAGTGTGTGTACGTCCAGAGGAGGTGTCCATAGTGGGGTCGAGGGCCATGTTAAAATCACCGCCTAAGACCAACATGCCCTTCCGGAATTTCGTCAGTATCACTATCATTTTAGAAAACCAGACATTCTGTTTTACATTGGGGAGATAGACATTTGTGAACGTATACAGGTGCCCCGCCACTTCGCCCTTGACAAACAGATACCTGCCCTCTGGGTCTGCTATGTGGGAAACATTATTGAGAGGGAAATGTTTAGATATGAGCACTGCCACTCCCTTGGATTTGGCCAATGGATTATTACTGTAAAATCCAAGAGGGAAGTCTCGATTAGTGAGGGCAAGGGCTGTCTGACCCTTAAAATGAGTTACTTGTATAAATGCCGCTGACACCCGTTTACTTTTCAAATCTCTCAATAAAGTCAACCTTTTTTCAGGGATATTCAGCCTCTTTACATTGTAGGACAGTACAAGCATGTTAAAAGAAGGATTTGAGTCAGATGGTAATTACTGTAATGAATAGGAGCAGGGCACCGGGCGTGAAGCAGAAAACCCCTGTATCAAGACCCGAAAAAATCAAATGGAAACAAAAAATAAGAATGTAAAACCGGGGATGGGATCAGGTAAGGGAGGGGAAAAACAAAATGAAAAACACACAATACATGAAGAACTTTTCTAACACCTGTGGTGACAACCGGTGGGAGAGAGGAGAAGACCACCCGACCTGCGTGGGTCCCCACCAATCTCCCCCAGTGTTCAAAATGGACACCTGTGGTGCGGGGGTAAGCAGCGTGGTCAGGGAAAAATCCAATGGCCACACCTCAACAGCAGTAACACCAATAGAAAGGGGTACGGGCAGCCTCACTCCCCCACACGGCCATTAAATCATGGAACAGATCACATATTCGATTATGCGTGAATTGCATAGCAAAATCAATAGAACAGGAACAACGATAATAATAGTCTAAATAACAATAATAACCGGTTGAACAGTGCAGCAAAAGGAAGGGAAATACCCTCAGATGACTAGTGGGAGTTCCACCGGTCATGGTAGAGAAAAATTGGGAGATTCGGAGCCACCGGAGTGGGTGGGAAAGTGGCAACTCACACATAGATCATCGGCGTTAAGCTGGCTATCACCCTCTGGCGTCGCCTGGGGTGGAAAAAAAAATGTGCTGATGCCCTAAAAGTCTCATGTCTCATGTGAGAGTAACAGTAAAGTAGGATAACAGTAAGCGAGAAATCAGGATGTCAGGTACCGTAAGAACTAGGAATGGCTCTATAAGTACCATTCTATTGGTGTATCTCACCCGGCTATCTCTTATCTTAGGACAAGACTTATGTTACCAGAGGGCTAGATGGGAGGGCAATGGGCTTGTAAACCTGAGAAGGGGCCTCACAGGATCGGCCCTGGCCTAAGCCAGAGTTTCAGATATATGTTTGCGATTTAGGCCTTCTAACACCCTATGTGGGCTTATAAAGAGTCTGGGGCTTAAGGCATGTGATCATGGGCTAGTATGCGTCGCATATCTCTCTCTCACAGGATAACATTAATGGGGGAGCCTGTTCCAGCTGCCATGGGTGATTTGAGATTCGGTAAATGTAAAGCGGCATGAGACCTACAGTAGGTTCCCATCCCATAGCCAACCTCTGTACCTTACAGCCCATATCGGTCTTGGACGGGCTATGTGCCTCTGGGCCCCACAAAGAAGTCACCGGTGTGTGGGAAGTCCGAATCCGGTCCACTAATTCTGCAGTCTATGAGTTCAATAAGCTGCAACCATATTTACAAGTTCAAAGTTTGTATCCCGGTGGAGGCCAAGTGGAAGTAGCGTCCCGAGTCCCACAGGTATGTGTCTCAGGGAGTGTGAATAGGATATTCATTCCTCTGCTCTCCGTGCATCCGCTAATACTGGAGCTTCCCTCGGTCCGGTCCCAGCAGGAGCGACCGATGGCGTTGCAGGTAAGTGGTCTCCCCTGTGTCCTTGTCGGGATGGCCTGGTCGGGACCGTAAATCTTCTCTCCAACATCGGGAGGCTCCAATCTGGTATGTCCAGTTCAGGAATCCCCAGATCAGCCAGGAAAGCAGGTAGGTCGTGATGGTATCACAGCGCGATCGGACCTCCATCGTCGCGGACAGTAAGACAGAAGGGGTGTCCCCACCGATATTGAAGACCTCTCCGCTGCAGTTCCAAGGTGAGAGGCCTCAGGGCCCTCCGGGTCTGTAATGTTAAATCCGAGAGGTCTTGAAAAAAAGGAAATCCTGTGTCCGCCAAAGCTCCATGTCGTTTGATCCCGTGCCCTGGCCATTATGCGTTCTTTCAGCTGGAAATCACTGATGTGGCAGATTATGTCTCTCGGAGGGGCCGAGGGGGGACCCGGGGTCTCAAAGCTCTGTGGGCTCTGTCCATGGGTATGACTGAGTCCCTCGGACGTCCCAGGAGATCATTCATGATAGAGGTTGCGAGGGCTGACACCTCCTCAGGCTCCGGGGAAGTGTGCTCCGGGACCCCCCGCAGTCTGATGTTGTGTCTCCTACCTCTATTATCGAGGTCCTCAAGTCTGCGTCGGTAGTCAGCCATATATGTGGCGTGTTGGGCTGTGATTCTCGCCACCTGGGTCATTTTTTTCGTGTGGAGGGCCAATTCTTCCTCTTGGTGCTTTACCGTCTGCTCTACTTTAGACAGGTCCGTTTTCAGGCCTAAGGGTGCGTCAGAGACTTTCTGTTTCAGCTCACTGAGCATCGTGCTGAAGTCCTCACACCACAGTGCAGGGGTAAAGAGTTGGATCTCTTGAGAACAGGCCGGTTCCACCGGTATGGGTACAGAGGCTTCTAGGTCAGGATCCCTATCCTCCGACTCATGTGAGTCGGCAGGGGATGACGGGACCACGTGGCTCTCTGGTGATTGAGGGCCCAACATCGCCGGTAACGGAAATAGTGATGAGTTAGAGGCCTGGGAACTTCGTCCCGGTGTTTTGGGCTCTGCCAAAAAGCGTTTGTTTCGTCCCATTCTTAATTTGCAATATCGCAAAGTGCTTCGGTAGCCGTGTGTGTGGAGGAGCTCTTCCTTCAATCTGCCATCTTCAGCCAAGCCCCTGATATATCAAGTTTATATATTACTGCTGATTTAGTCATGATATGCCAAGTTTATATATTATTGCTGATTTAGTCATGATATGCGAAATTTATATACTACTGCTGATTTGGTCATGATATGCCAAGTTTATATATTACTGCTGATTTAGTCATGATATGCCAAGTTTATATACTACTGCTGATTTAGTCATGGTATGCCAAGTTTATATATTACTGCTGATTTAGTCATGATATGCTATGTTTATATATTACCTCTGATTTAGTCATTATTGGCCAAGTTTATATATTACTGCTGATTTTTCCATTATATGCCATATTTATATATTATTGCTGATTTTGGCATTATATGCCAAGTTTAAATATTACTTCTGATGTAGTCACGATATGCCAAGTTTATATATTATGATATGCCAAGTTTATATATTACCTCTGATTTAGTCATGATATGCCACGTTTATACATTACTGCTTATTTAGTCATGATATGCCAAGTTTATACATTACTGTGGATTTTGCCATGATATGACTAGTTTGTATATTAATGCTGATTTAGTCATGATATGCCATGCTTATATATTACTACTGATTTTGCCATGATGTGTCAAGTTTACACATTTCTACGGGTACAGTCATGATATGAAAAGTTGATATATTACTGATGATTTAGTCATTATATGCCAAAGTTATATATTACTGATGATTTTGCCATGATATACCAAGTTTATATATTACTGCTGATTTACTCATGATATGCCATGTTTATATATTATTACTGATTTTGCCATGATATGCCAAGTTTACACATTTCTGCGGGTTCAGTCATGATATGCCAAGTTTATATATTACTGCTGATTTAGTCATTATATGTCAAAGTTATATATTACTGCTCATTTTGAAATGATGTGCCAAGTTTATATATTACTGCAGATTTTGCCATGATATGAATAGTTTATACATAACTGCTGATTTAGACTTGATATGATATGTTTATATATTACTTCTGATTTAGTAATGATATGCCAAGTTTATATATTACTGCTGATTTAGTCATGATCTGCCAAGTTTATATATTACTTCTGATTTAGTCATGATCTGCCAAGTTTATACATTATTGCTGATTTAGTCATGAAATGCAATGTTTATATATTGCTGCGGATTTTGCCGTTATATGCCAAGTTTATATATATCTGCATATTAAGTAATGATATGCCAAATTTATACATTATTGCTGATTTAGTCAAGAAGTGCATTGTTTATATATTACTGTTGATTTGGTCATGAAATTCCAAGTTTATATAATACTGTGGATTAAGTAATGATATGAATACTTTATATATTACTGCTGATTTAGTCATGAAATGCCAAGTTTATATATTACTTCTGATTTAGTCATGATATGCCAAGTGTATGTATTACTGCTGATTTATTCATGATATGCCAAGTTTATATATTACTGTTTATTATTCATGAAATGCCAAGGTTATATAATACTGCTGATTTAGTCATGATATGCCAAGTTTATATATTACTGCAGATTTTGAAATGATATGCCAAGTTTATATATTACTTTTAATTTAGTCACAATATGTCAAGTTTATATATGACTGCTGATTTAATCATGATATGCCAAGTTTATATATTATTTCTGATTAAGTGATGATATGCCAAGTTTATCTGTAACTGCTGTTTTAGTCAGGATATGCCAAGTTTATATATTACTGTGGATTTTGCCATGATATGACTAATTTATATATTACTGCTGATTTTGTCATGATATGCCAAGTTTATATATTACTTCTGATTTAGTCATGATGTGCCAAGTTTATATATTAATGTTTATTATTCATGAAATGCCAAGGTTATATAATACTGCTGATTTAGTCATGATATGCCAAGTTAGAAACATAGAAACATAGAATGTGTCGGCAGATAAGAACCATTCGGTCCATCTAGTCTGCCCAGTTTATATATTACTGCGGATTTCGTAATGATATGCCAAAATGCATACATTATTGCTGATTTAGTCATGGTATGCTATGTTTATATATTACTGTTGATTTAGTCATAAAATGCAAATTTTATATATTACTGCTGATTTAGTCATGATATGCCAAGTTTATATACTACTGCTGATTTAGTCATGATAGGCCAGGTTAATATATTACTGCTGATTTTGCCATAATATATCAGGTTTATACATTACTGCTGATTTCGTCATGATATGCCAAGTTTATAGATTGATGCTGATTTAGAAATGATATGCCAAATTTATACATTATTGCTGATTTAGAAATGATATGCCAAATTTATACATTATTGCTGATTTAGTCATGAAATGCATTGTTTATATATTACTGTTGATTTTGTCATGAAATGCCATGTTTATATATTACTGCTGATTTATGGATGATATCCCATGTTTATATATTACTTCTGATTTAGTCATGATCTGCCAAGTTTATACATTACTGCTGATTTTGCCATGATATGGAAAGTTTATATATTACTGCGGATTTAGTAATGATATGCCAAGTTTATATATTACTTTTGATTTAGTCACAATATGTCAAGTTTATATATTATTTCTGATTAAGTGATGATATGCCAAGTTTATCTGTAACTGCTGTTTTAGTCATGATATGCCAAGTTTATATATTACTGTGGATTTTGCCATGATATGACTAATTTATATATTACTGCTGATTTTGTCATGATATGCCAAGTTTATTTATTACTTCTAAATTTAGTCATGATGTGCCAGTTTTATATATTACTGCTGTTTTAGTCAGGATATGCCAAGTTTATGTATTACTGCTGATTTAGTCATGATATGCCAAGTGTATACATTACTGCTGGTTTAGTCATGATATGCTAAGTTTATATTTTACTGCGGATTTAGTCATGATATGCCATGTTTATATATTACTGCGTATTTTCCCATGATATGACTACTTTATATATTTCTGCTGATTTAGTGATGATATGCCAATTATTTATATTACTTCTGATTTAGTCATGATATGCCAAGTTTATACATTACTGCTGATTTTGCCATGATATGGAAAGTTTATATATTACTGTGGATTTAGTAATGATATGCCAAGTTTATATATTACTTTTGATTTAGTCACAATATGTCAAGTTTATATATTACTGCTGAATTAGTCATGATATGCCAAGTTTATATATTATTTCTGATTAAGTGATGAAATGCCAAGTTTATCTGTAACTGCTGTGTTAGTCATGATATGCCATGTTTATATATTACTGCGTATTTTCCCATGATATGACTACTTTATATATTTCTGCTGATTTAGTGATGATATGCCAATTTTATATATTACTTCTGATTTAGTCATGATATGCCAAGTTTATATATTACTTCTAATTTAGTCATGATATGCCAAGTTTATATATTACTGCTGTTTTAGTCAGGATATGCAAAGTTTATGTATTACTGCTGATTTAGTCATGATATGACAAGTTTATACATTACTGCTGATTTAGTCATGGTATGCCAAGTTTATATATTACTAGGGATTTTGCCATGATATGACTAGTTTATACATTACTGCTGATTTAGTCTTGATATGCCAAGATTATACATTACTGGTGATTTAGTCATGATATGACAAGTTTATACATTACTGCTGATTTAGTCATGTTATGCCAAGTTTATATATTACTAGGGATTTTGCCATGATATGACTAGTTTATACATTACTGCTGATTTAGTCTTGATATGCCAAGATTATACATTACTGGTGATTTAGTCATGATATGCCAAGTTTATACATTACTGGTAATGTATTCATGATTTGCCAAGTGTAAACATTACTGCTGATTTAGTCATGATATGCCATGTTTAGATATTACTGTTGATTTAGTCTTGAAATGCCATGTTTATATATTACTGTTGATTTAGTCACGATATGCCAAGTTTATATATTACTTCTGAATTAGTCATAATATGCCAAGTTTATATATTACTGTTGATTTAGTCTTGAAATGCCATGTTTATATATTACTGCTGTTTTTTCCATTATATGCCAAGTTTATATATTACTTCTGATTTAGTCATGATATGCCAAGTTTATATATTACTGCTGATTTAGTCATGATATGCCAAATGTATACATTATTGCTGATTTAGTCATGATATGCCATGTTTTATATTACTTCTGATTTAGTCACAATATGCCAAGTTTATACATTACTGCTGATTTAGTCATGATATGCCAAGTTTATATATTACTGTTGATTTGGTCATGAAATGCTAAGTTTATATATTATTCCGGATTTAGTAATGATATGCCAAATGTATACATTATTGCTGATTTAGTCATAATATGCCATGTTTATATATTACTGCTGATTTTGCGATGATATGCCATGTTTATATATTATTGCTGATTTAGTCATGATATGCCATGTTTATATATTACTGCTGATTTTGCCATGATATGCCAAATGTATACATTATTGCTGATTTAGTCATGAAATGCCAGGTTTATTTATTACTGCTGATTTAGCCATGAAATTACAAATTAATATATTACTGCTGATTTTGCTATGATATGCCATGTTTATATATTACTGTTGATTTAGTCATGAAATGCCAAGTTTATATATTACTGCAGATTTAGTAATGATATGCCAAATGTATATATTATTGCTGATTTAGTCATGATATGCCATGGTAATATATTACTGCTGATTTAGTCATGATATACCAAGTTTATATATTACTGCTGATTAATCATGATATGAAATGTTTCTATATTACTGCTAATTTTGCCATGATATGCCATGTTAATATATTAATGCTGATTTAGTCATGATGTACCAAGTTTATATATTACTGCTGATTAATCATGATATGCCAAGTTTATACATTACTGCTGATTTAGTCATGGTATGCCAAGTTTATATATTACTACGGATTTTGCCATGATATGACTAGTTTATACATTACTGCTGATTTAGTCTTGATATGCCAAGATTTTACATTACTGCTGATTTAGTCTTGATATGCCAAGATTATACATTACTGGTGATTTAATCATGATGTGCCAAGTTTATACATTACTGTTGATGTATTCATGATTTGCCAAGTGTAAACATTACTGCTGATTTAGTCATGATATGCCATGTTTAGATATTACTGCTTATTTTGCAATGATATGCCATGTTTATATATTACTTCTGATTTAGTCACGAGATGCCAAGTTTATATATTACTGCTTATTTAGCCATGAAATGCCAAGTTTATATATTAATGCGAATTTAGTAATGATATGCCAAATGTATACATTATTGCTGATTTAGTCATGATATGCCATGTATATATATTACTGATGATTTTGCAATGATATGCCATGTTTATATATTACTTCTGATTTAGTTATGATATGCCAAGTTTATATATTACTGCTGATTTAGTCATAATATGCCAAGTTTATATATTACTGTTGATTTAGTCATGAAATGCTAAGTTTATATATTATTCCGGATTTAGTAATGATATGCCAAATGTATACATTATTGCTGATTTAGTCATGATATGCCATGTTTATATATTACTGCTGATTTTGCAATGATATGAAATAATTATATATTATTGCTGATTTAGTCATGATATGCCATGTTTATATATTGCTGCTGATTTTGCAATGATATGAAATAATTATATATTATTGCTGATTTAGTCATGATATGCCATGTTTATATATTACTGCTGATTTTGCAATGATATGAAATGTTTATATATTATTGCTGATTTAGTCATGATATGCCATGTTTATATATTACTGCTGATTTTGCCATGATATACCAAGTTTATACATTACTGCTGATTTAGTCATAAAAAGCCAAGTTTATATATTACTGCCGATTTAGCCATGATATACCAAGTTTATACATTACTGCTGATTAAGTCTTGATATGCCAAGATTATACATTACTGGTGATTTAGTCATGATATGCCAAGTTCATATATTAATGCAGATTTTGTAATGATATGCCATGTTTATATATTACTGCTGATTTTGCCATTATATGCCAAGTTTATCTATTACTGTTGATTTAGTCATGAAATGCCATGTTTATATATTACTGCTGATTTTGCCATGATATGCCATGTTGATATATTACTTCTGATTTAGTTATGATATGCCATGTTTATATACTTCTGCTGATTTTGCCAATATATGCCAAGTTTATCTATTACTGTTGATTTAGTCATGAAATGCCATGTTTATATATTACTGCTGATTTTGCCATGATATGTCATGATGATATATTACTTCTGATTTAGTCATAATATGCCAAGTTTATATATTACTGCTGATTTAGTCATGAAATGCCAAGTTCATATATTACTCCGGATTTAGTAATGATATGCCAAATGTATACATTATTGCTGATTTAGTCATGATATGCCATGTTTATATATTACTTCTGATTTAGTTTCGAGATGCCAAGTTTAAATATTACTGCTTATTTAGTCAAGATATGCCAAGTTTATATATTACTGTTGATTTAGTCACGAGATGCCAAATGTATACATTATTGCTGATTTAGTCATAATATGCCATGTTTATATATTACTGCTGATTTTGCCATGATATGCCAAATTTATACATTATTGCTGATTTAGTCATGAAATGCCAAGTTTATATATTACTGCTGATTTAGCCATGAAATTACAAGTTAATATATTACTGCTGATTTAGCCATGAAATTACAAGTTAATATATTACTGCTGATTTAGCTATGATATGCCATGTTTATATATTACTGCTGATTTAGTCATGATATACCAAGTTTATACATTACTGCTGATTTAGTCTTGATATGCCAAGATTATACATTACTGGTAATTTAGTAATGATATGCCAAGTTCATATATTAATGCAGATTTTGTAATGATATGCCAAATGTATACATTATTGCTGATTTAGTCATGAAATGCCATGTTTATATATTACTGCTGATTTTGCCATGATATGCCATGTTTATATATTAATTCTGATTTAGTCATGATCTGCCAAGTTAAATATTACTGCTGTTTTAGTCAGAATATGCCATGTTTATACATTATTGCTGATTTAGTCTTCAAATGCCATGTTTATATATTACTGCTGATTTTGCCATTATATGCCAAGTTTATATATTACTTCTGATTCAGTCACGATATGCCAAGTTTATATATAACTGTTGATGTAGTCATGATATGCCAAGTTTATATATTACTGTTGATTTAGTCATGAAATGACAAGTTTATATTTTACTGCTGATTTAGTAATGATATGCCAAATGTATACATTATTGCAGATTTAATCATGATATGCCATGTTTAGATATTACTGCTTATTTGGCCATGATATGCCATGTTTATTTATTACTTCTGATTTAGTCACGAGATGCCAAGTTTATGTATTACTGCTTATTTAGTCATGATATGCCAAGTTTATATATTACTGTTGATTTAGCCATGAAATGCCAAGTTTATATATTAATGCGAATTTGGTAATGATATGCCAAATGTATACATTATTGCTGATTTAGTCATGATATGCCATGTTTATATATTACTGCTGGTTTTGCAATGATATGCCATGTTTATATATTTCTCCTGATTTAGTTATGATATGCCATGTTTATATATTACTGCTGATTTTGCCATTATATGCCAAGTTTAAATATTACTTCTGATTTAGTCACGATATGCCAAGTTTATATATTACTGCTGGTTTTGTGATGATATGCCATGTTGATATATTACTTTTGATTTAGTCATGATATGCCATGTTTATATATTACTGCTGATTTTGCCATTATATGCCAAGTTTATATATTACTTCTGATTTAGTCACGATATGCTAAGTTTATATATTACTGCTGGTTTCGTCATGATATGCCATTTTGATATATTATTTCTGATTTAGTTATGATATGCTATGTTTATATATTATTGCTGATTTTGCCATTATATGCCAAGTTTATATATTACTTCTGATTTAGTCACGATATGCCAAGTTTATATATTACTGCTGGTTTAGTCATGATATGTCAAGTTTAAATATCACTGCTGTTTTAGTCATGATTTGTCAAGTTTAAATATCACTGCTGTTTTAGTCAGGATATGCCAAGTTTATACAATATTGCTGATTTAGTCTTGAAATGCCATGTTTATATATTACTGCTGTTTTTTCCATGATATGCCAAGTTTATATATTACTACTGATTTAGTCATGATATGCCATGATTAGATATTACTGCTTATTTTGCCATGATATGCCATGTTTATTTATTACTTTTGATTTAGTCACGAGATGCCAAGTTTATATATTACTGCTTATTTAGTCATGATATGCCAAGTTTATATATTACTGTTGATTTAGCCATGAAATGCCAAGTTTATATATTAATGCGAATTTGGTAATGATATGCCAAATGTATACATTATTGCTGATTTTGCCATGATATGCCATGTTTATTTATTACTTCTGATTTAGTCACGAGATGCCAAGTTTATGTATTACTGCTTATTTAGTCATGATATGCCAAGTTTATATATTACTGTTGATTTAGCCATGAAATGCCAAGTTTATATATTAATGCGAATTTGGTAATGATATGCCAAATGTATACATTATTGCTGATTTAGTCATGATATGCCATGTTTATATATTACTGCTGATTTTGCAATGATATGCCATGTTTATATATTTCTCCTGATTTAGTCATGATATGCCATGTTTAGATATTACTGCTTATTTGGCCATGATATGCCATGTTTATTTATTACTTCTGATTTAGTCACGAGATGCCAAGTTTATATATTACTGCTTATTTAGTCATGATATGCCAAGTTTATATATTATTGGTGATTTAGTCATGATATGCCAAGTTGATATATTACTGCAGATTTTGTAATGATATGCCAAATGTATACATTATTGCTGATTTAGTCATGAAATGCCATGTTTATTTATTAATTCTGATTTAGTCCTGATCTGCCAAGTTTAAATATTACTGCTGTTTTAGTCAGAATATGCCATGTTTATACATTATTGCTGATTTGGTCTTCAAATGCCATGTTTATATATTATTGCTGATTTTGCCATTATATGACAAGTTTATATATTACTTCTGATTTATTCATGATATGCCAAGTTTATATATAACTGCTGATTTAGTCATGATATGCCAAGTTTATATATTACTGTTGATTTAGTCATGAAATGCCAAGTTTATATATTACTGCGGATTTAGTAATGATATGCCAAATGTATACATTATTGCTGATTTAGTCATGATATGCCATGTTTAGATATTACTGCTTATTTTGCCATGATATGCCATGTTTATTTATTACTTCTGATTTAGTCACGAGATGCCAAGTTTATATATTACTGCTTATTTAGTCATGATATGCCAAGTTTATATATTATTGTTGATTTAGCCCTGAAATGCCAAGTTTATATATTAATGCAAATTTAGTAATGATATGCCAAATGTATACATTATTGCTGATTTAGTCATGATATGCCATGTTTATATATTACTGCTGATTTTGCAATGATATGCCAAGTTTATATATTACTTCTGATTTAGTCATGATATGCCATGTTTAGATATTACTGCTTATTTTGCCATGATATGCCATGTTTATATATTACTTCTGATTTAGTCACGAGATGCCAAGTTTATATATTACTGCTTATTTAGTCATGATATGCCAAGTTTATATATTACTGTTGATTTAGCCATGAAATGCCAAGTTTATATATTAATGCGAATTTAGTAATGATATGCCAAATGTATAAATTATTGCTGATTTAGTCATGATATCCCATGTGTATATATTACTTCTGATTTAGTTATGATATGCCATGTTTATATATTACTGCTGATTTTGCCATTATATGCCAAGTTTATATATTACTATTGATTTAGTCATGAAATGCCATGTTTATATATTACTGCTGATTTTGCCATGATATGCCATGTTGATATATTACTTCTGATTTAGTTATGATATGTCATGTTTATATATTACTGCTGATTTTGCCATTATATGCCAAGTTTATATATTACTGTTGATTTAGTCATGAAATGCCATGTTTATATATTACTGCTGATTTTGCCATGATATGCCATGTTGATATATTACTTCTGATTTAGTCACGATATGCCAAGTTTATATACAGGGAGTGCGGAATTATTAGGCAAGTTATATTTTTGAGGATTCATTTTATTATAGAACAACAACCATGTTCTCAATGAACCCAAAAAACTCATTAATATCAAAGCTGAATATTTTTGGAAGTAGTTTTTAGTTTGTTTTTAGTTTGAGCTATTTTAGGGGGATATCTGTGTGTGCAGGTGACTATTACTGTGCATAATTATTAGGCAACTTAACAAAAAACAAATATATACCCATTTCAATTATTTATTTTTACCAGTGAAACCAATATAACATCTCAACATTCACAAATATACATTTCTGAAATTCAAAAACAAAACAAAAACAAATCAATGACCAATATAGCCACCTTTCTTTGCACGACACTCAAAAGCCTGCCATCCATGGATTCTGTCAGTGTTTTGATCTGTTCACCATCAACATTGCGTGCAGCAGCAACCACAGCGTCCCAGACACTGTTCATTGAGGTGTACTGTTTTCCCTCCTTGTAAATCTCACATTTGATGATGGACCACAGGTTCTCAATGTTGTTCAGATCAGGTGAACAAGGAGGCCATGTCATTAGATTTTCTTCTTTTATACCCTTTCTTGCCAGCCACGCTGTGGAGTACTTGGACGCGTGTGATGGAGCATTGTCCTGCATGAAAATCATGTTTTTCTTGAAGGATGCAGACTTCTTCCTGTACCACTGCTTGAAGAAGGTGTCTTCCAGGAACTGGCAGTAGGACTGGGAGTTGAGCTTGACTCCATCCTCAACCCGAAAAGGCCCCACAAGCTCATCTTTGATGATACCAGCCCAAACCAGTACTCCACCTCCACCTTGCTGGCGTCTGAGTCGGACTGGAGCTCTCTGCCCTTTACCAATCCAGCCACGGGCCCATCCATCTGGCCCATCAAGACTCACTCTCATTTCATCAGTCCATAAAACCTTAGAAAAATCAGTCTTGAGATATTTCTTGGCCCAGTCTTGACGTTTCAGCTTGTGTGTCTTGTTCAGTGGTGGTCGTCTTTCAGCCTTTCTTACCTTGGCCATGTCTCTGAGTATTGCACACCTTGTGCTTTTGGGCACTCCAGTGATGTTGCAGCTCTGAAATATGGCCAAACTGGTGGCAAGTGGCATCGTGGCAGCTGCACGCTTGACTTTTCTCAGTTCATGGGCAGTTATTTTGCGCCTTGGTTTTTCCACACGCTTCTTGCGACCCTGTTGACTATTTTGAATGAAACGCTTGATTGTTCGATGATCACGCTTCAGAAGCTTTGCAATTTTAAGAGTGCTGCATCCCTCTGCAAGATATCTCACTATTTTTGACTTTTCTGAGCCTGTCAAGTCCTTCTTTTGACCCATTTTGCCAAAGGAAAGGAAGTTGCCTAATAATTATGCACACCTGATATAGGGTGTTGATGTCATTAGACCACACCCCTTCTCATTACAGAGATGCACATCAACTAATATGCTTAATTGGTAGTAGGCTTTCGAGCCTATACAGCTTGGAGTAAGACAACATGCATAAAGAGGATGATGTGGTCAAAATACTCATTTGCCTAATAATTCTGTACTCCCTGTATAACTGCTGATTAAGTCATGAAATGCCATGTTTATATATTACTGCTGATTTTGCCATTATATGCCAAGTTTATATATTACTTCTGATTTAGTCACGATATGCCAAGTTTATATATTACTGCTGACTTAGTCATAATATGCCAAGTTTATATATTACTGTTGATTTAGTCTTGAAATGCCATGTTTATATATTACTGCTGTTTTTTTCCATTATATGCCAAGTTTATATATTACTTCTGATTTAGTCATGAAATGCCAAGTTTAAATATTACTGCTGATTTAGTCATGAAATGCCAAGTACATATATTAATCCCGATTTAGTAATGATATGCCAAATGTATACATTATTGCTGATTTAGTCATGATATGCCATGTTTATATATTACTGCTGATTTTGCCATGATATGACATGTTTATATATTACTTCTGATTTAGTTACGAGATGCCAAGTTTAAATATTACTGCTTATTTAGTCAAGATATGCCAAGTTTATATATTACTGTTGATTTAGTCATGAAATGCTAAGTTTATATATTATTCCGGATTTAGTAATGATTTGCCAAATGTATACATTATTGCTGATTTAGTCATAATATGCCATGTTTATATATTACTGCTGATTTTGCGATGATATGCCAAATTTATACATTATTGCTGATTTAGTCATGAAATGCCAAGTTTATATATTACTGCTGATTTAGCCATGAAATTACAAGTTAATATATTACTGCTGATTTTGCTATGATATGCCATGTTTATTTATTACTGCTGATTTAGTCATGATATACCAAGTTTATACATTACTGCTGATTTAGTCTTGATATGCCAAAATTATACATTACTGGTGATTTATTAATGATATGCCAAGTTCATATATTAATGCAGATTTTGTAATGATATGCCAAATGTATACATTATTTCTGATTTAGTCATGAAATGCCATGTTTATATATTACTGCTGATTTTGCCATGATATGCCATGTTTATATATTAATTCTGATTTAGTCATGATCTGACAAGTTTATATATTACTGCTTATTTAGTCATGATATGCCAAGTTTATATATTACTGTTGATTTAGAAATGAAATGCCAAGTTTATATATTAATGCGAATTTGGTAATGATATGCCAAATGTATACATTATTGCTGATTTAGTCATGATATGCCATGTTTATATAATACTTCTGATTTAGTTATGATATGCCATGTTTATATATTACTGCTGATTTTGCCATTATATGCCAAGTTTATATATTACTGCTTATTTAGTCATGATATGCCAAGTTTATATATTATTGTTGATTTAGCCATGAAATGCCAAGTTTATATATTAATGCGAATTTAGTAATGATATGCCAAATGTATACATTATTGCTGATTTAGTCATGATATGCCATGTTTATATATTACTTCTGATTTAGTTATGATATGCCATGTTTATATATTACTGCTGATTTTGCCATTATATGCCAAGTTTATATATTACTTCTGATTTAGTCAAGATATGCCAAGTTTATATATTACTGCTGACTTAGTCATAATATGCCAAGTTTATATATTACTGTTGATTTTGTCATGAAATGTAATGTTTATATATTACTGCTGGTTTCGTCATGATATGCCATGTTGATATATTACTTCTGATTTAGTCATGATATGCCAAGTTTAAATATCACTGCTGTTTTAGTCAGGATATGCCAAGTTTATACAATATTGCTGATTTAGTCTTGAAATGCCATGTTTATATATTACTGCTGTTTTTTCCATTATATGCCAAGTTTATATATTACTTCTGATTTAGTCATGACATGCCAAGTTTATATATTACTGCTGATTTAGTCATGAAATGCCAAGTTCATATATTACTTCGGATTTAGTAATGATATCCCAAATGTATACATTATTGCTGATTTAGTCATGATATGCCATGTTTATATATTACTGCTGATTTTGCCATGATATGCCATGTTTATATATTCTTCTGATTTAGTTACGAGATGCCAAGTTTAAATATTACTGCTTATTTAGTCAAGATATGCCAAGTTTATATATTACTGTTGATTTAGTCACGAGATGCCAAGTTAATATATTACTGCTTATTTAGTCATGATATGCCAAATGTATACATTATTGCTGATTTAGTCATAATATGCCATGTTTATATATTACTGCTGATTTTGCGATGATATGCCATGTTTATATATTATTGCTGATTTAGTCATAATATGCCATGTTTATATATTACTGCTGATTTTGCCATGATATGCCAAGTTTATATATTACTGCTGATTTTGCCATTATATGCCAAGTTTATATATTACTGTTGATTTAGTCATGAAATGCCATGTTTATATATTACTGCTGATTTTGCCATGATATGCCATGTTGATATATTACTTCTGATTTAGTCACGATATGCCAAGTTTATATATAACTGCTGATTTAGTCATGATATGCCAAGTTTATATATTACTGTTGATTTAGTCATAAAATGCCAAGTTTATATATTACTGCGGATTTAGTAATGATATGCCGAATGTATACATTATTGCTGATTTAGTCATGATATGCCATGTTTAGCTATTACTGCTTATTTTGCCATGATATGCCATGTTTATTTATTACTTCTGATTTAATTACGAGATGCCCAGTTTATATATTACTGCTTATTTAGTCATGATATGCCAAATGTATACATTATTGCTGATTTAGTCATGATATGCCATGTTTATCTATTACTGCTTATTTTGCCATGATATGCCATGTTTATTTATTACTTCTGATTTAATTACGAGATGCCCAGTTTATATATTACTGCTTATTTTGCCATTATATGCCAAGTTTATATATTACTTCTGATTTAGTCACGATATGCCAAGTTTATATATTACTGCTGGTTTCGTCATGATATGCCATGTTGATATATTACTTCTGATTTAGTCATGATATGTCAAGTTTAAATATCACTGCTGTTTTAGTCAGGATATGCCAAGTTTATAAAATATTTCTGATTTAGTCTTGAAATGCCATGTTTATATATTACTGCTGTTTTTTCCATTATATGCCAAGTTTATTTATTACTTCTGATTTAGTCATGATATGCCATGTTTAGCTATTACTGCTTATTTTGCCATGATATGCCATGTTTATTTATTACTTTTGATTTAGTCACGAGATGCCAAGTTTATATATTACTGCTTATTTAGTCATGATATGCCAAGTTTATATATTATTGTTGATTTAGCCATGAAATGCCAAGTTTATATATTACTGCTGATTTTGCAATGATATGAAATGTTTATATATTATTGCTGATTTAGTCATGATATGCCAAGTTTATATATTATTGTTGATTTAGCCATGAAATGCCATGTTTATATATTACTGCTGATTTTGCAATGATATGAAATGTTTATATATTATTGCTGATTTAGCCATGATATGCCATGTTTATATATTACTGCTGATTTTGCCATGATATGCCAAATTTATACATTATTGCTGATTTAGTCATGAAATGCCAAGTTTATATATTACTGCTGATTTAGCCATGAGATGAACAGTTAATATATTACTGCTGATTTTGCCATGTTATGCCATGTTTATATATTACTGCTGATTTAGTCATGATATACTAAGTTTATACATTACTGCTGATTTAGTCTTGATATGCCAAGATTATACATTACTTGTGATTTAGTCATGATATGCCAAGTTCATATATTACTGCAGATTTTGTAATGATATGCCAAATGTATACATTATTGCTGATTTAGTCATGAAATGTCATGTTTATATATTAATTCTGATTTAGTCCTGATCTGCCAAGTTTAAATATTACTGCTGTTTTAGTCAGAATATGCCATGTTTATACATTATTGCTGATTTAGTCTTCAAATGCCATGTTTATATATTACTGCTGATTTTGCCATTATATGACAAGTTTATATATTACTTCTGATTTAGTCATGATATGCCAAGTTTATATATAACTGCTGATTTAGTCATGATATGCCAAGTTTATATATCACTGTTGATTTAGACATGAAATGCCAAGTTTATATATTACTGCGGATTTAGTAATGATATGCCAAATGTATACATTATTGCTGATTTAGTCATGATATGCCATGTTTAGATATTACTGCTTATTTTGCCATGATATGCCATGTTTATTTATTATTGTTGATTTAGCCATGAAATGCCAAGTTTATATATTAATGCGAATTTGGTAATGATATGCCAAATGTATACATTATTGATGATTTAGTCATAATATGCCATGTTTATATATTACTGCTGATTTTGCAATGATATGCCATGTTTATATATTACTTCTGATTTAGTTATGATATGTCATGTTTATATATTACTGCTGATTTTGCCATTATATGCCAAGTTTATATATTACTTCTGATTTAGTCAAGATATGCCAAGTTTATATATTACTGCTGACTTAGTCATAATATGCCAAGTTTATATATTACTGTTGATTTTGTCATGAAATGTAATGTTTATATATTACTGCTGGTTTCGTCATGATATGCCATGTTGATATATTACTTCTGATTTAGTCATGATATGCCAAGTTTAAATATCACTGCTGTATTAGTCAGGATATGCCAAGTTTATACAATATTGCTGATTTTGTCTTGAAATGCCATGTTTATATATTACGCTGTTTTTTCCATTATATGCCAAGTTTATATATTACTTCTGATTTAGTCATGATATGCCATGTTTAGATATTACTGCTTATTTTGCCATGATATGCCATGTTTATATATTACTTCTGATTTAGTCACGAGATGCCAAGTTTATATATTACTGCTTATTTAGTCATGATATGCCAAGTTTATATATTACTGTTGATTTAGCCATGAAATGCCAAGTTTATATATTAATGCGAATTTAGTAATGATATGCCAAATGTATACATTATTGCTGATTTAGTCATGATATCCCATGTTTATATATTACTGCTAATTTTGCAATGATATGCCATGTTTATATATTACTTCTGATTTAGTTATGATATGCCATGTTTATATATTACTGCTGATTTTGCCATTATATGCCAAGTTTATATATTACTTCTGATTTAGTCACGTTATGCCAAGTTTATAATTTTACTGCTGATTTAGTCATAATATGCCATGTTTATATATTACTTCTGATTTAGTCATGAAATGCTAAGTTTATATATTATTCCGGATTTAGTAATGATATGACAAATGTATACATTATTGCTGATTTAGTCATGATATGCCAAATTTATATATTACTGCTGATTTAGCCATGAAATTACAAGTTAATATATTACTGCTGATTTTGCCATGATATGCCATGTTTATATATTACTGTTGATTTAGTCATGAAATGCCAAGTTTATATATTACAGCAGATTTAGTAATGAAATGCTAAGTTTATATATTATTCTGGATTTAGTAATGATATGCCAAATGTATACATTATTGCTGATTTAGTCATGATATGCCATGTTTATATATTACTGCTGATTTTGCAATGATAGAAATGTTTATATATTATTGCTGATTTAGTCATGATATGCCATGTTTATATATTACTGCTGATTTTGCCATGATATACCAAATTTATACATTATTGCTGATTTAGTCATGAAATGCCAAGTTTATATATTACTGCTGATTTAGCCATGAGATGAACAGTTAATATATTACTGCTGATTTTGCCATGATATGCCATGTTTATATATTACTTCTGATTTAGTCACGAGATGCCAAGTTTATATATTACTGCTTATTTAGTCATGATATGCCAAGTTTATATATTATTGTTGATTTAGACATGAAATGCCAAGTTTATATATTAATGCGAATTTAGTAATGATATGCTAAATGTATACATTATTGCTGATTTAGTCATAATATGCCATGTTTATATATTATTGCTGATTTAGTCATGATATGCCATGTTTATATATTACTGCTGATTTTGCCATGATATGCCACATGTATACATTATTGCTGATTTAGTCATGAAATGCCAAGTTTATATATTACTGCTGATTTAGCCATGAAATTACAAGTTAATATATTACTGCTGATTTTGCCATGATATGCCATGTTTATATATTACTGTTGATTTAGTCATGAAATGCCAAGTTTATATATTACTGCAGATTTAGTAATGATATGCCAAATGTATACATTATTGCTGATTTAGTCATGATACGCCAAATTTATATATTACTGCTGATTTAGTCATGAAATGCCAAGTTCATATATAACTTTGTATTTAGTAATGATATGCCAAATGTATACATTATTGCTGATTTAGTCATGATATGCCATGTTTATATTTTACTGATGATTTTGCCATGATATGCCAAGTTTATATATTACTGATGATTTTGCAATGATATGCCATGTTTATATATTACTTCTGATTTAGTTATGATATGCCATGTTTATATATTACTGCTGATTTTGCCATTATATGCCAAGTTTATATATTACTTCTGATTTAGTCACAATATGCCAAGTTTATATATTACTGCTTATTTAGTCATGATATGCCAAGTTTATATATTATTGTTGATTTAGCCATGAAATGCCAAGTTTATATATTAATGCGAATTTAGTAATGATATGCCAAATGTATACATTATTGCTGATTTAGTCAAAATATGCCATGTTTATATATTACTGCTGATTTTGCGATGATATGCCATGTTTATATATTATTGCTGATTTAGTCATGATATGCCATGTTTATATATTACTGCTGATTTTGCCATGATATGCCACATGAATACATTATTGCTGATTTAGTCATGAAATGCCAAGTTTATATATTACTGCTGATTTAGCCATGAAATTACAAGTTAATATATTACTGCTGATTTTGCCATGATATGCCATGTTTATATATTACTGTTGATTTAGTCATGAAATGCCAAGTTTATATATTACTGCAGATTTAGTAATGATATGCCAAATGTATACATTATTGCTGATTTAGTCATGATATGCCATGGTAATATACTACTGCTGATTTAGTCATGATATACCAAGTTTATAAATTACTGCTGATTAATCATGATTTGCCAAGTTTATACATTACTGCTGATTTAGTCATGGTATGCCAAGTTTATATATTACTACGGATTTTGCCATGATATGACTAGTTTATACATTACTGCTGATTTAGTCTTGATATGCCAAGATTATACATTACTGGTGATTAATCATGATATGCCAAGTTTATACATTACTGCTGATTTAGTCATGGTATGCCAAGTTTATATATTACTACGGATTTTGCCATGATATGACTAGTTTATACATTACTGCTGATTTAGTCTTGATATGCCAAGATTATACATTACTGGTGATTTAGTCATGATATGCCAAGTTTATACATTACTGTTGATGTATTCATGATTTTCCAAGTGTAAACATTACTGCTGATTTAGTCATGATATGCCATGTTTAGATATGACTGCTTATTTTGCAATGATATGCCATGTTTATATATTACTGCTTATTTTGCAATGATATGCCATGTTTATATATTACTTCTGATTTAGTCACGAGATGCCAAGTTTATATATTACTGCTTATTTAGTCATGATATGCCAAGATTATACATTACTGGTGATTTAGTCATGATATGCCAAGTTTATTCATTACTGTTGATGTATTCATGATTTGCCAAGTGTAAACATTACTGCTGATTTAGTAATGATATGCCATGTTTAGATATTACTGCTTATTTTGCAATGATATGCCATGTTTATATATTACTTCTGATTTAGTCACGAGATGCCAAGTTTATATATTACTCCTTATTTAGTCATGATATGCCAAGTTTATATATTACTGTTGATTTAGCCATGAAACACCAAGTTTATATATTAATGGAAATTTAGTAATGATATGCCAAATGTATACATTATTGTTCATTTAGTCATGATATGCCATGTTTATATATTACTGATGATTTTGCAATGATATGCCATGTTTATATATTACTTCTGATTTAGTTATGATATGCCATGTTTATATATTACTGCTGATTTTGCCATTATATGCCAAGTTTATATATTACTTCTGATTTAGTCACAATATGCCAAGTTTATATATTACTGCTGATTTAGTCATGATATGCCAAGTTTATATATTACTGTTGATTTAGTCATGAAATGCTAAGTTTATATATTATTCTGGATTTAGTAATGATATGCCAAATGTATACATTATTGCTGATTTAGTCATGATATGCCATGTTTATATATTACTGCTGATTTTGCAATGATTGAAATGTTTATATATTATTGCTGATTTAGTCACGATATGCCATGTTTATATATTACTGCTGATTTTGCCATGATATACCAAATTTATACATTATTGCTGATTTAGTCATAAAAAGCCAAGTTTATATATTACTGCCTATTTAGCCATGAAATGACAAGTAAATATATTACGGCTGATTTTGCCATGATATGCCATGTTTATATATTACTGCTGATTTAGTCATGATATACCAAGTTTAAACATTACTGCTGATTTAGTCTTGATATGCCAAGATTATACATTGCTGGTGATTTAGTCATGATATGCCAAGTTCATATATTACTTCTGATTTAGTTATGATATGCTATGTTTATATATTACTGATGATTTTGCCATTATATGCCAAGTTTATATATTACTGTTGATTTAGTCATGAAATGCCATGTTTATAAATTACTGCTGATTTTGCCATGATATGCCAAGTTTATATATTACTGTTGATTTAGTCATGAAATGCCATGTTTATATATTACTGCTGATTTTGCCATGATATGCCATGTTGATATATTACTTCTGATTTAGTCATGATACGCCAAGTTTACATATTACTGTTGATTTACTCTTAAAATGGCATGTTTATATATCACTGCTGTTTTTTCCATTATATGCCAAGTTTAAATTTTACTTCTGATTTAGTCATGATACGCCAAGTTTATATATTACTGCTGATTTAGTCATGAAATGCCAAGTTCATATATAACTTTGTATTTAGTAATGATATGCCAAATGTATACATTATTGCTGATTTAGTCATGATATGCCATGTTTATATTTTACTGCTGATTTTGCCATGATATGCCAAGTTTATATATTACTTCTGATTTAGTTACGAGATGCCAAGTTTAAATATTACTGCTTATTTAGTCAAGATATGCCAAGTTTATATATTACTGTTGATTTAGTCACGAGATGCCAAGTTTATATATTAATGCTTATTTAGTCATGATATGCCAAATGTATACATTATTGCTGATTTAGTCATAATATGCCATGTTTATATATTACTTCTGATTTTGTGATGATATGCCGTGTTGATATATTACTTCTGATTTAGTCATGATATGCCAAGTTTATATATTACTGCTGATTTTGCCATGATATGTCATGTTGATATATTACTTCTGATTTAGTCATGATATGCCAAGTTTATATATTACTGTTGATTTAGTCATGAAATGCCAAGTTTTTATATTACTGCGGATTTAGTAATGATATGCCAAATGTATACATTATTGCTGATTTAGTCATGATATGCCATGTTTAGATATTACTGCTTATTTTGCCATGATATGCCATGTTTATTTATTACTTCTGATTTAGTCACGAGATGCCAAGTTTATATATTACTGCTTATTTAGTCATGATATGCCAAGTTTATATATTATTGTTGATTTAGCCATGAAATGCCAAGTTTATATATTAATGCGAATTTGGTAATGATATGCCAAATGTATACATTATTGCTGATTTAGTCATGATATGCCATGTTTATATATTACTGCTGATTTTGCAATGATATGCCTTGTTTATATATTACTTCTGATTTATTTATGATATGCCATGTTTATATATTACTGCTGATTTTGCAATTATATGCCAAGTTTATATATTACTTCTGATTTAGTCAAGATATGCCAAGTTTATATATTACTTCTGACTTAGTCATAATATGCCAAGTTTATATATTACTGTTGATTTTGTCATGAAATGTAATGTTTATATATTACTGCTGGTTTCGTCATGATATGCCATGTTGATATATTACTTCTGATTTAGTCATGATATGCCAAGTTTAAATATCACTGCTGTTTTAGTCAGGATATGCCAAGTTTATACAATATTGCTGATTTAGTCTTGAAATGCCATGTTTATATATTACTGCTGTTTTTTCCATTATATGCCAAGTTTATATATTACTTCTGATTTAGTCATGATATGCCATGTTTAGATATTACTGCTTATTTTGCCATGATATGCCATGTTTATATATTATTTCTGATTAAGTCACGAGATGCCAAGTTTATATATTACTGCTTATTTAGTCATGATATGCCAAGTTTATATATTACTCTTGATTTAGCCATGAAATGCCAAGTTTATATATTAATGATAATTTAGTAATGATATGACAAATGTACTCATTATTGCTGATTTAATCATGATATCCCATGTTTATATATTACTTCTGATTTAGTTATGATATGCCATGTTTATATATTTCTGCTGATTTTGCCATTATATGCCAAGTTTATATATTACTGCTGATTTTGCCATGATATGCCATGTTGATATATTACTTCTGATTTAGTCATAATATGCCAAGTTTATATATTACTTTTGATTTGCTCTTAAAATGCCATGTTTATATATTACTGCTGTTTTTTCCATTATGTGCCAAGTTTATATATTACTTCTGATTTAGTCATGGTATGCCAAGTTTATATATTACTGCTGATTTAGTCATGAAATGCCAAGTTCATATATTACTTCGGATTTAGTTATGATATGCCAAATGTATACATTATTGCTGATTTAGTCATGATATGCCATGTTTATATATTACTGCTGATTTTGCAATGATACGTCATGTTTATATATTACTGCTGATTTTGCAATGATATGCCATGTTTATATATTACTTCTGATTTAGTCAAGATATGCCAAGTTTATATATTACTGCTGACTTAGTCATAATATGCCAAGTTTATATATTACTGTTGATGTTGTCATGAAATGTAATGTTTATATATTACTGCTGGTTTTGTCATGATATGCCATGTTGCTATATTACTTCTGATTTAGTCATGATATGCCAAGTTTAAATATCACTGCTGTTTTAGTCAGGATATGCCAAGTTTATACAGTATTGCTGATTTAGTCTTGAAATGCCATGTTTATATATTACTGCTGTTTTTTCCATTATATGCCAAGTTTATATATTACTTCTGATTTAGTCATGATATGCCATGTTTAGATATTACTGCTTATTTTGCCATGATATGCCATGTTTATATATTACTTCTGATTTAGTCACGAGATGCCAAGTTTATATATTACTGCTTATTTAGTCATGATAAGCCAAGTTTATATATTACTGTTGATTTTGCCATGAAATGCCAAGTTTTTTATATTAATGCGAATTTAGTAATGATATGCCAAATGTATACATTATTGCTGATTTAGTCATGATATCCCATGTTTATATATTACTGCTGATTTTGCAATGATATGCCATGTTTATATATTACTTCTGATTTAGTTATGATATGCCATGTTTATATATTACTGCTGATTTTGCCATTATATGCCAAGTTTATATATTACTGTTGATTTAGTCATGAAATGCCATGTTTATATATTACTGCTGATTTTGCCATCATATGCCATGTTGATATATTACTTCTGATTTAGTTATGATATGCCATGTTTATATATTTCTGCTGATTTTGCCATTATATGCCAAGTTTATATATTACTGCTGATTTTGCCATGATATGCCATGTTGATATATTACTTCTGATTTAGTCATAATATGCCAAGTTTATATATTACTTTTGATTTGCTCTTAAAATGCCATGTTTATATATTACTGCTGTTTTTTCCATTATATGACAAGTTTATATATTACTTCTGATTTAGTCACGAGATGCCAAGTTTATATATTACTGCTTATTTAGTCATGATATGCCAAGTTTATATATTATTTTTGATTTAGCCATGAAATGCCAAGTTTATATATTAATGCGAATTTGGTAATGATATGCCAAATGTATACATTATTGCTGATTTAGTCATGATATGCCATGTTTATATATTACTGCTGATTTTGCAATGATATGCCTTGTTTATATATTACTTCTGATTTATTTATGATATGCCATGTTTATATATTACTGCTGATTTTGCCATTATATGCCAAGTTTATATATTACTTCTGATTTAGTCAAGATATGCCAAGTTTATATATTACTTCTGACTTAGTCATAATATGCCAAGTTTATATATTACTGTTGATTTTGTCATGAAATGTAATGTTTATATATTACTGCTGGTTTCGTCATGATATGCCATGTTGATATATTACTTCTGATTTAGTCATGATATGCCAAGTTTAAATATCACTGCTGTTTTAGTCAGGATATGCCAAGTTTATACAATATTGCTGATTTAGTCTTGAAATGCCATGTTTATATATTACTGCTGTTTTTTCCATTATATGCCAAGTTTATATATTACTTCTGATTTAGTCATGATATGCCATGTTTAGATATTACTGCTTATTTTGCCATGATATGCCATGTTTATATATTATTTCTGATTAAGTCACGAGATGCCAAGTTTATATATTACTGCTTATTTAGTCATGATATGCCAAGTTTATATATTACTCTTGATTTAGCCATGAAATGCCAAGTTTATATATTAATGATAATTTAGTAATGATATGACAAATGTATACATTATTGCTGATTTAATCATGATATCCCATGTTTATATATTACTTCTGATTTAGTTATGATATGCCATGTTTATATATTTCTGCTGATTTTGCCATTATATGCCAAGTTTATATATTACTGCTGATTTTGCCATGATATGCCATGTTGATATATTACTTCTGATTTAGTCATAATATGCCAAGTTTATATATTACTTTTGATTTGCTCTTAAAATGCCATGTTTATATATTACTGCTGTTTTCTCCAGTATGTGCCAAGTTTATATATTACTTCTGATTTAGTCATGGTATGCCAAGTTTATATATTACTGCTGATTTAGTCATGAAATGCCAAGTTCATATATTACTTCGGATTTAGTTATGATATGCCAAATGTATACATTATTGCTGATTTAGTCATGATATGCCATGTTTATATATTACTGCTGATTTTGCAATGATACGTCATGTTTATATATTACTGCTGATTTTGCAATGATATGCCATGTTTATATATTACTTCTGATTTAGTCAAGATATGCCAAGTTTATATATTACTGCTGACTTAGTCATAATATGCCAAGTTTATATATTACTGTTGATGTTGTCATGAAATGTAATGTTTATATATTACTGCTGGTTTTGTCATGATATGCCATGTTGCTATATTACTTCTGATTTAGTCATGATATGCCAAGTTTAAATATCACTGCTGTTTTAGTCAGGATATGCCAAGTTTATACAGTATTGCTGATTTAGTCTTGAAATGCCATGTTTATATATTACTGCTGTTTTTTCCATTATATGCCAAGTTTATATATTACTTCTGATTTAGTCATGATATGCCATGTTTAGATATTACTGCTTATTTTGCCATGATATGCCATGTTTATATATTACTTCTGATTTAGTCACGAGATGCCAAGTTTATATATTACTGCTTATTTAGTCATGATAAGCCAAGTTTATATATTACTGTTGATTTTGCCATGAAATGCCAAGTTTTTTATATTAATGCGAATTTAGTAATGATATGCCAAATGTATACATTATTGCTGATTTAGTCATGATATCCCATGTTTATATATTACTGCTGATTTTGCAATGATATGCCATGTTTATATATTACTTCTGATTTAGTTATGATATGCCATGTTTATATATTACTGCTGATTTTGCCATTATATGCCAAGTTTATATATTACTGTTGATTTAGTCATGAAATGCCATGTTTATATATTACTGCTGATTTTGCCATCATATGCCATGTTGATATATTACTTCTGATTTAGTTATGATATGCCATGTTTATATATTTCTGCTGATTTTGCCATTATATGCCAAGTTTATATATTACTGCTGATTTTGCCATGATATGCCATGTTGATATATTACTGCTGATTTAGTCATGAAATGCCAAGTTCATATATTACTTCGGATTTAGTAATGATATCCCAAATGTATACATTATTGCTGATTTAGTCATGATATGCCATGTTTATATATTACTGCTGATTTTGCCATGATATGCCATGTTTATATATTCTTCTGATTTAGTTACGAGATGCCAAGTTTAAATATTACTGCTTATTTAGTCAAGATATGCCAAGTTTATATATTACTGTTGATTTAGTCACGAGATGCCAAGTTAATATATTACTGCTTATTTAGTCATGATATGCCAAATGTATACATTATTGCTGATTTAGTCATAATATGCCATGTTTATATATTACTGCTGATTTTGCGATGATATGCCATGTTTATATATTATTGCTGATTTAGTCATAATATGCCATGTTTATATATTACTGCTGATTTTGCCATGATATGCCAAGTTTATATATTACTGCTGATTTTGCCATTATATGCCAAGTTTATATATTACTGTTGATTTAGTCATGAAATGCCATGTTTATATATTACTGCTGATTTTGCCATGATATGCCATGTTGATATATTACTTCTGATTTAGTCACGATATGCCAAGTTTATATATAACTGCTGATTTAGTCATGATATGCCAAGTTTATATATTACTGTTGATTTAGTCATAAAATGCCAAGTTTATATATTACTGCGGATTTAGTAATGATATGCCGAATGTATACATTATTGCTGATTTAGTCATGATATGCCATGTTTAGCTATTACTGCTTATTTTGCCATGATATGCCATGTTTATTTATTACTTCTGATTTAATTACGAGATGCCCAGTTTATATATTACTGCTTATTTAGTCATGATATGCCAAATGTATACATTATTGCTGATTTAGTCATGATATGCCATGTTTATCTATTACTGCTTATTTTGCCATGATATGCCATGTTTATTTATTACTTCTGATTTAATTACGAGATGCCCAGTTTATATATTACTGCTTATTTTGCCATTATATGCCAAGTTTATATATTACTTCTGATTTAGTCACGATATGCCAAGTTTATATATTACTGCTGGTTTCGTCATGATATGCCATGTTGATATATTACTTCTGATTTAGTCATGATATGTCAAGTTTAAATATCACTGCTGTTTTAGTCAGGATATGCCAAGTTTATAAAATATTTCTGATTTAGTCTTGAAATGCCATGTTTATATATTACTGCTGTTTTTTCCATTATATGCCAAGTTTATTTATTACTTCTGATTTAGTCATGATATGCCATGTTTAGCTATTACTGCTTATTTTGCCATGATATGCCATGTTTATTTATTACTTTTGATTTAGTCACGAGATGCCAAGTTTATATATTACTGCTTATTTAGTCATGATATGCCAAGTTTATATATTATTGTTGATTTAGCCATGAAATGCCAAGTTTATATATTACTGCTGATTTTGCAATGATATGAAATGTTTATATATTATTGCTGATTTAGTCATGATATGCCAAGTTTATATATTATTGTTGATTTAGCCATGAAATGCCATGTTTATATATTACTGCTGATTTTGCAATGATATGAAATGTTTATATATTATTGCTGATTTAGCCATGATATGCCATGTTTATATATTACTGCTGATTTTGCCATGATATGCCAAATTTATACATTATTGCTGATTTAGTCATGAAATGCCAAGTTTATATATTACTGCTGATTTAGCCATGAGATGAACAGTTAATATATTACTGCTGATTTTGCCATGTTATGCCATGTTTATATATTACTGCTGATTTAGTCATGATATACTAAGTTTATACATTACTGCTGATTTAGTCTTGATATGCCAAGATTATACATTACTTGTGATTTAGTCATGATATGCCAAGTTCATATATTACTGCAGATTTTGTAATGATATGCCAAATGTATACATTATTGCTGATTTAGTCATGAAATGTCATGTTTATATATTAATTCTGATTTAGTCCTGATCTGCCAAGTTTAAATATTACTGCTGTTTTAGTCAGAATATGCCATGTTTATACATTATTGCTGATTTAGTCTTCAAATGCCATGTTTATATATTACTGCTGATTTTGCCATTATATGACAAGTTTATATATTACTTCTGATTTAGTCATGATATGCCAAGTTTATATATAACTGCTGATTTAGTCATGATATGCCAAGTTTATATATCACTGTTGATTTAGACATGAAATGCCAAGTTTATATATTACTGCGGATTTAGTAATGATATGCCAAATGTATACATTATTGCTGATTTAGTCATGATATGCCATGTTTAGATATTACTGCTTATTTTGCCATGATATGCCATGTTTATTTATTATTGTTGATTTAGCCATGAAATGCCAAGTTTATATATTAATGCGAATTTGGTAATGATATGCCAAATGTATACATTATTGATGATTTAGTCATAATATGCCATGTTTATATATTACTGCTGATTTTGCAATGATATGCCATGTTTATATATTACTTCTGATTTAGTTATGATATGTCATGTTTATATATTACTGCTGATTTTGCCATTATATGCCAAGTTTATATATTACTTCTGATTTAGTCAAGATATGCCAAGTTTATATATTACTGCTGACTTAGTCATAATATGCCAAGTTTATATATTACTGTTGATTTTGTCATGAAATGTAATGTTTATATATTACTGCTGGTTTCGTCATGATATGCCATGTTGATATATTACTTCTGATTTAGTCATGATATGCCAAGTTTAAATATCACTGCTGTATTAGTCAGGATATGCCAAGTTTATACAATATTGCTGATTTTGTCTTGAAATGCCATGTTTATATATTACGCTGTTTTTTCCATTATATGCCAAGTTTATATATTACTTCTGATTTAGTCATGATATGCCATGTTTAGATATTACTGCTTATTTTGCCATGATATGCCATGTTTATATATTACTTCTGATTTAGTCACGAGATGCCAAGTTTATATATTACTGCTTATTTAGTCATGATATGCCAAGTTTATATATTACTGTTGATTTAGCCATGAAATGCCAAGTTTATATATTAATGCGAATTTAGTAATGATATGCCAAATGTATACATTATTGCTGATTTAGTCATGATATCCCATGTTTATATATTACTGCTAATTTTGCAATGATATGCCATGTTTATATATTACTTCTGATTTAGTTATGATATGCCATGTTTATATATTACTGCTGATTTTGCCATTATATGCCAAGTTTATATATTACTTCTGATTTAGTCACGTTATGCCAAGTTTATAATTTTACTGCTGATTTAGTCATAATATGCCATGTTTATATATTACTTCTGATTTAGTCATGAAATGCTAAGTTTATATATTATTCCGGATTTAGTAATGATATGACAAATGTATACATTATTGCTGATTTAGTCATGATATGCCAAATTTATATATTACTGCTGATTTAGCCATGAAATTACAAGTTAATATATTACTGCTGATTTTGCCATGATATGCCATGTTTATATATTACTGTTGATTTAGTCATGAAATGCCAAGTTTATATATTACAGCAGATTTAGTAATGAAATGCTAAGTTTATATATTATTCTGGATTTAGTAATGATATGCCAAATGTATACATTATTGCTGATTTAGTCATGATATGCCATGTTTATATATTACTGCTGATTTTGCAATGATAGAAATGTTTATATATTATTGCTGATTTAGTCATGATATGCCATGTTTATATATTACTGCTGATTTTGCCATGATATACCAAATTTATACATTATTGCTGATTTAGTCATGAAATGCCAAGTTTATATATTACTGCTGATTTAGCCATGAGATGAACAGTTAATATATTACTGCTGATTTTGCCATGATATGCCATGTTTATATATTACTTCTGATTTAGTCACGAGATGCCAAGTTTATATATTACTGCTTATTTAGTCATGATATGCCAAGTTTATATATTATTGTTGATTTAGACATGAAATGCCAAGTTTATATATTAATGCGAATTTAGTAATGATATGCTAAATGTATACATTATTGCTGATTTAGTCATAATATGCCATGTTTATATATTATTGCTGATTTAGTCATGATATGCCATGTTTATATATTACTGCTGATTTTGCCATGATATGCCACATGTATACATTATTGCTGATTTAGTCATGAAATGCCAAGTTTATATATTACTGCTGATTTAGCCATGAAATTACAAGTTAATATATTACTGCTGATTTTGCCATGATATGCCATGTTTATATATTACTGTTGATTTAGTCATGAAATGCCAAGTTTATATATTACTGCAGATTTAGTAATGATATGCCAAATGTATACATTATTGCTGATTTAGTCATGATACGCCAAATTTATATATTACTGCTGATTTAGTCATGAAATGCCAAGTTCATATATAACTTTGTATTTAGTAATGATATGCCAAATGTATACATTATTGCTGATTTAGTCATGATATGCCATGTTTATATTTTACTGATGATTTTGCCATGATATGCCAAGTTTATATATTACTTCTGATTTAGTTACGAGATGCCAAGTTTAAATATTACTGCTTATTTAGTCAAGATATGCCAAGTTTATATATTACTGTTGATTTAGTCACGAGATGTCAAGTTTATATATTAATGCTTATTTAGTCATGATATGCCAAATGTATACATTATTGCTGATTTAGTCATAATATGCCATGTTTATATATTACTGCTGATTTTGTGATGATATGCCATGTTGATATATTACTTCTGATTTAGTCATGATATGCCAAGTTTATATATTACTGCTGATTTTGCCATGATATGCCATGTTGATATATTACTTCTGATTTAGTCATGATATGCCAAGTTTATATATTACTGTTGATTTAGTCATGAAATGCCAAGTTTTTATATTACTGCGGATTTAGTAATGATATGCCAAATGTATACATTATTGCTGATTTAGTCATGATATGCCATGTTTAGATATTACTGCTTATTTTGCCATGATATGCCATGTTTATGTATTACTTCTGATTTAGTCACGAGATGCCAAGTTTATATATTACTGCTTATTTAGTCATGATATGCCAAGTTTATATATTATTGTTGATTTAGCCATGAAATGCCAAGTTTATATATTAATGCGAATTTAGTAATGATATGCCAAATGTATACATTATTGCTGATTTAGTCAAAATATGCCATGTTTATATATTACTGCTGATTTTGCGATGATATGCCATGTTTATATATTATTGCTGATTTAGTCATGATATGCCATGTTTATATATTACTGCTGATTTTGCCATGATATGCCACATGAATACATTATTGCTGATTTAGTCATGAAATGCCAAGTTTATATATTACTGCTGATTTAGCCATGAAATTACAAGTTAATATATTACTGCTGATTTTGCCATGATATGCCATGTTTATATATTACTGTTGATTTAGTCATGAAATGCCAAGTTTATATATTACTGCAGATTTAGTAATGATATGCCAAATGTATACATTATTGCTGATTTAGTCATGATATGCCATGGTAATATACTACTGCTGATTTAGTCATGATATACCAAGTTTATAAATTACTGCTGATTAATCATGATTTGCCAAGTTTATACATTACTGCTGATTTAGTCATGGTATGCCAAGTTTATATATTACTACGGATTTTGCCATGATATGACTAGTTTATACATTACTGCTGATTTAGTCTTGATATGCCAAGATTATACATTACTGGTGATTAATCATGATATGCCAAGTTTATACATTACTGCTGATTTAGTCATGGTATGCCAAGTTTATATATTACTACGGATTTTGCCATGATATGACTAGTTTATACATTACTGCTGATTTAGTCTTGATATGCCAAGATTATACATTACTGGTGATTTAGTCATGATATGCCAAGTTTATACATTACTGTTGATGTATTCATGATTTTCCAAGTGTAAACATTACTGCTGATTTAGTCATGATATGCCATGTTTAGATATGACTGCTTATTTTGCAATGATATGCCATGTTTATATATTACTGCTTATTTTGCAATGATATGCCATGTTTATATATTACTTCTGATTTAGTCACGAGATGCCAAGTTTATATATTACTGCTTATTTAGTCATGATATGCCAAGATTATACATTACTGGTGATTTAGTCATGATATGCCAAGTTTATTCATTACTGTTGATGTATTCATGATTTGCCAAGTGTAAACATTACTGCTGATTTAGTCATGATATGCCATGTTTAGATATTACTGCTTATTTTGCAATGATATGCCATGTTTATATATTACTTCTGATTTAGTCACGAGATGCCAAGTTTATATATTACTCCTTATTTAGTCATGATATGCCAAGTTTATATATTACTGTTGATTTAGCCATGAAACACCAAGTTTATATATTAATGGAAATTTAGTAATGATATGCCAAATGTATACATTATTGTTCATTTAGTCATGATATGCCATGTTTATATATTACTGATGATTTTGCAATGATATGCCATGTTTATATATTACTTCTGATTTAGTTATGATATGCCATGTTTATATATTACTGCTGATTTTGCCATTATATGCCAAGTTTATATATTACTTCTGATTTAGTCACAATATGCCAAGTTTATATATTACTGCTGATTTAGTCATGATATGCCAAGTTTATATATTACTGTTGATTTAGTCATGAAATGCTAAGTTTATATATTATTCTGGATTTAGTAATGATATGCCAAATGTATACATTATTGCTGATTTAGTCATGATATGCCATGTTTATATATTACTGCTGATTTTGCAATGATTGAAATGTTTATATATTATTGCTGATTTAGTCACGATATGCCATGTTTATATATTACTGCTGATTTTGCCATGATATACCAAATTTATACATTATTGCTGATTTAGTCATAAAAAGCCAAGTTTATATATTACTGCCTATTTAGCCATGAAATGACAAGTAAATATGTTACGGCTGATTTTGCCATGATATGCCATGTTTATATATTACTGCTGATTTAGTCATGATATACCAAGTTTAAACATTACTGCTGATTTAGTCTTGATATGCCAAGATTATACATTGCTGGTGATTTAGTCATGATATGCCAAGTTCATATATTACTTCTGATTTAGTTATGATATGCTATGTTTATATATTACTGATGATTTTGCCATTATATGCCAAGTTTATATATTACTGTTGATTTAGTCATGAAATGCCATGTTTATAAATTACTGCTGATTTTGCCATGATATGCCAAGTTTATATATTACTGTTGATTTAGTCATGAAATGCCATGTTTATATATTACTGCTGATTTTGCCATGATATGCCATGTTGATATATTACTTCTGATTTAGTCATGATACGCCAAGTTTACATATTACTGTTGATTTACTCTTAAAATGGCATGTTTATATATCACTGCTGTTTTTTCCATTAAATGCCAAGTTTAAATTTTACTTCTGATTTAGTCATGATACGCCAAGTTTATATATTACTGCTGATTTAGTCATGAAATGCCAAGTTCATATATAACTTTGTATTTAGTAATGATATGCCAAATGTATACATTATTGCTGATTTAGTCATGATATGCCATGTTTATATTTTACTGCTGATTTTGCCATGATATGCCAAGTTTATATATTACTTCTGATTTAGTTACGAGATGCCAAGTTTAAATATTACTGCTTATTTAGTCAAGATATGCCAAGTTTATATATTACTGTTGATTTAGTCACGAGATGCCAAGTTTATATATTAATGCTTATTTAGTCATGATATGCCAAATGTATACATTATTGCTGATTTAGTCATAATATGCCATGTTTATATATTACTTCTGATTTTGTGATGATATGCCGTGTTGATATATTACTTCTGATTTAGTCATGATATGCCAAGTTTATATATTACTGCTGATTTTGCCATGATATGTCATGTTGATATATTACTTCTGATTTAGTCATGATATGCCAAGTTTATATATTACTGTTGATTTAGTCATGAAATGCCAAGTTTTTATATTACTGCGGATTTAGTAATGATATGCCAAATGTATACATTATTGCTGATTTAGTCATGATATGCCATGTTTAGATATTACTGCTTATTTTGCCATGATATGCCATGTTTATTTATTACTTCTGATTTAGTCACGAGATGCCAAGTTTATATATTACTGCTTATTTAGTCATGATATGCCAAGTTTATATATTATTGTTGATTTAGCCATGAAATGCCAAGTTTATATATTAATGCGAATTTGGTAATGATATGCCAAATGTATACATTATTGCTGATTTAGTCATGATATGCCATGTTTATATATTACTGCTGATTTTGCAATGATATGCCTTGTTTATATATTACTTCTGATTTATTTATGATATGCCATGTTTATATATTACTGCTGATTTTGCAATTATATGCCAAGTTTATATATTACTTCTGATTTAGTCAAGATATGCCAAGTTTATATATTACTTCTGACTTAGTCATAATATGCCAAGTTTATATATTACTGTTGATTTTGTCATGAAATGTAATGTTTATATATTACTGCTGGTTTCGTCATGATATGCCATGTTGATATATTACTTCTGATTTAGTCATGATATGCCAAGTTTAAATATCACTGCTGTTTTAGTCAGGATATGCCAAGTTTATACAATATTGCTGATTTAGTCTTGAAATGCCATGTTTATATATTACTGCTGTTTTTTCCATTATATGCCAAGTTTATATATTACTTCTGATTTAGTCATGATATGCCATGTTTAGATATTACTGCTTATTTTGCCATGATATGCCATGTTTATATATTATTTCTGATTAAGTCACGAGATGCCAAGTTTATATATTACTGCTTATTTAGTCATGATATGCCAAGTTTATATATTACTCTTGATTTAGCCATGAAATGCCAAGTTTATATATTAATGATAATTTAGTAATGATATGACAAATGTACTCATTATTGCTGATTTAATCATGATATCCCATGTTTATATATTACTTCTGATTTAGTTATGATATGCCATGTTTATATATTTCTGCTGATTTTGCCATTATATGCCAAGTTTATATATTACTGCTGATTTTGCCATGATATGCCATGTTGATATATTACTTCTGATTTAGTCATAATATGCCAAGTTTATATATTACTTTTGATTTGCTCTTAAAATGCCATGTTTATATATTACTGCTGTTTTTTCCATTATGTGCCAAGTTTATATATTACTTCTGATTTAGTCATGGTATGCCAAGTTTATATATTACTGCTGATTTAGTCATGAAATGCCAAGTTCATATATTACTTCGGATTTAGTTATGATATGCCAAATGTATACATTATTGCTGATTTAGTCATGATATGCCATGTTTATATATTACTGCTGATTTTGCAATGATACGTCATGTTTATATATTACTGCTGATTTTGCAATGATATGCCATGTTTATATATTACTTCTGATTTAGTCAAGATATGCCAAGTTTATATATTACTGCTGACTTAGTCATAATATGCCAAGTTTATATATTACTGTTGATGTTGTCATGAAATGTAATGTTTATATATTACTGCTGGTTTTGTCATGATATGCCATGTTGCTATATTACTTCTGATTTAGTCATGATATGCCAAGTTTAAATATCACTGCTGTTTTAGTCAGGATATGCCAAGTTTATACAGTATTGCTGATTTAGTCTTGAAATGCCATGTTTATATATTACTGCTGTTTTTTCCATTATATGCCAAGTTTATATATTACTTCTGATTTAGTCATGATATGCCATGTTTAGATATTACTGCTTATTTTGCCATGATATGCCATGTTTATATATTACTTCTGATTTAGTCACGAGATGCCAAGTTTATATATTACTGCTTATTTAGTCATGATAAGCCAAGTTTATATATTACTGTTGATTTTGCCATGAAATGCCAAGTTTTTTATATTAATGCGAATTTAGTAATGATATGCCAAATGTATACATTATTGCTGATTTAGTCATGATATCCCATGTTTATATATTACTGCTGATTTTGCAATGATATGCCATGTTTATATATTACTTCTGATTTAGTTATGATATGCCATGTTTATATATTACTGCTGATTTTGCCATTATATGCCAAGTTTATATATTACTGTTGATTTAGTCATGAAATGCCATGTTTATATATTACTGCTGATTTTGCCATCATATGCCATGTTGATATATTACTTCTGATTTAGTTATGATATGCCATGTTTATATATTTCTGCTGATTTTGCCATTATATGCCAAGTTTATATATTACTGCTGATTTTGCCATGATATGCCATGTTGATATATTACTTCTGATTTAGTCATAATATGCCAAGTTTATATATTACTTTTGATTTGCTCTTAAAATGCCATGTTTATATATTACTGCTGTTTTTTCCATTATATGACAAGTTTATATATTACTTCTGATTTAGTCACGAGATGCCAAGTTTATATATTACTGCTTATTTAGTCATGATATGCCAAGTTTATATATTATTTTTGATTTAGCCATGAAATGCCAAGTTTATATATTAATGCGAATTTGGTAATGATATGCCAAATGTATACATTATTGCTGATTTAGTCATGATATGCCATGTTTATATATTACTGCTGATTTTGCAATGATATGCCTTGTTTATATATTACTTCTGATTTATTTATGATATGCCATGTTTATATATTACTGCTGATTTTGCCATTATATGCCAAGTTTATATATTACTGCTGATTTAGTCATGAAATGCCAAGTTCATATATTACTTCGGATTTAGTAATGATATCCCAAATGTATACATTATTGCTGATTTAGTCATGATATGCCATGTTTATATATTACTGCTGATTTTGCCATGATATGCCATGTTTATATATTCTTCTGATTTAGTTACGAGATGCCAAGTTTAAATATTACTGCTTATTTAGTCAAGATATGCCAAGTTTATATATTACTGTTGATTTAGTCACGAGATGCCAAGTTAATATATTACTGCTTATTTAGTCATGATATGCCAAATGTATACATTATTGCTGATTTAGTCATAATATGCCATGTTTATATATTACTGCTGATTTTGCGATGATATGCCATGTTTATATATTATTGCTGATTTAGTCATAATATGCCATGTTTATATATTACTGCTGATTTTGCCATGATATGCCAAGTTTATATATTACTGCTGATTTTGCCATTATATGCCAAGTTTATATATTACTGTTGATTTAGTCATGAAATGCCATGTTTATATATTACTGCTGATTTTGCCATGATATGCCATGTTGATATATTACTTCTGATTTAGTCACGATATGCCAAGTTTATATATAACTGCTGATTTAGTCATGATATGCCAAGTTTATATATTACTGTTGATTTAGTCATAAAATGCCAAGTTTATATATTACTGCGGATTTAGTAATGATATGCCGAATGTATACATTATTGCTGATTTAGTCATGATATGCCATGTTTAGCTATTACTGCTTATTTTGCCATGATATGCCATGTTTATTTATTACTTCTGATTTAATTACGAGATGCCCAGTTTATATATTACTGCTTATTTAGTCATGATATGCCAAATGTATACATTATTGCTGATTTAGTCATGATATGCCATGTTTATCTATTACTGCTTATTTTGCCATGATATGCCATGTTTATTTATTACTTCTGATTTAATTACGAGATGCCCAGTTTATATATTACTGCTTATTTTGCCATTATATGCCAAGTTTATATATTACTTCTGATTTAGTCACGATATGCCAAGTTTATATATTACTGCTGGTTTCGTCATGATATGCCATGTTGATATATTACTTCTGATTTAGTCATGATATGTCAAGTTTAAATATCACTGCTGTTTTAGTCAGGATATGCCAAGTTTATAAAATATTTCTGATTTAGTCTTGAAATGCCATGTTTATATATTACTGCTGTTTTTTCCATTATATGCCAAGTTTATTTATTACTTCTGATTTAGTCATGATATGCCATGTTTAGCTATTACTGCTTATTTTGCCATGATATGCCATGTTTATTTATTACTTTTGATTTAGTCACGAGATGCCAAGTTTATATATTACTGCTTATTTAGTCATGATATGCCAAGTTTATATATTATTGTTGATTTAGCCATGAAATGCCAAGTTTATATATTACTGCTGATTTTGCAATGATATGAAATGTTTATATATTATTGCTGATTTAGTCATGATATGCCAAGTTTATATATTATTGTTGATTTAGCCATGAAATGCCATGTTTATATATTACTGCTGATTTTGCAATGATATGAAATGTTTATATATTATTGCTGATTTAGCCATGATATGCCATGTTTATATATTACTGCTGATTTTGCCATGATATGCCAAATTTATACATTATTGCTGATTTAGTCATGAAATGCCAAGTTTATATATTACTGCTGATTTAGCCATGAGATGAACAGTTAATATATTACTGCTGATTTTGCCATGTTATGCCATGTTTATATATTACTGCTGATTTAGTCATGATATACTAAGTTTATACATTACTGCTGATTTAGTCTTGATATGCCAAGATTATACATTACTTGTGATTTAGTCATGATATGCCAAGTTCATATATTACTGCAGATTTTGTAATGATATGCCAAATGTATACATTATTGCTGATTTAGTCATGAAATGTCATGTTTATATATTAATTCTGATTTAGTCCTGATCTGCCAAGTTTAAATATTACTGCTGTTTTAGTCAGAATATGCCATGTTTATACATTATTGCTGATTTAGTCTTCAAATGCCATGTTTATATATTACTGCTGATTTTGCCATTATATGACAAGTTTATATATTACTTCTGATTTAGTCATGATATGCCAAGTTTATATATAACTGCTGATTTAGTCATGATATGCCAAGTTTATATATCACTGTTGATTTAGACATGAAATGCCAAGTTTATATATTACTGCGGATTTAGTAATGATATGCCAAATGTATACATTATTGCTGATTTAGTCATGATATGCCATGTTTAGATATTACTGCTTATTTTGCCATGATATGCCATGTTTATTTATTATTGTTGATTTAGCCATGAAATGCCAAGTTTATATATTAATGCGAATTTGGTAATGATATGCCAAATGTATACATTATTGATGATTTAGTCATAATATGCCATGTTTATATATTACTGCTGATTTTGCAATGATATGCCATGTTTATATATTACTTCTGATTTAGTTATGATATGTCATGTTTATATATTACTGCTGATTTTGCCATTATATGCCAAGTTTATATATTACTTCTGATTTAGTCAAGATATGCCAAGTTTATATATTACTGCTGACTTAGTCATAATATGCCAAGTTTATATATTACTGTTGATTTTGTCATGAAATGTAATGTTTATATATTACTGCTGGTTTCGTCATGATATGCCATGTTGATATATTACTTCTGATTTAGTCATGATATGCCAAGTTTAAATATCACTGCTGTATTAGTCAGGATATGCCAAGTTTATACAATATTGCTGATTTTGTCTTGAAATGCCATGTTTATATATTACGCTGTTTTTTCCATTATATGCCAAGTTTATATATTACTTCTGATTTAGTCATGATATGCCATGTTTAGATATTACTGCTTATTTTGCCATGATATGCCATGTTTATATATTACTTCTGATTTAGTCACGAGATGCCAAGTTTATATATTACTGCTTATTTAGTCATGATATGCCAAGTTTATATATTACTGTTGATTTAGCCATGAAATGCCAAGTTTATATATTAATGCGAATTTAGTAATGATATGCCAAATGTATACATTATTGCTGATTTAGTCATGATATCCCATGTTTATATATTACTGCTAATTTTGCAATGATATGCCATGTTTATATATTACTTCTGATTTAGTTATGATATGCCATGTTTATATATTACTGCTGATTTTGCCATTATATGCCAAGTTTATATATTACTTCTGATTTAGTCACGTTATGCCAAGTTTATAATTTTACTGCTGATTTAGTCATAATATGCCATGTTTATATATTACTTCTGATTTAGTCATGAAATGCTAAGTTTATATATTATTCCGGATTTAGTAATGATATGACAAATGTATACATTATTGCTGATTTAGTCATGATATGCCAAATTTATATATTACTGCTGATTTAGCCATGAAATTACAAGTTAATATATTACTGCTGATTTTGCCATGATATGCCATGTTTATATATTACTGTTGATTTAGTCATGAAATGCCAAGTTTATATATTACAGCAGATTTAGTAATGAAATGCTAAGTTTATATATTATTCTGGATTTAGTAATGATATGCCAAATGTATACATTATTGCTGATTTAGTCATGATATGCCATGTTTATATATTACTGCTGATTTTGCAATGATAGAAATGTTTATATATTATTGCTGATTTAGTCATGATATGCCATGTTTATATATTACTGCTGATTTTGCCATGATATACCAAATTTATACATTATTGCTGATTTAGTCATGAAATGCCAAGTTTATATATTACTGCTGATTTAGCCATGAGATGAACAGTTAATATATTACTGCTGATTTTGCCATGATATGCCATGTTTATATATTACTTCTGATTTAGTCACGAGATGCCAAGTTTATATATTACTGCTTATTTAGTCATGATATGCCAAGTTTATATATTATTGTTGATTTAGACATGAAATGCCAAGTTTATATATTAATGCGAATTTAGTAATGATATGCTAAATGTATACATTATTGCTGATTTAGTCATAATATGCCATGTTTATATATTATTGCTGATTTAGTCATGATATGCCATGTTTATATATTACTGCTGATTTTGCCATGATATGCCACATGTATACATTATTGCTGATTTAGTCATGAAATGCCAAGTTTATATATTACTGCTGATTTAGCCATGAAATTACAAGTTAATATATTACTGCTGATTTTGCCATGATATGCCATGTTTATATATTACTGTTGATTTAGTCATGAAATGCCAAGTTTATATATTACTGCAGATTTAGTAATGATATGCCAAATGTATACATTATTGCTGATTTAGTCATGATACGCCAAATTTATATATTACTGCTGATTTAGTCATGAAATGCCAAGTTCATATATAACTTTGTATTTAGTAATGATATGCCAAATGTATACATTATTGCTGATTTAGTCATGATATGCCATGTTTATATTTTACTGATGATTTTGCCATGATATGCCAAGTTTATATATTACTGATGATTTTGCAATGATATGCCATGTTTATATATTACTTCTGATTTAGTTATGATATGCCATGTTTATATATTACTGCTGATTTTGCCATTATATGCCAAGTTTATATATTACTTCTGATTTAGTCACAATATGCCAAGTTTATATATTACTGCTTATTTAGTCATGATATGCCAAGTTTATATATTATTGTTGATTTAGCCATGAAATGCCAAGTTTATATATTAATGCGAATTTAGTAATGATATGCCAAATGTATACATTATTGCTGATTTAGTCAAAATATGCCATGTTTATATATTACTGCTGATTTTGCGATGATATGCCATGTTTATATATTATTGCTGATTTAGTCATGATATGCCATGTTTATATATTACTGCTGATTTTGCCATGATATGCCACATGAATACATTATTGCTGATTTAGTCATGAAATGCCAAGTTTATATATTACTGCTGATTTAGCCATGAAATTACAAGTTAATATATTACTGCTGATTTTGCCATGATATGCCATGTTTATATATTACTGTTGATTTAGTCATGAAATGCCAAGTTTATATATTACTGCAGATTTAGTAATGATATGCCAAATGTATACATTATTGCTGATTTAGTCATGATATGCCATGGTAATATACTACTGCTGATTTAGTCATGATATACCAAGTTTATAAATTACTGCTGATTAATCATGATTTGCCAAGTTTATACATTACTGCTGATTTAGTCATGGTATGCCAAGTTTATATATTACTACGGATTTTGCCATGATATGACTAGTTTATACATTACTGCTGATTTAGTCTTGATATGCCAAGATTATACATTACTGGTGATTAATCATGATATGCCAAGTTTATACATTACTGCTGATTTAGTCATGGTATGCCAAGTTTATATATTACTACGGATTTTGCCATGATATGACTAGTTTATACATTACTGCTGATTTAGTCTTGATATGCCAAGATTATACATTACTGGTGATTTAGTCATGATATGCCAAGTTTATACATTACTGTTGATGTATTCATGATTTTCCAAGTGTAAACATTACTGCTGATTTAGTCATGATATGCCATGTTTAGATATGACTGCTTATTTTGCAATGATATGCCATGTTTATATATTACTGCTTATTTTGCAATGATATGCCATGTTTATATATTACTTCTGATTTAGTCACGAGATGCCAAGTTTATATATTACTGCTTATTTAGTCATGATATGCCAAGATTATACATTACTGGTGATTTAGTCATGATATGCCAAGTTTATTCATTACTGTTGATGTATTCATGATTTGCCAAGTGTAAACATTACTGCTGATTTAGTAATGATATGCCATGTTTAGATATTACTGCTTATTTTGCAATGATATGCCATGTTTATATATTACTTCTGATTTAGTCACGAGATGCCAAGTTTATATATTACTCCTTATTTAGTCATGATATGCCAAGTTTATATATTACTGTTGATTTAGCCATGAAACACCAAGTTTATATATTAATGGAAATTTAGTAATGATATGCCAAATGTATACATTATTGTTCATTTAGTCATGATATGCCATGTTTATATATTACTGATGATTTTGCAATGATATGCCATGTTTATATATTACTTCTGATTTAGTTATGATATGCCATGTTTATATATTACTGCTGATTTTGCCATTATATGCCAAGTTTATATATTACTTCTGATTTAGTCACAATATGCCAAGTTTATATATTACTGCTGATTTAGTCATGATATGCCAAGTTTATATATTACTGTTGATTTAGTCATGAAATGCTAAGTTTATATATTATTCTGGATTTAGTAATGATATGCCAAATGTATACATTATTGCTGATTTAGTCATGATATGCCATGTTTATATATTACTGCTGATTTTGCAATGATTGAAATGTTTATATATTATTGCTGATTTAGTCACGATATGCCATGTTTATATATTACTGCTGATTTTGCCATGATATACCAAATTTATACATTATTGCTGATTTAGTCATAAAAAGCCAAGTTTATATATTACTGCCTATTTAGCCATGAAATGACAAGTAAATATATTACGGCTGATTTTGCCATGATATGCCATGTTTATATATTACTGCTGATTTAGTCATGATATACCAAGTTTAAACATTACTGCTGATTTAGTCTTGATATGCCAAGATTATACATTGCTGGTGATTTAGTCATGATATGCCAAGTTCATATATTACTTCTGATTTAGTTATGATATGCTATGTTTATATATTACTGATGATTTTGCCATTATATGCCAAGTTTATATATTACTGTTGATTTAGTCATGAAATGCCATGTTTATAAATTACTGCTGATTTTGCCATGATATGCCAAGTTTATATATTACTGTTGATTTAGTCATGAAATGCCATGTTTATATATTACTGCTGATTTTGCCATGATATGCCATGTTGATATATTACTTCTGATTTAGTCATGATACGCCAAGTTTACATATTACTGTTGATTTACTCTTAAAATGGCATGTTTATATATCACTGCTGTTTTTTCCATTATATGCCAAGTTTAAATTTTACTTCTGATTTAGTCATGATACGCCAAGTTTATATATTACTGCTGATTTAGTCATGAAATGCCAAGTTCATATATAACTTTGTATTTAGTAATGATATGCCAAATGTATACATTATTGCTGATTTAGTCATGATATGCCATGTTTATATTTTACTGCTGATTTTGCCATGATATGCCAAGTTTATATATTACTTCTGATTTAGTTACGAGATGCCAAGTTTAAATATTACTGCTTATTTAGTCAAGATATGCCAAGTTTATATATTACTGTTGATTTAGTCACGAGATGCCAAGTTTATATATTAATGCTTATTTAGTCATGATATGCCAAATGTATACATTATTGCTGATTTAGTCATAATATGCCATGTTTATATATTACTTCTGATTTTGTGATGATATGCCGTGTTGATATATTACTTCTGATTTAGTCATGATATGCCAAGTTTATATATTACTGCTGATTTTGCCATGATATGTCATGTTGATATATTACTTCTGATTTAGTCATGATATGCCAAGTTTATATATTACTGTTGATTTAGTCATGAAATGCCAAGTTTTTATATTACTGCGGATTTAGTAATGATATGCCAAATGTATACATTATTGCTGATTTAGTCATGATATGCCATGTTTAGATATTACTGCTTATTTTGCCATGATATGCCATGTTTATTTATTACTTCTGATTTAGTCACGAGATGCCAAGTTTATATATTACTGCTTATTTAGTCATGATATGCCAAGTTTATATATTATTGTTGATTTAGCCATGAAATGCCAAGTTTATATATTAATGCGAATTTGGTAATGATATGCCAAATGTATACATTATTGCTGATTTAGTCATGATATGCCATGTTTATATATTACTGCTGATTTTGCAATGATATGCCTTGTTTATATATTACTTCTGATTTATTTATGATATGCCATGTTTATATATTACTGCTGATTTTGCAATTATATGCCAAGTTTATATATTACTTCTGATTTAGTCAAGATATGCCAAGTTTATATATTACTTCTGACTTAGTCATAATATGCCAAGTTTATATATTACTGTTGATTTTGTCATGAAATGTAATGTTTATATATTACTGCTGGTTTCGTCATGATATGCCATGTTGATATATTACTTCTGATTTAGTCATGATATGCCAAGTTTAAATATCACTGCTGTTTTAGTCAGGATATGCCAAGTTTATACAATATTGCTGATTTAGTCTTGAAATGCCATGTTTATATATTACTGCTGTTTTTTCCATTATATGCCAAGTTTATATATTACTTCTGATTTAGTCATGATATGCCATGTTTAGATATTACTGCTTATTTTGCCATGATATGCCATGTTTATATATTATTTCTGATTAAGTCACGAGATGCCAAGTTTATATATTACTGCTTATTTAGTCATGATATGCCAAGTTTATATATTACTCTTGATTTAGCCATGAAATGCCAAGTTTATATATTAATGATAATTTAGTAATGATATGACAAATGTACTCATTATTGCTGATTTAATCATGATATCCCATGTTTATATATTACTTCTGATTTAGTTATGATATGCCATGTTTATATATTTCTGCTGATTTTGCCATTATATGCCAAGTTTATATATTACTGCTGATTTTGCCATGATATGCCATGTTGATATATTACTTCTGATTTAGTCATAATATGCCAAGTTTATATATTACTTTTGATTTGCTCTTAAAATGCCATGTTTATATATTACTGCTGTTTTTTCCATTATGTGCCAAGTTTATATATTACTTCTGATTTAGTCATGGTATGCCAAGTTTATATATTACTGCTGATTTAGTCATGAAATGCCAAGTTCATATATTACTTCGGATTTAGTTATGATATGCCAAATGTATACATTATTGCTGATTTAGTCATGATATGCCATGTTTATATATTACTGCTGATTTTGCAATGATACGTCATGTTTATATATTACTGCTGATTTTGCAATGATATGCCATGTTTATATATTACTTCTGATTTAGTCAAGATATGCCAAGTTTATATATTACTGCTGACTTAGTCATAATATGCCAAGTTTATATATTACTGTTGATGTTGTCATGAAATGTAATGTTTATATATTACTGCTGGTTTTGTCATGATATGCCATGTTGCTATATTACTTCTGATTTAGTCATGATATGCCAAGTTTAAATATCACTGCTGTTTTAGTCAGGATATGCCAAGTTTATACAGTATTGCTGATTTAGTCTTGAAATGCCATGTTTATATATTACTGCTGTTTTTTCCATTATATGCCAAGTTTATATATTACTTCTGATTTAGTCATGATATGCCATGTTTAGATATTACTGCTTATTTTGCCATGATATGCCATGTTTATATATTACTTCTGATTTAGTCACGAGATGCCAAGTTTATATATTACTGCTTATTTAGTCATGATAAGCCAAGTTTATATATTACTGTTGATTTTGCCATGAAATGCCAAGTTTTTTATATTAATGCGAATTTAGTAATGATATGCCAAATGTATACATTATTGCTGATTTAGTCATGATATCCCATGTTTATATATTACTGCTGATTTTGCAATGATATGCCATGTTTATATATTACTTCTGATTTAGTTATGATATGCCATGTTTATATATTACTGCTGATTTTGCCATTATATGCCAAGTTTATATATTACTGTTGATTTAGTCATGAAATGCCATGTTTATATATTACTGCTGATTTTGCCATCATATGCCATGTTGATATATTACTTCTGATTTAGTTATGATATGCCATGTTTATATATTTCTGCTGATTTTGCCATTATATGCCAAGTTTATATATTACTGCTGATTTTGCCATGATATGCCATGTTGATATATTACTTCTGATTTAGTCATAATATGCCAAGTTTATATATTACTTTTGATTTGCTCTTAAAATGCCATGTTTATATATTACTGCTGTTTTTTCCATTATATGACAAGTTTATATATTACTTCTGATTTAGTCACGAGATGCCAAGTTTATATATTACTGCTTATTTAGTCATGATATGCCAAGTTTATATATTATTTTTGATTTAGCCATGAAATGCCAAGTTTATATATTAATGCGAATTTGGTAATGATATGCCAAATGTATACATTATTGCTGATTTAGTCATGATATGCCATGTTTATATATTACTGCTGATTTTGCAATGATATGCCTTGTTTATATATTACTTCTGATTTATTTATGATATGCCATGTTTATATATTACTGCTGATTTTGCCATTATATGCCAAGTTTATATATTACTTCTGATTTAGTCAAGATATGCCAAGTTTATATATTACTTCTGACTTAGTCATAATATGCCAAGTTTATATATTACTGTTGATTTTGTCATGAAATGTAATGTTTATATATTACTGCTGGTTTCGTCATGATATGCCATGTTGATATATTACTTCTGATTTAGTCATGATATGCCAAGTTTAAATATCACTGCTGTTTTAGTCAGGATATGCCAAGTTTATACAATATTGCTGATTTAGTCTTGAAATGCCATGTTTATATATTACTGCTGTTTTTTCCATTATATGCCAAGTTTATATATTACTTCTGATTTAGTCATGATATGCCATGTTTAGATATTACTGCTTATTTTGCCATGATATGCCATGTTTATATATTATTTCTGATTAAGTCACGAGATGCCAAGTTTATATATTACTGCTTATTTAGTCATGATATGCCAAGTTTATATATTACTCTTGATTTAGCCATGAAATGCCAAGTTTATATATTAATGATAATTTAGTAATGATATGACAAATGTATACATTATTGCTGATTTAATCATGATATCCCATGTTTATATATTACTTCTGATTTAGTTATGATATGCCATGTTTATATATTTCTGCTGATTTTGCCATTATATGCCAAGTTTATATATTACTGCTGATTTTGCCATGATATGCCATGTTGATATATTACTTCTGATTTAGTCATAATATGCCAAGTTTATATATTACTTTTGATTTGCTCTTAAAATGCCATGTTTATATATTACTGCTGTTTTCTCCAGTATGTGCCAAGTTTATATATTACTTCTGATTTAGTCATGGTATGCCAAGTTTATATATTACTGCTGATTTAGTCATGAAATGCCAAGTTCATATATTACTTCGGATTTAGTTATGATATGCCAAATGTATACATTATTGCTGATTTAGTCATGATATGCCATGTTTATATATTACTGCTGATTTTGCAATGATACGTCATGTTTATATATTACTGCTGATTTTGCAATGATATGCCATGTTTATATATTACTTCTGATTTAGTCAAGATATGCCAAGTTTATATATTACTGCTGACTTAGTCATAATATGCCAAGTTTATATATTACTGTTGATGTTGTCATGAAATGTAATGTTTATATATTACTGCTGGTTTTGTCATGATATGCCATGTTGCTATATTACTTCTGATTTAGTCATGATATGCCAAGTTTAAATATCACTGCTGTTTTAGTCAGGATATGCCAAGTTTATACAGTATTGCTGATTTAGTCTTGAAATGCCATGTTTATATATTACTGCTGTTTTTTCCATTATATGCCAAGTTTATATATTACTTCTGATTTAGTCATGATATGCCATGTTTAGATATTACTGCTTATTTTGCCATGATATGCCATGTTTATATATTACTTCTGATTTAGTCACGAGATGCCAAGTTTATATATTACTGCTTATTTAGTCATGATAAGCCAAGTTTATATATTACTGTTGATTTTGCCATGAAATGCCAAGTTTTTTATATTAATGCGAATTTAGTAATGATATGCCAAATGTATACATTATTGCTGATTTAGTCATGATATCCCATGTTTATATATTACTGCTGATTTTGCAATGATATGCCATGTTTATATATTACTTCTGATTTAGTTATGATATGCCATGTTTATATATTACTGCTGATTTTGCCATTATATGCCAAGTTTATATATTACTGTTGATTTAGTCATGAAATGCCATGTTTATATATTACTGCTGATTTTGCCATCATATGCCATGTTGATATATTACTTCTGATTTAGTTATGATATGCCATGTTTATATATTTCTGCTGATTTTGCCATTATATGCCAAGTTTATATATTACTGCTGATTTTGCCATGATATGCCATGTTGATATATTACTGCTGATTTAGTCATGAAATGCCAAGTTCATATATTACTTCGGATTTAGTAATGATATCCCAAATGTATACATTATTGCTGATTTAGTCATGATATGCCATGTTTATATATTACTGCTGATTTTGCCATGATATGCCATGTTTATATATTCTTCTGATTTAGTTACGAGATGCCAAGTTTAAATATTACTGCTTATTTAGTCAAGATATGCCAAGTTTATATATTACTGTTGATTTAGTCACGAGATGCCAAGTTAATATATTACTGCTTATTTAGTCATGATATGCCAAATGTATACATTATTGCTGATTTAGTCATAATATGCCATGTTTATATATTACTGCTGATTTTGCGATGATATGCCATGTTTATATATTATTGCTGATTTAGTCATAATATGCCATGTTTATATATTACTGCTGATTTTGCCATGATATGCCAAGTTTATATATTACTGCTGATTTTGCCATTATATGCCAAGTTTATATATTACTGTTGATTTAGTCATGAAATGCCATGTTTATATATTACTGCTGATTTTGCCATGATATGCCATGTTGATATATTACTTCTGATTTAGTCACGATATGCCAAGTTTATATATAACTGCTGATTTAGTCATGATATGCCAAGTTTATATATTACTGTTGATTTAGTCATAAAATGCCAAGTTTATATATTACTGCGGATTTAGTAATGATATGCCGAATGTATACATTATTGCTGATTTAGTCATGATATGCCATGTTTAGCTATTACTGCTTATTTTGCCATGATATGCCATGTTTATTTATTACTTCTGATTTAATTACGAGATGCCCAGTTTATATATTACTGCTTATTTAGTCATGATATGCCAAATGTATACATTATTGCTGATTTAGTCATGATATGCCATGTTTATCTATTACTGCTTATTTTGCCATGATATGCCATGTTTATTTATTACTTCTGATTTAATTACGAGATGCCCAGTTTATATATTACTGCTTATTTTGCCATTATATGCCAAGTTTATATATTACTTCTGATTTAGTCACGATATGCCAAGTTTATATATTACTGCTGGTTTCGTCATGATATGCCATGTTGATATATTACTTCTGATTTAGTCATGATATGTCAAGTTTAAATATCACTGCTGTTTTAGTCAGGATATGCCAAGTTTATAAAATATTTCTGATTTAGTCTTGAAATGCCATGTTTATATATTACTGCTGTTTTTTCCATTATATGCCAAGTTTATTTATTACTTCTGATTTAGTCATGATATGCCATGTTTAGCTATTACTGCTTATTTTGCCATGATATGCCATGTTTATTTATTACTTTTGATTTAGTCACGAGATGCCAAGTTTATATATTACTGCTTATTTAGTCATGATATGCCAAGTTTATATATTATTGTTGATTTAGCCATGAAATGCCAAGTTTATATATTACTGCTGATTTTGCAATGATATGAAATGTTTATATATTATTGCTGATTTAGTCATGATATGCCAAGTTTATATATTATTGTTGATTTAGCCATGAAATGCCATGTTTATATATTACTGCTGATTTTGCAATGATATGAAATGTTTATATATTATTGCTGATTTAGCCATGATATGCCATGTTTATATATTACTGCTGATTTTGCCATGATATGCCAAATTTATACATTATTGCTGATTTAGTCATGAAATGCCAAGTTTATATATTACTGCTGATTTAGCCATGAGATGAACAGTTAATATATTACTGCTGATTTTGCCATGTTATGCCATGTTTATATATTACTGCTGATTTAGTCATGATATACTAAGTTTATACATTACTGCTGATTTAGTCTTGATATGCCAAGATTATACATTACTTGTGATTTAGTCATGATATGCCAAGTTCATATATTACTGCAGATTTTGTAATGATATGCCAAATGTATACATTATTGCTGATTTAGTCATGAAATGTCATGTTTATATATTAATTCTGATTTAGTCCTGATCTGCCAAGTTTAAATATTACTGCTGTTTTAGTCAGAATATGCCATGTTTATACATTATTGCTGATTTAGTCTTCAAATGCCATGTTTATATATTAATGCTGATTTTGCCATTATATGACAAGTTTATATATTACTTCTGATTTAGTCATGATATGCCAAGTTTATATATAACTGCTGATTTAGTCATGATATGCCAAGTTTATATATCACTGTTGATTTAGACATGAAATGCCAAGTTTATATATTACTGCGGATTTAGTAATGATATGCCAAATGTATACATTATTGCTGATTTAGTCATGATATGCCATGTTTAGATATTACTGCTTATTTTGCCATGATATGCCATGTTTATTTATTATTGTTGATTTAGCCATGAAATGCCAAGTTTATATATTAATGCGAATTTGGTAATGATATGCCAAATGTATACATTATTGATGATTTAGTCATAATATGCCATGTTTATATATTACTGCTGATTTTGCAATGATATGCCATGTTTATATATTACTTCTGATTTAGTTATGATATGTCATGTTTATATATTACTGCTGATTTTGCCATTATATGCCAAGTTTATATATTACTTCTGATTTAGTCAAGATATGCCAAGTTTATATATTACTGCTGACTTAGTCATAATATGCCAAGTTTATATATTACTGTTGATTTTGTCATGAAATGTAATGTTTATATATTACTGCTGGTTTCGTCATGATATGCCATGTTGATATATTACTTCTGATTTAGTCATGATATGCCAAGTTTAAATATCACTGCTGTATTAGTCAGGATATGCCAAGTTTATACAATATTGCTGATTTTGTCTTGAAATGCCATGTTTATATATTACGCTGTTTTTTCCATTATATGCCAAGTTTATATATTACTTCTGATTTAGTCATGATATGCCATGTTTAGATATTACTGCTTATTTTGCCATGATATGCCATGTTTATATATTACTTCTGATTTAGTCACGAGATGCCAAGTTTATATATTACTGCTTATTTAGTCATGATATGCCAAGTTTATATATTACTGTTGATTTAGCCATGAAATGCCAAGTTTATATATTAATGCGAATTTAGTAATGATATGCCAAATGTATACATTATTGCTGATTTAGTCATGATATCCCATGTTTATATATTACTGCTAATTTTGCAATGATATGCCATGTTTATATATTACTTCTGATTTAGTTATGATATGCCATGTTTATATATTACTGCTGATTTTGCCATTATATGCCAAGTTTATATATTACTTCTGATTTAGTCACGTTATGCCAAGTTTATAATTTTACTGCTGATTTAGTCATAATATGCCATGTTTATATATTACTTCTGATTTAGTCATGAAATGCTAAGTTTATATATTATTCCGGATTTAGTAATGATATGACAAATGTATACATTATTGCTGATTTAGTCATGATATGCCAAATTTATATATTACTGCTGATTTAGCCATGAAATTACAAGTTAATATATTACTGCTGATTTTGCCATGATATGCCATGTTTATATATTACTGTTGATTTAGTCATGAAATGCCAAGTTTATATATTACAGCAGATTTAGTAATGAAATGCTAAGTTTATATATTATTCTGGATTTAGTAATGATATGCCAAATGTATACATTATTGCTGATTTAGTCATGATATGCCATGTTTATATATTACTGCTGATTTTGCAATGATAGAAATGTTTATATATTATTGCTGATTTAGTCATGATATGCCATGTTTATATATTACTGCTGATTTTGCCATGATATACCAAATTTATACATTATTGCTGATTTAGTCATGAAATGCCAAGTTTATATATTACTGCTGATTTAGCCATGAGATGAACAGTTAATATATTACTGCTGATTTTGCCATGATATGCCATGTTTATATATTACTTCTGATTTAGTCACGAGATGCCAAGTTTATATATTACTGCTTATTTAGTCATGATATGCCAAGTTTATATATTATTGTTGATTTAGACATGAAATGCCAAGTTTATATATTAATGCGAATTTAGTAATGATATGCTAAATGTATACATTATTGCTGATTTAGTCATAATATGCCATGTTTATATATTATTGCTGATTTAGTCATGATATGCCATGTTTATATATTACTGCTGATTTTGCCATGATATGCCACATGTATACATTATTGCTGATTTAGTCATGAAATGCCAAGTTTATATATTACTGCTGATTTAGCCATGAAATTACAAGTTAATATATTACTGCTGATTTTGCCATGATATGCCATGTTTATATATTACTGTTGATTTAGTCATGAAATGCCAAGTTTATATATTACTGCAGATTTAGTAATGATATGCCAAATGTATACATTATTGCTGATTTAGTCATGATACGCCAAATTTATATATTACTGCTGATTTAGTCATGAAATGCCAAGTTCATATATAACTTTGTATTTAGTAATGATATGCCAAATGTATACATTATTGCTGATTTAGTCATGATATGCCATGTTTATATTTTACTGATGATTTTGCCATGATATGCCAAGTTTATATATTACTTCTGATTTAGTTACGAGATGCCAAGTTTAAATATTACTGCTTATTTAGTCAAGATATGCCAAGTTTATATATTACTGTTGATTTAGTCACGAGATGTCAAGTTTATATATTAATGCTTATTTAGTCATGATATGCCAAATGTATACATTATTGCTGATTTAGTCATAATATGCCATGTTTATATATTACTGCTGATTTTGTGATGATATGCCATGTTGATATATTACTTCTGATTTAGTCATGATATGCCAAGTTTATATATTACTGCTGATTTTGCCATGATATGCCATGTTGATATATTACTTCTGATTTAGTCATGATATGCCAAGTTTATATATTACTGTTGATTTAGTCATGAAATGCCAAGTTTTTATATTACTGCGGATTTAGTAATGATATGCCAAATGTATACATTATTGCTGATTTAGTCATGATATGCCATGTTTAGATATTACTGCTTATTTTGCCATGATATGCCATGTTTATGTATTACTTCTGATTTAGTCACGAGATGCCAAGTTTATATATTACTGCTTATTTAGTCATGATATGCCAAGTTTATATATTATTGTTGATTTAGCCATGAAATGCCAAGTTTATATATTAATGCGAATTTAGTAATGATATGCCAAATGTATACATTATTGCTGATTTAGTCAAAATATGCCATGTTTATATATTACTGCTGATTTTGCGATGATATGCCATGTTTATATATTATTGCTGATTTAGTCATGATATGCCATGTTTATATATTACTGCTGATTTTGCCATGATATGCCACATGAATACATTATTGCTGATTTAGTCATGAAATGCCAAGTTTATATATTACTGCTGATTTAGCCATGAAATTACAAGTTAATATATTACTGCTGATTTTGCCATGATATGCCATGTTTATATATTACTGTTGATTTAGTCATGAAATGCCAAGTTTATATATTACTGCAGATTTAGTAATGATATGCCAAATGTATACATTATTGCTGATTTAGTCATGATATGCCATGGTAATATACTACTGCTGATTTAGTCATGATATACCAAGTTTATAAATTACTGCTGATTAATCATGATTTGCCAAGTTTATACATTACTGCTGATTTAGTCATGGTATGCCAAGTTTATATATTACTACGGATTTTGCCATGATATGACTAGTTTATACATTACTGCTGATTTAGTCTTGATATGCCAAGATTATACATTACTGGTGATTAATCATGATATGCCAAGTTTATACATTACTGCTGATTTAGTCATGGTATGCCAAGTTTATATATTACTACGGATTTTGCCATGATATGACTAGTTTATACATTACTGCTGATTTAGTCTTGATATGCCAAGATTATACATTACTGGTGATTTAGTCATGATATGCCAAGTTTATACATTACTGTTGATGTATTCATGATTTTCCAAGTGTAAACATTACTGCTGATTTAGTCATGATATGCCATGTTTAGATATGACTGCTTATTTTGCAATGATATGCCATGTTTATATATTACTGCTTATTTTGCAATGATATGCCATGTTTATATATTACTTCTGATTTAGTCACGAGATGCCAAGTTTATATATTACTGCTTATTTAGTCATGATATGCCAAGATTATACATTACTGGTGATTTAGTCATGATATGCCAAGTTTATTCATTACTGTTGATGTATTCATGATTTGCCAAGTGTAAACATTACTGCTGATTTAGTCATGATATGCCATGTTTAGATATTACTGCTTATTTTGCAATGATATGCCATGTTTATATATTACTTCTGATTTAGTCACGAGATGCCAAGTTTATATATTACTCCTTATTTAGTCATGATATGCCAAGTTTATATATTACTGTTGATTTAGCCATGAAACACCAAGTTTATATATTAATGGAAATTTAGTAATGATATGCCAAATGTATACATTATTGTTCATTTAGTCATGATATGCCATGTTTATATATTACTGATGATTTTGCAATGATATGCCATGTTTATATATTACTTCTGATTTAGTTATGATATGCCATGTTTATATATTACTGCTGATTTTGCCATTATATGCCAAGTTTATATATTACTTCTGATTTAGTCACAATATGCCAAGTTTATATATTACTGCTGATTTAGTCATGATATGCCAAGTTTATATATTACTGTTGATTTAGTCATGAAATGCTAAGTTTATATATTATTCTGGATTTAGTAATGATATGCCAAATGTATACATTATTGCTGATTTAGTCATGATATGCCATGTTTATATATTACTGCTGATTTTGCAATGATTGAAATGTTTATATATTATTGCTGATTTAGTCACGATATGCCATGTTTATATATTACTGCTGATTTTGCCATGATATACCAAATTTATACATTATTGCTGATTTAGTCATAAAAAGCCAAGTTTATATATTACTGCCTATTTAGCCATGAAATGACAAGTAAATATGTTACGGCTGATTTTGCCATGATATGCCATGTTTATATATTACTGCTGATTTAGTCATGATATACCAAGTTTAAACATTACTGCTGATTTAGTCTTGATATGCCAAGATTATACATTGCTGGTGATTTAGTCATGATATGCCAAGTTCATATATTACTTCTGATTTAGTTATGATATGCTATGTTTATATATTACTGATGATTTTGCCATTATATGCCAAGTTTATATATTACTGTTGATTTAGTCATGAAATGCCATGTTTATAAATTACTGCTGATTTTGCCATGATATGCCAAGTTTATATATTACTGTTGATTTAGTCATGAAATGCCATGTTTATATATTACTGCTGATTTTGCCATGATATGCCATGTTGATATATTACTTCTGATTTAGTCATGATACGCCAAGTTTACATATTACTGTTGATTTACTCTTAAAATGGCATGTTTATATATCACTGCTGTTTTTTCCATTAAATGCCAAGTTTAAATTTTACTTCTGATTTAGTCATGATACGCCAAGTTTATATATTACTGCTGATTTAGTCATGAAATGCCAAGTTCATATATAACTTTGTATTTAGTAATGATATGCCAAATGTATACATTATTGCTGATTTAGTCATGATATGCCATGTTTATATTTTACTGCTGATTTTGCCATGATATGCCAAGTTTATATATTACTTCTGATTTAGTTACGAGATGCCAAGTTTAAATATTACTGCTTATTTAGTCAAGATATGCCAAGTTTATATATTACTGTTGATTTAGTCACGAGATGCCAAGTTTATATATTAATGCTTATTTAGTCATGATATGCCAAATGTATACATTATTGCTGATTTAGTCATAATATGCCATGTTTATATATTACTTCTGATTTTGTGATGATATGCCGTGTTGATATATTACTTCTGATTTAGTCATGATATGCCAAGTTTATATATTACTGCTGATTTTGCCATGATATGTCATGTTGATATATTACTTCTGATTTAGTCATGATATGCCAAGTTTATATATTACTGTTGATTTAGTCATGAAATGCCAAGTTTTTATATTACTGCGGATTTAGTAATGATATGCCAAATGTATACATTATTGCTGATTTAGTCATGATATGCCATGTTTAGATATTACTGCTTATTTTGCCATGATATGCCATGTTTATTTATTACTTCTGATTTAGTCACGAGATGCCAAGTTTATATATTACTGCTTATTTAGTCATGATATGCCAAGTTTATATATTATTGTTGATTTAGCCATGAAATGCCAAGTTTATATATTAATGCGAATTTGGTAATGATATGCCAAATGTATACATTATTGCTGATTTAGTCATGATATGCCATGTTTATATATTACTGCTGATTTTGCAATGATATGCCTTGTTTATATATTACTTCTGATTTATTTATGATATGCCATGTTTATATATTACTGCTGATTTTGCAATTATATGCCAAGTTTATATATTACTTCTGATTTAGTCAAGATATGCCAAGTTTATATATTACTTCTGACTTAGTCATAATATGCCAAGTTTATATATTACTGTTGATTTTGTCATGAAATGTAATGTTTATATATTACTGCTGGTTTCGTCATGATATGCCATGTTGATATATTACTTCTGATTTAGTCATGATATGCCAAGTTTAAATATCACTGCTGTTTTAGTCAGGATATGCCAAGTTTATACAATATTGCTGATTTAGTCTTGAAATGCCATGTTTATATATTACTGCTGTTTTTTCCATTATATGCCAAGTTTATATATTACTTCTGATTTAGTCATGATATGCCATGTTTAGATATTACTGCTTATTTTGCCATGATATGCCATGTTTATATATTATTTCTGATTAAGTCACGAGATGCCAAGTTTATATATTACTGCTTATTTAGTCATGATATGCCAAGTTTATATATTACTCTTGATTTAGCCATGAAATGCCAAGTTTATATATTAATGATAATTTAGTAATGATATGACAAATGTACTCATTATTGCTGATTTAATCATGATATCCCATGTTTATATATTACTTCTGATTTAGTTATGATATGCCATGTTTATATATTTCTGCTGATTTTGCCATTATATGCCAAGTTTATATATTACTGCTGATTTTGCCATGATATGCCATGTTGATATATTACTTCTGATTTAGTCATAATATGCCAAGTTTATATATTACTTTTGATTTGCTCTTAAAATGCCATGTTTATATATTACTGCTGTTTTTTCCATTATGTGCCAAGTTTATATATTACTTCTGATTTAGTCATGGTATGCCAAGTTTATATATTACTGCTGATTTAGTCATGAAATGCCAAGTTCATATATTACTTCGGATTTAGTTATGATATGCCAAATGTATACATTATTGCTGATTTAGTCATGATATGCCATGTTTATATATTACTGCTGATTTTGCAATGATACGTCATGTTTATATATTACTGCTGATTTTGCAATGATATGCCATGTTTATATATTACTTCTGATTTAGTCAAGATATGCCAAGTTTATATATTACTGCTGACTTAGTCATAATATGCCAAGTTTATATATTACTGTTGATGTTGTCATGAAATGTAATGTTTATATATTACTGCTGGTTTTGTCATGATATGCCATGTTGCTATATTACTTCTGATTTAGTCATGATATGCCAAGTTTAAATATCACTGCTGTTTTAGTCAGGATATGCCAAGTTTATACAGTATTGCTGATTTAGTCTTGAAATGCCATGTTTATATATTACTGCTGTTTTTTCCATTATATGCCAAGTTTATATATTACTTCTGATTTAGTCATGATATGCCATGTTTAGATATTACTGCTTATTTTGCCATGATATGCCATGTTTATATATTACTTCTGATTTAGTCACGAGATGCCAAGTTTATATATTACTGCTTATTTAGTCATGATAAGCCAAGTTTATATATTACTGTTGATTTTGCCATGAAATGCCAAGTTTTTTATATTAATGCGAATTTAGTAATGATATGCCAAATGTATACATTATTGCTGATTTAGTCATGATATCCCATGTTTATATATTACTGCTGATTTTGCAATGATATGCCATGTTTATATATTACTTCTGATTTAGTTATGATATGCCATGTTTATATATTACTGCTGATTTTGCCATTATATGCCAAGTTTATATATTACTGTTGATTTAGTCATGAAATGCCATGTTTATATATTACTGCTGATTTTGCCATCATATGCCATGTTGATATATTACTTCTGATTTAGTTATGATATGCCATGTTTATATATTTCTGCTGATTTTGCCATTATATGCCAAGTTTATATATTACTGCTGATTTTGCCATGATATGCCATGTTGATATATTACTTCTGATTTAGTCATAATATGCCAAGTTTATATATTACTTTTGATTTGCTCTTAAAATGCCATGTTTATATATTACTGCTGTTTTTTCCATTATATGACAAGTTTATATATTACTTCTGATTTAGTCACGAGATGCCAAGTTTATATATTACTGCTTATTTAGTCATGATATGCCAAGTTTATATATTATTTTTGATTTAGCCATGAAATGCCAAGTTTATATATTAATGCGAATTTGGTAATGATATGCCAAATGTATACATTATTGCTGATTTAGTCATGATATGCCATGTTTATATATTACTGCTGATTTTGCAATGATATGCCTTGTTTATATATTACTTCTGATTTATTTATGATATGCCATGTTTATATATTACTGCTGATTTTGCCATTATATGCCAAGTTTATATATTACTTCTGATTTAGTCAAGATATGCCAAGTTTATATATTACTTCTGACTTAGTCATAATATGCCAAGTTTATATATTACTGTTGATTTTGTCATGAAATGTAATGTTTATATATTACTGCTGGTTTCGTCATGATATGCCATGTTGATATATTACTTCTGATTTAGTCATGATATGCCAAGTTTAAATATCACTGCTGTTTTAGTCAGGATATGCCAAGTTTATACAATATTGCTGATTTAGTCTTGAAATGCCATGTTTATATATTACTGCTGTTTTTTCCATTATATGCCAAGTTTATATATTACTTCTGATTTAGTCATGATATGCCATGTTTAGATATTACTGCTTATTTTGCCATGATATGCCATGTTTATATATTATTTCTGATTAAGTCACGAGATGCCAAGTTTATATATTACTGCTTATTTAGTCATGATATGCCAAGTTTATATATTACTCTTGATTTAGCCATGAAATGCCAAGTTTATATATTAATGATAATTTAGTAATGATATGACAAATGTATACATTATTGCTGATTTAATCATGATATCCCATGTTTATATATTACTTCTGATTTAGTTATGATATGCCATGTTTATATATTTCTGCTGATTTTGCCATTATATGCCAAGTTTATATATTACTGCTGATTTTGCCATGATATGCCATGTTGATATATTACTTCTGATTTAGTCATAATATGCCAAGTTTATATATTACTTTTGATTTGCTCTTAAAATGCCATGTTTATATATTACTGCTGTTTTTTCCATTATGTGCCAAGTTTATATATTACTTCTGATTTAGTCATGGTATGCCAAGTTTATATATTACTGCTGATTTAGTCATGAAATGCCAAGTTCATATATTACTTCGGATTTAGTTATGATATGCCAAATGTATACATTATTGCTGATTTAGTCATGATATGCCATGTTTATATATTACTGCTGATTTTGCAATGATACGTCATGTTTATATATTACTGCTGATTTTGCAATGATATGCCATGTTTATATATTACTTCTGATTTAGTCAAGATATGCCAAGTTTATATATTACTGCTGACTTAGTCATAATATGCCAAGTTTATATATTACTGTTGATGTTGTCATGAAATGTAATGTTTATATATTACTGCTGGTTTTGTCATGATATGCCATGTTGCTATATTACTTCTGATTTAGTCATGATATGCCAAGTTTAAATATCACTGCTGTTTTAGTCAGGATATGCCAAGTTTATACAGTATTGCTGATTTAGTCTTGAAATGCCATGTTTATATATTACTGCTGTTTTTTCCATTATATGCCAAGTTTATATATTACTTCTGATTTAGTCATGATATGCCATGTTTAGATATTACTGCTTATTTTGCCATGATATGCCATGTTTATATATTACTTCTGATTTAGTCACGAGATGCCAAGTTTATATATTACTGCTTATTTAGTCATGATAAGCCAAGTTTATATATTACTGTTGATTTTGCCATGAAATGCCAAGTTTTTTATATTAATGCGAATTTAGTAATGATATGCCAAATGTATACATTATTGCTGATTTAGTCATGATATCCCATGTTTATATATTACTGCTGATTTTGCAATGATATGCCATGTTTATATATTACTTCTGATTTAGTTATGATATGCCATGTTTATATATTACTGCTGATTTTGCCATTATATGCCAAGTTTATATATTACTGTTGATTTAGTCATGAAATGCCATGTTTATATATTACTGCTGATTTTGCCATCATATGCCATGTTGATATATTACTTCTGATTTAGTCACGATATGCCAAGTTTATATATAACTGCTGATTTAGTCATGAAATACCATGTTTATATATTACTGCTGATTTTGCCATTATATGCCAAGTTTATATATTACTTCTGATTTAGTCACGATATGCCAAGTTTATATATTACTGCTGTTTTAGTCAGAATATGCCATGTTTATACATTATTGATGATTTAGTCTTCAAATGCCATGTTTATATATTACTGCTGATTTTGCCATGATATGCCATGTTTATTTATTACTTCTGATTTAGTCACGAGATGCCAAGTTTATATATTACTGCTTATTTAGTCATGATATGCCTAGTTTATATATTACTGTTGATTTAGCCATGAAATGCCAAGTTTATATATTAATGCAAATTTAGTAATAATATGCCAAATGTATACATTATTGCTGATTTAGTCATGATATGCCATGTTTATATATTACTGCTGATTTTGCAATGATATGCCATGTTTATATATTACTTCTGATTTAGTTATGATATGTCATGTTTATATATTACTGCTGATTTTGCCATTATATGCCAAGTTTATATATTACTTCTGATTTAGTCAAGATATGCCAAGTTTATATATTACTGCTGTTTTAGTCAGGATATGTTAAGTTTATACAATATTGCTGATTTAGTCTTTTAATGCCATGTTTATATATTACTGCTGTTTTTTCCATTATATGCCAAGTTTATATATTACTTCTGATTTAGTCATGATATGCCATGTTTAGATATTACTGCTTATTTTGCCATGATATGCCATGTTTATATATTACTTCTGATTTAGTCACGAGATGCCAAGTTTATATATTACTGCTTATTTAGTCATGATAAGCCAAGTTTATATATTACTGTTGATTTTGCCATGAAATTCCAAGTTTTTTATATTAATGCGAATTTAGTAATGATATGCCAAATGTATACATTATTGCTGATTTAGTAATGATATCCCATGTTTATATATTACTGCTGATTTTGCAATGATATGCCATGTTTATATATTACTTCTGATTTAGTTATGATATGCCATGTTTATATATTACTGCTGATTTTGCCATTATATGCCAAGTTTATATATTACTGTTGATTTAGTCATGAAATGCCATGTTTATATATTACTGCTGATTTTGCCATCATATGCCATGTTGATATATTACTTCTGATTTAGTCACGATATGCCAAGTTTATATATAACTGCTGATTTAGTCATGAAATACCATGTTTATATATTACTGCTGATTTTGCCATTATATGCCAAGTTTATATATTACTTCTGATTTAGTCACGATATGCCAAGTTTATATATTACTGCTGTTTTAGTCAGAATATGCCATGTTTATACATTATTGCTGATTTAGTCTTCAAATGCCATGTTTATATATTACTGCTGATTTTGCCATGATATGCCATGTTTATTTATTACTTCTGATTTAGTCACGAGATGCCAAGTTTATATATTACTGCTTATTTAGTCATGATATGCCTAGTTTATATATTACTGTTGATTTAGCCATGAAATGCCAAGTTTATATATTAATGCAAATTTAGTAATAATATGCCAAATGTATACATTATTGCTGATTTAGTCATGATATGCCATGTTTATATATTACTGCTGATTTTGCAATGATACGCCATGTTTATATATTACTTCTGATTTAGTTATGATATGTCATGTTTATATATTACTGCTGATTTTGCCATTATATGCCAAGTTTATATATTACTTCTGATTTAGTCAAGATATGCCAAGTTTATATATTACTGCTGTTTTAGTCAGGATATGTTAAGTTTATACAATATTGCTGATTTAGTCTTGAAATGCCATGTTTATATATTACTGCTGTTTTTTCCATTATATGCCAAGTTTATATATTACTTCTGATTTAGTCATGATATGCCATGTTTAGACATTACTGCTTATTTTGCCATGATATGCCATGTTTATATATTACTTCTGATTTAGTCACGAGATGCCAAGTTTATATATTACTGCTTATTTAGTCATGATATGCCAAGTGTATACATTATTGCTGATTTAGTCATGATATGCCATGTTTAGATATTACTGCTTATTTTGCCATGATATGCCATGTTTATATATTACTTCTGATTTAGTCACGAGATGCCAAGTTTATATATTACTGCTTATTTAGTCATGATATGCCAAGTTTATATATTACTGTTGATTTAGCCATGAAATGCCAAGTTTATATATTACTGCTGATTTTGCCATTATATGCCAAGTTTATATATTACTGTTGATTTAGTCATGAAATGCCATGTTTATATATTACTGCTGATTTTGCCATGATATGCCATGTTGATATATTACTTCTGATTTAGTCACGATATGCCAAGTTTATATATTACTGCTGATTTAGTCATGAAATGCCATGTTTATATATTACTGCTGATTTTGCCATTATATGCCAAGTTTATATATTACTTCTGATTTAGTCACGATATGCCAAATTTATATATTACTGCTGACTTAGTCATAATATGCCAAGTTTATATATTATTGTTGATTTAGTCTTGAAATGATATGTTTATATATTACTGCTGTTTTTTCCATTATATGCCAAGTTTATATATTACTTCTGATTTAGTCATGAAATGCTAAGTTTATATATTATTCCGGATTTAGTAATGATATGCCAAATGTATAAATTATTGCTGATTTAGTCATAATATGCCATGTTTATATATTACTGCTGATTTTGCGATGATATGCCATGTTTATATATTATTGCTGATTTAGTCATGATATGCCATGTTTATATATTACTGCGGATTTTGCCATGATATGCCAAATTTATACATTATTGCTGATTTAGTCATGAAATGCCAAGTTTATATATTACTGCTGATTTAGCCATGAAATTACAAGTTAATATATTACTGCTGATTTTGCTATGATATGCCATGTTTATATATTACTTCTGATTTAGTCATGATCTGCCAAGTTTATACATTACTGCTGATTTTGCCATGATATACCAAGTTTATACATTACTGGTGATTTAGTAATGATATGCCAAGTTTATATATTAATGCAGATTTTGTAATGATATGCCAAATGTATACATTTATTGCTGATTTAGTCATGATATCCCATGTTTATATATTACTGCTGATTTTGCAATGATATGCCATGTTTATATATTACTTCTGATTTAGTTATGATATGCCATGTTTATATATTACTGCTGATTTTGCCATTATATGCCAAGTTTATATATTACTGCTGATTTTGCCATGATATGCCATGTTGATATATTACTTCTGATTTAGTCACGATATGCCAAGTTTATATATTACTGCTGATTTAGTCATGAAATGCCATGTTTATATATTACTGATGATTTTGCCATTATATGCCAAGTTTATATATTACTTCTGATTTAGTCACGATATGCCAAGTTTATATATTACTGCTGACTTAGTCATAATATGCCAAGTATATATATTACTGTTGATTTAGTCTTGACATGCCATGTTTATATATTACTGCTGTTTTTTCCATTATATGCCAAGTTTATATATTACTTCTGATTTAGTAATGATATGCCAAATGTATACATTATTGCTGATTTAGTCATGATATGCCATGTTTATATATTACTGCTGATTTTGCCATGATATGCCATGTTTATATATTACTTCTGATTTAGTTACGAGATGCCAATTTTAAATATTACTGCTTATTTAGTCAAGATATGCCAAGTTTATATATTACTGTTGATTTAGTCGTGAAATGCTAAGTTTATATATTATTTCGGATTTAGTAATAATATGCCAAATGTATACATTATTGCTGATTTAGTCATAATATGCCATGTTTATATATTACTGCTGATTTTGCGATGATATGCCATGTTTATATATTATTGCTGATTTAGTCATGATATGCCATGTTTATATATTACTGCTGATTTTGCCATGATATGCCAAATTTATACATTATTGCTGATTTAGTCATGAAATGCCAAGTTTATATATTACTGCTGATTTAGCCATGAAATTACAAGTTAATATATTATTGCTGATTTTGCTATGATATGCCATATTTATATATTACTGCTGATTTAGTCATGATATACCAAGTTTATACATTACTGGTGATTTAGTAATGATATGCCAAGTTCATATATTAATGCGAATTTGGTAATAATATGCCAAAGGTATACATTATTGCTGATTTAGTCATGATATGCGATGTTTAGATATTACTGCTTATTTTGCCATGATATGCCATGTTTATATATTACTTCTGATTTAGTCACGAGATGCCAAGTTTATATATTACTGCTTATTTAGTCATGATATGCCAAGTTTATATATTATTGTTGATTTAGCCATGAAATGCCAAGTTTATATATTAATGCAAATTTAGTAATGATATGCCAAATGTATTCATTATTGCTGATTTAGTCATAATATGCCATGTTTATATATTACTGCTGATTTCGCAATGATATGCCATGTTTATATATTACTTCTGATTTAGTTATTATATGTCATGTTTATATATTACTGCTGATTTAGTCATGAAATGCCAAGTTTATATATTACTGCCGATTTAGTAATGATATGCCAAATGTATACATTATTGCTGATTTAGTCATGATATGCCATGTTTAGATATTACTGCATATTTTGCCATGATATGCCATGTTTATTTATAACTTCTGATTTAGTCACGAGATGCCAAGTTTATATATTACTGCTTATTTAGTCATGACATGCCTAGTTTATATATTACTGTTGATTTAGCCATGAAATGCCAAGTTTATATATTAATGCGAATTTAGTAATGATATGCCAAATGTATACATTATTGCTGATTTAGTCATGATATGCCATGTTTATATATTACTTCTGATTTAGTTATGATATGCCATGTTTATATATTACTGCTGATTTTGCCATTATATGCCAAGTTTATATATTACTTCTGATTTAGTCACGATATGCCAAGTTTATATATTACTGCTGATTTAGTCATGATATGCCAAGTTTATATATTACTGTTGATTTAGTCATGAAATGCTAAGTTTATATATTATTCCGGATTTAGTAATGATATGCCAAATGTATTCATTATTGCTGATTTAGTCATGATATGCCATGTTTATATATTACTGCTGATTTTGCCATGATAAGCCATGTTTATATATTATTTCTGATTTAGTCACGATATGCCAAGTTTATAAATTATGATATGCCAAGTTTATATATTACTGCTGATTTAGTCATTATGTGCCAAGCTTATATATTATTGTTGATTTAGTCATGAAATGCCAAGTTTATATATTACTGCTGATTTATTCATGATATGCCAATTTTATATATTACTGCTGATTTAGTCATGAAATGCCAAGTTTATATATTACTGCGGATTTAGTAATGATATGCCAAGTTTATATATTACTGCTGATTGTTACGACTGTTAGGGAACTTGATAAAGACCTAGATGCAGACACAATCAATTTAATGAAGTGCAATACACTGAGGGTACGAACCTAGTTTGTAATATAGAGTAACACAGGAACACATAAAAGTTTGTAATCCAGCAGGAATGTGATAAGCTTGACGCCACGGGGAATGGCTATAATCCAGCAGGGAGAGGGTTAAAACGGATAAGCACAAACAGTACTGTAATCCAGCAGGTAGATGGTTAAAGCATATAAGCATAAACAGCATCTGTAATCCAGCAGGTAGATGGTTAAAGCATATAGGCATAAACAGCAACTGTAATCCAGCAGGTGGATGGTTAAAGCATATACACGTGAACACCAACTGTAATCCAGCGTGTAGATGGTCAAAGCATATAAGCATAAACAGTACTGTAATCCAGCAGTTAAATGGTTAAAGCATATAGAATGGTCGAAGTACAAACCGGGTTCAGTGGGACACAGGCAGATAGAATGGTAATAGGACAGTCCAGGATCAAGGGCACAGGCCGGTAGCGTAGTCAGGATACAATCCAGGGTCAAGATCAATCAAAAAAGTCGAATGGAGCAATACGCTGAGCAAGGAACACGAGAATCACCAAGCAAGGATTGCAATGTGATTCTCCATTTTGAATCCTACCGCGTCTGACGTGCACGCGACGGTTGTGATTTCATCTGGGACGCGCCTCCGTTTTCATTGGCAGCAGTGTGCGCGCTACCAGAGCGGGATTCCAGGTAAGTAGAACGGGGTATTCGGGGGATCTACTTCTTGGTAGATCCTGACAGTTCCCCCGCCCAAGACGAGACCTCCAGGCTCACCAACGACCAGGGCGATCAGGGTGCAACTCATGAAAGGTACGAACCAAGTCAGCTGCATGTACCATCCTTGCCGGCTCCCAGGATCTGTCACTTGGGCCATAACCCTTCCAATGGATGAGATATTGGAGTTGACCCCGATCCAATCTGGAGTAGAGAACCTCCTCAACCTCGTATTCTTCAATGCCGTCGACTAGAACGTGTCCCGGAGGAGGAACGTGTCTCCCAGGAAATGTACTGTCCACCCAAGGTTTAAGCAAAGAGACATGGAAAACTGGATGAATTTTTATAGAAGAAGGGAGTCTTACGACTACGGGTGAGATCACTTCTGAAACGGAAAAAGGACCAAAGAACTTGGGACCAAGTTTCTTTGTTGGACATGAAAGCTTCAGATGTCTTGTAGAGAGCCAAACTCTATCACCCACCTTGTAGAGTGGAGGCAAGGACCTGTGGCGATCAGCGAACATCTGTCACATCAGTGCCGTCGCGTTGCAGGACATGTCCTGCTTACCTTAGCCGCCGCTTGACACGCGCTTCTTCTGCGCGTGTAATACTTACCACAAGGCCATGTCCCGGATCCGCTGCTATGATTCCAGAAAATGTACGCATGCGCTTACGCAGTGCAGCGCATACTCCTCCACACTATCCGCTGCCTAAGAATTAGATATTGCCATAAGAAGTCCCTTCCACACGGCGGTGCCATCTTGGTTTTTATGCAACTTCCTAGTTTGCTTTCAAAGCTTATTTTCATCCCAGAGGCGGACACTTCTTGGTTTTATATGCTACTTCCTAGTTTGCTTTCCAAGCCTCATTTTCATCCCAGAGGCGGAGATATTTAAAGGCTCAGTCTGCATTCAACCTTTGCCTGTGATAGTGCCTTGAGCCTTTACTAGCGTTTTTGTACTTCCTATTCTATATCACTGTTGCCGAACTTTGCTACCTGACCTTGCCTGTTTGCCACCTGTCCTGACCTGTTGCCTGTTTTGACTTCGCCTGAACTCTGCCAGCCTCGACTTATCGCCTTCCTGACTACTCTTTTGTCTGTGTCCCTGTTACCTTCGCCTCGGTCCTGTTGCAGCTTCCAGTCCTGTTACCTCCGCCTCGGTCCTGTTTCACCATCCTATCCTGCACCTCCGCTTCGGTCCTGTTACAGATTCCAGTCCAGTACCTTAGTTTCTGCTTCGATACTCTGGTAGTAGTACAGAGTGCAAAAGACCAGGGGGAACGAAAGCTGAGGCTCAACCATAAGGTGGACTTCCTTCAGGTGGAAGAATTCTGTTATATTACCGGGGTTTGTTGCACTAACCTCTATCTCTCTGCAAAGCAGTTCCAACCTCGCTCCTGAACGTGACAACATCTTATAGCGTTGTTGAGCTTGTGTCAAGGTTCTGCGAAGTGAAGCATATGTGTCAGTGAGATTGCACACATGAATAGTAGCTGATGGAACACTACTGGTGATGGGTGCTCAAGGAAGCATAGATGGGTGGACGCCATGGGTGACAAAAAACGGAGACATCCCAATTGAGCTGTGTATATGATTGTTGTAGGCAAATTCTGCTAAAGGTAAATACTTGGCCCAATCATTTTGGAGATGGGTGGTGAAACAACGCAAATATTGTTCTAGTGTTTGATTGGTACGTTTAGTTTGACCATTACTCTGAGGATGGAATGCTGTATTGAGGGAGCGTTGTATATGTAGTTCCGTACAGAATACCTTCCAGAAGTGGGACGTAAACTTGGTGCCCCGATCAGAAACAATGTTTTTACAGGTCAAACCGTCAAGTCTAAAGATCTCTCGTATAAAAAGATCGGCAGTCTCAGTGGCAGAAGGAAGACCTGGACTGAGAACGAAATGTGCCATTTTAGTGAGACGGTCTACTACAACCATTAGTGTAGTGTATTGACGAGATGGCGGTAGGTCGGTAATAAAGTCCATAGAAATCTCTCCCTAGGTTCTGGTAGGTATGGGCAATGGTTGAAGTAACCCTGGAGGTTTGTGATGACCGTCTTTAGCACGGGCACATATGTCACAGGAGGAGATGAATCTTGTAATCTCTTCACTTAGTTTAGGCCACCAAAAAGTACGTTGAATCAGGTCTTGAGTTTGTTGAATGCCGCCATGGCCAGCCGCTGGGGAGTCATGATAGAATTGAAGTATTTGTAAACGCACATCAGGTGGAACATAAACTTTGTCTGAGTAATGGTGCAAACCATCTTTGTACACGTATTGATACCGTTTAGGTAGCGTAGTAACGGACGTTTTGGACCGGATAGCATCCCATATACTTTGTGTGGCGGCTAGAAAATTATCAGAAAGGAGTATGGTGTTAGGACCCTCCGAGTGGATCTCCTCCATCTCGGAGATTCTAGAAAGGGAATCAGCTTTTAGGTTACGGGAGCCAGGTCGGTAGGTGATATGCAGTTGTAAATGAGGGAAAAACAGTGCCTATCTGTCTTTTTATTGTGTTGGAGTCTTTTAGCGGTTAGTAGATATTAAAGGTTCTTATGATCGGTAAAAACCGTTATAGGGTGTAAAGCGCCCTCCAATAAGTGTCGCCATTCCTCCAGTGCGAGTTTTATCGCTAGAAGTTCTCGTTCTCTGGAATAGAAGGCTGTAACTGTTCGTCTTCTTGATGTCTCTGGGATAAGACAGCCGTATTTGAGACGTCCCCTTCTAGGGTGTATGGTCTTGAGGGATCAGGAGAGATAAGAATAGGTGCTGTAGTGAATCGTACTTTCAATGATTCAAAAGCGTCCTCGGCTGCATTCGTCCATTTGAATATCTTGTTCTTGGAAGTTAATGCGGTGATGGGTTGGATAAGTTTGTAGAAATGTCTAATGGATTTCCTGTAGAAAAACCCACAAAACGCTGTATGCTTTTTCTGTTGGTGGGGGTAGGTCATTGTAAAATTGCAGCAATATTCTAGGAATCCATCCGTATATTGTTAGGTGAAAGGATACATCCTAAAAATTCCAATGTTTTCTTTTCAAATTCACATTTCTCTAGTTTCGCATATAATCGATGTTGTCATAAACGGATGAGAACTGTGCGTACGTGTTCTCTATGAGACGTTAGGGGTGGCGAATAGATGAGGATGTCATCCAGGTAAATGATGACGAACTGATCCAGTATGTCATGAAAAATGTCATTCACAATATGTTGGAAGGTCGCGGGAGTGTTACATAAACCGAAAGGCATGACCAAATACTCAAAGTGTCCATAACGTGATCTAAATGCCGTCTTCCATTCATCCCCTCTCCTGATCCGGACCAGATTGTAACCAGCTCAAAGATCAATTTTCGTGAAAACCCGGGCTGAGGGTAAATGGTCCAATAGCTCAGGAATGAGAGGTAACGGGTAACCGTTCTTGGTTATATTGTTCATCTCTCTGTAATCAATACATTGTCGTAATCCCCCATATTTCTTCTTGACAAAGAATATACCTGCTCCTGCTGGTGAAGTGGAAGGATGTATGAATCCTTTAGCTAAATTCTCATCATTATATTCTTTGAAAGTAGCAAGTTCTGGTTCAGCAAGGGGGTATATTCTCCCTAATGGAATAGATGCTCTTTGGAGTAAGTCAATAGGGCAATCGTAGTCTCTATGGGGGAGAAGTACATTGGCATTTTTCTTATCAAAGACATCCTGAAATTAGGAATAAACAGCTGGTAAATTATTGAACGGATCCTGTTTCAACGTAACACACAAGGCAGGAGAAGTAAGGCACTGCTGATTACAAAATTTGGAGTTGAAGGATAAGACACCAGTCTCCCAATTGACGATAGGGTTATGTTTGCGTAACTATGGGAGGCCTCAAATAACGGGAAAAAGAGGAACTGGAACAATATAGAATTAAAGCATCTCCTGGTGCCCCTCACCGATGGTTACTATAAGTGGAACGGTCTCATGTGTGATAGGGCCTGTCTTCAGTGGGCTACCATCCACCAGTTGAATATGCATTGAAGACGATTTTTTGCGAGTAGGAATAGACATGGTTTTGGCTGAATCAATATCAAGGAAACATCCGCTGGCTCCCGAGTCGATCATGGCCATCATGGATATAGGGTCTTCAGTCCACTGTAGAAAGAGAGGTATAGATAAATGGGTTGTTTTGTAGGAGGATAAACTCCTATGGCTCCCTTTTAAAATGGAAAAATCCTTACCGTCAGGAACTCGTCGACAAGCGTGGCAGTCACGGTAAATACGACCAGATCTCCCACAGTTCAAGCATAGATTGGTTTCTGCATCGTGCTTTTTCTTCAGGGCACAACGGACCTCGTACCAACCCGATCTGTATAGGTTCCTCTGTCTGTAAGGGCGCAGGAGATCTGGACACCATATCAGAGGGATTGAAAGCAGGTACCATAGCATTAGGTAAAGATACTCGCTCAGCTCTTCGTTCCCGCAATCTTCGGTCAATCTGTATCACTAGCCGAGTAAGATCGTCAAGGGAGGATGGGATACCCACACGCTCCAACTCGTCCTTTAATCCATCGGACAATCCCAGACGAAATTGATCCAGCAGAGCTGATTCATTCCAAGTAGTCTCGAGAGCTACTCTTCTGAATTCGGTGATATATTCTTCAACTGGTCTTGTCTAAGAGCACGAATGGTGTTGGTTGCAGAGGAGATTCTAAATGGGTCTTCATATAATGAGTCCAGTGCTTGGCGAAAGGATCCTCATGACTCCAATAAAGGACTGTTGGTGTGTAGAAGGTGGTGAGCCCATACTTGGGGTTCTTCAGTAAGGAGAGAAATGACAGTGTGGATCTTGCCGAAATCAGAGGCATATGTACGTGGACGTAGATTGAACAAGATCTGACAGGTAGTGAGAAAGGTACGATATTTTTTTCTATCACATGAGAATTTCTCTAGTAGGGCTACTTGCGGTTTGAGTGCTGTAGCTCCTTCTACCATGATAGGAACTGGAGGAAGTGCAGGAGCTGCAATGGCAGGGTCTGGAACATTCACTGGATTGGCTTGTAGCTGTTGTATCTGTTGCTGCATAAGTGCTTGACCTACTTGTAGGTCCTGTACGGATTGATTAAGGTTGGTTAACTGTTGGGTAAGAGCAGTAATAGCATTCGTGAGGTCTGCGGTCTCCATGATTAGGCTGGCTTGGTGATTATGTTACAACTGTTAGGGAACTTGATAGAGACCTCGATGCAGACACAATCAACTTAATGAAGAGCAATACACTAAGGGTATGAACCTAGTTTGTAATATAGAGTAACACAGGAACACATAAAAGTTCGTAATCCAGCAGGAATGTGATAAACTTGACGCCACGGGAAATGGATATAATCCAGCAGGGAGAGGGTTAATGCATATAAGCATAACACAGCAATTGTAATCCAGCAGGTAGATGGTTAAAACGTATAAGCACAAACAGTACTGTAATCCAGCAGGTAGATGGTTAAAGCATATAAGCGTAAACAGCAACTGTAATCCAGCAGGTAGATGGTCAAAGCATATAAGCATAAACAGTACTATAATCCAGCAGGTAAATGGTTTAAGCATATAGAATGGTCGAAGTACAAACCGGGTTCTGTGGGACACAGGCAGACAGAGTGGTAATAGGACAGTCCAGGATCCAGTGCATAGGCAGGCAGAGTAGTCAGGATACAATCCTGGGTCAAGATCAATCAAAAAAGTTAAATGGAGCAATACGCTGAGCAAGGAACATGAGAATCACCAAGCAAGGATTGCAAGGTGATTCTCCCTTTTGAATCTTCCCGCGTCTGACGTGCACGCGGCGGGCGTGAAGTCATCAGGGACACGCCTCCGATTTCATTGGCAGCAGTATGCGCAACTACCGGAGCGGGATTCCAGTAAAGTAGAACGGGGTATTAGGGGGATCTACTTCGTGTTAGATCCTTACACTGATTGAGTCATGATATGCCAAGTTTATATATTACTGCTGATTTTGCCATGATAAGCCAAGTTTATACATTACTGCTTTTTTAGTCACGTAATGCAGAGTTCATATATTACTGCTGATTTAGTCATGATATACCAAGTTTATATATTACTGCTGATTAATCATGATATGCCAAGATTATACATTACTGATGATTTAGTCTTGATATGCCAAGATTATATATTACTGGTGATTTAGTCATGATATGCCAAGTTTATATATTACTTCTGATTTAGTCATGATATACCAAGTTTATATATTACTGCTGATTAATCATGATATGCCAAGATTATACATTACTGATGATTTAGTCTTGATATGCCACGATTATACATTACTGGTGATTTAGTCATGATATGCAATGTTTATATATTGCTGCTGATTTAGTCATGATATACCAAGTTTATATATTACTGCTGATTAATCATGATATGCCAAGATTATACATTACTGATGATTTTGTAATGATGTGCCAAATTTATACATTATTGATGATTTAGTCATGAAATGCCATGTTAATATATTACTGCTGATTTTGCCATGATATGCCAAGTTTATATATTACTTCTTATTTAGTCACGATATGCCCAGTTTATGTATTATTGCTGATTTAGTCATGATATGCCATGTTTATATATTACTGCTGATTTTGCTATTTTATGCCAAGTTTATATATTACTTCTGATTTAGTCACGATCTGCCAAGTTTATATATCACTGCTGATGTAGTCATGATATGCCAGGTTAATTTATTTCTGCTGATTTTGCCATGATATGTCAGGTTTATACATTAATGCTGATTTAGTCATGATATGCCAAGTTTATATATTGATGCTGATTTAGTCACGATATGCCAAGTGTATATATTACTGCTGATTTAGTAATGATATGCCAAATTAATACATTATTGCTGATTTAGTCAAGAAATGCATTGTTTATATATTACTGTTGAAATAGTCATGAAATGCCAAGTTTATATATTACTGCTGAATTAGTCATGATATGCCATGTTTAGATATTACTGCTGATTTAGTAATGATATGCCAAATTAATACATTATTGCTGATTTAGTCAAGACATGCATTGTTTATATATTACTGTTGATTTAATCATGATATCCCAGGTTAATTTATTACTGCTGATTTTGCCATGATATGTCAGGATTATACATTACTGCTGATTTAGTCATGATATGCCACGTTTATATAATGATGCTGATTTAGTCACGATATGCCAAGTTTTCATATTACTGCTGATTTAGTAATGATATGCCAAATTAATACATTGTTGCTGATTTAGTCAAGAAATGCATTGTTTATATATTACTGTTGAAATAGTCATGAAATGCCAAGTTTATATATTACTGCTGATTAATCATGATATGCCAAGATTATACATTACTGATGATTTAGTCTTGATATGCCAAGATTATACATTACTGGTGATTTAGTCATGATGTGCAATGTTTATATATTGCTGCTGATTTAGTCATGATATACCAAGTTTATATATTACTGCTGTTTAATCATGATATGCCAAGATTATACATTACTGATGATTTAGTCTTGATATGCCAAGATTATACATTACTGGTGATTTAGTCATGATATGCCAAGTTTATATATTACTTCTGATTTTGTCATGATATGCCATGTTTATATATTACTGCTGATTTAGTCATGATATACCAAGTTTATATATTACTGCTGATTTAGTCATGATATGCCAAGTTTTTATAATACTGTTGATTTTGCCATGATATGCCATGTTTATATATTGCTGCTGATTTAGTCATGATATACCAAGTTTATATATTACTGCTGATTAATCATGATAAGCCAAGATTATACATTACTGGTGATTTTGTAATGATGTGCCAAATTTATACATTATTGATGATTTAGTCATGAAATGCCATGTTTATATATTACTGCTGATTTTGCCATGATATGCCAAGTTTATATATTACTTCTTATTTAGTCACGATATGCCCAGTTTATGTATTACTGCTGATTTAGTCATGATATGCCATGTTTATATATTACTGCTGATTTTGCTATTTTATGCCAAGTTTATATATTACTTCTGATTTAGTCACGATCTGCCAAGTTTATATATCACTGCTGATGTAGTCATGATATGCCAGGTTAATTTATTTCTGCTGATTTTGCCATGATATGTCAGGTTTATACATTAATGCTGATTTAGTCATGATATGCCAAGTTTATATATTGATGCTGATTTAGTCACGATATGCCAAGTGTATATATTACTGCTGATTTAGTAATGATATGCCAAATTAATACATTATTGCTGATTTAGTCAAGAAATGCATTGTTTATATATTACTGCTGAATTAGTCATGATATGCCATGATATGCTGATTTTGCCATGATATGTCAGGATTATACATTACTGCTGATTTAGTCATGATATGCCACGTTTATATATTGATGCTGATTTAGTCACGATATGCCAAGTTTTCATATTACTGCTGATTTAGTAATGATATGCCAAATTAATACATTGTTGCTGATTTAGTCAAGAAATGCATTGTTTATATATTAATGTTGAAATAGTCATGAAATGCCAAGTTTATATATTACTGCTGATTTTGCCATGATATGTCAGGTTTGTACATTACTTCTGATTTAGTCATGAAATGCATTGTTTATATATTACTGTTGATTTAGTCATAAAATGCCAAGTTTATATATTACTGTTGATTTAGTAATGATATTCCAAAATGTATACATTATTGCTGATTAAGTCATGATATGCCATGTTTATATATTACTGCTGATTTTGTCATGATATGCCATGTTTATATATTACTTCTGATTTTGTTATGATATACCAAGATTATATATTTGCAGAAAGAAAAGTCCTGCGCTCACTCCCATCACTGGGCGGCTGCAACGACTACAGTACACATCAGCCCCAATATATAGTAAAAACCAAAGAAAAACAAGTTACCTGTGCTCTCTCCTTTATCCCTATGTTTTTTTTTTAAAAACAAATGGAGGTTTTTTAGTTACCTCCAATGGCCATGTGAGGATGAGCCCATCTGCCAACGTCAAGGCAGACCCCCCTTGGTGGGTCCTAACTCTAACCATTCACCTTGCTTCTTTGAGCCTCTGGCAAAAATCTTTAATGAGACAGAAAGGGGTATTTTTTATATACCCCCCTATACCTTATTAACCCTTAATAGGGAACACATGGGATGGGCGGCTGCATTGTAACAAGGCTGAGTAATACAAAAAATGGATACAAATGCAGAAAGAAAAGTCCTGCGCTCACTCCCATCACTGGGCGGCTGCAACGCCTACAGTACACATCAGCCCCAATATATAGTAAAAACCAAAAAAAAACAAGTTAACCTGCACTCTTTTCCTTTATTCCTATGTATTTTTAAAACAAATGGATGTTTTTTAGTTACCTCCAATGGCCATGAGAGGATGAGCCCACCTGCCAACGTCAAGGCAGACCCCCCTAGGTGGGTCCTAACTCTAACCATTCACCTTGCTTCTTCAAGATTATATATTACTGTGGATTTAGTAATGATATGCCAAAATTATACATTATTGCTGATTTAGTCATGAAATGCATGGTTTATATATTTCTGTTGATTTAATCATGAAGTGACAAGTTTATATATTACTGTGGATTTTGTAATGATATGCCAAACTTTATACATTATTGCTGATTTAGTCATGATACGCCATGTTTATATATTACTTCTGATTTAGTCATGATCTGGGAAGTTTATAGATTGATGCTGATTTAGTCACAAAATGCCAATTTTATATATTACTGCTAAATTTAGTCACGATATCCCATGTGTATATATTACTTCTGATTTAGTCACAATATGCCAAGTTTATATATTACTGCTGATTTAGTAATGATTTGCCAAATTTATACATTATTGCTGATTTAGTCATGAAATGCATTGTTTATATATTACTGTTGATTTAGTAATGAAATGCATTGTTTATATATTGCTGTGGATTAAGTAATTATATGCCGAAATTATACATTATTGTTGATTTAGTAATGAAATGCATTGTTTATAAATTACTGTTGATTTAGTCATGAAATGCCAAGTTTATATATTACTGTGGATTTAGTAATGATATACCAAAATGTATACATTATTGCTGATTTAGTCATGATAAGACATGCTTTTATATTACTGCTGATTTTGCCATGATATGACTAGTTAATATACTCTGCTGATTTAGTCAGGATATGCCATGTTTATATATTACTACTGATTTTCCCATGATATGCCATGTTTATATAATTCTGCGTATTTTGCCATGATATGACTACTTTATATATTACTGCTGATTTAGTCCTGATATGCCAATTTTATATATTACTGCTTATTTAGTCATGAAATGCCAATGTTATGCTTTACTGCTGATTTAGTCATGATTTGACAAGTTTATATATTACTTCTGATTTAGTCACGATATGCCAAGTTTATGTATTACTGCTGATTTAGTCATGATATGCCAAGTTTATATATTACTGTTTATTATTCATAAAATGCAAAGTTTATATAATACTGCTGATTTAGTCATGATATGCCAAGTTTATATATTACTGCGGATATTGCCATGATATGACTTCTTTATATATTACAGCTGATTTAGGGATGATATCCCATGTTTATATATTACTTCTGATTTAGTCATGATCTGCCAAGTTTATACATTAATGCTGATTTAGTCATGAAATGCCATGTTTATATATTACTGCTGATTTTGCCATGATATGCAAAGTTTATATATTACTGCGGATTCAGTAATGATATGCCACATTTATACATTATTGCTGATTTAGTCATGATATGCCATGTTTATATATCACTGCGAATTTTGCCATGATATCCGAAATTTATTTATTACTTCTTATTTAGTCATGATATGCCAAGTTTATATATTACTGCTGATTTACTCATGATATGCCATGTTTATATATTACTGCTGATTTTGTCATGATATGTCATGTTTATATATTACTTCTGATTTAGTCATGATAAACCAAGTTTATATATTACTGTGGATTTAGCAATGATATGCCAAAATGTATACATTATTGCTGATTTAGTCATGATAAGCCATTCTTATATAATTCTGCGGATTTTGCCATGATATAACTACTTTATATATTACTGCTGATTTAGTCATGATATGCCAATTTTATATATTACTGCTTATTTAGTCATGATATGCCAATTTTATGCATTACTGCTGATTAAGTCATGATTTGACAAGTTTATATATTACTTCTGATTTAGTCATGATATGCCAAGTTTATTTATTACTCCTGATTTAGTCATGATATGCCAAGTTTATATATTACTGTTTATTATTCATAAAATGCCAAGCTTATATAATACTGCTGATTTAGTCATGATATGCCCAGAAGCCCACCCCACCCCCTGACCCCCGCTATGTATTGCCTCCCTCTCAGTTGGAGATGATGGAGACTACGCAGCTTGGTAGCAGATGTTCACCCCTGCGTCTCCTGACATAGGCTATGCCATTCGTCCCGTGAATGTTGAACTTACTTTCGTCTGAGAAGATGACCTTCTCCCACATGTCCAGTGTCCAGGCCTTGTGGGCTCTCAACCCACCTTAGAATCTTGGCTCTAGCGGTTTCCGTCTGCAAGGGTTTCTTGTGGCGGCGCCTTGCGATGAGCCCTGCATTGCACAACCTTCTCCTTGCCGTTCTGTTGCTGACCGTGGCCCCAGTGGCTAATCACCAATCCCGGTTGATTTGCAGTGACATGAGCCAGCGATAACGCAGGCAGAGCCATACCAGCAGCCTGTCTTGTGAAGCGGTCGTGCACCTTCTCCGCCCTCGACCTTTCCTCTGCTCCATATTGCCAGTCTGAGCGTACCTCTTCTGCCAGCGACTCACTGTGGACCGGTGTGTTTGAATCCGGTCAGCAATCTGCCGGGACAACAGACCTTTGTTGTATAGTGCGAGCAATACAGCCTTGACTTCTGGAGTCAGTTGCATCTTCAGGCCGGAATCTGACCGGGGTCCGGCTCCGTGATGAGCTGGAATAAAGAACCGAGGGTGAGGGTAATTCCAGTGCCCACACACGCACACACACTCACAGAACTGTTATCGTTTTTTTTTTAAATAAGTATTAATGGTAAAAGGCTACCATACTTTACTTAAACACTGGCGCGATAATTATGTCCACTACTGTATATGGTGGAGTTACCCACTTATACAGTAATAATGCCAAATAATCTAGAAGAGCATTCAATAAGTTAAAGATAACAACATTAAACTGACTCCAGAACTTGTGCATTTAGGCCATACCCCGTTTCCGGTTAAAACCCCCCAGATGAGACTGATTAAGGCAGCAAAGACAGTGATACCTCTGTATTGGAAGAGGTGTGAATCTCCTCCCCTAGACAGCTGGATAAAACAAATATATTAAATTAGGAAAGATGAAGGAGAAGCACAGGGGATTCGGAATATACCCTGTTGGCATAAATGGGATCAATAGTGCTAAGCTATCATATAGTGATAGTAGGGTATAACAACTAGATTAAAGATTAAAGAAGGCACTTGGGGACACACAGGGGTTCTGGAGTAACTGGGATATCTAATTGAGCAATATCAAGCGCTTACAGGAGGGGGAATTTTCTTAGTGTTAAGGAGAGGCCTTTTTCCCATATGTGACATGTTTATGACAATGACATCTCCTCGAGACTGCCCTTGGTGGCGAGGCCTGATTTGATGCTACCTGAGCTGAATGAGGTGTATGTGGGTGTGAGTGTAGTTATGAGAGGGGTATACGTGCTTATTGGTGGTTCTAGATAAGGGATAGAATGTGTTATATGCAGGAAGTGCTGATACTTGATTGAGTTTATTTTTTGTGTTTTCAATTTTTTACGTAGGGGTTTATTCTTATATTGAGTAATCATTTATTGGTATGAAATGAAAGTAAAATTCTATGCAATTATAAAAATATGTATACATGTGTGCTAGTAAATGGACACTTTTTATCCTCAGTAAAGTGAATTGTCATTTTGACACAACAGGTTTACTTAAATAATAAAGAAATATAAAAAATTCCCAGATTTTACTTTAAAAATCGGATCACCTTGTCATAAATATATGTATTCATTTAGATATATTTATTCATGTTGATTAGATCAGATCAATGAATAAACTCTTCTGGTTTTGCCTACTTTACACATACATTATATATGCTCAATATAAAAGTCCCAGTGTATTCAAAGAGGTGACTGCCATAGAGGTCAAGCACAAAGCTGGTTGCAGTTAGTGATAACTGTAAGTTTAAAAGTACTTTTCTTTCAAAGGCTGATTTGCTATTTTTTTTAACCAGTTACTGATGCATTCATAGATGTAACTTTTTTTAATAATATAGTGATTCTACAAGTATTGTACGTAAAGCTATGTTATTAATGTTAGAGATCAGAGTGACAGACACTCCGAATACTGGTTATTTCTCAAATGTGCAGATGTTTCATGCTGCACCATAGATAACTATCCTATCCAGCCTGTTTAGAACCCAACCCCATGGCAACATCCATAACAGAACCCGCTGCTCCCAGAGACCTGAGATTCAAACACAAACAGCAAACAGTCACAGTGTCTTCTTCTGGGAGTAAAGCAGTGTCAGTCTCCTCTCTCTGCCCTTCTTGATAAGTGTTAGCTTTGGCCATCCATTGAAGAGCCTTGCTATCCTTCACTATTGGAGATGTTTAAGATGCGTGAACAGCTGGCATCATTACAGCAGCCTCAACAGACTTTTCATCATGTTCAAGGGACCACAATTCAGAGACAGAGACAGGTGGCCAGACCTGGTAAGTTTTGGGATACAAGACATAGTAATTTTTTTCTTCATTGTAATTTACATATGATTTATGAATGATAAATATGATCAAATCTGGCATGATAAAAATAACTAAATATGAACAAGTGCTCAAAGTTAGAGGTTGGAGAATATTTTTCAAATCTGCTTTTATTAAATGAGTATAGTAATTTCCTTGTCAGTTCCTTGCTTAGTGAATAGATTCAACAGGTATATAATAAATACAATTTCTTACCATCATATGATATCTCTCTCTATGTAAAGTCTCTCTTTGTCAGTTTTGCGCAAGGAAACTAGACAATGAGCACAAATAAAATAAACTTTAATTAAAAAAAGTACCTTTGTACATTGTATTTAATAAGCCAATGGAAAAACTTAAAGGTCTATTCACTACAAAGTTAACAGACAAGTGAACTACATAAAATCAGTCATTAATCAGGGAGTTCTCCAATACTTGATTTTGGCAGTTTATACTCAATATGGTATATACATTATGCCCCATCTACAACACAGTATATACTTTAGTGATACTCCACAGCTGTCCTTGCAAAAATGAGGAGAGCAGACGTTATCATGGAACCAGAGGAACGTGAAGGTTATTATTTTAACTTGCTTCCTGGGAAAATGTACTAAAAGGAACTTATTGAAAATAAGAAAAAATAATGGAGACAGAGTGTCTCTAAATTCTTCTAGGTTTTCTGGAAGATCACGATAGGTTAGAAATTCTTATGAATGGGGACTCTATTTCGGTTTATGTTCATTACTGCCGATTTAGTAATGATATGCCAAGTTTTACATTACTGTTGATTTTGCCATAATATGCCAAGTTTATACATTACTGCTAATTTAGTCATGATATGCCAAGTTTTTATATTACTGCTGATTCTGCCATGATATGCCAAGTTTATATATTACTGCGGATTTAATAAAGATGTGGCAAGTTTGTATATTACTGCTGATTTAGTCATGATATGCCAAGTTTATATATTACTGCTGATCTTGGTATAATATGCCAAGTTTGTACATTACTGCAGATTTAGTCATGATATGCCACATTTATACATTACTGCTGATTTAGAAATAATATGCCAAGTTTTACATTACTGTTAAGTTTGCCATGATGTGCCACATTTATAAATTACTGCTGATTTAGACATAATGTGCCAAATTTATATATTACTGCTAATTTAGTCATGATATGCGAAATATATATATTACTGCTAATTTAGTCATGATATGCCAAGGTAATATATTACTGCTTATTTTTTCATGACATTTCATGTTTATATATTAGTACTGATTTATTCATGAAATGCCACGTTTATATATTACTGCTGATTTAGCCATGTTATGCCAAGTTTATACATTACTGCTTATTTAGTCATGAAATGTCACGTTTATTCATTACTGCAAATTTTGCCATGGTATGCCAAGTTTATGCATTACTGATGATTTAGTCCTGAGAGCCGAACAGGCAGCATGGAGGAGACCATGCTTCCTGCCACTAGCCACCAGGGAAAGGTAAGTGCTGTGAATATGGGGGGATTTGGGCAAATTGGATGTGGGATATTAAATGCAAATAACACTGGCATATTATTGGGCAATTAGCAGGGGCATATTAAATGGCAAATAACTCTGCATATTATTGGGCAAATTTGCTGGGGCATATTACATGGCAAATAACACTGGCATATTATTGGGCAAATTAGCAGGGTCATATTAAATGGCAAATAACACTGACATATTATTGGGCAAATTAGCAGGGGCATATTAAATGTCAAATAACACTGGCATATTATTATGCAAATTAGCAGAGGCATATTAAATGTCAAATAACACTGGCATATTATTGAGCAAATTAGCAAGGGCATATTAGATGGCAAATAACACTGGCATATTATTGGGCAAATTAGCAGGGGCATATTAAATGGCAAATAACACTGGCATATTATTGAGCACATTGGCTGGGGATTATTAATGGCAAATAACACTGGCATATTATTGGGCAAATTGGCTGGGGCATATTAAATGGCAGAATAACACTGGCATATTATTGGGCAAATTGGCTTGGGAATATTAATGACAAATTATACTGGCATAATATTGTGCAAATTGGCAGGGGCATATTCAATGGAAAATACTGGCATATTATTGGGCAAATTGGCTGGGGAATATTAATGAAAAAATAATACTGGCATATTATTGGGCAAATTGGCTGGGGCATATTAATGGAAAATGATACTGGCATATTATTGGGCAAATCAGCTGGGGAATATTAATAACAAATAAAATTGGCAATGTGCATGTAAATGGGGTGATGGGGCATGTCCTTGGTGTGCAACGTGGGTTATGGGTCATGTCGTGGGTGTGCATCGTGGGGGGCAAAATTTGTATACCTAGGGCAGCACAAAACCAAGATACACCACTGATGCCAAGTAATATATTACTGCGGATTTATACATGAAATTCCACATTTATATATTACTACTGATTTAGCCATGATATGCCAAGTTTACGTATTACTTATGATTTAGTCATGATTTGCGAAGTTTATATATTACTGTTGATTTAGTCATGAAATGCCAAGTTCATATATTACTTCGGATTTAGTAATGATATGCCAAATGTATACATTATTGCTGATTTAGTCATGAAATGCAATATTTATATATTACTGCTGATTTAGTCATGAAATGCCAAGTTTATATATTGCTGCTTCTTTGGTCATGAAGTGCCAAGTTTATAAATTATGCGGATTTAGTAATGAAATGCCAAGTTTATATATTAATGTGAATTTAGTAATGATATGCCATGTTTTACAATACTGTTGATTTTGCCATGATATTCCAAGTTATACATTACTGCTGATTTAGTCATGAAATGTCAATTGTATATATTACAGCTGATTTAGTCATGATATGTCAAGTTTATATATTACTGCTGATTTAGTCATGATATGCCAAGTTTATACATTACTGCTGATTTAGTCATGACATGCCAAGTTTATATATTACTGCTGATTTAGTCATGAAATGTCAATTGTATATATTACAGCTGATTTAGTCATGATATGTCAAGTTTATATATTACTGCTGATTTTGCCATGAAATGCTTGCCATGTAAAGCCAAGTTTATCTATTAATGCTGATTTTGTCATGACATTCCAAGTTTATATATTACTGCTGATTTTGCCATGAAATTTCAAGTTTATATATTACTGCGGATTTAGTAAAGATGTTCCAAGTTTACATAGTACTTGTCAGGTCCCAGACCCGCTGAGGTCCCCTACCTGGCACTGCCTCTTCCAGGCTCCACGCAGCCCCGCCGGGGAGCAGCTCGAGCGCGAGGTAGGCCGCATCCCTGGCCAGTGGTAGCTCGCATCCCATGTTTTACAAGCATGTGTACTAGGCAGGCTGCAGGGGGGGCGTGTCCTGTGTCCCGCTAGCTTGCCCTCATTGGCTAAAGCAAGGAGGAGGGAATAGGAGGTAGGCATCTGTTCTGCCTCCCTCCCTAGGCTTCCCAGGGAGAGGGGTGTGTATCTCACTCAACAGCTCGGGGTGTTGGCTCAAACCGTGCAATATATACAGGAACATCAGCAACTTCTCCATGGTTAGTTACACCCTCTCCAACAAGCTTCACTCCCACCTCCAGCTCACGGTATTCCCCAACACCCACCCCCCTGGAGGGAGCCATGGCAGCGCCTGAACCCTAGTTAAAACCACCAGGTGACAGATGCCTGTACCGCTCTTTTTTGACATCTTACAAATCTTCTTTTCGTGCTTAAGCCCAGAACCTATGGCAACGAGTTCGTCAAGGTGAGAACTGCCATCTCCTTATTATCTGGTACATCGATGTCCTGGGCCCATCGTCTCCTACAAGTGGTTCATCCATCACTAGAGACCTGGGCTGCATTCCGCCAAACCATGGACACCCTGTACGATGATCCTCACCGAACTTCCATGACAGAGTATTCCATTCAATCGTTGAAGCAGGGCCATCAACCTGTAGAGGAGTACATTCCAGAGTTTAAAGGGCTGGCCGTGGAGACACAGAGGAATGAGCTGGCACTTCTGCACCAGTTCAGGTTGGGTCTCTCTGAAAGCATGAAAGACAAAATAGCCCGAGTGAGGTTACCCGGTTCTCTGTAGAAAATCAACCAATTGGTAACCCAATTGGACCGCAGTCTTCGGGAGCATCGCCTAGAGAGAGCCACGTCATCTGGGGAACCGATATGCTTAGCCAACCCGGCTTCTGCTACCTCAGTACCATCCACCTCGTCTCAGGAGGAACCGAGCCAACAAAACAGCTAGTTGAAGAGAAGCCCATTTATGAATGTACTGTTGCAGGTCTGGACAAATGGTAGGCAACTGTACCGAACTAGCTTCCCGAGGTAAGCTACCCATTCCTCCTTCGCGATTTTTATTGGGTAGTCTTCCATCTCATCTCTCTGTTCCTGTTTCATTACAGTGGGGAAGTAAAGACGTCCGCCAAACTGCTATCCTGGACTCCGGGGCCAGCCAGTGCTTCAATCATATCACCTTGGCTCACGATCTCGGAATACCTACCCAAGCCAAGAAGCAACCATTGACTATTCATCTAGTGGACGGGAACCCTATACAGTCCAGTCGTGTCGCCAAGGAAACCATATTCTTAATTGTGGGAACCCGGCAACACGAGAAGATATGTTTTAATCTAGTCCACTCCCCATTGTTCCCCCCTTATTCCTGGACTCTGTATAGTGGAACACCAGAGAAGTCACGTTTGCTTACCCCTTTTGCCTACAACATTGTTTATCGCCCTCACAACTGGGGCTTCTCAAGGGTGACTGGTTGGAGATTTCTCACCCATCAATGATCCCCTAACCCTACAAGTTCCACAAGTTCCAAGTCTTTTATAAAAGAGAAGCGGAACAGCTGCCACCCCATCAGCCTTCTGATTGCCCTATAGATCTACTCCCAGGAGCCCCAATTGCTTTTGGTCATATTTTTCCTGTTTCATAACCAGAATTGGCAGTACTCAAAGAGTACATCGAACACAATCTTCGTAAGGCGTTTATATGACCCTCCACATTACCTGCTGGTGCAGGCATTTTCATTGTAGGAAAAAAGGATGGTAGAGTGAGGACCTGTGTGGATTATCGGGCACTGAACCACATCACCATAAATTACAAGTACCCGCTTCCATTGATACCCGAACTCATGGACAGGTTAGCCACAATCTACTCCAAACTTGATCTCCTGGGTGCTTATAATCAAGTCCACATTCGCCAGGGGGACAAGTGGAAGATGGCCTTCCGTACCCAATATGGGCCTTATGAATACCGAGTGATGCCCTTTGGACTTTGCAATTCCCCAGCAACATTCCAACATTTTCTTAACAATGTTTTATGAGATCTACTTGATTCTTGCGTCGTCTACTTGGACAACATCCTGATCAACTCACCAACCCTCTCAGAGCATTGATATCACATGGGGAAAGTCCTCCAATTACTACAAGACAACCACCTATATGCAAAGCTAGAGAAGTGCCAATTCTAAACCACCCCAGAAGTATTCCTCCGTTATGTCATCAGACCCGGGCTCATAGAAATGGATCCCAAAAAAGTATCTGCCATCCTCCAGTGGCCAACGTCCGATTCCATCAAAGCCATGCAGCGTTTTGTGGGTTATGCTAACTTTTATCAACGATTCATAAACAGTTTCTCATGAATCATCCAGCCCATCACTCGCCTCACCAGAAAAGACCCAACAAGCATTCGACCACCTAAAAAAAGTTCACCACCACCCCTGTACTTGTTTTACCGGACCCAACAAGGGCCTGTTTCCTAGAGGTTGACGCCTCCGAGACTGCAATAGGAGTGGTCCTCTCACAGAGACATGGGGATAAAGATGAACTTCCCCCTGTGTCCTTTTACTCCAAACATCTAAGTCCAGCGGAAGTAAATTACAGCATCAGTGACCGAGAATTATTGCCATCAATATGGCACGCCAGGAATGGAGTCACCTTATCGAGGGGACTCGTCAACCAGTAACGGTTTTTACTAGACATGTGCAAAACAAAAATTTTCATTTTCGTACGTTCGGACGAAAATTTTATTTATTTCGTCTAAAACTAATTTAGTTCACTACTGCATTCGTTTCAGACGAAATTCGTTCATTATTTTCATTTTGTTTTATTCGTTCGTACGAATCAATTGACCTACACATTCCATAAACCGAAAGTCTATAAACAGAACGTTGTTCGGTTTATAGACTTTCGGCTTATGGAATACATGTAATGCTATTGGCTTTCAATAAACCGAACTAGAGTCCCCATTCATAAGAAATTCTTATGAATGGGAACTAGAGTCCTCATTCATAAGAAATTCTTATGAATGGGGACTCTAGTTCGGTTTATCGAAAGCCAATAGTATTACATGTCTTCTATAAGCCGAAAGTTTATAAACCGAACGACGTTCGGTTTATAGACTTTCGGCTTATAGAACAGCAATAGCATTACATGTATTCTATAAACCGAAAGTCTATAAACCGAATGTCGTTCAGCTTATAGATTTTTGGCTTATGGAATACATGTAATACTATTGGCTTTCTATAAACCGAAATAGAGTCCCCATTCATACTAATAGGTCAATTGACCTCTTCGTATGAATGGGGACTCTATTTCGGTTTATAGAATAGCAATAGCATTACATGCATTCCATAAACTGAAAGTCGTTCATTATATCGGTTTATGGAATGTATGTAATGCTATTGGTATTCTATAAACCGACTCTGTTTCGGTTTATAGAATGCCAATAGCACGAATGGACGAATGGACAAATGATTTTCGTTTAATAACCATTCGTTCATTTGGCTTTCGTCAGTTTAGCAATTTCATTATTCGTTTTTCGGACGAATGGACAAAAATACTATTTTCGCACAAAAATTAATTCGTCCGAAAACGAATGCACATGTCTAGTTTTTACTGACCACCGCAATCTGGAATACCTATGGTCACAGAGACATCTATGTCCTCGACAGGCCCGATGGGCTTTATTTTTTAGATGCTTTCAACTGCACATAACGTACGAGCTCGGGGCTCGAAACCTCAAGGCAGACACCCTATCCAGGTTATACGAAAGCCACAAGCGGAATCCAATTCCAAAGATACCATCCTACATCCGAATCAATTTTTCACTCTCCAAACCTCCCTTTTTGGGGAACTTCAAAACCATAGTAAAGATCCTACACAAACTCCTGTACTCCCTGCTTTACATACGGAACACTGACTCTTATACAAAGAGAACCATTTCTATGTACCCCTGAAGGCTCATCCTTCTGTCCTTCACTCGATCCACGATCACCCTATGGCTCGAACTCTCACCCGCAGAACATTTTGGTGGCCTCAAATGCCTTGTGACATACAGCAATACTTAAGGTCATGTAACATCTGTGCTAGATCCAAGGCACGAAACAACAAAATCTCCAGTCTACTTCAACCCATGGATGTTCCTACCCAACCATGGGAGGACGTCACCATCGATTTTATAGTCCATCTTCCAGTCTCCCAGCAATAATGGTTGTGGTAGATTGTCTATCAAAGATGGCGCATTTTATCCACTTTTCCAAGGTCCCCACGGCTGTCGAGACTGCAGAACTTTCACCAAACACATATTCCATTTGCATGGTTTCCCCCGGTCGATTCTGTCCGATAGAGGAGTTCACCTCCCGGTTCTGGAAAACATTCTGTCAAGGCCTACAAATCGAAAGGGTGTTGTCCTCCGCTTACCACCCACAGAATAATGGGCAAACCAAAAGGGTTAATCAGATCCTTGAACAGTATCTAAGATGTTATATCACCCATCATCAAGACAACTGGTTCCAAATAGCGGCCTTCGCTTACCACAACCACTTGCAAATAACCATACAGATGTCACATTTCAAAGCCAACTATGGCTTTGATCCTATCTTCCACTTCTACCTACCCAAGGCCACCTCAGTACCCACTATTGCTGATCATGTACGTATTCTCCAACAAAGCTTTTCAATCCTCAGGAACACCCTACTCAAGGTCCAACAAGAATACAAAAGATATGAGGACAGACGGCAAATTCCAGCACCATCATATACAATTGGGGAAAAGGTATGGCTTTCCACGGCCAATATCAAGATGTTGGGTCCCGCAAAAAAGCTCAATCCTATATATTTGGGTCCCTTCCATATCACTACTCTACCTGGTCCTAATGCTGTACGACTTCAACTCCCTCTCTCGTGGCACCTCCACCCGACCTTCCATGTATCCCTCATCAAAAAATGGAAATCTGATAACGAAAAAGTAGATGTCAGTCATCCAACTTGCCCTATCCTCATCGATGATTCTGTAGAGTATGAAGTGGAGAAAATACTTGATTCCCATATCAGTCTTGGACGTCTAGAATATTTGGTCGAATGGAAGGGGTATGACCTTAATATATATAACTGCTGATTTAGGCTTTATATGCCAAGTTTATATATAACTGCTGATGTTGACATCATATGCCAACTTTATACATTACTGCCATGTATTTACTGCCATGATTTGCCATGTTTATACATTACTGGTGATTTAATCATGATATGCCAAGGTTATTTATTATTGATCATTTAGTGATGATAAGACATGTTTATATATTACTGCTGATTTAGTCATGATATGCCAAGTTTATATATTACTGCTGATTTAGTCATGAAATGCCAAGTTCATACACTACGGCTAATTTAGTCATAATGTGCCAATTTTATACATTACTGCTGATTTATTCATAATGTGCCAATATTATACATAACTGCTGTTTTAGTCATTATATGTCAAGTTTATATATTACTGCTGATTTTGCCATTATATGTCATGTTTATATATTAATGCTGATTTAGTCATGATGTGCCAAGATTATATATTACTGCTGTTTTAGTCATAAGATGCCAAGATTATATATTACTGGTGATTTGCTCATAATATGCCAAGTTTATACATTACTGCTGATTTAGTCATGATATGACAAGTTTATACATTCCTGCCGATTTAGTCATGATTTGTCAAGTTTATTAATTACTGCTGATTTTGACATGATATGCCAAGTTTATATTTTACTGCTGATTTAGTCATGATATGCCAGGATTATATATTACTGCTGATTTAGTCATTATATGTCAAGTTTAAATATTACTGCTGAATAATTCATGATGTCATGTTTAAATATTACTGCTGATTTAGTCATGATATAACAAGTTTATATATTACTGCTGATTTAGTAATGTTATGCCAAATGTATACATTATTGCTGATTTAGTTATGAAATGCATTGTTTATATATTACTGCTTTTTTTGCCATTATATGCCAAGTTTATTTATAACTTCTGATTTAGTGACAATATGCCAAGTTTTTAGATTACTGCTGATTTAGTCATGATATGCCAAGTTTACATATTACTGCTGATTTAGTCATGATGTGCCAATTTTATACATTATTGCTGATTTAGTCATGATATGCCATTTTTATATATAACTGCTGATTTAGTCATGATATGCCAAGTTTACATATTACTGCTGATTTAGTCATAATGTGCCAAGTATATATTTTACTGTTGATTTAGTCATGGAATGCAAAGTTTATATATTACTGCGGATTTAGTAATGATATGTCAAATTTAGACTTTATTGCTGATTTAGTCATGATATGCCAAGTTTATATATTACTGATGATTTTGCCATGATAAGCCAAGTTTATACATTACTGCTTATTTAGTCATGATATACCAAGTTTATTTATTGCTGCAGATTTAGTAATGATATGCCAAGTTTATATATTACTGCTAATATATAAATAATATGATATGTTTATATATTACTGATGATTTAGTCATGATATTCCAATTTAATATACTATTGCTGATTTAGTCATGATATGCCATGTTTATATATAACTGCTGATTTAGTCATGATATGCCAAGTTTATATATTACGGCTGATTTAGTCATGATGTGCCAAGTTTATATTTTACTGTTGATTTAGTCATGAAATGCAAATTTATATATTACTGGGGATTTAGTAATAATATGTCAAATTTTTACATTAAGGGTGATTTAGTCATTATGTGCCAAGTTTATATATTACTGCGGATGTTGCCATAATATGACGAGTTTATACATAACTGCCATAAATGTACTGCCATGATATGCCACGTTTATACATTACTGCTCATTTAGTCATGATATGCCAAGTTTATATATAACTGCTTATTTTGCCATGATAAGCCAAGTTTATACATTACTGCTTTTTTAGTCATGATATGCCAAGTTTATGCATTACTGCCGATTTAGTCATGAAATGCCATGTTTATATATAACTGCTTATTTTGCCGTGATAAGCCAAGTTTATACATTACTGCTTTATTAGTCATGATATGCCAAGTTTATACATTAATGCTTATTTAGTCATGAAATGCCAATGTTATATATTAGAAATATAGAAACATAGAAACATAGAATGTGTCGGCAGATAAGAACCATTCGGTCCATCTAGTCTGCCCATTTATTTTTTTTGAGTACTTTTATTAGTCCCCCGTTCCCGGTCTTATAGCTAGGATAACCTTGTGTCTATCCCACGCATGCTTAAAATCCTTGACTGTGTTTACCTCTACCACTTCTGCTGGAAGGCTATTCCATACATCCACTACCCTCTCAGTAAAGTAATACTTCCTGATATTACTTTTAAATCGTTGCCCCTCTAATTTAAGACTATGTCCTCTAGTTGTGGTATTTTTTCTTCTTTTAAATATACTCTCTTCCTTTACTGTGTTGATTCCCTTTATGTATTTAAATGTTTCTATCATATCCCCCCTGTTACGTCTTTCCTCCAAGCTATACATGTTACGATGCTTTAACCTTTCCTGGTAAGTTTTATCCTTCAACCCATGAACCAGTTTTGTAGCCCTTCTCTGAACTCTCTCCAAAGTATCAATATCCTTCTGGAGATACGGTCTCCAGTACTGCGTACAATACTCCAAGTGAGGTCTCACCAGTGCTCTGTACAATGGCATGAGCACTTCCCTCTTCCTACTGCTAATACCTCTCCCTATGCAACCACGCATTCTGCTAGCATTTCCTGCTGCTCTATTGCATTGCCTACCTACCTTCAAGTCCTCTGAAATTATTACTCCTAAATCCCTTTCCTAAGATGTTGAGGTTAGGACTGTACCAAATAGTCTATATTCTGCTTTTGGGTTTTTACGCCCAAGGTGCATAATCTTGCACTTGTCCACATTAAATGCCAGTTGCCACTGCTCTGACCATTTTTCTAGTTTATCTAAATCATTTGCCATTTGGCTTATCCCTCCATGAATATCAACCCTGCTGCAAATCTTTGTATCATCAGCAAAAAGACATACTTTGCCAACAAGACCTTCTGCAATATCGCTAATAAAAATATTAAAGAGAATGGGTCCAAGAACAGATCCCAGGGGTACCCCACTAGTAACAAGACCTTGCATCGAATATACCCCATTGACTACAACCCTCTGTTGCCTGTCACTCAGCCATTGTCTAATCCATTCAACAATATTGAAATCCAAACTCAAAGATTTCAGTTTATTGATAAGCCTTCTTTGTGCGACAGTGTCAAAAGCCTTACTGAAATCTAGGTAAGCAATGTCTACTGCACCACCCTGATCTATTATTTTAGTTACCCAATCAAAAAAATCAATAAGATTAGTTTGGCATGTTACGTCTTTCCTCCAAGCTATACATGTTAAGATGCTTTAACCTTTCCTGGTAAGTTTTATCCTTCAACCCATGAACCAGTTTTGTAGCCCTTCTCTGAACTCTCTCCAAAGTATCAATATCCTTCTGGAGATACGGTCTCCAGTACTGCGTACAATACTCCAAGTGAGGTCTCACCAGTGCTTTGTACAATGGCATGAGCACTTCCCTCTTCCTACTGCTAATACCTCTCCCTATGCAACCACGCATTCTGCTAGCATTTCCTGCTGCTCTATTGCATTGCCTACCTACCTTCAAGTCCTCTGAAATTATTACTCCTAAATCCCTTTCCTCAGATGTTGAGGTTAGGACTGTACCAAATAGTCTATATTCTGCTTTTGGGTTTTTACGCCCAAGGTGCATAATCTTGCACTTGTCCACATTAAATGCCAGTTGCCACTGCTCTGACCATTTTTCTAGTTTATCTAAATCATTTGCCATTTGGCTTATCCCTCCATGAATATCAACCCTGCTGCAAATCTTTGTATCATCAGCAAAAAGACATACTTTGCCAACAAGACCTACTGCAATATCGCTAATAAAAATATTAAAGAGAATGGGTCCAAGAACAGATCCCTGGGGTATCCCACTAGTAACAAGACCTTGCATCGAATATACCCCATTGACTACAACCCTCTGTTGCCTGTCACTCAGCCATTGTCTAATCCATTCAACAATATTGAAATCCAAACTCAAAGATTTCAGTTTATTGATAAGACTTCTATGTGCCACAGTGTCAAAAGCCTTACTGAAATCTAGGTAAGCAATGTCTACTGCACCACCCTGATCTATTATTTTAGTTACCCAATCAAAAAAATCATAAAGATTAGTTTGGCATGATCTCCCTGAAGTAAACCCATGCTGTCTCTGATCTTGAAATCCAAACGACTTTAGATGTTCAACAATCCTATTCTTCAACAAGGTTTCCATTATTTTCCCCACTACTGAAGTAAGACTTACTGGTCTATAGTTGCCCGCCTCCTCCCTACTACCTTTCTTGTGAATGGGCACAACATTAGCTAATTTCCAATCTTCTGGAACTTCTCCCGTTAACAATGATTGGTTAAATAAATCTGTTAACGGTTTTGCTAGTACACCACTAAGTTCTTTTAATAACTTTGGATGTATCCCGTCAGGTCCCATCGACTTATTTGTCTTTACTTTAGACAGCTGAAGTAAAACCTCTTCCTCTGTAAACTTACATGCATCAAAAGACTCATTAGTCTTTTTCCCTAAATGAGGTCCCTTACCCTCATTTTCATTTGTAAAAACTGAACAAAAATATTCATTAAGGCAGTCTGCTAAGCCTTTATCCTCTTCTACATAGCATCCTTATTTTGTTTTTAAACTAACTAATCCTTGTTTTACTTTCCTTTTCTCATTTATGTATCTAAAAAATGTTTTATTCCCCTTTTTTCACTGACTGGGCTATATTCTCTTCTGTGTGTGCTTTGGAAGCTCTTATAGCTTGCTTTGCCTCTTTCTGCCTACTCTTATAGATCTTTCTATCTTCCTCACTCTGAGTATTTTTATAATTACTAAATGCTAGCTTTTTATTTTTTACTATTTTAGCCACCTCTGCAGAGTACCACAGTGGTTTCTTCAATTTTTTGCTCTTACTGACAAGCCTTATGCAATTTTCTGTTGCCTTCAGTAGTGCAACTTTTAGATAATCCCATTTCTCCTGGACTCCCTTTAAATTGCTCCAGTCTGATAATGACTCCTTCACACCTAATCTAATTTTAGAAAAGTCAGTTTTTCTAAAATCTAAAACTTTTGTTTTTGTGTGGTGTGACTGCGTCACTGTTCTTATATTAAACCACACTGTCTGGTGATCACTAGATCCTAAACTTTCACCTACAGTAATATCTGATAACAAATCTCCATTTGTGAACACTAAGTCTAGTATGGCCTGCTTTCGAGTTGGCTCCTCCACTACTTGTTTTAGAGATAATCCCAGTAGGGAGTTTAGGATATGCGTACTCCTGGCGCAAGTAGCTGTTTTGTATTTCCAGTTCCCATCAGGAAGATTAAAGTCACCCATGATGATCACTTCTCCCTTCATTGTCATTTTAGCTATTTCCTCAACTAGTAGATTATCTAACTCCTCTATTTGTCCAGGGGGCCTATAAATCACACCTACCCGAGTTACCATATGATTACCAAATTCTAATGTAACCCAAACTGACTCAATGTTCGCCTCACTAACTTGTATTACGTTACATTTTAAGCTATCCCTCACATACAGGGCCACCCCTCCCCCTTTTTTACCATCTCTGTCTTTTCTATATAAAGAGTACCCTGGTATTGAAATGTCCCAGTCATGTTTTTCATTATACCATGTCTCAGTAACAGCCACTAAATCTACATTCTCAGTTGCCAATATTGCCACAAGTTCAAAGGTCTTATTCCCTAAACTGCGAGCATTTGTAGACATGACCCTAAGCTTATCATTTTTCAGCACACTGACTACAGGTAACTTCTGTACCTTTTTTGGGGGGCAATTGGATTGATCTTTTATCGCCATTTTGCCCCCCTCTTTTAGTTTAAAAACCTCCTAGCAAAACCTCTGAACTGCTCACTGAGAACATTTGTTCCCTTTTGAGAAAGATGCAAACCATCTTTTTTGTACAGTTCCTTTCTATCCCATAGTGAACTTCCATGAGAAACAAAGCCAAATCCTTGCTCCCGACACCATTCTCCAAGCCACAAGTTGAAGTCCCTAATACGCATCCGTCTATCATTCTGAATGTTATGCACAGGCATAACTTCAGAAAAGGACAGTGTGGACACAACCTGCCCTATATAATTGGCAAGAACACGAAAAGCTTTCTTCACCTCTGAAACGTCATTGCAAGCCAAATCATTTTTCCCTAGATGAACCAGTACATCCAATTCTCCTTCCTGATTTGCTTGCTTAACAATATTAGAAATACGCCTCCTGTCTCTGCGAGCAGTAGCTCCAGGAAGACATCTCACTAAGCCAATACTGTCCAACTCCGTACCTCTTATGATAGAATCGCCCAACAACAACTGCTTTCTATCAGGCCTCACCTTCTCCTTGCACACCTTAGCCACATAGAAGAGTGGTTCCTCAAACTCTGCATCTGAGCCTGCCTCCACAACACCACTGCACTCTGAAAGTGCTGAAAATGAATTCTGGACAGCCACAGACTGCGGGACATGCCTTTTATCCACAACTCTAAGCCTACCAGATCCAACAGTAATCCACCTGCCATTCCTAGGAAGCCTCTGCGGCAATGGCCTCTGTGGCAGTGACTTCGCAACAGTCTCAGCCCGAGTTTGTTGTACAGATAAATTACAAATCTCGGACTTTAAAAATGCAATCTCCTGCTGCAATCTTGAGAACTGTCTACAGATTAGACAGCCTCCAAACCTCCAAAAAATGGAATGTGAAACAAATGCAGAACAATTATCACAGTAAACCAAATCTGCCATTTTAAGAATTTAAATCAAAAAGATCTTTTAGTTTTTCTCACCTCTTGTATACCTCAGACTACCTCCAGAGTATCTCCAGAATATCTCTTAAATATACTCTTTGAAAAGCAGCTCTTAGAAGAGCAGCCAAGCTATTAAATTAAATATTACTGCTGATTTAGTCAGGATATGCCAAGTTTATATATTACTTCTTATTTAGTCATAATATGGCAATTTTATATATTACTGCGGATTTTGTCATGATATGCCAAATGTATACATAATTGATGATTTTGTCATGATATATCAAGTTTATATATTACTGCTGATTTAGTCATGATATGCCAAGTGTATATATTATTTGGAATTTTGCCATGATATGACTAGTTTATACATTACTGCTGATTTAGTCTTGATATGCCAAGATTATACATTACTGGTGATTTAGTCATGATATGGTAAAAAGAACAGAACAGGGACGAGCAAAAGTAGTGTTTATCAGATGTGATACTATACACAATGAAACTCGGTGTCCACTATCTCCAGCAGCCTGACTCAACAAAACAGACAGCTTCCAAAAAACTGCATGAAAGTACAAAAAAGAAGAGAGGAGAATCGGGCGCTAGTGTTTGGACACTTCAATGTAAATGGATAAATAAAATAGACTCTATAGTGATGTGTGATAAAACACATAAAATGTGCACACAATATCGACAAAGTCTTGTGTAATTATAAGTGCATAAGCAGAGAATTATATGCTGACATAAAGCTGTGAATATAAAATGACAAGTGATATACAACACTGCAAAATAACACCAAAGTGTTAAACACGTGTATTAAAAAAATAAAAAAAATTATACTTATGATTTTGATAGAAAATGCATCTGTGAATAAAAAATACAAAAAATAGTGCAATATGTACTGTACACATATACGTCAAAAGATGATCGTAAGAAAAGGACTCACAATGTATAGCTCCTTAGAAAACCCAGGAGCATGGAATCAGGTTAATATATGACAGTGGAATACTTGCCCCCTTCCAAGGGATCACCTCCTCCAATAGGGCATGGAATAATGGAGAACCTCTTAATCCAAATCCAGGGTATTCAGCAATAATTTATTCCAACAGAAAACAAAAACTGTGATATAGTGGAAGCAATCCACAATAAATACACAGATAAAAAGCAGGAAAAAAAACTCAGTCACTTGCTCCAGTCATCCGTGCGCCTCGGGGCTGGATGCAATGTCCAAGTAATTAATAGTCCACAAAGGACAACGTTTTTGTAGTCTCCAAATTGAGAAGCAGAGCTCACTCATGATATGCCAAGTTTTTATATTACTGCTGATATTGCCATGATGAGCCAAATTTACACATTTCTCCGGGTACAGTCATGATATGCCAAGTTTATACATTACTGCTGATTTTGAAATGATATACCATGTTTATATATTACTGCTGATTTAGTCACGATATGCCAAGTTTATATACTACTGCTGATTTAGTCATGATGTACCAAGTTTATTTTTTACTGCGGATTTTGCCATGATATGACTAGTTTGTACATAACTGCTGATTTAGGCTTGATATGCTAATTTTATATATTATTACTTATTTTGCCATGATATGAAAAGTTTATACATTACTACCATAAATGTAATGCCATGATATGCCACGTTTATACATTAATGCTTATTTAGTCATGAAATGCCAATGTTATATATTATTGTTGATTTAGTCATGATATGCCAAGTTTATATATTACTGCTGATTTTTCCATGATATCCCAAGTTTATATAATACTTCTTATTTAGTCATGGTATGCCAAGTTTATATATTACTGTGGATTTAGTAATGATATGCCAAATTTATACATTATTGCTGATTTAGTCATTTTGTGCCAAGTTTACATATTACTGCTGTTTTAGTCATGATATGCCATGTTTATATATTACTTCTGATTTAGTCATTATATCACAAGTTTATACATTATTGCTGATCTAGTCATGAAATTCAATGTTTATATAATACTGCTGATTTTCCCATTGTATGCCAAGTTTATATATTACTGCTGATTTAGTCACGATATCCCAAGTTTATAAATTATGATATGCCAAGTTTATATATTACTGCTGATTTACTCATGATATGCCATGTTTATATATTACTTCTTATTTAGTCTTGATTTGCCAAGTTTAAACATTATTGCTGATTTAGTCATGAAATGCCATGTTTATATATTTCTTTTGATTTATTATTGATATGCCAAGTTTATTTTTTACTGCGGATTTTGCCATGATATGACTAGTTAATACATAACTGCTGATTTAGGCTTGATATGCTAAGTTTATATATTATTGCTTATTTTGCCATGATATGAAAAGTGTATACATTACTACCATAAATTTACTGTCATGATATGCCACGTTTATACATTACTGCTTATTTAGTCATGAAATGCAAATGTTATATATTATTGTTGATTTAGTCATGGTATGCCAAGTTTATATATTATTGCTGATTTAGTCATGAAAGGCCATGTTTATATATTACTGCGAATTTTGCCATGATATGAAAAATTTATACATTATTGCTGATTTAGTCATGATATGCCAAGTTTATATATTACTGCTGATTTAGTCATGAGATGCCAAGCTTATATATATCCTGCGGATTTTGCCAATTTATGACTAGTTTATATATAACTGCTGATTTAGGCTTGATATGCTAAATTTATATATTATTGCTTATTTTGCCATGATATGAAAAGTTTATACATTACTACCATAAATTTACTGCCATGATTTGCCACGTTTATACATTACTGGTTATTTAGTCATGAAATGCCAATGTTATATATTATTGTTGATTTAGTCATGATATGCCAAGTTTATATATTCCTGCGGATTTTGCCAATATATGACTAGTTTATATATTCCTGCGGATTTAGTAATGATATGCCATGTTTATATATGACTTCTGATTTAGTCATGATATGCCAAGTTTATACATCATTGCTGATCTAGTCATTGTTACGGTTACTCCCAGGCTAGCTGGAAGCTGGACCGCTTGAAAGTCTGGATCCCAGTTTAGAGAGAGAGAGAAGCCACTTTGTCTCGATATCCAGACGGATCTTGTAAGTGTAGTTCAATCCCACTAGCTCTTTTACAGCTAGGATACTCTTTCCCCACAAAACGAGTCAAGGCTGCGATTTGAAGGTCAAACAAGAACTGACCAGAACTGTTTAATGATTCAGAAACACAGAATATGTACAGTTGAACATCTTGACAAACCAAATTGGACAAAGGAACTATAACAGGATTAAAGTTTAACCTAAGTACATACAAAGGGAAATCCTGCCTCACACCTTTCAGGATACAAAGGTGTCAAGTTCAGATACACACAGGAAACTAAATGACTTACATAAGACAATGGGAAAAGTGACAATAATTACAGGGATTAAAAGATAGGATCCAATCTTAACTCGAGGAAAGCACAGTGAATAGGACAAAGACTTGGATCCTAGTAATTACAGTACATTCCTCTGCTTGTGAGATAATTGAGTTAACCTTTGTATCAGCTCAATTATCTCCAAGCTAAAATATACAGGTTTTATACAATATTAATAACTTTCAAAATATGCATCACATTCACATAAAACATACATTTTCAGAATCAGCATACTTTAAATATGAACATAACAAAAAAAATCAAACAATTCCACCCAGTAGTTCAAAAGTTAGCTTTTTGGGGCATTTTCACCATGCCCCAAATATGTTCTTAATGTGCCATACACAGTCCATAGGCCCAAATAGCATTTTTAAAGGGCCATACACCCCATAGTCACAGGGGAGGAGGCTGGCAAACAGGCCTCTCCAGGACCAAGTGGCGAAGGGCATTTCGTCACAGTCATGAAATGTAATGTTAATATATTACTGCTGATTTTCCCATAACATGCCAAGTTTATATATTACTTCTGATTTAGTCACAATATGCCAAGTTTATATATTATGATATGCCAAGTTTATATATTACTTCAGATTTAATAATGATATGCCAAATTTATAAATTATTGCTGATTTAGTGATTATGTGCCAAGTTTATATATTACTGCTGATTTTTCCATGATATCCCAAGTTTATATATTACTTCTTATTTAGTCAAGGTATGCCAAGTTTATATATTACTGCTGATTTAGTCATGAAATGCCATGTTTATATATTACTGCGAATTTTGGCATGATATGCCAAATTTATACATTATTGCTGATTTAGTCATGATATGCCAAGTTTATATATTACTGCTGATTTAGTCATGATATGCAAAGTTTATATTTTCCTGTGGATTTTGCCAATATATGACTAGTTTATATATTATTGCGGATTTAGTAATGATATGCCAAATTTATACTTTATTGCTGATTTAGTTAATATGTGCCAAGTTTATATATTACTGCTGATTTAGTCATGATATGCCATGTTTATATATTACTTCTGATTTAGTCATGATATGCAAAGTTTATACATTATTGCTGATCTAGTCATGAAATGCAATGTTTATATATTACTGTTGATTTTCCCATTGTATGCCAAGTTTATATATTACTTCTGATTTAGTCACGATATGCCAAGTTTATAAATTATGATATGCCAACTTTATATATTACTTCTGATTTAGTCATGATTTGCCAAGTTTATACATTATTGCTGATTTAGTCATGAAATGCCATGTTTATATATTAATGCTGATTTAGTAATGATATGCCAAATTTATACTTTATTGCTGATTTATTATTATGTGCCAAGTTTATATATTACTGCTGATGTAGTCATGCTATGCTAAGTTTATTTTTTACTGCGGATTTTGCCATGATATGACTAGTTTATACATAACTGCTGATTTAGGCTTGATAAGCTAAGTTTATATATTATTGCTTATTTTGCCATAATATGAAAAGTTTATACATTACTACCATAAATTAACTGCCATGATATTCCACGTTTATATATAACTGCTGATTTAGTCATGAAATGCCAATGTTATATATTATTGCTGATTTAGTCATGATATGCCAAGTTTATATATTACTGTTGATTTAGTCATAATGTGCCAAGTTTATATATTACTGCTGATTTAGTCATGATATGCCAAGTTTATATATCACTGCGGATTTTGCCAATATATGACAAGTTTATATATTACTGCTGATTTAGTAATGAAATGCCAAATTTATATTTTATTGCTGATTTAGTCATTATGTGCCAACTTTATATATATATATATATATTTTTATATATAAATCTTTTTATTCTATTATAAAAACATACAAACATGTAGATCTTACATACATGTGTTTCGCAAATAAAGTTCTGTCCAGAGTAGTCCACAATATATGAAACACAAATAGAAAGGGTCTGGTCCTCACAGGGTTTATGAAAAGAGCTAGAGAAAAGAAGAGAAAAGAAAAGATAGAAAAAAGAGAGAGTAAATAAAGAGAAGGGAGAGAAAGAGAGAAAAAAAAAATAATAATAATAATTTTTAATTCTCCGTCGGTGCGTCCCCGGCCCCTCCCCCCTCCCCCTCCCCGTTCACGGCAGCGCGACTATTGTCCACTCCCTAAATGGGCTTCTTTTTCTCCACTCCAGATTACTTTAATTTCTTTTAGTTTGCCTCTAGCAGGCCCTGAGAGAAAGAATGCTTCTTCTGCCGTAAGTTGAAAATCTACCTGTTTCACTACATCTGACCAGGCTGGCAACTCCTGCTTCCTCCATAAGCGGGAGAGCAGCAGCTTGAATGCCATAAGTATGTTAATGGAAAGAATTTGTCTGGGGGATTTAGCTTGACCTGTGTTCAGATTGAAGAGAAATGTGTAGTGTGACAACGGGGTATTATTCTCTAAGACCCTATTAAGTACAAGGGAAACTAGGTTTTTGATTTGAATTAATTGTTCACAAGACCACCAAACATGAAGATGGGATCCTCTCTGTCTTCCACATCTCCAACACAGGTCAGAGGCGTCTGAAGAGAATTTACATATTCGAGAGGGTACGTAGTGCCATCTATATAATATTTTATAATAAAATTCCTGGAGATTAATACCGTGGAGAGACGATCTAGTATTTTGGAAAGTATTATTCCAAGTCTCCACGGGAAAAATCTTACCAAGATCGGTTTCCCAATATATAACAGATGTAGGTTTAGATTGTGAGAGCAGGTTTTCCAATAATACTTGCAACTTAGAGATGTTATTGGTTCGGGAATTTTGAAAGAGAAATTTATCGAGAGAGGTACTTTCTGTCAAAGGATTTGTTTTTATAAAATTTAATAAGCGAAGATAGGTGAGGTACTCAGAGTTAGGGAGGGGAAGTTTGCCCTGTAGATTTTGGAAGGAGGGCATTTTGCCATCCTAAAGTATGTCATCTATTTTATTCATCCCTGCCGCAAGCCATTTTCTGATATCCAGGTTGTGCATTCTCATCGACAATGTTCCCGTAGGGGCCAGACCGTTCAATCCCTGAGCACCAGTAGTGTATCTTCCACCAGGCAAACAAGGCACTCGCCTAGGGAGGCACTTTGCCAGAGGGCGGCACTTTGCCAGAGGGTGTTAAAGCCCACTTCTGGTGCTTCAAACATTTTCTCTCCCTCCCCCACCATTCAGCAAGCTTTAGCTCCTTCCAATTGATCGGGGTGATGGACGTGGTGGGGGTATTAAATGTGGGTGATGGTGGCATGTAATGGGGGTGATGGGGCATGTTGTGGTTGTACAACGTGGGTGATGGGGCATGTGATAGGGTGATGGGGCGTGTTGTAGGTGTGCAACGTGGGCGGGGGGGGGTGGCCGAATTTTGTCTGACTAGGGCAGCACAAATCCAAGATACACCACTGCTGAGCACTGGAAAATAATTTCTTAAATCGAAACATTCCCTTTACTGTCTCTATAACTATCAGACTCGAGATTTTTAATTTATTGAACCAGGTTGTTGGGGTCCAGAAGAAATAGTAAGGTTCTAGACCATGGCATTCAAAAGTCTCGATTTGAAGCCATCGGGTGTTCTGAGATGATTTCAATTTCCAAGCTAGAAAGTTTGAAAATTGACATACGTCCTTCATCCTTTCAAGATCTGGGAAGCCCAGCTCCCCATTTCTTATGCCGCGTCTGAGGGTTATATTAGCAGTTCTAGGGTGTTTCCTATCCCAAACATACAAGGATAATAGAGAAGTTAGTTGTTTTAAGTACATAGTTTGTGCTCTCAAGGGGATAGCCCTCATCAAAAAAAGAATTTTAGGGATTATATATGACTTGATTATATTAATATATATATATATATATATATATATATATATATATTACTGCTGATTTAGTCATGATATGCCATGTTTATATATTACTTCTGATTTAGTCATGATATGCCAAGTTTATACATTATTGCTGATCTAGTCATGAAATGCAATGTTTATATATTATTGCTGATTTTCTCATTACATGCCAAGTTTATATATTACTTCTGGTTTAGTGACGAGATGCCAAGTTTATATATTATTATATGCCAAGTTTAAATATTACTGCGGATTTAGTAATGATATGCCAAATTTATATATTATTGCTGATTTAGTCATGAAATGCCATGTTTATATATTACTTCTGATTTAGTCATGATATGCCAAGTTTATATATTACTGCTGATTTACTCATGATATGCCAAGTTTATATATTACTTCTTATTTAGTCATTATATGCAGATTTTATATATTACTACTGATTTAGTCATGAAATTCGCAGTTAATATTTTACTGCAGATTTATAATGATATGCCAAATGTATACATTATTGCTGATTTAGTCATAATATGCCATGTTTATATATTACTGCTGATTTTGTCATGATATGCCAAGTTTATATATTCCTTCTTATTTAGTCATGATATGCCAAGTTTATATATTACTGCTGATTTAGTCATGATATGCCAAGTTTAGATATTACTGCTGATTTAGTCATGAAATGCCAAGTTTATATATTACTGCTGATTTTGCCATGATAAGCCAAGTTTATACATGACTGTTTTTTTAGTCATGTTATGCCAAGTTTATATATTCCTTCTTATTTATTCATGATATGCCACGTTTATATATTACTGCTGATTTAGTCATGATATGCCAAGTTTATATATTACTGCTGATTTAGTCATGAGATGCCAAGTTTATATATTACTGCTGATTTAGTCATGATATGCCAAGTTTATACATTACCGCTGATCTAGTAATGATATGCCAAGTTTATATATTACTGCTGATTTTGCCATGATATGACTAGTTTATATAATACTGCTGATTTAGTCATGATATGCCAAGATTTGATATGCCAAGTTTATGTATTACTTCTGATTTAGTCACTATATGCCAAGTTTATATATTTCTGATTATTTTGCCATGATATGAAAGGTTTATACACTACTACCTTAAATTTAATGCCATGATATGCTACGTTTATACTTTTCTGCTGATTTAGTCATAAAATGCCAATGTTATTTATTATTGCTGATTTTGTCATGATATGCCAAGTTTATATATTACAGCTGATTTTGCCATGATGAGCCAAGTTTATACATTACTGCTGATTTAGTAATCATATGCCAATTTTATACATTACTGCTTTTTTAGTCATGATATACCAAGTTTATATATTACAGCTAATTGTCAGGATCTACCGCGGAGTAGATCCCCCGAATACCCTGTTCTGCTTACCTTACAAGATTTGTCTCTTCCTGCAACATATGTGCCCGTACTAAAGAGAGTCATCACAAACCTCCAGGGTTACTTCAACCATTGCCCATTCCTACGAGACCATGGCGAGATATTTCTAGGGATTTTATCAATGACCTACCACCATCTCGTCAATACACCACATTAATGGTCATACTGGACCGTCTCACTAAGATGGCACATTTTGTTCCCACTCCAGGCCTTCCTTCAGCTACTGAAACTGCCGATCTTTTTATACGAGAGGTCTTTAAGCTTCACGGTTTACCTGAAAACATTGTTTCTGATCGAGGCACCCAGTTTACATCCCACTTCTGGAAGACATTCTGTACGGAACTACATATACAACGCTCCCTCACTACGGCATTCCACCCTCAGAGTAACGGTCAAACTGAATGTACCAATCAAACTTTAGAGCAGTATTTACGTTGTTTCACCACCCATCTTCAAAATGACTAGATCAAGTTTTTACCCATAGCAGAATTTGCCTACAATAATCATATACACAGTTCGACTGGGATGTCTCCATTTTTTTGTCAATTATGGCTTCCACCCATCCATGCTTCCTGGAGCACCTATCTCCAGTAGTGTTCCATCAGCTACTACTCATGTACGCAATCTCACTGACACATATGCTTCGCTTCGCAGAACCTTGACACGAGCTCAACAACGTTATAAGATGTTTGCCGACCGTCACAGATCCTTGCCTCCAACCTACAAAGCGGGTGATAGGGTTTGGCTCTCTACGAGGCATCTGAAACTTGCATGTCCGACCAAGAAGCTTGGTCCCAAGTTCGTTGGTCCTTTCCCGTCGCAGAAGTGATTTCTCCCTTAGTCGTACGACTTCTCCACCCGTCTTCTATGAAGATCCACCCGGTTTTCCATGTATCTTTGCTTAAACCTTGGTTGGAGCATCCCTTTCCTGGAAGACTCGATCCTCCTACAGGACCCGTTCTAGTCGATGGGATTGAGGAGTACGAGGTTGAAGAGGTTCTGGACTCCAGATTGCATCGGGGTCAGCTCCAATATCTCATCCATTGGAGAGGTTATGGTCCGAGTGACAGATCCTGGGAGCCTGCTAAGATGATACATGCAGATGACTTGGTTCGTACCTTTTACGAATTGCACCCTGATCGCCCCGGTCGTTGGTGAGCCCGGAGGTCTCGCATTGGGCGGGGGAACTGTCAGGATCTACCGCGGAGTAGATCCCCCGAATATCCTGTTCTGCTTAATGTCCTCTCGCTCCCGAAGCGCGCACACTGCTGCCAATGGAAACGGAGGCGCGTCCTCGATGACGTCACGCCCGTCGCGTTCATAGCAAACGCGGGAACATTTAAAAGGGAGAATCACCTTGCACTCCTTGCTTGGTGATTCTCGTGTTCCTTGCCTCGCGTATATATCTTTGTTTCTCCTGATTAGTTATATTGACCTTGGACTGTTCCCTGACCATTCTGCCTGCCTGTGCCCTCTGACCCTGGATTTCCTCTGACCATTCTACCTGCCTGTGCCCCACTGATCCTGGTTTGTTCTTGCACATTTAACCATCTACTTGCTGGATTACAGTTGCTGTTTGTATATACACGTTAACCATCTACCTGCTGGATTACAGTTGCTGTTTGTACTTGCACGTTTAACCATCTACCTGCTGGATTACAGTTGCTGTTTGTATATACTCGTTAACCATCTAGCTGCTGGATTACAGTTGCTGTTTGTATATACACGTTAACCATACCCCTGCTGGATTACAGTTTACTTAACACTGGTATCTGCATGCTTATTATTTTCCATCTGGATTACAAACTTTTGGTGTACGTTTCTGTATGACATTGGATACTGCTGGATTATCATTGCTGTACATACCAGGTTCGTACCTACAGTGTGTTATCCCTTATTATTTGAGTATATTGAGTGTGTCTGCATCTAGGTCTCTATTCTGTTTCCAACACCCATCACATAACCACCAAGCCCTGCTCAGGGAGACCGCGGACCTCACGAATGGTATTACTGCTCTCACACAACAGTTAACCAACCTTAATCAATCCGTGCAGGACCTACAGGCAGGCCAAGCACGTATGCAACAGCAGATACAACAACTACAAACCAACCCAGGGAATGTTCCAGACCCTGCCACTGCAGTTCCTGTTCCTCCTCCAGCACCTATCATAGTAGAGGGAGCTACTGCACTGGAACCGCAAGTAGCCTTACCGGAGAAATTCTCCGGTGATAGGAAGAAATATCGTACCTTTATCACCACTTGTCAGATCTTGTTCACTCTACGTCCTCGTACATATGCCTCTGATTTTGTCAAGATTCACATTTCTCTCCTTACGGAAGAACCCCAATTATGGGCTCACCACCTTCTACACACCAACAGTCCTTTATTGGAATCATGGGGTTCATTTCGCCAAGCACTGGATTCTTTATATGAAGATCCATTTAGAACAGCTTCTGCTACCAACACCATTCGTGCCCTAAGACAAGGTCGCAGACCAGTTGAAAAATATATCACGGAATTCAGAAGAGTAGCCCTCGAGACTACTTGGAATGAATCAGCTCTGCTGGATCAATTCCTTCTGCGATTGTCTGACGGATTGAAGGATGAATTGGCACGTGTGGGCATTCCATCCACCCTTGACGATCTCTCTCGCCTAGTAACACAGATTGACCGAAGATTGCGGGAGAGAAGAGCTGAACGTACATCCTCACCTAACACTACGGTACCTGCTTTTAATACCTCTTATTTGGAGCCCAGATCTCCTACCCCCTCACAGATGGAGGAGCCTATGCAGATCGGTTTGGTACGAGGTCCCTTGACTCCGGAGGAGAAACCACGACGTAGGAATCTCAATCTATGCCTGTATTGTGGGAGATCTGGTCATACGTACCGAGACTGCCGGGCTCGGCGACGACTTCCTGACGGATGGAGGAGACAGTGTTTTACCCTCCTACAAAAACACCCCATTTATCTATACCTCTTTCCCTACAGGGGACTGAAGATCCCATTTCCATCACGGCTATGATCGACTCGGAAGCCAGCGGGTGTTTCCTGGACATCAATCTAGCTAGAACCATGTCAATCCCCACTCTCAACAAACCGTCTCCAATACATATTCAGCTGGTGGACGGTAGCCCGCTAAGGACAGGCCCTATCACACACGAGACTGTTCCACTCATTGTAACCATCGGTGAGAGGCACCAAGAGATACTTCAATTCTTTGTACAATTTCTTTTTATTAAGATTTAGAATATTCATAAATGTAGAAAGAAAATTACATACAGATAGCAATAATAGTGTGTCTCATATAGACCTATAGATATATATCCAGCAGCCGAAGAATATAAATCTACAGGTCTTTGAACAGAATTAATAACAGTATGTGATATACATATTTATATTGTTTGTTGGATCAGACTTGTATTTTCTGTTGGCATGGAAATTGTAGTCCTCTCTGGATCCGTCATCATCTTGTATAAATTGTTGTTTGAATTATTTTAATAAATGTGAGATACCATTAATAATATATATACATACATTAACCATACATATTTGCACACATAAGTAGAATAAAGAAATAGAGAAGGAAGAAAAGGAGGTGAAACCCGGTCTATCTTTTAATACCTAATGAAAAAAATACAGGTATTGTACGCGTCTTACACGTCTCCAGATTATTTCAGTTTATCTGCATCATTTATACTTAGTCAGAGCTTCTGCGCCCCTTGTGCCTGAGAAAAACTCCATCCAATAAAACCATCTTTGACTATTTTGATCACCCCTACCTTGTGCCGACATAAGAAGGTCTTCCATTAATCTTGTCTGTTCCACTAAGGACATCCACTCTCCGTACGTTGGTGCTATTTGTCGTTTCCAATATTTTGGAATCAGCAATTTAGCGGTGTTGAGAAGATGTATAGTCAGTGATCTCTTATATTTGTGGAGTGATTGTGATGTGTGGTGTAGTAGGCATGCCTCAGGTGTAGAGGGGAAATCAGGATTGTCCAACATTCGGATTGTGTCTATTATTATATAGGCGTATAGCATTACAGTGCCACCAAATATGGATGAAATCTCCTCTATGGGTAAGACACCTCCAACACCTATCCGACGTTGTGGGATATATGGAGTGCAACACAGCAGGAACCTTGTACCAGCGTGTGAAAATCTTATAGCTATTTTCTTGGGTTCTTGTTGCAATCGAACCTTTATGCGTTAGCATGGCTATTTTACTCCATTGGTCATCGGTAAACACTGTGTTGCAATCTTTCTCCCAGCTGCGTACAAAATATGGTTTTGTGTTATGTTTTAAATTCAGTAGGATTTTGTGGATATCTGATATAAGATTAGTAGGTTGTCGATTTGTGGCACAGAGTGTCTCAAATGGCGTCAGGGAGTTTTCCATGTTTTTATCCTTAAGTATAGCAGTAATGTAGTGTTTCAATTGCCTATATAGGTATAAGTTACGTTGTGTATTATTATGTGTACCCGTCAGGTCTTCTAGTGGGCGTATAGTGGAGTCTTTAAGCATATGGCCCAGTCTGGGGTAGCGGAACTCATTCTGAAATAGTTGTTGTATGTTTGCACAAGAGAGCCCGGGTGGGAATTCTGCGTTGGCTATGAGTGTGAGCATGGGGGACGGATTGCCTAGGAAACCTGTTATCGTAGCTGTTTGTTTCCATGTCTGAATAGTAGGAAAAACTGTCGGGTGTTTGGTGTCTAATATGATTTGTTGAGAAGTTGGGCGCCAGACTGCCGTTGGGATTGGTACTGTGAGTGCCCTCTGTTCTAGTGATATCCATAATTTATTTGTGGGTATGGACCATTCGACGATTCGTGCTAGGGCAGTAGATCTATAATAGGTTTCTATGTCAGGTAGTCCCAGGCCTCCGTGTTCCCTCTGTCGTATAAGGTATTGGTAACCTAATCTGGGGGCTTTACCCTGCCAGATGAATTTACTAAGCAAACGTTTAAGGGATTTGAAAAATGATGTAGGGACATGTATAGGTAGTGTTTGAATAATATACAATATCCTTGGTAGAGTGTTCATTTTTGTTACTGCTACCCTTCCAAACCACGAAAGGTGTTGGGTGTTCCATCTATCCATGTCATGTTTAAGTGTGTGGGTGAGGGGGCTGTAATTTAAGTCAAATAATCTATTCAGGTCTGCAGAGAGTTTTATTCCCAAGTATGTAATTGAGGTAGTGGCCCAGCAGAAGGGGAATTCTGTTTGTAAGTGTTGGGTGAGATTTACGTTTAAAGAAATGTTTAAAGCTTCGGATTTGGTCATATTAATCTTGAAATTGGATAGGAGGCCGAATTGTCTTAGTTCTTCTATTAGATTAGGTAAGGAGACCAAGGGTTGAGTGATTACGAATAATAGGTCATCTGCATATGCAGCAACCTTGTGGTGATGGGGGCCTACTTCTATGCCCTTTATTGTAGAATTGTTTCTGACTGCATTTAGAAAAGGTTCAAGTGTTAAGACAAACAATAGGGGGGAGAGGGGGCATCCCTGCCTTGTCCCATTTGACAGGGTGACTGGTCCAGATAGTGTACCATTTACACGTACTCGGGCCGTGGGAGAATGATATAAGGCAGTTATCCACTTATACATTGACTCACCTAAACCTATGTGTTTTAACACTGCCCGTAAGTAGGACCAGTCCACCCTGTCAAATGCCTTCTCCGCGTCGGTGGAAAGTAACATAGAAGGGATATTATTAGAGATTGATTTGTATATAAGATTAATGACTTTAGTAGTATTATCTCTCGCCTCGCGCCCAGGAATGAAGCCCGCCTGGTCCCTGTGAATAATGTCTGGTAAAGCCTCTTTCAGGCGGTTGCTTAGGATTTTTGCTAGTAATTTCACATCTACATTTAGGAGAGATATAGGTCTATAGCTAGCACATTGTTCCAAGTCCTTACCCTCTTTGGGTAGGATCGTGATATGAGCCTCTTGGGCTTGTGTAGGTAGTACGCATCCCAGGACTATAGAATTAAACATTTTTTGTAGATGTGGGACTAAGATGTCGCTAAATATTCTGTAATAAAGTAGGGTTAATCCATCTGGGCCTTGGCTTTTGCCTGAGGGCGATGATTTGATAGCTTCTATAATCTCTGATGCGGAGATTGGGGTATCTATAGAGTCTGAAAACTCTTTGGTAAGTTTAGATTTCATGTTGAGTGAAAGATAATGTTGTATTTTAGCTTGGCCGAGCCTCATCCTGGGCGGGAGACGAGTCAGTTGATATATTATATAATTCCCGGTAATACTGGCGGAAAGCCTCTGCTATGTGTTCTGTATGGTGTACCAGAGATTTTTGTTTATTCCTAATTTTAGATATATAAGAAAGAGTTTGTTTATGTTTAAGAGCTCTAGCAAGCATTTTACCTGGTTTATCTCTGTGGGCGTAGAAAGTGCTATTCATTTTTTGGAGGGAGTGTTGTGTTTTGAGATTGCATAGCGCGGTTAATTCAGATCTTAGTTTAATCAGTTGTTTGAATAGGACCGTGGTAAGTTTTTTTTTGTGCAGTGTTTCAATCTTTGTTATCTGGTTTATGAGTTGTAGTATGGATGCCGACCTTTGTTTTTTAATATATGAGCCTATACTCATCAGTTGGCCTCGTATGACCGCCTTGTGTGCTTCCCATATGATTGTGGGGGTCGATTCTTGATTGTCATTTTCCCGGAAATAGTTGGTCAGAGTGGTCTTAAGTTTCAGGAGGTTTGTTTTATCCTTAAAAGGGTTTCGTTCAACCGCCAGTTGGGTTTTTTTGGGGTAAGCGTGGGAATTTGCAGTGTTAGGTGTACTGGGGCATGGTCACTCCATGTTATATTTCCTATTGAAGTTGTATTTACCAAATTAAGATGTCTATGTGAAATGAAAATATGGTCCAGTCTAGAGTACCTGTTATGTGGTATTGAGTAATATGTGAAATCTCTGTCACGGTCGTGTTGGATACGCCATGTGTCTGCTAATTGTGTTTTATGTAAGGCCTTTCTTACCTTGATAATCTTATGTTTACTGAGAGTGGATGTCCCACTGGAAGAGTCCAAGGTTGGGTCCATCACCATATTAAGATCGCCTCCCATGATGACTATTCCTTCAGAAAATTGTTCAAGATCTTTAAGAATAGAGCATAAAAACAGGTGTTGGCGTACATTTGGAGAGTATATGCATGCAAACGTTATTGTATCATGCCCTATGGTACCTTTGACAAATACTGCTCTTCCATCACTATCCTGCCAGGTTCCCGTGACTGAGAATGGGAGGGATTTAGTAATATAAATAGCCACCCCTTTAGATTTCTTAAAAGGAGAGTGTGAGTAGAAGACCTGTTTGTACATTGAATCAGTGAATTTGGGTATTTTGTTTCTCTGTAAATGTGTCTCCTGAATGAGGGCTACATCTGCTTTGTTGGCTCTCAGTTCCCTAAATAGTCTAGATCTTTTAGAAGGCGAGTTTAATCCCTTTGCGTTAATACTCGAGACGTGCAAGCGGAATTTACTTACAGATGTAGACATCGGCATATTTCAAAAACAGGTATTTGTTATTTTGGTTTCGGCCGGTCACCCAGAAAAAGAAAAGGAAATATTGAGAAACATAGAAGAAAGAGATTTGTAACATCTGAGAAAATAAAAATCCATAACATTGAACAGCTTGCATAGCTGTGCGATGGTGTTTGACAGGTACGCATGTTGCAGTGTCCAGCAGAACCCCTCGAATGATAGTGTTCTCTGGACACTGATAAATGTTTAACATGAACCTGATGGGGAGTCGTAGTGACACTGACCAACGGTGCCATGTGTAATCCGATACAACCGGTATCTAAATTGCTCCATTTCGCCGCTTAATGATTTGGCACCTAGGTGCCCATATAAACCTACATCAAAGAATTTTGTAAACACATTTGAACTTTTCCTAACCATGGTAAGAAAACTTACATGTATTATTAGTTTGGCATAGGGGTAATTGGCTGATTGTTGCCATCCGGTGGAGGGGAATGCTCTATCCACTTTTTAAGAATATTAACCAGGTATTATCGTGCTACATCATTGTGTCCGAGGGCCGTATAAGAGGGGTATATAACTATATTCCACACTCGTGTAAGAATCCTGTGGGAACCGACTAATGTGTCCTATATTACTACTTCAGTTGTGACAGTCCTATATCTTCAAGCATGTTAACCATAGTAGTGCTATCATAGTTATTATCCAGACGACATTAATATATTACATTTTAAGAATCAATAATAGTAGAGATAATACTAATAAATAATAAAAATAAATAAATAAGAAAAAGGGGGGGTGGGGGAGGTAGGATAATAAAAAAAAAAAAAAGGGAGGGGGGGGCTCCAATGGGGGTCTTTGGGGGTCAGCCAAGTCTCGTATACTACAGGGTAGTTGTGTCCGGTGTATTTGATGTTCCAGTTGTCAATTTTTCCAAGTGGAAAATAATATGGCCATGTCCCAGGAGCAAAAATGTAAATTCCATTTGAGAGCATTCGGGTAGATGGAGGCAACAGTCAGTTTACCGTTTGCTGTCCATTTAACTGATCGGGTTTTCATCCCTATCGGGTTCAAGGGTGTTCTTCCATTGGAGGGTGCCTGTGTGGGGGATTTTCTCCCAGACCATCATCTTCTTGGGGGACCCGAGTTCTTCTACGCCTCTTGCGTTGCGGGCGGGGTATCCAGGTTTGTGCATCCGAAATTTGCGTGGGGACTTCTCCTTGGGTGAACGCTATCCACTCCGATAAATCTGGTGGTGTTAATTTTAACGCTTCGCATAATGGTATAGCATCTTCAGGGTCTCTTACATTATAAGAGATATTGTCTCTTCGGATCATGAGAGACAGGGGGAAGCCCCAGCTGTAAGGGATGGATGCTTGCCTTAGGAAATTTGTTAAGGTGTGTAGCATTTTCCTCATCTGTAAGGTGGCCCAGGCCACATCAGGTAGGATATGTATTGATGCCTCTTTATATTTAATGTTCTGCATTTTGCGTGCATTTCGGAGGATGCGTTCTTTAATTGAGTAATTATGTATACAACAGACCATGTCCCTGGGGGTTGGGGCGCCCCTGTCTTTCGGTTTTAAGGCCCGGTGAGCTCTATCGATTCCCGTGATCGAGAGACTATCATCTCCCAAGATTAGGGTAAATATGTCGAGAGCTACCTGTTTTGGGTCTTCTGGGCCTTCCGATTCCGGTAGGCCCCGTATCCTTAAATTGTTCCGTCGTCCTCTGTTATCCATGTCTATCAGCTTCAATGAAAGTTGTGCTGTGAGGCTTTGTTGTGTTTTCAGGCGTTGGTCTATTTGTTGTATTGTTATCCGCGAGGAGGCTTGTTCTCTTTCCACAACGTGGATGCGAGCATCTTGAGTTTTGATGTCGTCTTTAATCTCTGCAAGCTCATCGCGTACAGCTGAGCGAACTTGGTCTATAACCGCCGCAAATTCTTTTTTTATTTGTGTAGTAAACGTCGTGAAATCGGTTTTCGTGGGGATCTCCCTCAGTTGGGATCGTATATCTTCTGTAACTTCTCTCTCTTCTTCTTCCCTTAGGTCTTCATCTGAGGAGTTCAGTGCCTCTTCTACCCTCGGAGGTTCCGGCGAAATTTTCTCCTTTCTGGCGGGAAAAGTTTCCAAAGGTAATAAAAAGTTTTTTAACGGTCCTCCGTTGTCAGATTTTTTCCCCCTGCAGTGTCCTGGGGTTTGAGGTAGTTTTATGGGAGGTTTACCCATTTCTCCAAGTAATTCTAAGAGTGGTTCTTGTGTATATAGCGCGGCGAAGCAGGAGCTGTCGGATCACACGTCTGGTCCCATCGAGTGTCAGCCACGCCCCCCAGAGATACTTCAATTCGATATCGTTCCAGTCCCTCTTTTTTCCGTCATTTTGGGTCTCCCATGGTTACGCAGACATAACCCTGTCATAAATTGGGAGACCGGTGTTTTATCCTTCAGTTCCAAACTTTGTACTCATCAATGCCTTGCTACTCCTACCTTGTGTTCTACATTGAAACAGGATCTACCTAATAACCTGCCAGCGGTGTATTCCCAATTTCAAGATGTCTTTGAAAAGAAAAAAGCAGATGTACTTCCCCCTCATAGGGACTATGATTGTCCTATCGACTTACTCCCAGGGGCCTCCATTGCATTTGGAAGAACATACCCTCTTGCTGAACCGGAACTTGCCACTCTCAAAGAATACATAGAAGAGAATTTAACTAAAGGATTTATATGACCTTCTACTTCACCAGCAGGAGCAGGTATTTTCTTCGTAAAGAAAAAAGACGGGGGACTCCGACCATGTATTGATTACAGAGAGATGAACAATATTACCATCAAGAACCATTACCCGTTACCCCTCATTCCTGAGCTACAGGATCATCTACGCACGGCCCAGGTGTTCACAAAGATCGATCTTAGAGGCGCTTACATTCTGGTCCAAATCAGGAGAGGGGACGAATGGAAGACGGCATTTAGATCACGTTATGGACACTTCGAATATCTGGTCATGCCTTTCGGCCTATGTAATGCTCCCGCGACTTTCCAACATTTTGTAAATGACACATTCCGTGACATATTGGATCAGTTCGTCATCATTTATCTGGATGACATCCTCATCTATTCACCCTCACTTACGTCCCATAGAGAACACGTCTGCAAAGTTCTCACCCGTTTACGACAACATCGGTTGTATGCGAAACTGGAGAAATGTGAATTTGAGGCGAAAACAGAGTTTTTAGGGTTTATCCTTTCACCCAACAAGATACAGATGGATTCCAAGAAGATTGCAGCTATTCTCCAATGGCCTACCCCCACCAACAGGAAAAGCATACAGCGTTTTGTGGGTTTCGTAAATTTCTACAGGAAGTTCATTAGAAATTTCTCCAAACTTATCCAACCCATCACCGCTTTAACGTCCAAAAACAAGATATTCAAATGGACAGATGCGGCCCAAGAAGCTTTTGAATCCTTGAAGTTGCGATTCAATACGGCACCTATTTTGATATTTCCTGATCCTTCAAGACCATACACTCTGGAAGTAGACGCCTCTAATACAGCTGTGGGTGCCGTCTTATCCCAGAGACTTCAAGGGGACGAACAATTACATCCAGTGGCCTTCTACTCCAGAACACTAACGTCAGCTGAGAGAAATTATGACGTAGGAAAACAGGAACTTTTGGCTATAAAACTGTCACTGGAGGAATGGCGACACTTATTGGAGGGCGCTTTACATCCTATTACAGTTTTTACCGATCACAAAAATCTTGAATATCTACGCACCGCCAAAAGACTCCAACCCAGACAGGCCAGATGGGCACTATTCTTTACACATTTTCAGCTGCATATCACCTACCGACCCGGCTCCCGCAATCTCAAGACTGATGCCCTTTCAAGAATCTCAGAGATAGAAGAGATCCACGAGGAGGATTCTCATCACTCCATTCTCATCATTTTTTAGCCGCCACACGAAATATATGGGATGCTATTCGGTCCCACACGTCCGCTTCTACGCTACCCAAACGATACCATTTTATTTACAAAGATGGTCTGTACTTTCACTCCGACAAAGTTTATGTCCCACCTGAAGTACGTCTACAAATACTCCAATACTATCATGACTCCCCAGCGGCTGGCCATGGTGGAATACGACAAACTCAAGATCTCATTCAACGTACTTTTTGGTGGCATAAACTACGTGGAGAGATTACAAGATTTGTCTCCTCCTGCAACATATGTGAACGTGCTAAAGAGAGTCATCACAAAGCTCCAGGGTTACTTCAACCATTGCCTATTCCTACGAGACCATGGGGAGATATTTCTATGGATTTTATCACCGACCTACCACCATCTCGTCAATACACCACATTAATGGTCATAGTGGACCGTCTCACTAAGATGGCACATTTTGTTCCCAGTCCAGGCCTTCCTTCAGCTACTGAAACTGCCGATCTTTTTATACGAGAGGTCTTTAAGCTTTACAGTTTACCTGAAAACATTGTTTCTGATCGAGGCACCCAGTTTACATCCCATTTCTGGAAGGCATTCTGTACGGAACTACATATACAACGCTCACTCACTACGGCATTCCACCCTCAGAGTAACGGTCAAACTGAATGTACCAATCAAACTTTAGAGCAGTATTTACGTTGTTTCACCACCCATCTTCAAAATGACTGGATCAAGTTTTTACCCTTAGCAGAATTTGCCTACAATATTCATATACACAGTTCGACTGGGATGTCTCCATTTTTTGTCAATTATGGCTTCCACCCATCCATGCTTCCTGGAGCACCTATCTCCAGTAGTGTTCCATCAGCTACTACTCATGTACGCAATCTCACTGACACATATGCTTCACAGAACCTTGACACGAGCTCAACAACGTTATCAGATGTTTGCCAACCGTCACAGATCCTTGCCTCCAACCTACAAAGCGGGTGATAGGGTTTGGCTCTCTACGAGGCATCTGAAACTTGCATGTTCGACCAAGAAGCTTGGTCCCAAGTTCGTAGGTCCTTTTCCTGTCGCAGAAGTGATTTCTCCCTTAGTCGTACGACTTCTCCTCCGGTCTTCTATGAAGATCCACCCGGTTTTCCATGTATCTTTGCTTAAACCTTGGGTGGAAACTCCCTTTCCTGGAAGACTCGATATTCCTCCAGGACCCGTTCTAGTCGATGGGATTGAGGAGTACGAGGTTGAAGAGGTTCTGGACTCCAGATTGCATCGGGGTCAGCTCCAATATCTCATCCATTGGAGAGGTTATGGTCCGAGTGACAGATCCTGGGAGCCTGCTAAGATGATACATGCAGATGACTTGGTTCGTACCTTTCACGAATTGCACCCTGATCGCCCCGGTCGTTGGCGAGGCCGGAGGTGAACGCCTCAATACCCTGTTCTGCTTACCTGTCCTCTCGCTCCCGAAGCGCGCACACTGCTGCCAATGGAAACGGAGGCGCGTCCCCAATGACATCACGCCTGTAGCGTTCACAGCAAACGCGGGTACATTTAAAAGGGAGAATCACCTTGCACTCCTTGCTTGGTGATTCTCGTGTTCCTTGCCTCGCGTATATATCTTTGTTTCTCCTGATTAGTTATATTGACCGTGGACTGTTCCCTGACCATTCTGCCTGCCTGTGCCCTCTGACCCTGGATTTCCTCTGACCATTCTACCTGCCTGTGCCCCACTGATCCTGGTTTGTACTTGCACATTTAACCATCTACTTGCTGGATTACAGTTGCTGTTTGTATATACACGTTAACCATCTACTTGATCGATTACAGTTGCAGTTTGTATATAAACGTTAACCATCTCCCTGCTGGATTACAGTTGCTGTTTGTACTTGCACGTTTAACCATCTACCTGCTGGATTACAGTTGCTGTTTGTATATACCCGTTAACCATATCCCTGCTGGATTACAGTTTACTTATCACTGGTATCTGCATGCTTATTATTTTCCATCTGGATTACAAACTTTTGGTGTACGTTTCTGTATGACATTGGATACTGCTGGATTATCATTGCTGTACATACCAGGTTCGTACCTACAGAGTGTTATCCCTTATTATTTGAGTATATTGAGTGTGTCTGCATCTAAGTCTCTATTCTGTTTCCAACACCCATCACACTAATATTGAAATAATATGCCAAGTTTATATATTACTGATGATTTAGTCATGATATTCCACTTTAATATATTACTGCTGATTTAGTCATGAAATGTCAAGTTTATATATTACTGCTGATTTAGTCATGATATGCCAAGTTTATATATTACTGCTGATTTTGCCAGATAAGCCACGTTTATACATTACTGCTGATTTAATAATGATATGCCAAGTTTATACAATACTGCTTTTTTAGTCATGATAGGCCAAGTTTATATATTACAGCTAATATTGAAATAATATGCCAAGTTTATATATTACTGCGGATTTAGTAATGATATGCCAAATGTATACATTATTGCTGATTTAGTCATGAAATGCCATGTTTATATACGTCTGCTGATTTAGTCATGATGTGCCATGTTTATATATTACTGTTTATTTAGTCATGAAATGCAAAGTTTTTATATTATTGCTGATTTTCCGATTAAATGCCAAATTTATATATTACTTCTGATTTAGTCACGATATGCCAAGTTCATAAATTACTGCTGATTTAGTCATGATATGCCATGTTTATATATTACTTCTGATTTAGTCACGATATGCCAAGTTTATATATTTTGATATGCCATGTGTATATATCACTGCTGATTTTGTCATTATGTGCCAAGTTTATATATTATTGCGGATTTAGTAATGATATGCCAAATTTATACATTATTGCTGATTTTGCCATGATATGACCTATTATATATTACTGATGATTTATTGATGATATGCCATGTTTATATATTACTGCTGATTTTGTCATGATATGCCATGTTTATATATTACTTCTGATTTAGTCATGAAATGCCAAGATTATATATTACTGCTGATTTAGTCATGATATCCCATGTTTATATATTACTGCTGATTTTGACTTGAAATTCTTGCCATTAATTGTCAAATTGATATATCACTATGTCATTATTGATTAATGCTCAACTTGGAGAGCCAGGAGAAACTGGAAAAAATTCTATGGTAACCTGTATATTTGACACCCCAATAGGGAAGAAAGTGCTATTGGAGCTTTGGAGAAAAGGATTGGCACCTATGTAGAATGAAATCTGAATTAGAAAATATCAGTAAAGCAAGCAGAAGTGCTACATAGACCAGTCTTGCCTGAGGAGATAAAACAAACCCTAAAGATAGCCCCAACTGGTACCTGATGGCTTTCAGGTTACTTATTATAGAACATTTAAGAACGAGATAATCCCTGCATTTGTGTAGATGGTTAACTCACTGGTTAAGAGGGCTATGTTAGACCCAAGGATGCTTGAAGCACTAATAGTTCTAATCGCCAAAAAAGATAAGGAGTGCAAAAAACCGACCAATATTCCGACTAAATGTGGATCTAAAGATATTGGCAAAAATCCTGTCCACAAGAATAGAACCCCTTATCCCGGGACTTGTTTATGGGAAACATGTGGGTTTTTTGCAGGACAGGGAGGGTAAGGAGAACACTACAACGATCTTGAATCTAATTAGATTCGCTCAGAGAAGGGATTTCCAACTCTGCTATTGTCAACTGATCCAGAGAAAGGATTCAACATGGTGAACTGAGTTTGCATGTAAAAAGTGCTGAAGAAGATAGGGCTGGGAGAAAACCTTTTTAACTGGATACATGTGATGTATGCAGATCCTGCAGCTAGGATTAGAGGCAATGGGCACTGTCCAACCCGCTCAACCTGTCAAATCCTGTCACCGGATGACCCCCCCACCCATGTCCTGTTCATTCTTACCAAGAAGCCCCTGTTCAATACACTTAGAGCAAACACTAGAATAAGTGGGATACAGCACTGAAAGGTAAATTTTTCTGTAAGCTAGCCACTTTTGCAGATGATATCCTAATATTAGTCACAAACCCTGAGTCTACACTGATCTATATAATTAGGGAGTTAGAAATATTCAGTGCATTCTCAGATTACAAAATTAATAAAGCTAAGTCTGAGATGTTAAACATAAATGTCTCCCTGGATACAGTACAGCATCTTAAAAATATGTTTTCCTTAAAGTGGTGTAAGCACTTAAATACCTGGGTATTCAGCTGACCCCCGACCGTTGCCAACTATATACACTTAACCAGGAAATGGGCATTCCCCACATCTCCAGGACGGGAAGGTTAAGTGTTGTAAAAATGAATATTGCACTTAATCCAGGCCCTGCCAATCCATGTACCTTTGTAATGGTTTTATTTAGATATGCTAGATATATTTGGGGGGGCAAACCAAGTAGGCTAGCATATTAATGTATAGCAAGGAGCCAGTGATTTGCTGCTATGATGTTACAGTATCTATTCGATTACTATAAAGCATCCTTTCTAGTATGGATTAGAGAGTGGACCCGAGATACCGACAGGGTGTGGATCAAGATAGAACAGGATTACTTTCACCAATCCTTATCTTTAATGCAGTGGTTGTATAACCCTGAAAATAAACTAATTGAAATATAAGACATCTAATGATTGAACCTACATTTGATGTCTGGTATAGATGTTTGAGGTAGGGCGTTAAATGGAAATACCCTAGCCTCATGATTTCTTTATCTTATTACCTGGAATTCCCCCTGGGGGGTGGGGGGGGGGGGAAGGAATGGTATTTGAGGGATATTGAGGGGAAAATATTTGTGACTGGATCAATGTGCAAGGAAGGGGGAAATGAGACCTTGGGAGCTACCTGAGATCAAAAAGGCTTCCAGTTCAGTGCCCTCTCTGGGAGGATTTGCCTTAAAGAAGGATCTGATTCTGATGGAATTATAGAATTCCGAACTTGGGAGGTTAAAACTTCTTATTAAGGAATCGAAGGAGAACATTGTATCATTCCTAAACAGATCCAATCTTTTTAATGTCTACGGTGATCCAATTTGATAGAGAAATGTTAGTTATACACCAAGTAAGTATCTGAAGGGGTGCTACTTTTGATAAGGATCCTCTCGTAGCTCGGGCTTTCTTAATTTTGTGTAGAGATGTATACACCTCGTGTATTAATTTAGGATTTATCCCCATGTTTTTATAAAAGCTTGAAGGCAGCCAAAGTAGAAGGGATGGATCACAGTTATTACAGAATGAAGTCTCCAAGCTGAGCCAGCCTTTTTTATTATTGGTGTTTTGATTGTTCCATGCCATTGCATGCGTCAATTGTACCGCTTCGTAAATTCTGTGGAGATCAGGATATCCCACCCCATCATTGCTTAGCTTGTGTTTGAGGATGTGGCTTGGGATTCGAGGTTTTTTTGCTGACCAAACGAATCTGGCAAAAAGGAGATCAAATTCCTTCAGGACACTACTTGGGACACTATAAGGTATAGTCCTGAATAGATAAAGTAGTTTGGGAAGTATATATGATTTAAGTATATTAATGCGTCCCATCCAAGATGATTCTAGCTTTATCCATTGTGAGGTTAATTTCTGGAGATTTAGTAATAAGATCTTATAATTAAAGGACACTATTCTGTCTATTTGACTTCCTATTTTTATACCTAGATATTCTATATGTTCCTTCCCTTTCGCCTTCCATCCGAGTGGAGCCAAAGCTCGTCGGTCCTTTATTGAACAGCACAGGGGAACAGTTTGGGTCTTGAGGAGGTTAATCTTATAGTTGGAGTATGGGCCATACAACTCTATGGCTTCCAGTAAGGCTGGAACGGACGTTTGCGGGTGCGTCAGGGACAGAAGGACATCATCCGCATAAAGCGTTATAAGATATTGAGAAATTCGGAAGCCAGGAAAGGACCCACAATTTTTGCCCGAGGTTTTGTATAAAGAGTCATTATCAGCTCATGGAATCTACCCGTTATACCGAATACTTGGATGGTTTCTGACATAAATCTCCAATCTACCCTATTGAATGCTTTTTCAGCATCGAGTGCAACGAGGACTGTAGGGATTTGTTTTTGGTGGACATAATCCATGATACAAAAAATCCGTCTGGTGTTTTCAAGTCCCTCTCTGCCTGACATAAAGCCAGCCTGATCAGTATGGATTAAGTTGTGTATTACCCCTTTCAGACGGTTTGCCAAGATTTTTGAAAAAAGCTTCACGTCTATATTAATAAATGAGATGGGTCTGTAATTACCCAGCAACTGTGGGTCCTTTCCTGGCTTCGGAATCGGGTAAATTGCGGCCTCCAGCATCTCCTCAGGAAACCCCTCCTCTCTACCGATTGTATTGTAGAGTCTAACCAGCAACGGGGAGATCACTGGCTCCAAAATCTGATAGAAGAGTGTAGAAAAACCATTGGGACCTGGGGCCTTCCCGTTTCTTTGTCCCCTTATGGTATTAACAACTTCAACTTTAGTAATCGGATGACTAATAGCAGCTAATTTGTCTGGTGAAAGATTGAAAGAACTCCTTCAGATCCACCAGGTTTATTGGGGGCTGGGGTAGGGTATAGAGCGCTTCATAGAACTCTTTGAATGCCGCAGCAATTTTTTCAGGCGCAAGAATAACCTTGCCACCTTTAACTATTTTTTTAATTCTTGTTTTTGCGCAGCCTGTACTTTTAGTTTATTCGTCAACTCTTTATTAGTTCTATTATTACTACAGTACCATCTACCTTTCAAGTGTTGCAGCATAATTTCAGCTTTCTTTCTTAAAGCACTCTTAATCTGATCATGTAAATCTTGTATTTCTCTCGACCTTTGATCTGTTGTGTCTAATTTGTTCTTCCCCTCCAGCACCGCAAGGGTTATATAGAGGTCAGCTAGTTATTTCCCTCTTGATTTCTTTTGTTTTACACCCTCCTTAATTAAGTGACCCCTCATGACGCACTTTAATGTACACCACAGGATCTGCTCAGACACCGATCCGTTATCATTATCCTCTACAAAATTTTTGGCTTGCTCAAGCAGTCTCCTCCTAATGGCGTCGGAGCACACTACTCGATCGTCCATTCTCCAGTTATTTCGAGAGCCATATTGCGGGTTCCCCTTAATCTCAATTATCACCGGGGCATGATGAGACCAGGTGATGTTCCCTTTGTTAGCCTTAACGCATATGTTTAACATGGGACCTCTCACCATGAAACAATCGATCCTGGGGTAAGTTGCATGTACACACGAAAAGAATGAGTAATCTTTATCGCCTGGGTGGAGTGATCTCCAAACATCATAGAGGTTATTACTAAATAGGCAAGCTGCGAAGGTGTCCGCTGCCTTCTTCATGCGTAGCTCACCTTTTATAATCCTACTAGATTGTCGATTTAAGTCAAAGTTGGCAATTGCATTAAAGTCTCCAGCCATTATCAGAAAGCCTCTAGATATTTTTTCAATGGAGTCAAGTGATGTATTCAAAAATCTAATAATACCCTCCGAGGGAGCATATAGGTTAACTAGGGTGTAAATATTTTCGTTAAGTTTACATACCAAAATCAGCCTGCGGGCTTCCGCGTCTGCTTCATGGTAAATATATTCAAACTTGATCTTTGATGATATTAATATAGCTGCACCCCTTTTTTTCTTAGATGTAAGAGAGGCTGAAAACAGAATGGGGTATTTAGTATATCTCCAAAATTTCTCACCCTCCTGTCTATTACAAGTCTATTACAAACAAAACATTCATTTAGTCAAGCAGGGGTAAAGATAGCGTTTTTTTTCTCCCCTTTATTTTTTTTTTTTCCCCCTTGAAAGTTCTATAGAACTGAAATATCACTATGAAAATATGTACAATCTTAATACAATATTATTTCTTGAATTTGACATATTTTACTTCTGTGGGTCCTTGAATTGTTATATATGTGTGTGTTTGGTTTGTGTTTCTTAACGGCTTAGTGAAACTAATATGTTATGTTCTCTCTAGGGACTCCCTCGGTGTTTTTTGTTTTTTTTTCTCTTCTTTCTCCCTTATATGCCATATTTTTCGTGAAACCTTCCAGGTTTATATTTTATATCTGCTCACTAAAACATGCCTGTTGAACTTGAGCGATACCTAAGGGTTGGCGGGAACATGGGAACTGTACATCAAACTTCCCGGATGTGTTTCACAATCTGATTTACCTATTCCAATCTTAAGTAATTTATGCCCTATATCGGCTTGTGTTGTATAATGGTACAGTAATATCCATACAGAATGATGCCGTGAAGCTTCACTGGTGTCTACCTACATATTATCAGGATATCATGTAACCGCAATGTTTTATAGATTTTACAAACGTAGAGGCTGTTTAAATGACTAACGAAAACGGATTACCATTCTATATGAATGATCTAATGTATGACTCTGCATGGACACTGTAAATGTGTATTTAGGTGTATCTTTTCCTTTTCTTTCTTTTTAGCATACGTATACGATTAAGGTATTGCTTTGTAACTAATTAGTGTAAAATTAGACAATTTGGAAATACTAGGGCACTAAACCTTTAAATCAAAAATTAAGCACTCTTCAACGGTATAGTAATTTTTCCTTTACCTTTCTCTTTCACTAAGATTCACTAGAGTAGGCACTTCACAGACGTAGGTTGGTAGAAAGAGAAGGGAGGGGGGGAGGAAAGGAAAGAATTTTTTTTTTTTTTTTTTAATGATTTAATATGAGACTCGGCATGGACACGGTGAATGCGTATTTGGGTGCATCCTTTCCTTTTCTTTCTTCTTAGCATACGTATACGATTAAGGTATTGTTTTGTAACTAATTAGTGTAAAATTAGACACTTTGGAAATACTAGGGCATTAAACCTTTAAATTAAAAATTAAGCACTCTTCAATGGTATAGCAATTTTTTCCGCTATTTTTCTCTTTCACCAAGATTCACTAGAGTAGGTACTTCACAGACGTAAGTTGGTAGGAGGAAAAAAAGTGAAAGGTTTTTTTGTTTTTTTTTCCCCTTTCTCTTGCTGCTTTCGAAATTCAAAATTGACTAATCGAAGTATAATAAACTGAATAATTAATGTAGGCACTGCAAAATTGCTTATTAGTACGTTAGGGGATTCAAATAAAAGTATTTATTAAGTTTTTGCACTTTATATGTATATACATTACTGCTTTTATAGTCATGATATACCTATAGTTTATGATATATATAGTTTATTTATTGCTGCGGATTTAGTAATGATATGCCAAGTTTATGCATTACTGCTTTTTTAGTCATGAAATGCCAAGTTTATTTATTGCTGCAGATTTAGTAATGATATGCCAATTTATATATTACTGCTGATTTAGTCATGATATGCCAAGTTCATGCATTACTGCTGATTTAGTGATGAAATGCCATGTTTATATATTACTGCAGATTTTGCCATGATATGCCAAATATATACATTATTGCTGATTTAGTCATGATAGGCCAAGTTTATATATTACTGCTGATTTAGTCATGATATGCCAAGTTTATATATTACTTGGGATTTTGCCATGATATGACTAGTATATATATCACTGATGATTTAGTCATGAGATGCCAAGTTTACATATTACTTCTGATTTAGTCATGATATGCCAAGTTTATACATTATTTCTGATCTAGTCATGAAATGCAATGTTTATATATTATTGCTGATTTTCCCATTAAATGCCAAGTTTATATATTACTTCTGATTTAGTCACGATATGCCAAGTTTATATATTATGATATGCCAAGTTTATTTATTACTTCTGATTTAGTCATGATATGACAAATTTATACATTATTGCTGATTTAATCATGATATGCCATGTTTATATATTACTGCTGATTTTTCCATTATATGCCAAGTTTATATATTACTTCTGATTTAGTCATGATTTGCCAAGTTTATACATTACTGCTGATATAGTCACGATATGCCAAGTTTATTTATTGCCGCGGATTTTGACATGATATGACTAGTTTATAGATAACTGGTGATTTAGTCATGATGTGCCAATTTTATATATTACTTCTTATTTAGTCATAATATGCCAAGTTTATATATTACTGATGATTTTGCCATGACATGCCAAATGTATACATAATTGCTGATTTAGTCATGATATGCCATGTTTATATATTACTGTGGATTTTGCTATGATATGTTATGTTTATATATTACTTCTGATTTAGTCATGATATGCCATGTTTATATATTACTGCGGATTTTGCCATGACATGCCAAATGTATACATAATTGCTGATTTAGTCATGATATATCAAGTTTATTTTTTTATAAATCAGTTTTTATTGACTTTTCAGAGAAAAAAAACATATAATAAGGACAAAAATATAAAGGGAAAGGGAATGGATGAAGGGTACAGAACAAAAGAAGGGGGGTGGGATGGGGAATGGAGTGGACCGGTAATAACATCATTACATTCCTGAGGCAGCAGGGAAACAACATGTATTATCAGTAAGATATCAGCAGTCTGACAGTTAGTTGGGGTGCAGGGGGAGCCAGGCCATAGGGCACATTGACCCATGCTACACCCCAGGACAATAATAAAACATAAATAACTGTGTCATTGGGTTAGTTGTTCAGACCTTTCGACCCTCAATATACTCCATCCAATAAAACCATCTCTGATTGAATTTTTCGGTCTGCTCAGCGGAGTGCGAGGCCAGGCTTTCTAGTGCCTTGATCCCCTCTACTCTACTCAACCATTCCTCAAATGTAGTGGGGGCGGTGGCTGCCTAGTTGCGGGAGACCAAAGCCTTTGCTTTTCAATAGGTGTCGAACAATCGACTTTTTGTATACCGATACCGGCTGGGTTGTATGGTGGAACAGGTAATTCTCAGGGTGAAATGGCGGGGGAGAGTCTGTAAACTTAGGCAAAAGATCACAAATTTTGGTCCAGAAAGGACGTAGGAGTGGACAGTCCCAGCATATATGGAGGATCGTGCCGGTGCAATTGCCACATCTCCAGCACTGGTCAGACTGGTCTGGAAATATCGCATGTAACTTACTGGGAGTTCTGTACCATGGTGTCAAAAATGTATAGGACATCTCCTGAGTTTTAGTATTTATGGAGCTCTTATGGGTGAGATGGAACATCTTTTCCCATTGTGCAGTCGTGAATGTTTGGGACAGTGCATTCTCCCATTTCCCAACAAAGGCTGGGGGAGGGTCGGTGTCTGAGTGTATCAGAAATTTGTATAGTAAGAATATCCTTTGTACTGGCATATTCTCAAGCGCAAAAAATTCCTCAAAGGGTAGCAACCCTCTTTGTAAGTTATGTATCTGAGGAATACTTCTCAGATATGATTGAAGCTGAATGTACTGGAAGTTGTACATGACCGTGGAGGCCGTATCATCCACAATCTCATGGAGTGGCTTAAGTGTGCGGTCTGACATAAAGCTTCGTAAGGTGGGCCTGTCCTCTAACGTAGTCCGTAGGAAGTCTCCTCTGTTTTGTCCCAGGGGGAAATTGGGGTTGAACCTGACCGGGGTGTTGGGTGATGGATACGTGGTTAGCTGGTGTTTCCTATGGAGTCGATGGAGCACTGATAGGGAGGCTACTGCAAAAGGGTGTGAGTTTGCAAGTAGTCTGGTGGCTTGTGGGCGTAACCACATGAGGGTCTGGAGGGGTGTCTGTCGTAAGTGAGCTTCTAGCGGTATCCATAATTTATGGGGGGGTTGGTAAGCCCATTCCAACAGGCGAAGGAGATGGCATGACTCATAGTACTTTTGGGGGCACGGTAAGCCCAACCCTCCATGAGCTTTCGGTTTCTGTAACAGTGCAGCAGAAAGGCGTGGAGGTTTTTGTGCCCACACATACTTAATGAAAAGTGTCCTTATGGAAGAGAAAAAGGCTCTGGGTATCTGGATCGGAATGGTCTGGAACAAATGTAAAAACGGTGGGAGGACATTCATTTTCAACGCATTGACCCTGCCCGTCCAGGAGATAAAAAGAGGTCCCCATTTAACAAGATCACCTCTCAGTATTGTCCGCATGGGCACAAAATTTTGGGCATAGATCTGGGATAGATCGGCAGTCAGCCATATACCTAAGTACTTAAGTTTATGGGTGCACCATTTAAATGGTGCACCCATAAACTTGTCAGTGATCTCAGCCTCTAAGGATTCGGAGTCCTCTCATGACAATATGCGTGTAACGTGTTTGGAAAGATACGATTTTATTTTATTACGAAATGTCTCCAGTTCCATAGCATCAGTCAGTGGGGGAGATTGATTATATAGGTTAGTGTAGTATGACACAAATTCTGCTGCGATCCCCGCTGGCAGCAATTTCAGTACACCCTTGGGGTCACGGATCTTAGGGATATATGTCATCTGACGCCTGTGTCTCAGGGCTCTTGCCAAGTATTTGGCTGGCTTATCTCCGTGTTAGTGGAAGATAGCTTTTAGTCTAGTGTAACTTCTGTGAGCCTGTCGGTGCAAGATATCAGCTAAATTTTTGCGTAACGTCAGCAATTCTTGGTAGTATTTGATTTTTAATGTGCGTTTATGTGTTTGTTCTAGTGTCCCTATTTGTGAGCATAATGTACTCATAGCTGCCGAGCGCTCTTTCTTTTGAATGGTGGCTAATCGAATCAGGTGGCCCCTCAGGACATGGGCTTCCCAAATTGTAGGGAGAGAGACATCAGGCGTTACATTTTCAGAGAAATAGTAGCTTAGAACCGTTTCAGTAGATGATGATACCTGAGGGTCTGAGAACATAGACTCGTTCATACGCCAAGTGCGCTGGGGCTGTTTTAACCTGGGAGTTGTAAAGGTGATTCCTAAGGGGCATGGTCTGACCAGGAGATCAACCCATAATCCGCTTTTCTTATGTGAGATAAGTGATAATGTGTCGTGAAAACACAGTCAATCCGTGTATACCGCCTGTGTGGTATGGAATAGTAGCTATAGTCTCTGTCCGTCGGGTGGTATGCTCGCCAGCAGTCTACGAGTCGTAAGTCCGTAGGGATTTCTTAACTTTTCGCGTGATGTGTGCGGGAGTGTGTGTACGTCCAGAGGAGGTGTCCATAGTGGGGTCGAGGGCCATGTTAAAATCACCGCCTAAGACCAACATGCCCTTCCGGAATTTCGTCAGTATCACTATCATTTTAGAAAACCAGACATTCTGTTTTACATTGGGGAGATAGACATTTGTGAACGTATACAGGTGCCCTGCCACTTCGCCCTTGACAAACAGATACCTGCCCTCTGGGTCTGTTATGTGGGAAACATTATTGAGAGGGAAATGTTTAGATATGAGCACTGCCACTCCCTTGGATTTGGCCAATGGATTATTACTGTAAAATCCAAGAGGGAAGTCTCGATTAGTGAGGGCAAGGGCTGTCTGACCCTTAAAATGAGTTTCTTGTATAAATGCCGCTGACACCCGTTTACTTTTCAAGTCTCTCAATAAAGTCGACCTTTTTTCAGGGATATTCAGCCTCTTTACATTGTAGGACAGTACAAGCATGTTAAAAGAAGGATTTGAGTCAGATGGTAATTACTGTAATGAATAGGAGCAGGGCACCGGGCGTGAAGCAAAAAACCCCTGTATCAAGACCCGAAAAAATCAAATGGAAACAAAAAATAAGAATGTAAAACCGGGGATGGGATCAGGTAAGGGAGGGGAAAAACAAAATGAAAAACACACAATACATGAAGAACTTTTCTAACACCTGTGGTGACAACCGGTGGGAGAGAGGAGAAGACCACCCGACCTGCGTGGGTCCCCACCAATCTCCCCCAGTGTTCAAAATGGACACCTGTGGTGCGGGGGTAAGCAGCGTGGTCAGGGAAAAATCCAATGGCCACACCTCGACAGCAGTAACACCAATAGAAAGGGGTACGGGCAGCCTCACTCCCCCACATGGCCATTAAATCATGGAACAGATCACATATTCGATTATGCGTGAATTGCATAGCAAAATCAATAGAACAGGCAACAACGATAATAATAGTCTAAATAACAATAATAACCGGTTGAACAGTGCAGCAAAAGGAAGGGAAATACCCTCAGATGACTAGTGGGCGTTCCACCGGTCATGGTAGAGAAAAATTGGGAGATTCGGAGCCACCGGAGTGGGTGGGAAAGTGGCAACTCACACATAGATCATTGGCGTTAAGCTGGCTATCACCCTCTGGCGTCGCCTGGGGTGGAAAAAAAAATGTGCTGATGCCCTAAAAGTCTCATGTCTCATGTGAGAGTAACAGTAAAGTAGGATAACAGTAAGCGAGAAATCAGGATGTCAGGTACCGTAAGAACTAGGAACGGCTCTATAAGTACCATTCTATTGGTGTATCTCACCCGGCTATCTCTTATCTTAGGACAAGACTTATGTTACCAGAGGGCTAGATGGGAGGGCAATGGGCTTGTAAACCTGAGAAGGGGCCTCACAGGATCGGCCCTGGCCTAAGCCAGAGTTTCAGATATATGTTTGCGATTTAGGCCTTCTAACACCCTATGTGGGCTGATAAAGAGTCTGGGGCTTAAGGCATGTGATCATGGGCTAGTATGCGTCGCATATCTCTCTCTCACAGGATAACATTAATGGGGGAGCCTGTTCCAGCTGCCATGGGTGATTTGAGATTCGGTAAATGTAAAGCGGCATGAGACCTACAGTAGGTTCCCATCCCATAGCCAACCTCTGTACCTTACAGCCCATATCGGTCTTGGACGGGCTAGGTGCCTCTGGGCCCCACAAAGAAGTCACCGGTGTGTGGGAAGTCCGAATCCGGTCCACTAATTCTGCAGTCTATGAGTTCAATAAGCTGCAACCATATTTACAAGTTCAAAGTTTGTATCCCGGTGGAGGCCAAGTGGAAGTAGCGTCCCGAGTCCCACAGGTATGTGTCTCAGGGAGTGTGAATAGGATATTCATTCCTCTGCTCTCCGTGCATCCGCTAATACTGGAGCTTCCCTCGGTCCGGTCCCAGCAGGAGCGACCGATGGCGTTGCAGGTAAGTGGTCTCCCCTGTGTCCTTGTCGGGATGGCCTGGTCGGGACCGTAAATCTTCTCTCCAACATCGGGAGGCTCCAATCTGGTATGTCCAGCTCAGGAATCCCCAGATCAGCCAGGAAAGCAGGTAGGTCGTGATGGTATCACAGCGCGATCAGACCTCCATCGTCGCGGACAGTAAGACAGAAGGGGTGTCCCCACCGATATTGAAGACCTCTCTGCTGCAGTTCCAAGGTGAGAGGCCTCAGGGCCCTCCGGGTCTGTAATGTTAAATCCGAGAGGTCTTGAAAAAAAGGAAATCCTGTGTCCGCCAAAGCTCCATGTCGTTTGTTCCCGTGCCCTGGCCATTATGCGTTCTTTCAGCTGGAAATCACTGATGTGGCAGATTATGTGTCTCGGAGGGGCCGAGGGGGGACCCGGGGTCTCAAAGCTCTGTGGGCTCTGTCCCTCGGACGTCCCAGGAGATCATTCATGATAGAGGTTGCGAGGGCTGACACCTCCTCAGGCTCCGGGGAAGTGTGCTCCGGGCACCCCCGCAGTCTGATGTTGTGTCTCCTACCTCTATTATCGAGGTCCTCAAGTCTGCGTCGGTAGTCAGCCATATATGTGGCGTGTTGGGCTGTGATTCTCGCCACCTGGGTCATTTTTTTCGTGTGGAGGGCCAATTCTTCCTCTTGGTGCTTTACCGTCTGCTCTACTTTAGACAGGTCCGTTTTCAGGCCTAAGGGTGCGTCAGAGACTTTCTGTTTCAGCTCACTGAGCATCGTGCTGAAGTCCTCCCGCCACAGTGCAGGGGTAAAGAGTTGGATCTCTTGAGAACAGGCCGGTTCCACCGGTATGGGTACAGAGGCTTCTAGGTCAGGATCCCTATCCTCCGACTCATGTGAGTCGGCAGGGGATGACGGGACCACGTGGCTCTCTGGTGATTGAGGGCCCAACATCGCCGGTAACGGAAATAGTGATGAGTTAGAGGCCTGGGAACTTCGTCCCGGTGTTTTGGGCTCTGCTGCCAAGCGTTTGTTTCGTCCCATTCTTAATTTGCAATATCGCAAAGTGCTTCGGTAGCCGTGTGTGTGGAGGAGCTCTTCCTTCAAGCTGCCATCTTCAGCCACGCCCCTGATATATCAAGTTTATATATTACTGCTGATTTAGTCATGATATGCCAAGTTTATATATTATTGCTGATTTAGTCATGATATGCCAAATTTATATACTACTGCTGATTTGGTCATGATATGCCAAGTTTATATATTACTGCTGATTTAGTCATGATATGCCAAGTTTATATACTACTGCTGATTTAGTCATGGTATGCCAAGTTTATATATTACTGCTGATTTAGTCATGATATGCTATGTTTATATATTACCTCTGATTTAGTCATTATTGGCCAAGTTTATATATTACTGCTGATTTTTCCATTATATGCCATATTTATATATTATTGCTGATTTTGGCATTATATGCCAAGTCTATATATTACTTCTGATGTAGTCACGATATGCCAAGTTTATATATTATGATATGCCAAGTTTATATATTACCTGTGATTTAGTCATGATATGCCATGTTTATATATTACTTCTGATTTAGTCACGAGATGCCAAGTTTATATATTACTGCTGATTTAGTCATGATATGCCAAGTTTATATATTACTGTTGATTTAGCCATGAAATGCTAAGTTTATATATTATTCCGGATTTAGTAATGATATGCCAAATGTATACATTATTGCTGATTTAGTCACGATATGCCATGTTTATATATTACTGCTGATTTTGCAATGATATGAAATGTTTATATATTATTGCTGATTTAGTCATGATATGCCATGTTTATATATTACTGCTGATTTTGCCATGATATGCCATGTTTATATATTAATGCTGATTTTGCCATGATATGCCAAATTTATACATTATTGCAGATTTAGTCATGAAATGCCAAGTTTATATATTACTGCTGATTTAGCCATGAAATGACAAGTTAATATATTACTGCTGATTTTGCCATGATATGCCATGTTTATATATTAGTGCTGATTTAGTCATGATATACCAAGTTTATACATTACTGCTGATTTAGTCTTGATATGCCAAGATTATACATTATTGGTGATTTAGTCATGATATGCCAAGTTCATATATTACTGCAGATTTTGTAATGATATGCCAAATGTATACATTATTGCTGATTTAGTCATGATATGCCATGTTTATATATTACTGCTGATTGTGCAATGATATGAAATGTTTAAATATTATTGCTGATTTGGTCATGATATGCCATGTTTATATATTACTGCTGATTTTGCCATGATTTGCCAAATTTATACATTATTGCTGATTTAGTCATGAAATGCCAAGTTTATATATTAATGCTGATTTAGCCATGAAATGACAAGTTAATATATTACTGCTGATTTTGCCATGAGATGCCATGTTTATATATTACTGCTGATTTAGTCATGATATACCATGTTTATACATTACTGCTGATTTATTCTTGATATGCCAAGATTATACATTACTGGTGATTTAGTCATGATATGCCAAGTTCATATATTACTGCAGATTTTGTAATGATATGCCAAATGTATACATTATTGCTGATTTAGTCATGAAATGCCATGTTTATATATTACTGCTGATTTTGACATGATATGCCATGTTTATATACTAATTCTGATTTAGTCATGATATGCCAAGTTTATATATTATGATATGCCAAGTTTATATATTACCTGTGATTTAGTCATGATATGCCATGTTTATATATTACTTCTGATTTAGTCACGAGATGCCAAGTTTATATATTACTGCTGATTTAGTCATGATATGCCAAGTTTATATATTACTGTTGATTTAGCCATGAAATGCTAAGTTTATATATTATTCCGGATTTAGTAATGATATGCCAAATGTATACATTATTGCTGATTTAGTCACGATATGCCATGTTTATATATTACTGCTGATTTTGCAATGATATGAAATGTTTATATATTATTGCTGATTTAGTCATGATATGCCATGTTTATATATTACTGCTGATTTTGCCATGATATGCCATGTTTATATATTAATGCTGATTTTGCCATGATATGCCAAATTTATACATTATTGCAGATTTAGTCATGAAATGCCAAGTTTATATATTACTGCTGATTTAGCCATGAAATGACAAGTTAATATATTACTGCTGATTTTGCCATGATATGCCATGTTTATATATTAGTGCTGATTTAGTCATGATATACCAAGTTTATACATTACTGCTGATTTAGTCTTGATATGCCAAGATTATACATTATTGGTGATTTAGTCATGATATGCCAAGTTCATATATTACTGCAGATTTTGTAATGATATGCCAAATGTATACATTATTGCTGATTTAGTCATGATATGCCATGTTTATATATTACTGCTGATTGTGCAATGATATGAAATGTTTAAATATTATTGCTGATTTAGTCATGATATGCCATGTTTATATATTACTGCTGATTTTGCCATGATATGCCATGTTTATATATTACTGCTGATTTTGCCATGATTTGCCAAATTTATACATTATTGCTGATTTAGTCATGAAATGCCAAGTTTATATATTAATGCTGATTTAGCCATGAAATGACAAGTTAATATATTACTGCTGATTTTGCCATGATATACCATGTTTATACATTACTGCTGATTTATTCTTGATATGCCAAGATTATACATTACTGGTGATTTAGTCATGATATGCCAAGTTCATATATTACTGCAGATTTTGTAATGATATGCCAAATGTATACATTATTGCTGATTTAGTCATGAAATGCCATGTTTATATATTACTGCTGATTTTGACATGATATGCCATGTTTATATACTAATTCTGATTTAGTCATGATATGCCAAGTTTATATATTACTGTTGATTTAGTCATGAAATGCCATGTTTATATATTACTGCTGATTTTGCAATGATATGAAATGTTTATATATTATTGCTGATTTAGTCATGATATGCCATGTTTATATATTACTGCTGATTTTGCCATGATATGCCATGTTTATATATTACTGCTGATTTTGCCATGATATGCCAAATTTATACATTATTGCAGATTTAGTCATGAAATGCCAAGTTTATATATTACTGCTGATTTAGCCATGAAATGACAAGTTAATATATTACTGCTGATTTTGCCATGAGATGCCATGTTTATATATTACTGCTGATTTAGTCATGATATACCATGTTTATACATTACTGCTGATTTATTCTTGATATGCCAAGATTATACATTACTGGTGATTTAGTCATGATATGCCAAGTTCATATATTACTGCAGATTTTGTAATGATATGCCAAATGTATACATTATTGCTGATTTAGTCATGAAATGCCATGTTTATATATTACTGTTGATTTAGTCATGAAATGCCATGTTTATATATTACTGCTGATTTTGCCATGATATGCCATGTTTATATATTAATTCTGATTTAGTCATGATATGCCAAGTTTAAATATTACTGCTGTTTTAGTCAGAATATGCCATGTTTATACATTATTGCTGATTTAGTCTTCAAATGCCATGTTTATATATTACTGCTGATTTTGCCATTATATGACAAGTTTATATATTACTTCTGATTTAGCCATGAAATGACAAGTTAATATATTACTGCTGATTTTGCCATGATATGCCATGTTTATATATTAGTGCTGATTTAGTCATGATATACCAAGTTTATACATTATTGCTGATTTAGTCATGATATGCCATGTTTATATATTACTGCTGATTTTGCAATGATATGAAATGTTTATATATTATTGCCGATTTAGTCATGATATGCCATGTTTATATATTACTGCTGATTTTGCCATGATATGCCATGTTTATATATTAATGCTGATTTTGCCATGATATGCCAAATTTATACATTATTGCAGATTTAGTCATGAAATGCCAAGTTTATATATTACTGCTGATTTAGCCATGAAATTACAAGTTAATATATTACTGCTGATTTTGCCATGATATGCCATGTTTATATATTATTGCTGATTTAGTCATGATATACCAAGTTTATACATTACTGCTGATTTAGTCTTGATATGCCAAGATTATACATTATTGGTGATTTAGTCATGATATGCCAAGTTCATATATTACTGCAGATTTAGTAATGATATGCCAAATGTATACATTATTGTTGATTTAGTCATGATATGCCATGTTTAGATATTACTGCTTATTTTGCCATGATATGTAATGTTTATTTATTACTTCTGATTTAGTCACGAGATGCCAAGTTTATATATTACTGCTTATTTAGTCATGATATGCCAAGTTTATATATTATTGTTGATTTAGCCATCGAAGAGAATTTACATATTCGAGAGGGTACGTAGTGCCATCTATATAATATTTTATAATAAAGTTCCTGGAGATTAATACCGTGGAGAGCCGATCTAGTATTTTGGAAAGTATTATTTCAAGTCTCCACGGGAAAAATCTTACCAAGATCGGTTTCCCAATATATAACAGATGTAGGTTTAGATTGTCAGAGCAGGTTTTCTAATAATACTTGCAACTTAGAGATGTTATTGGTTCGGGAATTTTGAAAGAGAAATTTATCGAGAGAGGTACTTTCTGTCAAAGGATTTGTTTTTATAAAATTTAATAAGCGAAGATAGGTGAGGTACTCAGAGTTAGGGAGGGGAAGTTTGCCCTGTAGATTTTGGAAGGAGGGCATTTTGCCATCCTGGAGTATGTCATCTATTTTATTCATCCCTGCCGCAAGCATTTTTCTGATATCCAGGTTGTGCATTCTCATCGACAATGTTCCCGTAGGGGCCAGACCGTTCAATCCCTGAGCACTGGAAAATAATTTCTTAAATCGAAACTTCCCTTTACTGTCTCTATAACTAGCAGATTCGAGATTTTTAATTTATTGAACCAGGTTGTTGGGGTCCAGAAGAAATAGTAAGGTTCTAGACCATGGCATTCAAAAGTCTCGATTTGAAGCCATCGGGTGTTCTGAGATGATTTGAATTTCCAAGGTAGAAAGTTTGAAAATTGACATACGTCCTGCATCCTTTCAAGATCTGGGAAGCCCAGCTCCCCATTTCTTATGCCGCGTCTGAGGGTTATATTAGCAGTTCTAGGGTGTTTCCTATCCCAAACATACAAGGATAATAGAGAAGTTAGTTGTTTTAAGTACATAGTTGGTGCTCTCAAGGGGATAGCCCTCATCAAAAAAAGAATTTTTGGGGTTATACATGACTTGATTATATTAATATATATATATATATATATATATATATATATATATATATATATATATATATATATATATTACTGCTGATTTAGTCATGATATGCCATGTTTATATATTACTTCTGATTTAGTCATGATATGCCAAGTTTATACATTATTGCTGATCTAGTCATGAAATGCAATGTTTATATATTACTGCTGATTTTCCCATTACAAGCCAAGTTTATATATTACTTCTGGTTTAGTGACGAGATGCCAAGTTTATATATTATGATATGCCAAGTTTAAATATTACTGCGGATTTAGTAATGATATGCCAAATTTATATATTATTGCTGATTTAGTCATGATATGCCAAGTTTATATATTACTTCTTATTTAGTCATTATATGCAGATTTTATATATTACTACTGATTTAGTCATGAAATTTCCAGTTAATATTTTACTGCATATTTATAATGATATGCCAAATGTATACATTATTGCTGATTTAGTCATAATATGCCATGTTTATATATTACTGATGATTTTGTCATGATATGCCAAGTTTATATATTCCTTCTTATTTAGTCATGATATGCCAATTTTATATATTACTGCTGATTTAGTCATGAAATGTCAAGTTTATATATTACTGCTGATTTTGCCATGATAAGCCAAGTTTATACATGACTTTTTTTTTAGTCATGTTATGCCAAGTTTATATATTCCTTCTTATTTATTCATGATATGCCAAGTTTATATATTACTGCTGATTTAGTCATGATATGCCAAGTTTATATATTACTGCTGATTTAGTCATGAGATGCCAAGTTTATATATTACTGCTGATTTAGTCATGATATGCCAAGTTTATACATTACCGCTGATCTAGTAATGATATGCCAAGTTTATATATTACTGCTGATTTTGCCATGATATGACTAGTTTATATAATACTGCTGATTTAGTCAAGATATGCCAAGATTAGATATGCCAAGTTTATGTATTACTTCTGATTTAGTCACTATATGCCAAGTTTATATATTTTAGGATTATTTTGCCATGATATGAAAGGTTTATATACTACTACCTTAAATTTAATGCCATGATATGTTACGTTTATACTTTTCTGCTGATTTAGTCATAAAATGCCAATGTTATTTATTATTGCTGATTTTGTCATGATATGCCAAGTTTATATATTACAGCTGATTTTGCCATGATAAGCCAAGTTTATACATTACTGCTGATTTAGTAATCATATGCCAATTTTATACATTACTGCTTTTTTAGTCATGATATACCAAGTTTATATATTACAGCTAATTGTCAGGATCTACCGCAGAGTAGATCCCCCGAATACCCTGTTCTGCTTACCTTACAAGATGTGTCTCTTCCTGCAACATATGTGCCCATACTAAAGAGAGTCATCAAAAACCTCCAGGGTTACTTCAACCATTGCCCATTCCTACAAGACCATGGGGAGATATTTCTATGGATTTTATCAATGACCTACCACCATCTCGTCAATACACCACATTAATGGTCATAGTGGACCGTCTCACTAAGATGGCACATTTTGTTCCCAGTCCAGGCCTTCCTTCAGCTACTGAAACTGCCGATCTTTAATATATATAACTGATGATTTAGTCATGAAATGCCATGTTTATATATTACTGCTGATTTTGCCATTATATGCCAAGTTTATATATTACTTCTGATTTAGTCATGATATGCCAAGTTTATATATTACTGCTGATTTAGTCATGAAATGCCAAGTTCATATATTACTCCGGATTTAGTAATGATATGCCAAATGTATACATTATTGCTGATTTTGCCATGATATGCCAAGTTTATATATTACTGCTGATTTAGTCATGAAATGCCAAGTTCATATATTACTCCGGATTTAGTAATGATATGCCATGCTTATATATTACTGCTGATTTTGCCATGATATGCCATGTTTATATATTACTTCTGATTTAGTCATGAAATGCTAAGTTTATATATTATTCCGGATTTAGTAATGATATGCCAAATGTATACATTATTGCTGATTTAGTCATAATATGCCATGTTTATATATTACTGCTGATTTTGCGATGATATGCCATGTTTATATATTATTGCTGATTTACTCATGATATGCCATGTTTATATATTACTGCTGATTTTGCCATGATATGCCAAATTTATACATTATTGCTGATTTAGTCATGAAATGCCAAGTTTATATATTCCTGCTGATTTTGCCATGAAATTACAAGTTAATATATTACTGCTGATTTTGCTATGATATGCCATGTTTATATATTACTGCTGATTTAGTCATGATATACCAAGTTTATATATTACAGCTAATTGTCAGGATCTACCGCGGAGTAGATCCCCCGAATACCCTCTTCTGCTTACCTTACAAGATTTGTCTCTTCCTGCTACATATGTGCCCGTACTAAAGAGAGTCATCACAAACCTCCAGGGTTACTTCAACCATTGCCCATTCCTACGAGACCATGGGGAGATATTTCTATGGATTTTATCAATGACCTACCACCATCTCGTCAATACACCACATTAATGGTCATAGTGGACCGTCTCACTAAGATGGCACATTTTGTTCCCAGTCCAGGCCTTCCTTCAGCTACTGAAACTGCCGATCTTTTTATACGAGAGGTCTTTAAGCTTCATGGTTTACCCGAAAACATTGTTTCCGATCGAGGCACCCAGTTTACATCCCACTTCTGGAAGGCATTCTGTACGGAACTACATATACAACGCTGACTCACTACGGCATTCCACCCCCAGAGTAACTGTCAAACCGAACGTACCAATCAAACTTTAGAGCAGTATTTACGTTGTTTCACCACCCATCTTCAAAATGACTAGATCAAGTTTTTACCCATAGCAGAATTTGCCTACAATAATCATATACACAGTCCGACTGGGATGTCTCCAATTTTTTGTCAATTATGGCTTCCACCCATCCATGCTTCCTGGAGCACCTATCTCCAGTAGTGTTCCATCAGCTACTACTCATGTACGCAATCTCACTGACACATATGATTCGCTTCGCAGAACCTTGACACGAGCTCAACAACGTTATAAGATGTTTGCCGACCGTCACAGATCCTTGCCTCCAACCTACAAAGCAGGTGATAGGGTTTGGCTCTCTACGAGGCATCTGAAACTTGCATTCCGACCAAGAAGCTTGGTCCCTAGTTCGTTGGTCCTTTTCCCGTCGCAGAAGTGATTTCTCCCTTAGTCGTACGACTTCTCCTCCCGTCTTCTATGAAGATCCACCCGGTTTTCCATGTATCTTTGCTTAAACCTTGGGTGGAGAATCCCTTTCCTGGAAGACTCGATCCTCCTCCAGGACCCGTTCTAGTCGATGGGATTGAGGAGTACGAGGTTGAAGAGGTTCTGGACTCCAGATTGCATCGGGGTCAGCTCCAATATCTCATCCATTGGAGAGGTTATGGTCCGAGTGACAGATCCTGGGAGCCTGCTAAGATGATACATGCAGATGACTTGGTTCGTACCTTTCACGAATTGCACCCTGATCGCCCCGGTCGTTGGTGAGCCCGGAGGTCTCGCATTGGGCGGGGGAACTGTCAGGATCTACCGTGGAGTAGATCCCCCGAATATCCTGTTCTGCTTAATGTCCTCTCGCTCCCGAAGCGCGCACACTGCTGCCAATGGAAACGGAGGCGCGTCCCCGATGACGTCACGCCCGTCACGTTCACAGCAAACGCGGGAACATTTAAAAGGGAGAATCACCTTGCCCTCCTTGCTTGGTGATTCTCGTGTTCCTTGCCTCGCGTATATATCTTTGTTTCTCCTGATTAGTTATATTGACCTTGGACTGTTTCCTGACCATTCTGCCTGCCTGTGCCCTCTGACCCTGGATTTCCTCTGACCATTCTACCTGCCTGTGCCCCACTGATCCTGGTTTGTTCTTGCACATTTAACCATCTACTTGCTGGATTACAGTTGCTGTTTGTATATACACGTTAACCATCTACCTGCTGGATTACAGTTGCTGTTTGTACTTGCACGTTAAACCATCTAGCTGCTGGATTACAGTTGCTGTTTGTATATACACGTTAACCATCCCCCTGCTGGATTACAGTTTACTTATCACTGGTATCTGCATGCTTATTATTTTCCATCTGGATTACAAACTTTTGGTGTACGTTTCTGTATGACATTGGATACTGCTGGATTATTATTGCTGTACATACCAGGTTCGTACCTACAGTGTGTTATCCCTTATTATTTGAGTATATTGAGTGTGTCTGCATCTAGGTCTCTATTCTGTTTCCAACACCCATCACACTAATATTGAAATAATATGCCAAGTTTATATATTACTGATGATTTAGTCATGATATTCCACTTTAATATATTACTGCTGATTTAGTCATGAAATGCCAAGTTTATATATTACTGCTGATTTAGTCATGATATGTAAAGTTTATATATTACTGCTGATTTTGCCAGATAAGCCACGTTTATACATTACTGCTGATTTAGTAATGATATGCCAAGTTTATACAAAACTTCTTTTTTAGTCATGATAGGCCAAGTTTATATATTACAGCTAATATTGAAATAATATGCCAAGTTTATATATTACTGCGGATTTAGTAATGATATGCCAAATGTATACATTATTGCTGATTTAGTTATGAAATGCCATGTTTATATATGTCTGCTGATTTAGTCATGATGTGCCATGTTTATATATTACTGTTGATTTAGTCATGAAATGCAAAGTTTTTATATTATTGCTGATTTTCCGATTAAATGCCAAGTTTATATATTACTTCTGATTTAGTCACGATATGCCAAGTTCATAAATTACTGCTGATTTAGTCATGATATGCCATGTTTATATATTACTTCTGATTTAGTCACGATATGCCAAGTTTATATATTATGATATGCCATGTGTATAGATCACTGTTGATTTTGTCATTATGTGCCAAGTTTATATATTAATGTTGATTTAGTCATGAAATGCCAAGTTTATATATTATTGCGGATTTAGTAATGATATGCCAAATTTATACATTATTGCTGATTTAGTCATGATGTGCCAAGTTTATATATGACTTCTGATTTAGTCACGATATGCCAAGTTTATATATTATTGCGGATTTAGTAATGATATGCCAAATTTATACATTATTGCTGATTTAGTCATGAAATACCATGTTTATATATTACTGCTGATTTAGTCATGATATGCCAAGTTTATATATTACTGCGGATTTTGCCATGATATGACTAGTTTATATATTACTGCTGATTTAGTCATGAAATGCCAATGTTATATATTATTGCTGATTTAGTCATGATATGCCAAGTTAATCTATTAGTGCGGATTTTGCCATGATATGACTAGTTTATACATAACTGCCTTAAATTTACTGCCATGATATGCCAAGTTTATATATTACTGTTGATTTTGCCATGATAAGCCAAGTTTAAACATTACTGCGTTTTTAGTCATGATATGCCAAGGTTAAATATTACTGCTGATTTTGTATCGATATGCCAAGTTTATATATTACTGCTGATTTAATCATAATATGCAGATTTTATATATTACTACTGATTTAGTCATGAAACTCCCAGTTTATATTTTACTGCGGATTTTGCCATGATATGCCAAGTTTATATATTACTTCTTATTTAGTCATGATATACAAAGTTTATATATTATAGCTGATTTAATTATGATATGCCAAGTTTATTTATTACTGATCATTTAGTCATGATATGCCAAGTTTATATATTACTGCGGATTTTGCCATGATATGACGAGTTTATGTATTACTGCTAATTTAGTCATGAAATGCCAAGATTATATATTACTGATAATTTTGCCATGATATGCCAAGTTTATGGATTACTGCTGATTTAGTCATGAAATGCCATGTTTATATATTACTGCAGATTTGGCCATGGTATGCCAATTTTATACATTATTGCTGATTTTGTCATGATATGCCAAGTTTATATATTAATTGGGATTTTACCATGATATGACTAGTTTATATATTACTGCTGATTTAGTCATGATATGCCAAATTTATATATTACTTCTGATTTAGTCATGATGTGCCAAGTTTATATATTAATGTTTATTATTCATGAAATTTTCTGCGGCATAGTTCATAATACGAAGTTCGGTTTATAAGTCAACTCGGTTTTCAATCCGAAGGTTTGAATGTGAACAGTTCTTTGGTACTTTCGTATTACGATAACCCGACAGTATTTTGGAGGCAGATTTAAAAAGTCCTTCTTCTGCATCTCAAGTTCATTTTATGTTACCTGAGGCTTTACACATAAAAAAATATATACAATGCAACATGGAAACATCACAAATAACAATATCTTTAATTGCATACCACTTTTTGAGTGTACAAATATCTGCTTTATTAATGAAAAATGTTAAAAGTATTATAAAAATGATTTAAAAATGTATATAAAATATTAATAAAAATCTCAATATCTTTACTAAAAATGATGATAATGTACAGTCAATCAGTGATGTGCAGAAACAAATCACATAAAATTATACAAGTCAAAATCCGCATTTAACCCTTGTGGTTTATGGCGCAGAAAAGAAGTTAAACCGAACTGTAAAACCGACCAGATCTAAAAGCCGACACTCGCACTTAGAATCATGACGCGAGAAAAAAGTTAAACCGAATAGGCTCCTGTAATACGAATCGCGTATGAACAAGTATATTCGTATGAACACTGAACGGCTTTTGCTCTAAGTCAAAGTCCGACGAGAGGCAAGAAGCCGTTTGTGATAGGCTGGATTTTTTAAATAAAAGCGCAAGTTTTATGCAGGGAGTCCAGACGCCAAGTTGAAGCCATTTAATAGGCGAAACGCGTAGCGTTCTGGACTCATCCTGCTAGTTTAGTTCATATTTTCTGTACTTTGTATCCTGTTTTATACTTTGGAAAACATTGCATATGCTGGAAGGAATCTGTTGACGGCCGTGTGGCGCCCACTTCGCCTGTTTCAGTGAACTTACATGTAAGCAGATATGTTTTTCCTATTAAATGTAATTATTATATTCTACTAACTGGACACTTTGTGGTTATGTTCTTTTGAGCTTGTATGACAGAAGAACATCAGCTGGAGCTGACGGATGTTTTGTATATATATCTAAATATCTCTTGCTCAAAAAAGTGTTGTGAGTGTATCAAGATTTTTTTTCCTGTCATATTTGGAAATATTTCCTCACCAATCATTCACTTAATTTTATATGTTCCACAGTTTGCTTTAAGCGCACTATTTGCCATTCTGTTTTATACTGTATTTTTTTGGTGTGATTTAGGGACACACTGCCTAAGTGCTTCCAAAAGAAAGGAATACAGCGCTGGGAACACTTTTTGTTGTCTATTTTATACATTACTGCTGATTTAGTCTTGATATGCCAAGATTTTACATTACTGCTGATTTTGTCTTGATATGCCAAGATTATACATTACTGGTGATTTAGTCATGATATGCCAAGTTTATACATTACTGTTGATGTATTCATGATTTGTGAAGTTTATACATTACTACTGATTTAGTCATGATATGCCATGTTTAGATATTACTGCTTATTTTGCCATGATATGCCATGTTTATATATTACTTCTGATTTAGTCACGAGATGCCAAGTTTATATATTACTGCTTAATTAGTCATGATATCCAAAGTTTATATATTACTGTTGATTTAGCCATGAAATGCCAAGTTTATATATTAATGCAAATTTAGTAATGATATGCCAAATGTATACATTATTGCTGATTTAGTCATGATATGCCATGTTTATATATTACGGATGATTTTGCAATGATATGCCATGTTTATATATTACTTCTGATTTAGTTATGATATGCCATGTTTATATATTACTGCTGATTTTGCCATTATATGCCAAGTTTATATATTACTTCTGATTTAGTCACGAATATGCCAAGTTTATATATTACTGCTGATTTAGTCATGATATGCCATGTTTATATATTACTTCTGATTTAGTCATGAAATGCTAAGTTTATATATTATTCCCGATTTAGTAATGATATGCCAAATGTATACATTATTGCTGATTTAGTCAGGATATGCCATGTATATATATTACTGCTGATTTTGCAATGATATGAAATGTTTATATATTATTGCTGATTTAGTCATGATATGCCATGTTTATATATTACTGCTGATTTTGCCATGATATGCCAAATTTATACATTATTGCTGATTTAGTCATGAAATGCCAAGTTTATATATTACTGCTGATTTAGCCATGAAATGACAAGTTAATATATTACTGCTGATTTTGCCATGATATGCCATGTTTATGTATTACTGCTGATTTCGTCATGATATACCAAGTTTATACATTACTGCTGATTTAGTCTTGATATGCCAAGATTATACATTACTGGTGATTTAGTCATGATATGCCAAGTTCATATATTACTGCAGATTTTGTAATGATATGCCAAATGTATACATTATTGCTGATTTAGTCATGAAATGCCATGTTTATATATTACTGCTGATTTTGCCATGATATGCCATGTTTATATATTAATTCTGATTTAGTCATGATCTGCCAAGTTTAAATATTACTGCTGTTTTAGTCAGAATATGCCCTGTTTATACATAATTGCTGATTTAGTCTTCAAATGCCATGTTTATATATTACTGCTGATTTTGCCATTATATGACAAGTTTATATATTACTTCTGATTTAGTCATGATATGCCAAGTTTATATATAACTGCTGATTTAGTCATGAAATGCCAAGTTTATATATTACTGCGGCTTTAGCCATGAAATTACAAGTTAATATATTACTGCTGATTTTGCCATGATATGTCATGTTTATATATTACTGTTGATTTAGTCATGAAATGCCAAGTTTATATATTACTGCAGATTTAGTAATGAAATGCCAAATGTATACATTATTGCTGATTTAGTCATGATATGCCATGATAATATATTACTGCTGATTTAGTCATAATATACCAAGTTTATATATTACTGCTGATTAATCATGATATGCCAAGTTTATACATTACTGCTGATTTAGTCATGATATGCCATGTTTCTATATTACTGCTGATTTTGCCATGATATGCCATGTAATATATTAATGCTGATTTAGTCATGATATACCAAGTTTATATATTACTGCTGATTAATCATGATATGCCAAGTTTATACATTACTGCTGATTTAGTCATGGTGTGCCAAGTTTATATATTACTACGGATTTTGCCATGATATGACTAGTTTATACATTATTGCTGATTTAGTCATGATATGCCATGTTTATATATTACTGATGATTTTGCAATGATATGCCATGTTTATATATTACTGCTGATTTTGCCATTATATGCCAAGTTTATATATTACTTCTGATTTAGTCACGTTATGCCAAGTTTATAATTTTACTGCTGATTTAGTCATGATATGCCATGTTTATATATCACTTCTGATTTAGTCATGAAATGCTAAGTTTATATATTATTCCGTATTTAGTAATGATATGACAAATGTATACATTATTGCTGATTTAGTCATGATATGCCATGTTTATATATTACTGCTGATTTTGCAATGATATGCCAAATTTATACATTATTGCTGATTTAGTCATGAAATGCCAAGTTTATATATTACTGCTGATTTAGCCATGAAATGACAAGTTAATATATTACTGCTGATTTAGTCATGAAATGCCATGTTTATATATTACTGCTGATTTTGCAATGATATGCCAAATTTATACATTATTGCTGATTTAGTCTTGATATGCCAAGATTATACATTACTGGTGATTTAGTCACGATATGCCAAGTTCATATATTACTGCAGATTTTGTAATGATATGCCAAATGTATTCATTATTGCTGATTTAGTCATGAAATGCCATGTTTATATATTACTGCTGATTTTGCCAATATATGCCATGTTTATATATTAATTCTGATTTAGTCATGATCTTCCAAGTTTAAATATTACTGCTGTTTTAGTCAGAATATGCCATTTTTATACATTATTGCTGATTTAGTCTTCAAATGCCATGTCTATATATTACTGCTGATTTTGCCATTATAAGACAAGTTTATATATTACTTCTGATTTAGTCATGATATGCCAAGTTTATATATAACTGCTGATTTAGTCATGATATGCCAAGTTTATTTATTACTGTTGATTTAGTCATGAAATGCCAAGTTTATATATTACTGCGGATTTAGTAATGATATGCCAAATGTATACATTATTGCTGATTTAGTCATAATATGCCATGTTTATATATTACTGCTGATTTTGCGATGATATGCCATGTTTATATATTATTGCTGATTTAGTCATGATATGCCATGTTTATATATTACTGCTGATTTTGCCATGATATGCCAAATGTATACATTATTGCTGATTTAGTCATGAAATGCCAAGTTTATATATTACTGCTGATTTAGCCATGAAATTACAAGTTTATATATTACTGCTGATTTTGCCATGATATGCCATGTTTATATATTACTGTTGATTTAGTCATGAAATGCCAAGTTTATATATTACTGCAGATTTAGTAATGGTATGACAAATGTATACATTATTGCTGATTTGGTCATGGTATGCCAAGTTTATATATTACTACGGATTTTGCCATGATATGATTAGTTTATACATTACTGCTGATTTAGTCTTGATATGCCAAGATTTTACATTACTGCTGATTTAGTCTTGATATGCCAAGATTATACATTACTGGTGATTTAGTCATGATATGCCAAGTTTATACATTACTGTTGATGTATTCATGATTTGCCAAGTGTAAACAATACTGATGATTTAGTCATGATATGCCATGTTTAGATATTACTGCTTATTTTGCAATGATATGCCATGTTTATATAATACTTCTGATTTAGTCACGAGATGCCAAGTTTATATATTACTGCTTATTTAGTCATGATATGCCAAGTTTATATATTACTGTTAATTTAGCCATGAAATGACAAGTTTATATATTAATGCGAATTTAGTAATGATATGCCAAATGTATACATTATTGCTGATTTAGTCATGATATGCCATATTTATATATTACTGATGATTTTGCAATGATATGCCATGTTTATATGTTACTGCTGATTTTGCCATTATATGCCAAGTTTATATATTACTTCTGATTTAGTCACGTTATGCCAAGTTTATAATTTTACTGCTGATTTAGTCATAATATGCCATGTTTATATATTACTTCTGATTTAGTCATGAAATGCTAAGTTTATATATTATTCCGGATTTAGTAATGATATGACAAATGTATACATTATTGCTGATTTAGTCATGATATGCCATGTTTATATATTACTGCTGATTTTGCAATGATATGAAATGTTTATATATTATTGTTGATTTAGTCATGATATGCCATGTTTATATATTACTGCTGATTTTGCCATGATATGCCAAATGTATACATTATTGCTGATTTAGTCATGAAATGCCATGTTTATATATTACTGCTGATTTTGCAATGATATGCCAAATTTATACATTATTGCTGATTTAGTCTTGATATGCCAAGATTATACATTACTGGTGATTTAGTCATGATATGCCAAGTTTATTTATTACTGTTGATTTAGTTATGAAATGCCAAGTTTATATATTACTGCGGATTTAGTAATGATATGCCAAATGTATACATTATTAATGATTTAGTCATAATATGCCATGTTTATATATTACTGCTGATTTTGCAATGATAGAAATGTTTATATATTATTGCTGATTTAGTCATGATATGCCATGTTTATATATTACTGCTGATTTTGCCATGATATGCCAAATTTATACATTATTGCTGATTTAGTCATAAAAAGCCAAGTTTATATATTACTGCCTATTTAGCCATGAAATGACAAGTTAAATATTACGGCTGATTTTGCCATGATATGCCATGTTTATATATTACTGCTGATTTAGTCATGATATACCAAGTTTATACATTACTGCTGATTTAGTGTTGATATGCCAAGATTATACATTGCTGGTGATTTAGTCATGATATGCCAAGTTCATATATTAGTTCTGATTTAGTTATGATATGCTATGTTTATATATTACTGCTGATTTTGCCATGATATGCCAAGTTTATATATTACTGTTGATTTAGTCATGATATGCCATGTTGATATATTACTTCTGATTTAGTCATGATATGCCAAGTTTATATATTACTGTTGATTTAGTCATGAAATGCCAAGTTTTTATATTACTGCGGATTTAGTAATGATATGCCAAATGTATACATTATTGCTGATTTAGTCATGATATGCCATGTTTAGATATTACTGCTTATTTTGCCATGATATGCCATGTTTATTTATTACTTCTGATTTAGTCACGAGATGCCAAGTTTATATATTACTGCTTATTTAGTCATGATATGCCAAGTTTATATATTACTGTTAATTTAGCCATGAAATGCCAAGTTTATATATTAATGCGAATTTAGTAATGCTATGCCAAATGTATACATTATTGCTGATTTAGTCATGATATGCCATGTTTATATATTACTGCTGATTTTGCAATGATATGCCTTGTTTATATATTACTTATGATTTAGTTATGATATGCCATGTTTATATATTACTGCTGATTTTGCCATTATATGCCAAGTTTATATATTACTTCTGATTTAGTCAAGATATGCCAAGTTTATATATTACTGCTGACTTAGTCATAATATGCCAAGTTTATATATTACTGTTGATTTTGTCATGAAATGTAATGTTTATATATTACTGCTGATTTTGTCATGATATGCCATGTTGATATATTTCTTCTGATTTAGTCATGATATGCCAAGTTTAAATATCACTGCTGTTTTAGTCAGGATATGCCAAGTTTATACAGTATTGCTGATTTAGTCTTGAAATACCATGTTTATATATTACTGCTGTTTTTTCCATTATATGCCAAGTTTATATATTACTTCTGATTTAGTCATGATATGCCATGTTTAGATATTACTGCTTATTTTGCCATGATATGCCATGTTTATATATTACTTCTGATTTAGTCACGAGATGCCAAGTTTATATATTACTGCTTATTTAGTCATGATATGCCAAGTTTATATGTTACTGTTGATTTAGCCATGAAATGCCAAGTTTATATATTAATGCGAATTTAGTAATGATATGCCAAATGTATACATTATTGCTGATTTAGTCATGATATCCCATGTTTATATTTTACTGCTGATTTTGCAATGATATGCCATGTTTATATATAACTTCTGATTTAGTTATGATATGCCATGTTTATATATTACTGCTGATTTTGCCATTATATGCCAAGTTTATATATTACTGTTGATTTAGTCATGAAATGCCATGTTTATATATTACTGCTGATTTTGCCATGATATGCCATGTTGATATATTACTTCTGATTTAGTCACGATATGCCAAGTTTATATATAACTGCTGATTTAGTCATGAAATGCCATGTTTATATATTACTGCTGATTTTGCCATTATATGCCAAGTTTATATATTACTTCTGATTTAGTCACGATATGCCAAGTTTATATATTACTGCTGACTTAGTCATAATATGCCAAGTTTATATATTACTGTTGATTTAGTCTTGAAATGCCATGTTTATATATTACTGCTGTTTTTCCATTATATGCCAAGTTTATATATTACTTCTTATTTAGTCATGATATGCCAAGTTTATATATTACTGCTGATTTAGTCATGAAATGCCAAGTTCATATATTACTCCGGATTTAGTAATGATATGCCATGCTTATATATTACTGCTGATTTTGCCATGATATGCCATGTTTATATATTACTTCTGATTTAGTCATGAAATGCTAAGTTTATATATTATTCCGGATTTAGTAATGATATGCCAAATGTATACATTATTGCTGATTTAGTCATAATATGCCATGTTTATATATTACTGCTGATTTTGCGATGATATGCCATGTTTATATATTATTGCTGATTTAGTCATGATATGCCATGTTTATATATTACTGCTGATTTTGCCATGATATGCCAAATTTATACATTATTGCTGATTTAGTCATGAAATGCCAAGTTTATATATTCCTGCTGATTTTGCCATGAAATTACAAGTTAATATATTACTGCTGATTTTGCTATGATATGCCATGTTTATATATTACTGCTGATTTAGTCATGATATACCAAGTTTATATATTACAGCTAATTGTCAGGATCTACCGCGGAGTAGATCCCCCGAATACCCTCTTCTGCTTACCTTACAAGATTTGTCTCTTCCTGCTACATATGTGCCCGTACTAAAGAGAGTCATCACAAACCTCCAGGGTTACTTCAACCATTGCCCATTCCTACGAGACCATGGGGAGATATTTCTATGGATTTTATCAATGACCTACCACCATCTCGTCAATACACCACATTAATGGTCATAGTGGACCGTCTCACTAAGATGGCACATTTTGTTCCCAGTCCAGGCCTTCCTTCAGCTACTGAAACTGCCGATCTTTTTATACGAGAGGTCTTTAAGCTTCATGGTTTACCCGAAAACATTGTTTCCGATCGAGGCACCCAGTTTATATCCCACTTCTGGAAGGCATTCTGTACGGAACTACATATACAACGCTCCCTCACTACGGCATTCCACCCACAGAGTAACGGTCAAACCGAACGTACCAATCAAACTTTAGAGCAGTATTTACGTTGTTTCACCACCCATCTTCAAAATGACTAGATCAAGTTTTTACCCATAGCAGAATTTGCCTACAATAATCATATACACAGTTCGACTGGGATGTCTCCATTTTTCCCATCCATGCTTCCTGGTGCACCTATCTCCAGTAGTGTTCCATCAGCTACTACTCATGTACGCAATCTCACTGACACATATGCTTCGCTTCGCAGAACCTTGACACGAGCTCAACAACGTTATAAGATGTTTGCCGACCGTCACAGATCCTTGCCTCCAACCTACAAAGCGGGTGATAGGGTTTGGCTCTCTACGAGGCCTCTGAAACTTGCATTTCCGACCAAGAAGCTTGGTCCCAAGTTCGTTGGTCCTTTTCCCGTCGCAGAAGTTATTTCTCCCTTAGTCGTACGACTTCTCCACCCGTCTTCTATGAAGATCCACCCGGCTTTCCATGTATCTTTGCTTAAACCTTGGTTGGAGCATCCCTTTCCTGGAAGACTCGATCCTCCTACAGGACCCGTTCTAGTCGATGGGATTGAGGAGTACGAGGTTGAAGAGGTTCTGGACTCCAGATTGCATCGGGGTCAGCTCCAATATCTCATCCATTGGAGAGGTTATGGTCCGAGTGACAGATCCTGGGAGCCTGCTAAGATGATACATGCAGATGACTTGGTTCGTACCTTTCACGAATTGCACCCTGATCGCCCCGGTCGTTGGTGAGCCCGGAGGTCTCGCATTGGGCGGGGGAACTGTCAGGATCTACCGTGGATTAGATCCCCCGAATATCCTGTTCTGCTTAATGTACTCTCGCTCCCGAAGCGCACACACTGCTGCCAATGGAAACGGAGGCGCGTCCTCGATGACGTCACGCCCGTCGCGTTCACAGCAAACGCGGGAACATTTAAAAGGGAGAATCACCTTGCACTCCTTGCTTGGTGATTCTCGTGTTCCTTGCCTCGCGTATATATCTTTGTTTCTCCTGATTAGTTATATTGACCTTGGACTGTTCCCTGACCATTCTGCCTGCCTGTGCCCTCTGACCCTGGATTTCCTCTGACCATTCTACCTGCCTGTGCCCCACTGATCCTTGTTTGTTCTTGCACATTTAACCATCTACTTGCTGGATTACAGTTGCTGTTTGTATATACACGTTAACCATCTACCTGCTGGATTACAGTTGCTATTTGTACTTGCACGTTTAACCATCTAGCTGCTGGATTACAGTTGCTGTTTGTATATACACGTTAACCATCCCCCTGCTGGATTACAGTTTACTTATCACTGGTATCTGCATGCTTATTATTTTCCATCTGGATTACAAACTTTTGGTGTACGTTTCTGTATGACATTGGATACTGCTGGATTATCATTGCTGTACATAGCAGGTTCGTACCTACAGTGTGTTATCCCTTATTATTTGAGTATATTGAGTGTGTCTGCATCTAGGTCTCTATTCTGTTTCCAACACCCATCACATAATCACCAAGCCCTGCTCATGGAGACCGCGGACCTCACGAATGCTATTACTGCTCTCACACAACAGTTAACCAACCTTAATCAATCCGTGCAGGACCTACAGGCAGGCCAAGCACGTATGCAACAGCAGATACAACAACTACAAACCAACCCATGGAATGTTCCAGACCCTGCCGCTGTAGTTCCTGTTCCTCCTCCAGCACCTATCATAGTAGAGGGAGCTACTGCACTGGAACCGCAAGTAGCCTTACCGGAGAAATTCTCCGGTGATAGGAAGAAATATCGTACCTTTATCACCACTTGTCAGATCTTGTTCACTCTACGTCCTCGTACATATGCCTCTGATTTTGTCAAGATTCACATGGTCATTTCTCTCCTTACGGAAGAACCCCAATTATGGGCTCACCACCTTCTACACACCAACAGTTCTTTATTGGAATCATGGGGTTCATTTCGCCAAGCACTGGATTCTTTATATGATGATCCATTTAGAACAGCTTCTGCTACCAACACCATTCGTGCCCTAAGACAAGGTCGCAGACCAGTTGAAGAATATATCACGGAATTCAGAAGAGTAGCCCTCGAGACTACTTGGAATGAATCAGCTCTGATGGATCAATTCCTTCTGCGATTGTCTGACGGATTGAAGGATGAATTGGCACGTGAGGGCATTCCATCCACCCTTGACGATCTCTCTCGCCTAGTAACACAGATTGACCGAAGATTGCGGGAGAGAAGGGCTGAACGTACATCCTCACCTAACACTACGGTACCTGCTTTTAATACCTCTTATTTGGAGCCCAGATCTCCTACCCCCTCACAGATGGAGGAGCCTATGCAGATCGGTTTGGTACGAATTCCCTTGACTCCGGAGGAGAAAGCACGACGTAGGAATCTCAATCTATGCCTGTATTGTGGGAGACCTGGTCATACGTACCGAGACTGCCGGGCTCGGCGACGACTTCCTGACGGTAAGAATGCTTCTTTTTCGGATGGAGGAGACAGTGTTTTACCCTCCTACAAAACACCCCATTTATCTATACCTCTTTCCCTACAGGGGACTGAAGATCCCATTTCCATCACGGCTATGATCGACTCGGAAGCCAGCGGGTGTTTCCTGTACATCAATCTAGCTAGAACCATGTCAATCCCCACTCTCAACAAACCGTCTCCAATACATATTCAGCTGGTGGACGGTAGCCCGCTAAGGACAGGCCCTATCACACACGAGACTGTTCCACTCATTGTAACCATCGGTGAGAGGCACCAAGAGATACTTCAATTCGATATCGTTCCAGCCCCTCTTTTTTCCGTCATTTTGGGTCTCCCATGGTTACGCAGACATAACCCTGTCATATATTGGGAGACCGGTGTTTTATCCTTCAGTTCCAAACTATGTACTCATCAATGCCTTGCTACTCCTACCTTGTGTTCTACATTGAAACAGAATCTACCTAATAACCTACCAGCGGTGTATTCCCAATTTCAAGATGTCTTTGAAAAGAAAAAAGCAGGTGTACTTCCCCTTCATAGGGACTATGATTGTCCTATCGACTTACTCCCAGGGGCCTCCATTGCATTTGGAGGAACATACCCTCTTGCTGAACCGGAACTTGCCACTCTCAAAGAATACATAGAAGAGAATTTAACTAAAGGATTTATATGACCTTCTACTTCACCAGCAGGAGCAGGTATTTTCTTCGTAAAGAAAAAAGACGGGGGACTACGACCCTGTATTGATTACAGAGAGATGAACAATATTACCATCAAGAACCATTACCCGTTACCCCTCATTCCTGAGCTACAGGATCGTCTACGCACGGCCCAGGTGTTCACAAAGATCGATCTTAGAGGCGCTTACAATCTGGTCCGAATCAGGAGAGGGGACGAATGGAAGACGGCATTTAGATCACGTTATGGACAGTTCGAATATCTGGTCATGCCTTTCGGCCTATGTAATGCTCCCGCGACTTTCCAACATTTTGTAAATGACACATTCCGTGACATATTGGATCAGTTCGTCATCATTTGTCTGGATGACATCCTCATCTATTCACCCTCACTTACGTCCCATAGAGAACACGTCTGCAAAGTTCTCACCCGTTTACGACAACATCGGTTGTATGCGAAACTGGAGAAATGTGAATTTGAGGCGAAAACAGAGTTTTTAGGGTTTATCCTTTCACCCAACAAGATACAGATGGATTCCAAGAAGATTGCAGCTATTCTCCAATGGCCTACCCCCACCAACAGGAAAAGCATACAGCGTTTTGTGGGTTTCGCAAATTTCTACAGGAAGTTCATTAGAAATTTCTCCAAACTTATCCAACCCATCACCGCTTTAACGTCCAAAAACAAGATATGCAAATGGACAGATGCGGCCCAAGAAGCTTTTGAATCCTTTAAGTTGCGATTCACTACGGCACCTATTTTGATATTTCCTGATCCTTCAAGACCATACACTCTGGAAGTAGACGCCTCTAATACAGCTGTGGGTGCCGTCTTATCCCAGAGACTTCAAGGGGATGAACAATTACATCCAGTGGCCTTCTACTCCAGAACACTAACGTCAGCTGAGAGAAATTATGACGTAGGAAAACAGGAACTTTTGGCTATAAAACTGTCACTGGAGGAATGGCGACACTTATTGGAGGGCGCTTTACATCCTATTACAGTTTTTACCGATCACAAAAATCTTGAATATCTACGCACCGCCAAAAGACTCCAACCCAGACAGGCCAGATGGGCACTATTCTTTACACATTTTCAGCTGCATATCACCTACCGACCCAGCTCCCGCAATCTCAAGGCTGATGCCCTTTCAAGAATCTCAGAGATAGAAGAGATCCACGAGGAGGATTCTCATCACTCCATTCTCATCATTTTTTAGCCGCCACACGAAATATATGGGATGCTATTCGGTCCCACACGTCCGCTTCTACGCTACCCAAACGATACCATTTTATTTACAAAGATGGTCTGTACTTTCACTCCGACAAAGTTTATGTCCCACCTGAAGTACGTCTACAAATACTCCAATACTATCATGACTGCTGGCCATGGTGGAATACGACAAACTCAAGATCTCATTCAACGTACTTTTTGGTGGCCTAAACTACGTGGAGAGATTACAAGATTTGTCTCCTCCTGCAACATATGTGCCCGTGCTAAAGAGAGTCATCACAAACCTCCAGGGTTACTTCAACCATTGCCCATTCCTACGAGACCATGGGGAAATATTTCTATGGATTTTATCACCGACCTACCAAAATCTCGTCAATACACCACATTAATGGTCATAGTGGACCGTCTCACTAAGATGGCACATTTTGTTCCCAGTCCAGGCCTTCCTTCAGCTACTGAAACTGCCGATCTTTTTATACGAGAGGTCTTTAAGCTTTACGGTTTACCTGAAAACATTGTTTCTGATCGAGGCACCCAGTTTACATCCCACTTCTGGAAGGCATTCTGTACAGAACTACATATACAACGCTCCCTCACTACGGCATTCCACCCTCAGAGTAACGGTCAAACTGAATGTACCAATCAAACTTTAGAGCAGTATTTACGTTGTTTCACCACCCATCTTCCAAATGACTGGATCAAGTTTTTACCCTTAGCACAATTTGCCTACAATATTCATATACACAGTTCGACTGGGATGTCTCCATTTTTTGTCAATTATGGCTTCCACCCATCCATGCTTCCTGGAGCACCTATCTCCAGTAGTGTTCCATCAGCTACTACTCATGTACGCAATCTCACTGACACATATGCTTCACAGAACCTTGACACGAGCTCAACAACGTTATAAGATGTTTGCCAACCGTCACAGATCCTTGCCTCCAACCTACAAAGAGAGTGATAGGGTTTGGCTCTCTACGAGGCATCTGAAACTTGCATGTTCGACCAAGAAGCTTGGTCCCAAGTTCGTAGGTCCTTTTCCCGTCGCAGAAGTGATTTCTCCCTTAGTCGTACGACTTCTCCTCCCGTCTTCTATGAAGATCCACCCGGCTTTCCATGTATCTTTGCTTAAACCTTGGGTGGAAACTCCTTTCCTGGAAGACTCGATATTCCACCAGGACGCGTTCTAGTCGATGGGATTGAGGAGTACGAGGTTGAAGAGGTTCTGGACTCCAGATTGCATCGCGGTCAGCTCCAATATCTCATCCATTGGAGAGGTTATGGTCCGAGTGACAGATCCTGGGAGCCTGCTAAGATGATACATGCAGATGACTTGGTTCGTACCTTTCACGAATTGCACCCTGATCGCCCCGGTCGTTGGCGAGGCCGGAGGTGATCGCCTCAATACCCTGTTCTGCTTACCTGTCCTCTCGCTCCCGAAGCGCGCACACTGCTGCCAAATGGAAACGGAGGCGCGTCCCCGATGACATCACGCCTGTAGCGTTCACAGCAAACGCGGGAACATTTAAAAGGGAGAATCACCTTGCACTCATTGCTTGGTGATTCTCGTGTTCCTTGCCTATATATCTTTGTTTCTCCTGATTAGTTATATTGACCTTGGACTGTTCCCTGACCATTCTGCCTGCCTGTGCCCTCTGACCCTGGATTTCCTATGACCATTCTACCTGCCTGTGCCCCACTGATCCTGGTTTGTACTTGCACATTTAACCATCTACTTGCTGGATTACAGTTGCTGTTTGTATATACACGTTAACCATCTACTTGCTCGATTACAGTTGCTGTTTGTATATAAACGTTAACCATCTACCTGCTGGATTACAGTTGCTGTTTGTACTTGCACGTTTAACCATCTACCTGCTGGATTACAGTTGCTGTTTGTATATACACGTTAACCATCTCCCTGCTGGATTACAGTTTACTTATCACTGGTATCTGCATGCTTATTATTTTCCATCTGGATTACGAACTTTTGGTGTACGTTTCTGTATGACATTGGATACTGCTGGATTATCATTGCTGTACATACCAGGTTCGTATCTACAGAGTGTTATCCCTTATTATTTGAGTATATTGAGTGTGTCTGCATCTAGGTCTCTATTCTGTTTCCAACACCCATCACACTAATATTGAAATAATATGCCAAGTTTATATATTACTGATGATTTAGTCATGATATTCCAGTTTAATATATTACTGCTGATTTAGTCATGAAATGCCAAGTTTATATATATTACTGATGATTTAGTCATGATATGCCAAGTTTATATATTACTGCTGATTTTGCCAGATAAGCCACGTTTATACATTACTGCTGATTTAATAATGATATGCCAGGTTTATACAATACTGCTTTTTTAGTCATGATAGGCCAAGTTTATATATTACAGCTAATATTGAAATAATATGCCAAGTATATATATTACTGCGGATTTAGTAATGATATGCCAAATGTATACATTATTGCTGATTTAGTCATGAAATGCCATGTTTATATACGTCTGCTGATTTAGTCATGATGTGCCATGTTTATATATTACTGTTGATTTAGTCATGAAATGCAAAGTTTTTATATTATTGCTGATTTTCCGATTAAATGCCAAATTTATATATTACTTCTGATTTAGTCACGATATGCCAAGTTCATAAATTACTGCTGATTTAGTCATGATATGCCATGTTTATATATTACTTCTGATTTAGTCACAATATGCCAAGTTTATATATTATGATATGCCATGTGTATATATCACTGCTGATTTTGTCATTATATGCCAAGTTTATATATTAATGTTGATTTAGTCATGAAATGCCAAGTTTATATATTATTGCGGATTTAGTAATGATATGCCAAATTTATACATTATTGCTGATTTTGCCATGATATGACATATTATATATTACTGCTGATTTATTGATGATATTCCATGTTTATATATTACTGCTGATTTTGTCATGATATGCCATGTTTATATATTACTTCTGATTTAGTCATGAAATGCCAAGATTATATATTACTGCTGATTTAGTCATGATATGCCATGTTTATATATTACTGCTGATTTTGACTTGAAATTCTTGCCATTAATTGTCAAATTGATATATTACTATGTCATTATTGATTAATGCTCAACTTGGAGAGCCAGGAGAAACTGGAAAAAATTATTTGGTAACCTGTATATTTGACACTCCAATAGGGAAGAAAGTGCTATTGGAGCTTTGGAGAAAAGGATTGGCACCTATGTAGAATGAAATCTGAATTAGAAAATATCAGTAAAGCAAGCAGAAGTGCTACATAGACCAGTCTTGCCTGAGGAGATAAAACAAACCCTAAAGATAGCCCCAACTGGTACCTGATGGCTTTCAGGTTACTTATTATAGAACATTTAAGAACGAGATAATCCCTGCATTTGTGTAGATGGTTAACTCACTGGTTAAGAGGGCTATGTTAGACCCAAGGATGCTTGAAGCACTAATAGTTCTAATCCCCAAAAAAGATAAGGAGTGCAAAAAACCGACCAATATTCCGACTAAATGTGGATCTAAAGATATTGGCAAAAATCCTGTCCACAAGAATAGAACCCCTTATCCCGGGACTTGTTTATGGGGAACATGTGGGTTTTTTGCAGGACAGGGAGGGTAAGGAGAACACTACAACGATCTTGAATCTAATTAGATTCGCTCAGAGAAGGGATTTCCAACTCTGCTATTGTCAACTGATCCAGAGAAAGGATTCAACATGGTGAACTGAGTTTGCATGTAAAAAGTGCTGAAGAAGATAGGGCTGGGAGAAAACCTTTTTAACTGGATACATGTGATGTATGCAGATCCTGCAGCTAGGATTAGAGGCAATGGGCACTGTCCAACCCGCTCAACCTGTCAATTCCTGTCACCGGATGACCCCCCCACCCATGTCCTGTTCATTCTTACCAAGAAGCCCCTGTTCAATACACTTAGAGCAAACACTAGAATAAATGGGATACAGCACTGAAAGGTAAATTTTTCTGTAAGCTAGCCACTTTTGCAGATGATATCTTATTATTAGTCACAAACCCTGAGTCTACACTGATCTATATAATTAGGGAGTTAGAAATATTCAGTGCATTCTCAGATTACAAAATTAATAAAGCTAAGTCTGAGATGTTAAACATAAATGTCTCCCTGGATACAGTACAGCATCTTAAAAATATGTTTTCATTAAAGTGGTGTAAGCACTTAAATACCTGGGTATTCAGCTGACCCCCGACCGTTGCCAACTATATACACTTAACCAGGAAATGGGCATTCCCCACATCTCCAGGACGGGAAGGTTAAGTGTTATAAAAATGAATATTGCACTTAATCCAGGCCCTGCCAATCCATGTACCTTTGTAATGGTTTTATTTAGATATGCTAGATATATTTGGGGGGGGCAAACCAAGTAGGCTAGCATATTAATGTATAGCAAGGAGCCAGTGATTTGCTGCTATGATGTTACAGTATCTATTCGATTACTATAAAGCATCCTTTCTAGTATGGATTAGAGAGTGGACCCGAGATACCACCAGGGTGTGGATCAAGATAGAACAGGATTACTTTGACCAATCCTTATCTTTAATGCAGTGGTTGTATAACCCTGAAAATAAACTAATTGAAATATAAGACATCTAATGATTGAACCTACATTTAATGTCTGGTATAGATGTTTGAGGTAGGGCGTTAAAGGGAAATACCCTAGCCTCATGATTTCTTTATCTTATTACCTGGAATTCCCCCTGGGGGGTGGGGGGGGGGGGGAAAGGAATGGTATTTGAGGGATATTGAGGGGAAAATATTTGTGACTGGATCAATGTGCAAGGAAGGGGGAAATGAGACCTTGGGATGAATTACTGGAGAGAGAGGTTCCAGATAAAGGTAAGAGATATACAAATATGCAATTGAAACACTATATCCTCACAAGTAATAACATTTATGAGATACCTCAGGCTAAATCCCCCTTTGAGGCTTACTACTCATCAGGTAACCAAAGAAAGGGTATGATGTCAAGGATATATAAAATATTAAATCTTAGAAAAGGGGAACTCCCAGATTTCATCAAGAGCTGGGAAAGGGATTTCTCTAGATATTTCTAGAAATCTCAATTCCGGAAAAAGATTGGTTGAAGTGTTTTGAAATTATGTCTAAATGTTCAGTGTCTAGTAGGCACCAATAGTAGGCAAATCCTTACAAGGTAGTACAGGGTTCAAACTAAATTGCATAGGTTTTAACCATTAGTTAATGATACATGTTAAAGAAGTGGAATTGGGAAAGGGGATATGCTACATATATGGTGGAGTTACCCACTTATACAGGAATAATGCCAATTAATCTAGAAGAGCATTCAATAAGTTAAAGATAACAACATTAAACTGACTCCAGAACTTGTGCTTTTAGGCCATACCCCAGTTCCGGTTAAAACCCCCCCAGATTAACTGATTACGACAGCAAAGACAGTGATACCTCTGTATTGGAAGAGGTGTGAATCTCCTCCCCTAGACAGCTGGGTGAAACAAATATATTCAATTAGGAAAGATGAAGGAGTAGCACAGGGGATTTGGAATATACCCTGTTGGCATAAATGGGATCAAGAGTTCGCAGCTATCATATAGTGATAATAGGGTATAACAACTATAATAAAGATTAAAGAAGGTACTTGGGGGCACACAGGGGTTCTTGAGTAATTGGGATATCTAATTGAGCAATAACAAGCGCTTATAGGAGGGGGATTTTTCTTAGGGTTAAGGAGAGGCCATTTTCCCACATGTGACATGTTTATGACAATGGCATTTCCTCGAGACTCCCCTTGGTGGTGTGGCCTGATTTGATGCTACCTGAGATGAATGAGGTGTATGTGGGTGTGAGTGTAGTTATGAGTGGGGTATAAGTGCTTCTATGTGGTTCTAGATAAGGGATAGAATGTGTTATATGCAGGAAGTGCTGATACTTGATTGAGGTTTTTTTTAGTGTTTCCAATTTTTTTACATAGGGGTTTATTCCTATATTGAGTAATCATTTATTGGTATGAAATGAAAGTAAAATTCTATGCAATTATAAAAATATTTATCCATGTGTACTAGTAAATATAAAGTGACAAAATTTGCTAAAGTGCGCTTAAACAAACTGTAAGGTGAAAAAATTAGCAAGGTGAAAAAACAATGTGAATATATATATATACACCTTATTAGGTGAAGAAAAATGATTGCAGTGAAAAATCCTGTGCAAAAGGAGATGCAGTGGAATAATATATTGTGTGATCGAGGGGGATTTTTATCTCCCCTCTTTTATCTCACTCACAGACTTCCAGAAAATATGTTGCACTTTGAAAGCCTGTATTCATCAGTAGGGGGCGTGGTATCGACCTCCTCTGCAGGTTGCAGCTCAGGAAAAGTACAACGAAAAGCAGTGGATCAGTATGTGATTGTACAAATATTTAATAAAGAGATAAATAGTAGCTTACACTTGGAGTTATCTTTATCCTGTATGATGGGCGCCTCAAACAAAATTGGATATGATGTCCTCTGAAAGTGTAGCTGGATACAAGATATACATAGACAGTGTACACAAGGTGTACAAAGAGCTTTTTTTTTTAAAAATAATAAAATGGGTCCAATAGATAAAAGGGTACAAATGAGGCAGGTGAGTCCAGTCCGCTACGCGTTTCGCCTGTGGGCTTCAACTTGACGCCAAGTTGAAGCCCACAGGCGAAACGCGTAGCGGACTGGACTCACCTGCCTCATTTGTACCCTTTTATCTATTGGACCCATTTTATTATTTAAAAAAAAAAAAAAAAGCTCTTTGTACACCTTGTGTACACTGTCTATGTATATCTTGTATCCAGCTACACTTTCAGAGGACATCATATCCAATTTTGTTTGAGGCGCCCATCATACAGGATAAAGATAACTCCAAGTGTAAGCTACTATTTATCTCTTTATTAAATATTTGTACAATCACATACTGATCCACTGCTTTTCGTTGTACTTTTCCTGAGCTGCAACCTGCAGAGGAGGTCGATACCACGCCCCCCACTGATGAATACAGGCTTTCAAAGTGCAACATATTTTCTGGAAGTCTGTGAGTGAGATAAAAGAGGGGAGATAAAAATCCCCCTCAATCACACAATATATTATTCCACTGCATCTCCTTTTGCACAGGATTTTTCACTGCAATCATTTTTCTTCACCTAATAAGGTGTATATATATATATTCACATTGTTTTTTCACCTTGCTAATTTTTTCACCTTACAGTTTGTTTAAGCGCACTTTAGCAAATTTTGTCACTTTATGCTTATGTTATTGTGTGTGGTTTAGGGACACACTGCCTCAGTGCTGCTAAAACCTAGATCAGAGCGCTGGACACATTTTTTTCATTTGTACTAGTAAATAGACACTTTTTATCCTCGGTAAAGTGAAATGTCATTTTGACACAACAGGTTTTCTTAAATAAGAAAGAAATATAACAATTTCCCAGATTTTACTTTAAAAATCGGATCACCTTGTCATGAATATATGTATTCATTTAGATATATTTATTCATGTTGATTAGATCAGATCAATGAATAAACTCTTCTGGTTTTGCCTACTTTACACATACATTATATATGCTCAATATAAAAGTCCCAGTGTATTCAAAGAGGTGACTGCCTTAGAGGTCAAGCACAAAGCTGGTTGCAGTTAGTGATAACTGTAAGTTTAAAAGTACTTTTCTTTCAAAGGCTGATTTGCTATTTTTTTTTAACCAGTAACTGTTGCATTCATAGGTGTCACATTTTGTAATAATATATTGATTCTACAAGTATTGTACGTAAAGCTATGTTATTAATGTTAGAGATCAGAGTGACAGACACTCCGAATACTGGTTATTTCTCAAATGTGCAGATGTTTCATGCTGCGCCATAGATAACTCTCCTATCTAGCCTGTTTAGAACCCAACCCCATGGCAACATCCATAACAGAACCCGCTGCTCCCAGAGACCTGAGATTCAAACACAAACAGCAAACAGTCACAGTGTCTTCTTCTGGGAGTAAAGCAGTGTCAGTCTCCTCTCTCTGCCCTTCTTGATAAGTGTTAGCTTTGGCCATCCATTGAAGAGCCTTGCTATCCTTCACTATTGGAGATGTTTAAGATGCGTGAACAGCTGCATCATTACAGCAGCCTCAACAGACTTTTCATCATGTTCAAGGGACCACAATTCAGAGACAGAGACAGGTGGCCAGACCTGGTAAGTTTTGGGATACAAGACATAGTACATGTTTTCTTCATTTTAAATGGTAGGGAGGGCCTTTGTGATTTACAGATGATTTATGAATGATAAATGCGAGCAAATCTGGCATGATAAAAATAACTAAATATGAACAAGTGTTCAAAGTTAGAGGTTGGAGAATATTTTCCAATTCTGCTTTTATTAAATGAGTATAGTAATTTCCTTGTCAGTTCCTTGCTTAGTGAATAGATTCAACAGGTATATAATAAATACATTTTCTTACCATCATATGATATCTCTCTCTTTGTAAAGTTTCTTTTTGTCAGTTTTGCTCCAGGAAAACTAGACAATGAGCAAAAATAAAATAAACTTTAATTAAAAAGGTACCTTTGTACATTGTATTTTATAAGCCAATGGAAAAACATAAAGGGACTTGTGCAGCACCCAGAACTACCTCCAGAACCTCAGTAACCTAATACCGTATTTGCTCGAATATAAGACGAGGTTTTTTTCAGAGCAAATGCTCTGAAAAATTTCCATCGTCTTACATTCGAGGTCATCTTATAATCTGACCTCAAATTGAGGTCAGACTATAAGACATGGATCCAGGTCCCCAGCAGAGCTGCAGGGGACCTGGATCCCCCTCTCTAGAAGCAGAGGATGTCTGCGCGATGAGCGCAGACTCCCCTGCTTCCGCCCGGCATGACCGCCGGGGCTTCTGTGAAGAAGCCGGGTACTTCCGCTTTCGTCACAGAAGTCCCGGCGAGCGTGCCGCGCGGCAGCAGGGGAGGTCTGCGCTCATCGTGCAGACATCCCCCAGCTGCCCAATTTACCCTGGTGGCTAGTGGGGCAGCAGAGGAAGTCTGCGCGATGAGCGCAGACCTCCCCTGCTTCCGCCCGGCATGACCGCCGGGGCTTCTGTGAAGAAGCCGGGTACTTCCGCTTTCGTCACAGAAGTCCCGGCGAGCGTGCCGGGCGGCAGCAGGGGAGGTCTGCGCTCATCGCGCAGACTTCCTCTGCTGCCCCACTAGCCACCAGGGTAAATTGGGCAGCTGGGGGATGTCTGCACGATACGTGCAGATATCCTCCATGCTGCCCGACACGGCAGACTATTATGACGGACCAGCTGGGGAACTAAACCAGGTAAGGGGGAGGGGGGGGGGGGGGACGGGGGACAGAGGACACAGACAGACAAGGGGGGGGGGGGAATAGAGAGAGTCAAAGGGAGGGGGATGGGGGAGGACACAGACAGACAAGGGGAGGGGGGAGAGAGAAAAGGGGAGAGGGGGGGTAGAGAGAGACAAAGGGAGGGGGGAGGACACAGACAGACAAGGGGAGGGGGGAGAGAGAAAAGGGGAGAGGGGGGTAGAGAGAGACAAAGGGAGGGGGGAGGACACAGCAGACAAGGGGAGGGAGGGGGGAGACACAGACAAGGGGACGGGGGGATAGATAGAGACCAGGGGAAGGGGGAAGAGAGAGAAGTTTTGGGGGGAGAGAGAGACAACGCTGGGGGGGAAAGAGAGAGCTGGAGGAGGGGGAAAGAGGCCGCATTGGCACATAAAAGGAAATAAAAACAAGAAATGCATTTGTATTATATAAAGTTTTTATTAAATATTAAAAATCAATTTACATATATACAAGTTAAACTTTTTTCCTATAGGGTAGTCTTATAATCAGGCTTTTAGTTTTTTTCCTAAAGGAATTTACAAATTTGGGGGGGTCGTCTTATAATCAGGGTCGTCTTATAATTGAGCAAATATGGTAATACAAACAACTAAAGAAGCAGGTTGGAATAACAACCGGTCAGAAGGGTAGGACAAGGCAGGATAAACGATGAACAGGCCGTGGTCAGAATCCAGGGAATAAATCAGGAACAAATAAGGAACAAGGACAAAACACGGGAAGCAGGATAAACAGGAACAAGCCGATGTCAGGAATATAGAAGTCAGAATAGTCAAAACAAGCAGGAGTCAGAATACCAGAAATAACGAATACTGAATCACAATACCACAAATAGGAACAAGGCACTATCACAGGCAAAGGTTCAATGCAGACTGAGCCTTTAAATATCCCTCCAAAGCATGTCTCCGCCTTTGGGATGAAAACGATGCTTGGAAGCAAACAAGGAAGTAGCTTTTAAAAATTTAAGATGGCGCCGCTGTATGGAAGGGACTTCCGTATGGCAATAGCTAAGCCATTGGCAGCATGTAGTGTGGAGGAGTGTGCGCTGCACTGAGTAAGCGCATGTGCACATTCTCTGAAACCGCAGCAGCGGATCTTTGCGGACAGAACCTCGAGGTAAGTATTACAGTTAACACAGTTTTTTTGTCACCGTGACTTTGATGGTGGCTTTATGGTTACTGTGGCTGAGATGGATGCAGGTTCTGTTTCATGGATTTAAAGGCATTTGAGTTAGTTTCATGCATATTTGGAAAGGAAATATGAATATTGCATGACATTCTGGTATATGACTGGCTACACCAGTTTAATGCTAAGTGCTACATGACAGTGGACACTGGTCCATGAGTTCTTTATCTTCGAGGTGTAGGATATAAATGTAACCGCTGTTAATATGTGGGTTGAAATTAATCACTTGTTGAGTGCCAGATGACCCTATGAGTTATTTCAGATATATTCATAAGGAGCAGCGGTGGCAAGACCGCGGCTCTCAAGCATCGCGTGACTCTTTAACAGGTAATACATGGCTCATCGCTCATGGCTCATGGCTTGAACATCTGCTTCAGACCTCAGACAGACCTCTTGTGAGTGCGACCATCTGTTGCATCCTGGCAGGAATTCAGGAGCCACCCGCAGGAACAGGGATTCCTGGCTGTGTGCATGCACACTCTGAATGCTTTTTTGCACCATGGTTAACACACTGAGCAATGGTGACCTTCAAGAAAAAAATGTTCTACAAGTCCTTCATGCAGCATTTTGAAGTGTGACATTCAATAAAAATGAAAGAAAAGAAGTGCTGCCCCTAGATCACCAAGATAAGCCCTGGGGATGCAAATATCAAGTTTTGGATGAACATCGCAAGTTTCTTGGTGAAAATGACAAGTCTCTAGGTTCAAATGGTTAGTTCCCCCGCTAAGTGAACTCATCAGGTTTGTTCCTGCACAATGTATAGTTGAGTTGGTGAGATTAAATGTTCAATTCACATTAACTTATATGCTATTCACTTTAACTCACCTGCTATCCAATTCAACTCACCTTTTAGTGAATAGCCCCATGTGGGTGCAAATGGCCACTCTGTGTGTGCAGACAAATATAGTATTACTATTTATAAATACATTTTGATAATGTAAATGTCTTGCGGCTCTCTAACATCTGAAGTCTGTTGTATGTGGCTCTTACATATAAGGTATATTCAACTCTCTCTGTAAAACACACAGTTTCTCACATCTCTCACATACTGAACCTGCTGAAATATTTAAAAATGCTAACAGAATATATCACAGCTCGGTCCCTTGATCACCTTAAGGCAACATACTGCTTTTCAAAAGAATTACAAATCATTGGCTATAGCAGCAGGCGATAAATACAGATAAAATGATAATCTGCTTGTGATTTTTTCGTTTGAGCCAATTTTAAATATTACTGCTGATTTAGTCATGAAATGCCAAGGTTATATATTATTGCTGATTTTTCCATTATATGCCAAGTTTCTGTATTATTTCTGATTTAGTCACGGTATGCCAAGTTTATATATTAATGCGGATTTAGTAAAGATATGCCAAATTTATACATTATTGCTGATTTAGTCATGAAATGCCAAGTTTATATATTACTGCTGATTTCGTCATGATATGCCATGTTTATATATTATTGCTGATTTAGTCATGATATGCCATGTTTATATATTACTGCTGATTTTGCCATGATATGCCAAATTTATACATTATTGCTGATTTAGTCATGAAATGCCAAGTTTATATATTACTGCTGATTTAGCCATGAAATGACAAGTTAATATATTACTGCTAATTTTGCCATGATATGCCATGTTTATATATTACTGCTGATTTAGTCATGATATACCAAGTTTATACATTACTGCTGATTTAGTCTTGATATGCCAAGATTATACATTACTGTTGATTTAGTCATGATATGCCAAGTTCATATATTACTGCAGATTTTGTAATGATATGCCAAATGTATACATTATTGCTGATTTAGTCATGAAATGCCATGTTTATATATTACTGCTGATTTTGCATGATATGCCATTTTTATATATTAATTCTGATTTAGTCATGATCTGCCAAGTTTAAATAGTACTGCTGTTTTAGTCAGAATATGCCATGTTTATACATTATTGCTGATTTAGTCTTCAAATACCATGTTTATATATTACTTCTGATTTTGCCATTAAATGCCAAGTTTATATATTACTTCTGATTTAGTCACGATATGCCAAGTTTATATATAACTGCTGATTTAGTCATGATATGCCAAGTTTATATATTACTGTTGATTTAGCCATGAAATGCCAAGTTTATATATTAATGCGAATTTAGTAAAGATATACCAAATGTATTCAATATTGCTGATTTAGTCATGATATGCCAAGTTTATATATTACTGTTGATTTAGTCATGAAATGCCATGTTTATATATTACTGATGATTTTGCAATGATAGGCCATGTTTATATATTACTTCTGATTTAGTTATGATATGCCATGTTTATATATTACTGCTGATTTTGCCATTATATGCCAAGTTTATATATTACTTCTGATTTAGTCACGATATGCCAAGTTTATATATTACTGCTGGTTTCGTCATGATATGCCATGTTGATATATTACTTCTGATTTAGTCATGATATGCCAAGTTTAAATATCACTGCTGTTTTAGTCAGGATATGCCAAGTTTATACAATATTGCTGATTTAGTCTTGAAATGCCATGTTTATATATTACTGCTGATTTAGCCATGAAATTACAAGTTAATATATTACTGCTGATTTTGCCATGATATGCCATGTTTATATATTACTGTTGATTTAGTCATGAAATGCCATGTTTATATATTACTGCTGATTTTGCCATGATATGCCAAATTTATACATTACTTCTGATTTAGTCATCATATGCCATGTTTAGATATTACTGCTTATTTTGCCATGATATGCCATGTTTATATATTATTGCTGATTTAGTCATGATATGCCATGTTTATATATTACTGATGATTTTGCCATGATATGCCAAATTTATACATTCTTGCTGATTTAGTCATGAAATGAAAAGTTTATATATTACTGCTGATTTAGCCATGAAATTACAAGTTAATATATTACTGCTGATTTTGTCATGATATGCCATGTTTATATATTACTGATGATTTAGTCATGATATGCCAAGTTTATATATTACTGTTGATTTAGTCATGAAATGCTAACTTTATATATTATTCCGGATTTAGTAATGATATGCCAAATGTATACATTATTGCTGATTTAGTCATGATATGCCATGTTTATATATTACTGCTGATTTTGCAATGATATGAAATGTTTGTATATTATTGCTGATTTAGTCATGATATGCCATGTTTATATATTACTGCTGATTTTGCCATGATATGCCAAATTTATACATTATTGCTGATTTAGTCATAAAAAGCCAAGTTTATATATTACTACCGATTTCGCCATGAAATGACAAGTTAATATATTACTGCTGATTTTGCCATGATATGCCATGTTTATATATTACTGCTGATTTAGTCATAATATACCAAGTTTAACATTACTGCTGATTTAGTCTTGATATGCCAAGATTATACATTACTGGTGATTTAGTCATGATATGCCAAGTTCATATATTACTGTTGATTTAGTCATGAAATGCCATGTTTATATATTACTGCTGATTTTGCCATGATATGCCAAATTTATACATTACTTCTGATTTAGTCATCATATGCCATGTTTAGATATTACTGCTTATTTTGCCATGATATGCCATGTTTATATATTATTGCTGATTTAGTCATGATATGCCATGTTTATATATTACTGATGATTTTGCCATGATATGCCAAATTTATACATTATTGCTGATTTAGTCATGAAATGAAAAGTTTATATATTACTGCTGATTTAGCCATGAAATTACAAGTTAATATATTACTGCTGATTTTGTCATGATATGCCATGTTTATATATTACTGCTGATTTAGCCATGAAATTACAAGTTAATATATTACTGCTGATTTTGCCATGATATGCCATGTTTATATATTACTGTTGATTTAGTCATGAAATGCCATGTTTATATATTACTGCTGATTTTGCCATGATATGCCAAATTTATACATTACTTCTGATTTAGTCATCATATGCCAAGTTTAGATATTACTGCTTATTTTGCCATGATATGCCATGTTTATATATTATTGCTGATTTAGTCATGATATGCCATGTTTATATATTACTGATGATTTTGCCATGATATGCCAAATTTATACATTATTGCTGATTTAGTCATGAAATGAAAAGTTTATATATTACTGCTGATTTAGCCATGAAATTACAAGTTAATATATTACTGCTGATTTTGTCATGATATGCCATGTTTATATATTACTGATGATTTAGTCATGATATGCCAAGTTTATATATTACTGTTGATTTAGTCATGAAATGCTAACTTTATATATTATTCCGGATTTAGTAATGATATGCCAAATGTATACATTATTGCTGATTTAGTCATGATATGCCATGTTTATATATTACTGCTGATTTTGCAATGATATGAAATGTTTGTATATTATTGCTGATTTAGTCATGATATGCCATGTTTATATATTACTGCTGATTTTGCCATGATATGCCAAATTTATACATTATTGCTGATTTAGTCATAAAAAGCCAAGTTTATATATTACTACCGATTTCGCCATGAAATGACAAGTTAATATATTACTGCTGATTTTGCCATGATATGCCATGTTTATATATTACTGCTGATTTAGTCATAATATACCAAGTTTAACATTACTGCTGATTTAGTCTTGATATGCCAAGATTATACATTACTGGTGATTTAGTCATGATATGCCAAGTTCATATATTACTGCAGATTTTGTAATGATATGTCAAATGTATACATTATTGCTGATTTAGTCATGAAATGCCATGTTTATATATTACTGCTGATTTTGCCATGATATGCCATGTTTATATATTAATTCTGATTTAGTCATGATCTGCCAAGTTTAAATATTACTGCTGTTTTAGTCAGAATATGCCATGTTTATACATTATTGCTGATTTAGTCTTCAAATGCCATGTTTATATATTACTGCTGATTTTGCCATTATATGACAAGTTTATGTATTACTTCTGATTTAGTCATGATATGCCAAGTTTATATATAACTGCTGATTTAGTCATGATATGCCAATTTTATATATTACTGTTGATTTAGTCATGAAATGCCAAGTTTATATATTACTGCGGATTTAGTAATGATATGCCAAATGTATCCATTATTGCTGATTTAGTCATGATATGCCATGTTTAGATATTACTGCTTATTTTGCCATGATATGCCATGTTTATTTATTACTTCTGATTTAGTCACGAGATGCCAAGTTTATATATTACTGCTTATTTAGTCATGATATGCCAATTTTATATATTACTGTTGATTTAGCCATGAAATGCCAAGTTTATATATTAATGCGAATTTAGTAATGATATGCCAAATGTATACATTATTGCTGATTTAGTCATGATATGCCATTTTATATATTACTGCTGATTTTGCAATGATATGCCATGTTTATATATTACTTCTGATTTAGTTATGATATGTCATGTTTATATATTACTGCTGATTTTGCCATTATATGCCAAGTTTATATATTACTTCTGATTTAGTCAAGATATGCCAAGTTTATATATTACTGCTGACTTAGTCATAATATGCCAAGTTTATACAATATTGTTGATTTAGTCTTGAAATGCCATGTTTATATATTACTGCTGTTTTTTTCCATTATATGCCAAGTTTATATATTAATTCTGATTTAGTCATGATATGCCATGTTTAGATATTACTGCTTATTTTGCCATGATATGCCATGTTTATATATTACTTCTGATTTAGTCACGAGATGCCAAGTTTATATATTACTGCTTATTTAGTCATGATATGCAAAGTGTATACATTATTGCTGATTTAGTCATGATATGCCATGTTTAGATATTACTGCTTTTTTTGCCATGATATGCCATGTTTATTTATTACTTCTGATTTAGTCACGAGATGCCAAGTTTATATATTACTGCTTATTTAGTCATGATATGCCAATTTTATATATTACTGTTGATTTAGCCATGAAATGCCAAGTTTATATATTAATGCGAATTTAGTAATGATATGCCAAATGTATACATTATTGCTGATTTAGTCATGATATGCCATTTTATATATTACTGCTGATTTTGCAATGATATGCCATGTTTATATATTACTTCTGATTTAGTTATGATATGTCATGTTTATATATTACTGCTGATTTTGCCATTATATGCCAAGTTTATATATTACTTCTGATTTAGTCAAGATATGCCAAGTTTATATATTACTGCTGACTTAGTCATAATATGCCAAGTTTATACAATATTGTTGATTTAGTCTTGAAATGCCATGTTTATATATTACTGCTGTTTTTTTCCATTATATGCCAAGTTTATATATTAATTCTGATTTAGTCATGATATGCCATGTTTAGATATTACTGCTTATTTTGCCATGATATGCCATGTTTATATATTACTTCTGATTTAGTCACGAGATGCCAAGTTTATATATTACTGCTTATTTAGTCATGATATGCAAAGTGTATACATTATTGCTGATTTAGTCATGATATGCCATGTTTAGATATTACTGCTTTTTTTGCCATGATATGCCATGTTTATTTATTACTTCTGATTCAGTCACGAGATGCCAAGTTTATATATTACTGCTTATTTAGTCAAGATATGCCAAGTTTATATATTACTGTTGATTTAGCCATGAAATGCCAAGTTTATATATTAATGCGAATTTAGTAATGATATGCCAAATGTATACATTATTGCTGATTTAGTCATGATATCCTATGTTTATATATTACTGCTGATTTTGCAATGATATGCCATGTTTATATATTACTTCTGATTTATTCATGAAATGCCATGTTTATATATTACAGCTGATTTTGCCATGATATGCCATGTTGATAAATTACTGCTGATTTAGTCATGAAATGCCAAGTTCATATATTACTGCTGATTTAGTCATGAAATGCCAAGTTCATATATTACTGCTGATTTAGTCATGAAATGCCAAGTTCATATATTACTCCGGATTTAGTAATGATATGCCAAATGTATACATTATTGCTGATTTAGTCATGATATGCCATGTTTATACATTACTGCTGATTTTGCCATGATATGCCATGTTTATATATTACTTCTGATTTAGTTATGATATGCCATGTTTATATATTACTGCTGATTTTGCCATGATATGCCATGTTTATATATTACTTCTGATTTAGTTACGAGATGCCAAGTTTAAATATTACTGCTTATTTAGTCAAGATATGCCAAGTTTATATATTACAGTTGATTTAGTCATGAAAAGTCAAGTTTATATATTACTGCCGATTTAGCCATGAAATGACAAGTTAATATATTACTGCTGATTTTGCCATGATATGCCATGTTTATATATTACTGCTGATTTAGTCATGATATACCAAGTTTATACACTACTGCTGATTTAGTCTTGATATGCCAAGATTATACATTACTGGTGATTTAGTCATGATATGCCAAGTTCATATATTACTGCTGATTTTGTAATGATATGCCAAATGTATACATTATTGCTGATTTAGTCATGAAATGCCATGTTTATATATTACTGCTGATTTTGCCATGATATGCCATGTTTGTATATTAATTCTGATTTAGTCATGATCTGCCAAGTTTAAATATTACTGCTGTTTTAGTCAGAATATGCCATGTTTATACATTATTGCTGATTTAGTCTTCAAATGCCATGTTTATATATTACTGCTGATTTTGCCATTGTTGCGGAGCTGCAATTTTATAATCCCAGGATCTCTGCTGGTAGAATGCAATAACCAAGTACAAAGCTGGAAGCAGGCAATATTCCCAAATCCTCCCAAGAACCAGACGAAACACAGTCTGAGAGTCAACTGCCACTTTATTCAAAAAGACTGATATTTAAAGCAGGTCACTCTTTCACTTTCTACTTCAAAATATACTACTTAGTCAGTTTTAATAGCAATGCTAACGAATGGGAAGGATTCGAACAGACATACACAGTACAGCATAAATTAAACATAGCCGGAGATGCCACACTATACCGGCGCGCAGTACACAACAGAAAATAGGCACAACCATTCTATCTTAGGCATTCCCAAGTGGCTAGGTTTGCCACAATGCTCCCCCAAAACCAAGCCGGCATACACAGTCTGATCCCAACGGATCGGCTTGGGGATGTCCGGGGGAGTGCTCACTGATCATTTCTCAAGTTCTGTCTGTCTGGACAACCCATCGGCGTTACCATTCTGTTTTCCAGGGCGATAATGGATCGTGAAATCAAACGGCTGCAGCGCCAAACTCCAGCGCAACAGCCGGGCATTGTCTCCTGACACCCTGTGTAGCCACACCAACGGGTTGTGATCTGTGAGCAAGGAGAATGGTTGTCCATACAAATAAGGTTGTAACTTTTTGAGGGCCCACACCACGGCCAGGCATTCCTTCTCGATGGCAGCGTAGCCTACTTCCCTTGGTAGTAATTTTCTGCTTAAGTAAGTTACGGGATGTTCTCCGCCATCAGCTCCCACTTGGCTCAGTACTGCCCCCAATCCAAACATGGAAGCGTCTGTGTGAACAAGAAATCGTTTGGTTGGATCAGGGGTAGTTAACACAGGAGCCTTAGTTAATTCAGTTTTTAGTTCATGGAATGCCTGTTCACACTCTGGGGCCCAGTTGACCTGTCGTGGCAAGTTTTTCTTGGTCAAGTCCGTCAGGGGTTTGGCCATGGCGCTGTAATTGGGCACAAATTTTCTGTAGTAACCAGAGGTACCAAGGAACGCCAATACTTGTGTCTTTGTCCTGGGGGTAGGCCACTTAGCTACTGCCTCTATCTTGGCCTCTGCTGTCCGCATCCTACCCTGTGACCCAGGTACTGCACCTCTGCCATCCCTATGTGACACTTGCTAGGTTTTAGTGTCAGCCCTGCCTCTCCAATACGGTCAATGACCACACTAACATGTTTCAAATGATCTGCCCAGGTCTGGCTATAAATGGCTATATCATCTAAGTACGCACAGGCGTACTCTTGTAACCCGTCCAGTAGCCGATCTACCATCCTCTGAAAGGTAGCCGGAGCGTTTTTCATCCCGAAAGGCATGACCCGAAATTGATACAGGCCAAACGGGGTGACAAACGCCGACTTGGGGATGGCCTCCTCGGCTAGTGGAATCTGCCAGTATCCCTTACACAGATCAATGGTAGTGAGATACTGGCCTCTTGCCATCCTATCTAGCAGCTCGTCTATACAGGGCATCGGGTAGGCGTCAGACACTGTTTTGTCATTGAGCCTCCGGTAGTCTACACAAAACCGCGTGGTGCCATCCTTCTTGGGTACTAGCACTACCGGTGATGCCCAGGGGCTATCTGAATGTTCGATAACCCCTAACTGCAACATTTCCTCAATTTCTTTCCTCATGTGCTCCCTTACTGCTTCAGGGATACGATACGGAGTCTGTCTCATAGGGAGCTGTCCTGGGGTCTCTACTCGGTGGGTAGCTAACAGAGTGTACCCTGGTAAATTGGAGAAGGTAGCACCTTTTGCCACAATCAACTCCTGTACCTGGGCACGCTCCTGGAGACTTAGCCGCTCCCCCAGCTGCACACCTGTAGCGTTTTCTGCAGAATCTTCCTTTTCTAACATGTCTGGCAAGGGCAGATTCTCATAATCCTCAGTGGCTGGGGCACAGATGGCTGCTACCTCCTCTATTCTCTGGTGATAGGGTTTGAGCATGTTCACATGGAGCATGCGTCGTTTCCCTACCCCAGAGCACGGGCCGATCACATAAGTGGTGTCACATCTCTGTTCTACCACTTGGTATGGGCCCTGCCAGGTGGCCTGTAGCTTGTCTGTGCGGACAGGTTTCAAAATTAGAACTTTCTGTCCCACCTGAAAGCTACGGTCTCTGGCTCCCCTATCGTACCACCGGCGCTGTCGCCGCTGAGCCGCCCGGAGGTTCTCCCGTACGGTTTGGGTTAGAGCCTCCAAGCGGTCCCGGAACTCCAGCACGTATGGCACAATGGGGACTCCATCTGCACTGCTCCCCCCCTCCCAATGTTCTCTAATTAAGTCTAGGGGTCCCCTCACCCTTCTCCCAAACAATAACTCAAACGGAGAGAAGCCGGTAGATTCCTGTGGCACTTCCCGGTATGCAAAAAGCAGATGGGGTAAAAACCTCTCCCAGTCTTTATGGGACTCCCCAAATGTCCTGAGCATCTGCTTCAAGGTACCGTTAAAGCGCTCACACATCCCATTGGACTGCGGGTGATAGGCAGAATTTACAATTGGCTTAATGCCACATAACTTCCATAGCTGGTGGGTCACTTCGGCTGTAAATTGGGTCCCCCTATCCGAAATTATCTCTTGGGGAAATCCCATCCTGGAAAATATCTTCATCATAGCTTCGGCTACCGTTTCTGCTTGTATATTGGAAAGGGCTATAGCCTCCGGGTACCGGGTGGCATAATCTACAATGGTCAGAATATACCGCTTGCCGGAAGGGCTAGGCTTGGACAGTGGTCCTACTATATCCACTGCTACTCTGCTAAAGGGTTCTTCAATAATGGGAAGGGGGCACAATTTTGCTTTGTGGCGGTCTCCCCTTTTTCCCACTCTCTGACAAATGTCACATGTCTGACAATACTGTCTCACATCTCTAGATATACCTGGCCAGAAAAATGCATGTGTCAATCTGTACCTCGTTCTTGTCATCCCTAAATGCCCAGACAGCGGAATATTGTGGGCAATTCTAAGCAGTTCCTGCCGGTATTTCTGGTGCACTATAAGCTGCTTATTAGTCACATGTACAGACCCCCCTACCACCCGCTCAGCAACACGATATAACAGATTTTTCTCCCATACATACTGTTCTCCCTCTAAACCTGTCTGACCAGCTGTCGCCTTATCCTTATAACTTTGCAACGTGGGATCGTTTTTAACCTCTGCCTCAAAGTCAGTCAGGGTATCCCAGGAAACACGGGTTACACGGGGTACATTGTCTTTTACCTGAGCCTCAGAGTGTGTGGAAGATGAAACCGTGGTGCGAGCCTGCTGACGGGTGGTCACTGGATATGCCTCATGGCGAGGACTTTGGGGCACAAAAGCGGAAGTCATTTGCCCCAGGTCATTCCCCAAAACAACATCAGCTGGTAACTTGTGCATCATCCCCACCTCCACCATACCTTCCCCCGCACCCCAATTCAGATGTACCTTGGCAGTTGGTAGCCGGTACATGGCACCCCCTGCTACCCGGACTGCTACCGATCCCCCGGTATGTGCTGATCCTGACACCAAATGCGGGGCAACCAAAGTTAAGGTAGCGCCGGAATCACGTAGCCCCTGTACCTCTTTCCCTTCCAGAGTCACGGTCTGGCAATGTGGTTGTCGGTTGTCAGTAGAATGGATGGACATTACATCGTGCAAAACGCCCAGGGGTTCATCAGCCGACTCAAGCGGCACTCCTGACAAAGTTGGCTCTGCATGATAATAATGAGCAGCTGCCCGCGGGGCCATATTCTGCCATAGCTGATTCCAGTTCTTGCGGCTCCGGTTTTGGGTGCACTCCCGGGCCATGTGCCCCCATTGCTTACAGGCATGGCACTGGATGTTGGACCTGCCATTATAACGGGAGTGGGGAGGTTGTCCCACAAGTGCTGGTCTGGATGGTGCTGTCGCTGGGGCAGGAGCAATAACTGGAAACGGTTGCTGGTTGGGTTTTGCATACCCTCGGTTATTATTTTTATGATGCCTCCTAGCATCATAATGTTGGTCGGCCAATCGTGCCGCTTCGGTTAGGGTGTGAGGATTTCGGTCATTCACCCATTCTTGAGCCTCTGGTGCCAGGCCATTACAAAACTGCTCCAGTAGCAACATCTGGCGTAACTCTTCCATGGTGGTAGCTCTGCTGGCTTGTATCCAGCCTTGTGAGGCTTGGTCAAGCTTGTGTGCCCACTCCGATTGTGAGTCTTTGTCCCCTTTTTTCAATTCTCGGAACATGCGCCGGTATGCCTCTGGGGTAATGGCATACCTTTCTAATAGCGCCTGCTTTACCTTGTCATAATTCTTGCTGTCCTCTCTGGGTACAGCCCGGCAGGCGTCTGCTGCATGCCCAGACAGTTTGCCTGCCAACAAAGGTACCCACATAGCTTGCTCTACATCATGCAAGTCACACAATCTTTCAAAATCTTGCAAGAATCCATCTATTTCGTCTTTATCCTCGCAAAAAGTTTTAAATGCATGATGTGGTATTTTTGGCCTTCCCTGGCCCACAGTTGAAACAGCAGCGGTTTCTGCTTGAGGTGAGAAGGCTTGATTCCTTTGCGCCATCACGTACTCCTGTGCATCCTCCGAAATTATGGTCATAATTTCTGGAGATACTGGAGCGGGCCAAAATGCCAATCTTGTCCTCATTTCTCGTCAAATGGGGTCTCCTCCATGTTTGCTGGGGGTGTAGCACTACGAGCTTGGTCTCCTTCCATTAGCTCGGCAATAAGTCTTGCTTTAGGCTTATTGCTGGCTATCTTACCCCTGGCTTCCAACAGCTCCTTTAACGTTTGCCGTTTCAATATGGTGTAGTCCGTCCCCATTCACTTCTGCATCTGTATCAATTGCCTTCTGCTTTCCAGTATGTCAATTCCAATTGTATAAACAGCGTTTTTCTTGCTGTACGGTTGGATCCCGCCGCTTGCCACCAATTGTTGCGGAGCTGCAATTTTATAATCCCAGGATCTCTGCTGGTAGAATGCAATAACCAAGTACAAAGCTGGAAGCAGGCAATATTCCCAAATCCTCCCAAGAACCAGACGAAACACAGTCTGAGAGTCAACTGCCACTTTATTCAAAAAGACTGATATTTAAAGCAGGTCACTCAACTGTCACTTTCTACTTCAAAATATACTAATTAGTCAGTTTTAATAGCAATGCTAACGAATGGGGAGGATTCGAACAGACATACACAGTACAGCATAAATTAAACATAGCCGGAGATGCCACACTATACCGGCGCGCAGTACACAACAGAAAATAGGCACAACCATTCTATCTTAGGCATTCCCAAGTGGCTAGGTTTGCCACAGCCATTATATGAATAGTTTATATATTACTTCTGATTTAGTCATGACATGCCAAGTTTATATATAACTGCTGATTTAGTCATGATATGCCAAGTTTATATATTACTGTTGATTTAGTCATGAAATGCCTAGTTTATATATTACTGCGGATTTAGTAATGATATGCCAAATGTATACATTATTGCTGATTTAGTCATTATATGCCATGTTTAGATATTACTGCTTATTTTGCCATGATATGCCATGTTTATTTATTACTTCTGATTTAGTCACGAGATGCCAAGTTTATATATTACTGCTTATTTAGTCATGATATGCCAAGTTTATATATTACTGTTGATTTAGCCATGAAATGCCAAGTTTATATATTAATGCGAATTTAGTAATGATATGCCAAATGTATACATTATTGCTGATTTAGTCATGATATACCATGTTTATATATTACTGCTGATTTTGCAATGATATGCCATGTTTATATATTACTTCTGATTTAGTTATGATATGCCATGTTTATATATTACTGCTGATTTTGCCATTATATGCCAAGTTTATATATTACTGTTGATTTAGTCATGAAATGCCATGTTTATATATTACTGCTGATTTTGCCATGATATGCCATGTTGATATATTACTGTTGATTTAGCCATGAAATGCCAAGTTTATATATTAATGCGAATTTAGTAATGATATGCCAAATGTATACATTATTGCTGATTTAGTCATGATATGCCATGTTTATATATTACTGCTGATTTTGCAATGATATGCCATGTTTATTATTACTTCTGATTTAGTTATGATATGTCATGTTTATATATTACTGCTGATTTTGCCATTATATGCCACGTTTATATATTACTTCTGATTTAGTCAAGATATGCCAAGTTTATATATTACTGCTGATTTAGTCATGATATGCCAAGTTTATATATTACTGTTGATTTAGTCATGAAATGCCTAGTTTATATATTACTGCGGATTTAGTAATGATATGCCAAATGTATACATTATTGCTGATTTAGTCATTATATGCCATGTTTAGATATTACTGCTTATTTTGCCATGATATGCCATGTTTATTTATTACTTCTGATTTAGTCACGAGATGCCAAGTTTATATATTACTGCTTATTTAGTCATGATATGCCAAGTTTATATATTAATGCGAATTTAGTAATGATATGCCAAATGTATACATTATTGCTGATTTAGTCATGATATGCCATGTTTATATATTACTGCTGATTTTGCAATGATATGCCATGTTTATATATTACTTCTGATTTAGTTATGATATGTCATGTTTATATATTACTGCTGATTTTGCCATTATATGCCAAGTTTATATATTACTTCTGATTTAGTCAAGATATGCCAAGTTTATATATTACTGCTGACGTAGTTATAATATGCCAAGTTTAAATATTACTGTTGATTTTGTCATGAAATGTAATGTTTATATATTACTGCTGGTTTCGTCATGATATGCCATGTTGATATATTACTTCTGATTTAGTCATGATATGCCAAGTTTAAATATCACTGCTGTTTTAGTCAGGATATGCCAAGTTTATACAATATTGCTGATTTAGTCTTGAAATGCCATGTTTATATATTACTGCAGTTTTTTCCATTATATGAGAAGTTTATATATTACTTCTGATTTAGTCATAATATGCCATGTTTAGATATTACTGCTAATTTTACCATGATATGCCATGTTTATTTATTACTTCTGATTTAGTCACGAGATGCCAAGTTTATATATTACTGCTTATTTAGTCATGATATGCCAAGTTTATATATTACTGTTTATTTAGAAATGAAATGCCAAGTTTATATATTAATGCGAATTTAGTAATGATATGCCAAATGTATACATTATTGCTGATTTAGTCATGATATCCCATGTTTATATATTACTGCTGATTTTGCAATGATATGCCATGTTTATATATTACTTCTGATTTAGTTATGATATGCCATGTTTATATATTACTGCTGATTTTGCCATTATATGCCAAGTTTATATATTACTGTTGATTTAGTCATGAAATGCCATGTTTATATATTACTGCTGATTTTGCCATGATATGCCATGTTGATATATTACTTCTGATTTAGTCACGATATGCCAAGTTTATATATTACTGCTGACTTAGTAATAATATGCCAAGTTTATATATTACTGTTGATTTAGTCATGAAATGCCATGTTTATCTATTACTGCTGACTTAGTAATAATATGCCAAGTTTATATATTACTTCTGATTTAGTCACGATATGCCAAGTTTATATATTACTGCTGATTTAGTCATGAAATGCCAAGTTCATATATTACTCCGGATTTAGTAATGATATGCCAAATGTATACATGATTGCTGATTTAGTCATGATATGCCATGTTTATATATTACTGCTTATTTTGCCATGATATGCCATGTTTATATATTACTTCTGATTTAGTTACGAGATGCCAAGTTAAAATATTACTGCTTATTTAGTCAAGATATGCCAAGTTTATATATTACTGCTGATTTTGCCATAATATGCCATGTTTATATATTACTGCGGATTTAGTAATGATATGCCAAATGTATACATTATTGCTGATTTAGTCATGATATGCCATGTTTATATATTACTGCTGATTTAGTTATGATATGCCATGTTTATATATTACTGCTGATTTTGCCATTATATGCCACGTTTATATATTACTTCTGATTTAGTCACGAGATGCCAAGTTTATATATTACTGCTTATTTAGTCATGATATGCCAAGTTTATATATTACTGTTGATTTAGCCATGAAATGCCAAGTTTATATATTACTGCGGATTTAGTAATGATATGCCAAATGCATACATTATTGCTGATTTAGTCATGATATGCCATGTTTATATATTACTGCTGATTTTGCAATGATATGCCATGTTTATATATTACTGCTGATTTTGCCATGATATGCCAAATTTATACATTATTGCTGATTTAGTCATGATATGCCAAATGTATACATTATTGCTGATTTAGTAATGATATGCCAAGTTTATATATTACTGCTGATTTTGTCATGATATGCCAAGTTTATATATTACTGCTGATTTCGTCATGCTATGCCAATTTTATACATTACTGCTGATTTAGTCATGGTATGCCAAGTTTATATATTACTATGGATTTTGCCATAATATGAGTAGTTTATACATTTCTGCTGATTTAGTCTTGATATGCCAAGATTATACATTACTGGTGATTTGGTCATGATATGTCGGGTTTATACATTACTGTTGATGTATTCATGATTTGCCAAGTTTATACATTACTGCTGATTTAGTCATGATATGCCAAGTTTATATATTACTTCTGATTTTGACATGATGGGCCAAGTTTATATATTTCTGTTTATTTGCTCATGAAATACCAAGTTCATATATTACTGCAGATTTTGTAATCATATGCCAAATGTATACATTATTGCTGATTTAGTCATGAAATGCCATGTTTATATATTACTGCTGATTTTGCCATGATGTGCCATGTTTATATATATCTTCTGATTTAGTCGCGATATTCCAAGTTTATATATTACTGCTGACTTAGTCATAATATGCCAAGTTTATATATTACTGTTGATTTAGTCATGAAATGCCATGTTTATATATTACTGCTGATTTTGCCATGATATGCCATGTTGATATATTACTTCTGATTTAGTCATGATATGCCAAGTTTAAATATCACTGCTGTTTTAGTCCGGATATGCCAAGTTTAAATATCACTGCTGTTTTAGTCCGGATATGCCAAGTTTAAACAATATTGCTGATTTAGTCTTGAAATGCCATGTTTATATATTAATGCTGTTTTTTCCATTATATGCCAAGTTTATATATTACTTCTGATTTAGTCATGATATGCCAAGTTTATATATTACTGTTGATTTAGTCATGAATTGCCATGTTTATATATTACTGCTGATTTTGCCATGATATGCCATGTGTATATATTGCTTCTGATTTAGTTACAAGATGCCAAGTTTAAATATTACTGCTTATTTAGTCATGATATGCCAAGTTTATATATTACTGTAGATTTAGTCATGATAGGCCATGTTTATATATTACTGCTGATTTTGCCATGATAAGCCATGTTTATATATTATTTCTGATTTAGTCACGATATGCCAAGTTTATATATTATGATATGCCAAGTTTATATATTACTGCTGATTTAGTCATTATGTGCCAAGATTATATATTATTGTTGATTTAGTCATGAAATGCCAAGTTTATATATTACTGCTGATTTATTCATGATATGCCAATTTTATATATTACTGCGGATTTAGTAATGATATGCCAAGTTTATATATTACTGCTGATTGTTACGACTGTTAGTGAACTTGATAGAGACCTAGATGCAGACACAATCAATTTAATGAAGTGCAATACACTGAGGGTACGAACCTAGTTTGTAATATAGAGTAACACAGGAACACATACAAGTTTGTAATCCAGCAGGAATGTGATAAGCTTGACGCCACAGGTAATGGCTATAATCCAGCAGGGAGAGGGTTAAAACGGATAAGCACAAACAGTACTGTAATCCAGCAGGTAGATGGTTAAAGCATATAAGCATAAACAGCATCTGTAATCCAGCAGGTAGATGGTTAAAGCATATAGGCATAAACAGCAACTGTAATCCAGCAGGTGGATGGTTAAAGCATATACGCGTAAACAGCAACTGTAATCCAGCAAGTAGATGGTCAAAGCATATAAGCATAAACAGTACTGTAATCCAGCAGTTAAATGGTTAAAGCATATAGAATGGTCGAAGTACAAACCGGGTTCAGGCAGATAGAATGGTAATAGGACAGTCCAGGATCAAGGGCACAGGCCGGTAGCGTAGTCAGGATACAATCCAGGGTCAAGATCAATCAAAAAAGTCGAATGGAGCAATACACTGAGCAAGGAACACGAGAATCACCAAGCAAGGATTGCAATGTGATTCTCCATTTTGAATCCTACCGCGTCTGACGTGCACGCGACGGTTGTGATTTCATCTGGGACGCGCCTCCGTTTTCATTGGCAGCAGTGTGCGCGCTACCAGAGCGGGATTCCAGGTAAGTAGAACGACCAGGGCGATCAGGGTGCAACTCATGAAAGGTACGAACCAAATCAGTTGCATGTACCATCCTTGCCGGCTCCCAGGATCTGTCACTTGGGCATAACCCTTCCAATGGATGAGATATTGGAGTTGACCCCGATGCAATCTGGAGTAGAGAACCTCCTCAACCTCGTATTCTTCAATGCCGTCGACTAGAACGGGTCCCGGAGGAGGAACGTGTCTCCCAGGAAATGTACTGTCCACCCAAGGTTTAAGCAAAGAGACATGGAAAACTTGATGAATTTTTATAGAAGAAGGGAGTCTTACGACTACGGGTGAGATCACTTCTGAAACGGAAAAAGGACCAAAGAACTTGGGACCAAGTTTCTTTGTTGGACATGAAAGCTTCAGATGTCTTGTAGAGAGCCAAACTCTATCACCCACCTTGTAGAGTGGAGGCAAGGACCTGTGGCGATCAGCGAACATCTGTCACATCAGTGCCGTCGCGCTTTGCTACCTGACCTTGCCTGTTTGCCGCCTTTCCTGACCTGTTGCCTGTTTTGACTTCGCCTGAACTCTTCCAGCCTCGACTTATCGCCTGCCTGACTACTCTTTTGCCTGTGTCCCTGTTACCTTCGCCTCGGTCCTGTTGCAGCTTCCAGTCCTGTTACCTCCGCCTCGGTCCTGTTTCAGCATCCTATCCTGCACCTCCGCTTCGGTCCTGTTACAGCTTCCAGTCCAGTACCTTAGTTTCAGCTTCGATACTCTGGTAGTAGTACAGAGTGCAAAAGACCAGGGGGAACGAAACATGAGGCTCAACCATAAGGTGGACTTCCTTCAGGCGGAAGAATTCTGTTCTATTAACGGGGTTTGTTGCACTAAACTCTATCTCTCTGCAAAGCAGTTCCAACCTCGCTCCTGAACGTGACAGTTATCACAGGCCATACTATGGAACCCGCAGATTTAGCCCGAGTGTCTTCTAGACAAGACCATCAGCACCAGATCTTGGCTTCCCATGCATCACAGCTCCAGAGTCTTGATCAGAAACTAGACACCGTCACGAATTACTAAGACCTCTGACGACGGCCCCTCCAGCAGCAGCCCATTCGGTAAAGGCTCCAGAACCATCTGACTTAGGTGCCCATGGAGCTGCTAAACCTACAAAAATGCCGGTCCCAGATAAATATGCAGGAGCTCCCAAGGAATGTAGAGGGTTTCTCAATCAATGCCTCCTACACTTTCGGACTCAACCTCAGACCTTTGCCTCAAACTCATCTCGGGTGGCCTTCATTATTAATTTACTTAGGGGCGAAGCTCTGGCCTGGGCCTCTCCATTACTCGAAAGAAACTCCCCACTCCTGGATAATGCTGAATCTTTCATTTCAGCATTTCGTGCTGTCTTCGATGCACCCGGTAGACGAGAATCCTCTGAATCTAGTCTCATGGAATTAACCCAGGGTAGGAAGACGGTAGCTCAGTATGCTATAGAATTCAGGACTCTTGCTTATGAGACCGACTGGAACGCAAGTGCACTCAGAGCGGCCTTCAGAAGAGGCTTTAATGACTCTACCGTGACTTACCAGATGACCTAGAAAGTTTAATTGCACTCTGCTTAAGACTTGATGCTCGCAATCAAGAAAGGCGTAATGAGAGAGAGAGAGAGATCGGGACAGGAACCCCAGGTTTTTCAAACTTCAGCCCACCTATTTCCCTCAGAATCCCAGTCAAGAAACCTCTAGCCCTCCAGCAGAACCTATGGAGATTGGGCCCGTGTTATGCTTGTCTGAGGAGGAAAAGCAAAGGAGGAGGTCCAAGGGTCTTAGTTTATATTGTGGTCAAAAAGGACACATAGCCCGGTACTGTCCTCAGAAACAGGGACTTCCGTGCTTATTGGAAAAAGGGGGCAATCCACTGAGCATTTCTGTCCTTATGCCTCCTTCTCATCCCAGAATGTTAATACCAATCACGCTCCGTTGGAAAGGTCACCAAGTGACCACACAAGCCTTCATTGATTCTGGAGCTGCTGGAAATTTTATTGACAAGAATTGGGCTATGCAACAAGGGATTCTCTTCACTTACAAAAAACAAAGTAGTCCCATTGCTTCCTTAGACGGCTCTCCGCTCGGTACTGGATTAATTTCTGAAGAGTCTATTTTATTAGAAGCTAAGATTGGGATATTCCACTCTGAGGAGATCACCTTTGACGCCCTATGTAGTCCTCTTCTTCCAGTCATATTGGGTATGCCATGGCTACAGAAGCACAACCCCATCATCGATTGGTCTCAAGGTGAGATTACTGCCTGGAGTGATCATTGCAAGAATACGTGTTATCATTAGCCTATCAAGGACTACTCGGTTCTTGAACTTACCCCTGAAGATCCTCGATCTATAGTTCCTGCTCATTATTGGGAATTTCTAGATGTCTTTTCTAAAGAACGTGCTGAAACTCTCCCTCCTCATAGTAGCTATGATTGTGCTATCGAACTCTTGCCCGGCACTTCGCCTCCTTCTGGACGTACTTATCCCCTCTCTGAACCAGAAAATCAAGCATTAGCACAATACATTGACGAAAGCCTTAAAATGGGCTTTATAAGACCATCCTCCTCTCCTGCGGGGGAAGGGGTTTTTTTCGTAGCTAAAAAGGAAGGCTCACTCAGACCATGTATCGACTATCGAGGATTAAACAAAATCACTGTAAAAAATAAATACCCTCTACCTTTGATAGCTGAATTACATGATCAACTCAGGGAAGCTACGGTGTTTACCAAATTAGACCTGCGTGGGGCATACAATCTCATCCGTATCCGCGAGAATGACGAATGGAAGACGCATTCAATACCAGATATGGCCACTACGAATACTTAGTGATGCCCTTCGGCCTATGTAACGCCCCCGCAGTGTTTCAGAATTTCATGAATGATATCTTCCGTGATATGTTATTGTCCCATGTCATGATATACTTGGACGATATTCTAATCTACTCCCGAGATATCCAAGAACACAGGATTCAAGTAAGACAAGTACTCCAACGCTTGAGAGAACATACGTTATTCGCCAAAGCTGAGAAATGCGAATTTGAAAAGAAAAAAAAAATCAGGTTTCTGGGCTACATCATTACAGAAAACGGCCTCGAGATGGACCCTGACAAAGTTCGGGCTATTGAAGACTGGCCATCTCCCACCAACCTAAAAGGCATCCAACGCTTTTTAGGGTTCACCAACTACAACAGAAAATTTATCAGAGACTTCTCTAAAATAGTATCACCCATAACAGCGCTCACCAGAAAAGGTGCTAATCCTAAGACCTGGCCTCTCCAAGCCACCCAAGCCTTCAAAAAACTCAAAAAAGCTTTTATTACAGCTCCTATACTTCATCGCCCAGATCCGAAATTACCTTTTATTTTGGAGGTCAAACAACCAATTCATCCTTACTCTTATTTTTCTAAAATGTTCAAATCTGCTGAATGTAATTATGATGTCGGTAATAGGGAACTACTAGCCATTAAAATGGCCCTGGAAGAATGGAGACATTTATTGGAAGGCACAATTATTCCTATTACCATTCTGACCGATCACAAGAATCTACTTTACATTGAGAAGGCTAAAAGACTTAATCCTCGACAGGCCAGATGGGCATTATTTTTTACCCGATTCAATTTCGTACTGACCTACCGTCCTGGCTCCAAAAATAAAAAAGCAGATGCCTTGTCACGAATACATGAACGTGCTACCTACATTCCTAAAGAGGACACGATTCTCCCTTCCACTCAGATCATTGCGGTAGTCTCTCCAGTACTGTTACAACGGATTTCCAGAACTCAATATCCTAGACCGAAGGGCCTGCGATGCCCCCCTGGCCGTTATTTTGTCCAACCTAGATTCAGAACGGCTGTACTGTCCTGGGCGCATGACTCTCCCATCGCCGGACATAGGGGAGTCGCCAACACTAAATTTCTTCTCCATAGATATTTTTGGTGGCCTACCCTCTCCCGTGATGCCCGTGATTACGTTAATGCTTGTGCTAAATGTGCTCGATGTAAGACACTCAGAACCAAGCCCTATGGTTTCTTATGTCTATTGCCTGTTCCTAAACAACCCTGGTCCCATATAGCTATGGATTTCATTACCGACCTCCCGCAGTCTCGGGGTAATACTACTATCCTCGTAGTTGTGGATCTCTTTTCTAAATTGTCCCACTTCATTGCGTTGAAGAAATTACCCTGCGCATCTACCCTTGCTCAAGTCTTTTTAAAAGAGGTAGTGGGGATCCACGGGGTTCCTCAATCCATTGTCTCTGATCGTGGTACTCAATTTGTCTCTAGATCTTGGAGGACACTTTGTCGCCTGCTTGGTATTTCTCTGAAATTCTCCTCTGCATACCATCCCCAAACCAATGGACAAACTGAGAGAACGAACCAGGTTTTGAAGCAATATCTCAGGTCTTATGTTGACAACTATAAGTCTGATTGGGTTGATTTTTTATACCTTGCGGAACTCTCTTACAATTGTGCATATCATAGTTCCTTGAAAATGTCACCCGTCCGTGCCATGTACAGAGTTGAGCCCTCCCTTTGGCCTCTGGAACCTAGTCCATCGAACATCCCGGCCGCGGACCACGCTATTGCTGATCTCACTTCTCATTGGACTGCCTTATCCAGACAATTGCTTGCTGTGAAGCAAACACAGAAATCCTTTGCCGATAGGAAGAGGTCTTGTATTTCCTCTTTCAAGCCTGGTGATTTGGTTTGGTTGTCCACTAAGAATCTTCGACAATCCTCCTATACTCTCGGTCCTAAATATATTGGACCTTATAAGATTCGCTCTTGATCAATGATGTCTCGTATTCGCTTGAACTGCCTCCTTCCATGCGCATTCATGATACCTTCCATGTCTCCTTGCTTAAACCTGTGGTTTCTAATCAATTCTCCCCTCCTGTTCGTCCTCCTGATCCTGTTCTGGTGCAAGGTCAAGAAGAATATTTGGTGTCCTCTATCCTCGATTCTAGACATTACAGCTGTCGTTTGCAGTATCTTGTTCACTGGCAGAGATATGGCCCTGAAGAGAGATCATGGGTTGATTCTACTGATGTCCATGCTCCTTCTAGGGTGCGCTCTTTTCATGCTCGTTTTCCTGATAAACCGGGTTCCGGGCGCCCGTACTGCGCCCGTCGGGAGGGGAGTAGTGTCACATCAGTGCCGTCGTGCTGCAGGACACGTCCTGCTTACCTTAGCCGCCGCTTGACACGCGCTTCATCTGCGCGTGTAATACTTACCACAAGGTCCTTTCCCGGATCCGCTGCTATGATTCCAGAAAATGTACGCATGCGCTTACGCAGTGCAGCGCATACTCCTCCACGCTGCCTAAGAATTAGCTATTGCCATAAGAAGTCCCTTCCACACGGCGGCGCCATCTTGGTTTTTATGCAACTTCCTAGTTTGCTTTCCAAGCCTCATTTTCATCCCACAGGCGGAGACTTCTTGGTTTTATATGCTACTTCCTAGTTTGCTTTCCAAGCCTCATTTTCATCCCAGAGGCGGAGACTTGCCTTGGAGGGATATTTAAAGGCTCAGTCTGCATTCAACCTTTGCCTGTGATAGTGCCTTGAGCCTTTACTAGCGTTTTTGTACTTCCTATTCTATATCACTGTTGCCGAACTTTGCTACCTGACCTTGCCTGTTTGCCACCTGTCCTGACCTGTTTCCTGTTTTGACTTCGCCTGAACTCTGCAAGCCTCGACTTATCGCCTGCCTGACTACTCTTTTGTCTGTGTCCCTGTTACCTTCGCCTCGGTCCTGTTGCAGCTTCCAGTCCTGTTACCTCCGCCTCGGTCCTGTTTCAGCATCCTATCCTGCACCTCCGCTTCGGTCCTGTTACAGCTTCCAGTCCAGTACCTTAGTTTCAGCTTCGATACTCTGGTAGTAGTACAGAGTGCAAAAGACCAGGGGGAACGAAACCTGAGGCTCAACCATAAGGTGGACTTCCTTCAGGCGGAAGAATTATGTTATATTACCGGGGTTTGTTGCACTAACCTCTATCTCTCTGCAAAGCAGTTCCAACCTCGCTCCTGAACGTGACAACATCTTATAGCGTTGTTGAGCTTGTGTCAAGGTTCTGCGAAGTGGAGCATATGTGTCAGTGAGATTGCACACATGGATAGTAGCTGATGGAACACTACTGGTGATGGGTGCTCAAGGAAGCATAGATGGGTGGACGCCATGGGTGACAAAAAAAGGAGACATCCCAATTGAGCTGTGTATATGATTGTTGTAGGCAAATTCTGCTAAAGGTAAATACTTGGCCCAATCATTTTGGAGATGGGTGGTGAAACAACGCAAATATTGTTCTAGTGTTTGATTGGTACGTTTAGTTTGACCATTACTCTGAGGATGGAATGCTGTATTGAGGGAGCGTTGTATATATAGTTCCGTACAGAATACCTTCCAGAAGTGGGACGTAAACTTGGTGTCCCGATCAGAAACAATGTTTTACAGGCAAACCGTGAAGTCTAAAGATCTCTCGTATAAAAAGATCGGCAGTCTCAGTGGCAGAAGGAAGACCTGGACTGTGTATCGAAATGTGCCATTTTAGTGAGACGGTCTACTACAACCATTAGCGTAGTGTATTGACGAGATGGCGGTAGGTCGGTAATAAAGTCCATAGAAATCTCTCCCTAGGTTCTGGTAGGTATGGGCAATGGTTGAAGTAACCCTGGAGGTTTGTGATGACCGTCTTTAGCACGGGCACATATGTCACAGGAGGAGATGAATCTTGTAATCTCTTCACTTAGTTTAGGCCACCAAAAAGTACGTTGAATCAGGTCTTGAGTTTGTTGAATGCCTCCATGGCCAGCCGCTGGGGAGTCATGATAGAATTGAAGTATTTGTAAACGCACATCAGGTGGAACATAAACTTTGTCTGAGTAATGGTGCAAACCATCTTTGTACACGTATTGATACCGTTTAGGTAGCGTAGTAACGGACGTTTTGGACCGGATAGCATCCCATATACTTTGTGTGGCGGCTAGAAAATTATCAGAAAGGAGTATGGTGTTAGGATTCTCCGAGTGGATCTCCTCCATCTCGGAGATTCTAGAAAGGGAATCAGCTTTTTGGTTACGGGAGCCAGGTCGGTAGGTGATATGCAGTTGTAAATGAGGGAAAAACAGTGCCTATCTGGCTTTTCTGTGTTGGAGTCTTTTAGCGGTTAGTAGATATTAAAGGTTCTTATGATCGGTAAACACCGTTATAGGGTGTAAAGCGCCCTCCAATAAGTGTCGCCATTCCTCCAGTGCGAGTTTTATCGCTAGAAGTTCTCGTTCTCTGGAATAGAAGGCTGTAACTGTTCGTCTTCTTGATGTCTCTGGGATAAGACGGCGCCCACAGCCGTATTTGAGACGTCCCGTTCTAGGGTGTATGGTCTTAAGGGATCATGTAAGATAAGAATAGGTGCTGTAGTGAATCGTACTTTCAATGATTCAAAAGCGTCCTTCGATGTTGTCATAAACGGATGAGAACTGTTCGTACGTGTTCTCGATGAGACATTAGGGAAGTCGAATAGATGAGGGTGTCATCCAGGTAAATGATGACGAACTGATCCAGTATGTCATGAAAAATGTCATTCACAATATGTTGGAAGGTCGCGGGAGTGTTACATAAACCGAAAGGCATGACCAAATACTCAAAGTGTCCATAACGTGATCTAAATGCCGTCTTCCATTCATCCCCTCTCCTGATCTGGACCAGATTGTAAGCGCCTCAAAGATCAATTTTCGTGAAAACCCGGGCTGAGCGTAGATGGTCCAATAGCTCAGGAATGAGAGGTAACGGGTAACCGTTCTTGGTAATATTGTTCATCTCTCTGTAATCAATACATTGTCGTAATCCCCCATATTTCTTCTTCACAAAGAATAAACCTGCTCCTGCTGGTGAAGTGGAAAGACGTATGAATCCTTTAGCTAAATTCTCATCAATATATTCTTTGAGAGTAGCAAGTTCTAGTTCAGCAAGGGGGTATATTCTCCCAAATGGAATAGATGCTCCTTGGAGTAAGTCAATAGGGCAATCGTAGTCTCTATGGGGGAGAAGTGCATTGGCTTTTTTCTTATCAAAGACTTCCTGAAATTAGGAATAAACAGCTGGTAAATTATTGAACGGATCCTGTTTCAACGTAACACACAAGGCAGGAGAAGTAAGGCACTGCTGATTACAAAATTTGGAGTTGAAGGATAAGACACCAGTCTCCCAATTGACGATAGGGTTATGTTTGCGTAACTATGGGAGGCCTCAAATAACGGGAAAAAGAGGAACTGGAACAATATAGAATTAAAGCATCTCCTGGTGCCCCTCACCGATGGTTACTATAAGTTGAACGGTCTCATGTGTTATAGGGCCTGTCTTCAGTGGGCTACCATACACCAGTTGAATATGCATTGAAGACGATTTTTTGCGAGTAGGAATAGACATGGTTTTGGCTGAATCAATATCAAGGAAACATCCGCTGGCTCCCGAGTCGATCATGGCCATCATGGATATAGGGTCTTCAGTCCACTGTAGAAAGAGAGGTATAGATAAATGGGTTGTTTTGTAGGAGGATAAACCCCTATGGCTCCCTTTTAAAATGGAAAAATCCTTACCGTCAGGAACTCGTCGACAAGCGTGGCAGTCACGGTAAATACGACCAGATCTCCCACAGTTCAAGCATAGATTGGTTTCTGCATCGTGCTTTTTCTTCAGGGCACAACGGACCTCGTACCAACCCGATCTGTATAGGTTCCTCTGTCTGTGAGGGCGCAGGAGATCTGGACTGCATATCAGAGGGATTGAAAGCAGGTACCATAGCATTAGGTGAAGATACTCGCTCGGCTCTTCGTTCCCGCAATCTTCGGTCAATCTGTATCACTAGCCGAGTAAGATCGTCAAGGGAGGATGGGATACCCACACGCTCCAACTCGTCCTTTAATCCATCGGACAATATCAGACGGAATTGATCCAGCAGAGCTGATTCATTCCAAGTAGTCTCGAGAGCTACTCTTCTGAATTCGGTGATATATTCTTCAACTGGTCTTGTCTAAGAGCACGAATGGTGTTGGTTGCAGAGGAGATTCTAAATGGGTCTTCATATAATGAGTCCAGTGCTTGGCGAAAGAATCCTCATGACTCCAATAAAGGACTGTTGGTGTGTAGAAGGTGGTGAGCCCATACTTGGGGTTCTTCAGTAAGGAGAGAAATGACAGTGTGGATCTTGCCGAAATCAGAGGCATATGTACGTGGACGTAGATTGAACAAGATCTGACAGGTAGTGAGAAAGGTACGATATTTTTTTCTATCACATGAGAATTTCTCTAGTAGGGCTACTTGCGGTTCGAGTGCTGTAGCTCCTTCTACCATGATAGGAACTGGAGGAAGTGCAGGAGCTCCAATGGCAGGGTCTGGAACATTCACTGGATTGGCTTGTAGCTGTTGTATCTGTTGCTGCATAAGTGCTTGACCTACTTGTAGGTCCTGTACAGATTGATTAAGGTTGGTTAACTGTTGGGTGAGACGCCACGGGAAATGGATATAATCCAGCAGGGAGAGGGTTAATGCATATAAGCATAAAACAGCAATTGTAATCCAGCAGGTAGATGGTTAAAGCATATAAGCGTAAACAGCAACTGTAATCCAGCAGGTAGATGGTCAAAGCATTTAAGCATAAACAGTACTATAATCCAGCAGGTAAATGGTTTAAGCATATAGAATGGTCGAAGTACAAACCGGGTTCAGTGGGACACAGGCAGACAGAGTGGTAATAGGACAGTCCAGGATCCAGTGCATAGGCAGGCAGAGTAGTCAGGATACAATCCAGGGTCAAGATCAATCAAAAAAGTTAAATGGAGCAATACGCTGAGCAAGGAACATGAGAATCACCAAGCAAGGATTGCAAGGTGATTCTCCCTTTTGAATCTTCCCGCGTCTGACGCGCACGCGACGGGCGTGACGTCATCAGGGACACGCCTCCGATTTCATTGGCAGCAGTATGGGCAACTACCGGAGCGGGATTCCAGTAAAGTAGAACGTCCTTACACTGATTGAGTCATGATATGCCAAGTTTATATATTACTGCTGATTTTGCCATGATAAGCCAAGTTTATAAATTACTGCTTTTTTAGTCACGAAATGCCAAGTTCATATATTACTGCTGATTCAGTCATGATATACCAAGTTTATATATTGCTGCTGATTTAGTCATGATATGCCAAGTTTATATATTACTGCTGATTTAGTCTTGATATGCCAAGTTCATATATTACTGCTGATTTAGTCATGATATACCAAGTTTATATATTACTGCTGATTAATCATGATATGCCAAGATTATACATTACTGATGATTTAGTCATGATATGCCAAGATTATAAATTACTGGTGATTTAGTCATGATATGCCAAGTTTATATATTACTTCTGATTTTGTCATGATATGCCATGTTTATATATTACTGCGGATTTAGTCATGATATACCAAGTTTATATATTACTGCTGATTTAGTCATGATATGCCAAGTTTTTATAATACTGCTGTTTTTGCCATGATATGCCATGTTTATATATTGCTGCTGATTTAGTCATGATATACCAAGTTTATATATTACTGCTGATTAATCATGATATGCCAAGATTATACATTACTGATGATTTAGTCTTGATATGCCAAGATTATACATAACTGTTGATTTTGTAATGATGTGCCAAATGTATACATTATTGCTGATTTAGTCATGAAATGCCATGTTTATATATTACTGCTGATTTTTCCATGATATGCCAAGTTTATATATTACTTCTTATTTAGTCACGATATGCCAAGTTTATGTATTAATGCTGATTTAGTCATGATCTGCCATGTTTATATATCACTGGTGATTTTGCTATTTTATGCCAAGTTTATATATTACTTCTGATTTAGTCACGATCTGCCAAGTTTATATATCACTGCTGATGTAGTCATGATATGCCAGGTTAATTTTTTTCTGCTGATTTTGCCATGATATGTCAGGTTTATACATTAATGCTGATTTAGTCATGATATGCCAAGTTTATATATTGATGCTGATTTAGTCACGATATGCCAAGTGTATATATTACTGCTGATTTAGTAATGATATGCCAAATTATTACATTATTGCTGATTTAGTCAAGAAATGCATTGTTTATATATTACTGTTGAAATAGTCATGAAATGCCAAGTTTATATATTACTGCTGAATTAGTCATGATATGCCATGTTTATATATTACTGCTGATTTAGTAATGATATGCCAAATTAATACATTATTGCTGATTTAGTCATGATATTCCATGTTTATATATTACTGCTGATTTTGTCATGATATGCCATGTTTATATATTACTTCTGATTTAGTTATGATATACCAAGATTATATATTTGCAGAAAGAAAAGTCCTGCGCTCACTCCCATCACTGGGCGGCTGCAACGACTACAGTACACATCAGCCCCAATATATAGTAAAAACCAAAGAAAAACAAGTTACCTGTGCTCTCTCCTTTATCCCTATGTTTTTTTTTAAAACAAATGGAGGTTTTTTAGTTACCTCCAATGGCCATGACGGGATGAGCCCACCTGCCAACGTCAAGGCAGACCCCCCCTAGGTGGGTCCTAACTCTAACCATTCACCTTGCTTCTTCAAGATTATATATTACTGTGGATTTAGTAATGATATGCCAAAATTATACATTATTGCTGATTTAGTCATGAAATGCATGGTTTATATATTTCTGTTGATTTAATCATGAAGTGACAAGTTTATATATTACTGTGGATTTTGTAATGATATGCCAAACTTTATACATTATTGCTGATTTAGTCATGATACGCCATGTTTATATATTACTTCTGATTTAGTCATGATCTGCCAAGTTTATAGATTGATGCTGATTTAGTCACAAAATGCCAATTTTATATATTACTGCTGATTTAGTCTCGATATCCCAAGTTTATATATTACTTCTGATTTAGTCACGATATGCCAAGTTTATATATCACTTCTGATTTAGTCACGATATGCCAAGTTTATATATTACTGCTGATTTAGTAATGATTTGCAAAATTTATACATTATTGCTGATTTAGTCATGAAATGCATTGTTTATATATTACTGTTGATTTAGTCATGAAATGCCAAGTTTATATATTGCTGTGGATTAAGTAATTATATGCCGAAATTATACATTATTGTTGCTTTAGTAATGAAATACATTGTTTATAAATTACTGTTGATTTAGTCATGAAATGCCAAGTTTATATATTACTGTGGATTTAGTAATGATATACCAAAATGTATACATTATTGCTGATTTAGTCATGATAAGTCATGCTTATATATTACTGCTGATTTTGCCATGATATGACTAGTTAATATATTCTGCTGATTTAGTCAGGATATGCCATGTTTATATAATACTACTGATTTTGCCATGATATGCCATGTTTATATAATTCTGCGTATTTTGCCATGATATGACTACATTATATATTACTACTGATTTAGTCATGATATGCCAATTTTATATATTACTGCTTATTTAGTCATGAAATGCCAATTTTATGCATTACTGCTGATTTAGTCATGATTTGACAAGTTTATATATTACTTCTGATTTAGTCACGATATGCCAAGTTTATGTATTACTGCTGATTTAGTCATGATATGCCAAGTTTATATATTACTGCGGATATTGCCATGACATGACTTCTTTATATATTACTGCTGATTTAGGGATGATATCGCATGTTTATATATTACTTCTGATTTAGTCATGATCTGCCTAGTTTATACATTATTGCTGATTTAGTCATGAAATTCCATGTTTATATATTACTGCTTATTTTGCCATGATATGCCATGTTTATATAATTGTGCGTATTTTGCCATGATATGACTACTTTATATATTACTGCTGATTTAGTCATGATATGCCAATTTTATATATTACTGCTTTTTTAGTCATGAAATGCCAATTTTATGCATTACTGCTGATTTAGTCATGATTTGACAAGTTTATATATTACTTCTGATTTAGTCACAATATGCCAAGTTAATGTATTACTGCTGATTTAGTCATGATATGCCAAGTTTATATATTACTGTTTATTATTCATAAAATGCAAAGTTTATATAATACTGCTGATTTAGTCATGATATGCCAAGTTTATATATAACTGCTGATATTGCCATGACATGACTTCTTTATATATTACTGCTGATTTAGGGATGATATCCCATGTTTATATATTACTTCTGATTTAGTCATGATCTGCCAAGTTTATACATTATTGCTGATTTAGTAATGAAATGCCATGTTTATATATTACTGCGGGTTCAGTAATGATATGCCACATTTATACATTATTGCTGATTTTGTCATGATATGCCATGTTTATATATAACTGCGAATTTTGCCATGATATCCCAAATTTATTTATTACTTCTTATTTAGTCATGATATGCCAAGTTTATATATTACTGCAGTTTTACTCATGATATGCCATGTTTATATATTACTGCTGATTTTGACATGATATGTCAAGTTTATACATTACTGCTAATTTAGTCATGATATTCCAAGTTTATATATTGATGCTGATTTTTTCACAATATGCCAAGTTTATATATTACTGCTGATTAAGTAATGATATGCAAAATTAATACATTATTGCTGATTTAGTCAAGAAATGCATTGATTATATATTACTGTTGAAATAGTCATGAAATGCCAAGATTATTTATTACTGCTGATTTTTCCATAATATATCAAGTTTATACATTACTGCTGATTTAGTCATGATATGCTAAGTTTATATATTACTGCTGATTTAGTCATGAAATGCATTGTTTATATATTACTGTTGATTTAGTCATGATATTCTAAAATGTATACATTATTGCTGATTTAGTCATGATATGCCATGTTTATATATTACTGCTGATTTTGTCATGATATGTCATGTTTATATATTACTTCTGATTTAGTCATGATAAACCAAGTTTATATATTACTGTGGATTTAGTAATGATATGCCAAAATGTATACATTATTGCTGATTTAGTCATGATAAGCCATGCTTATTTATTATTGCGGATTTTGCCATGATATGACTAGTTTATATATTACTGCTGATTTAGTCAGGATATGCCATTCTTATATAATTCTGCGGATTTTGCTATGATATAACTACTTTATATATTACTGCTGATTTAGTCATGATATGCCAATTTTATATATTACTGCTTATTTAGTCATGATATGCCAATTTTATGCATTACTGCTGATTAAGTCATGATTTGACAAGTTTATATATTACTTCTGATTTAGTCACGATAAGCCAAGTTTATTTATTACTCCTGATTTAGTCATGATATGCCAAGTTTATATATTACTGTTTATTATTCATAAAATGCCAAGCTTATATAATACTGCTGATTTAGTCATGATATGCCCAGAAGCCCACCCGACCCCCTGACCCCCGCTATGTATTGCCTCCCTCTCAGTTGGAGAGGTGGAGACTACGCAGCTTGGTAGCAGATGTTCACCCCTGCGTCTCCTGACATAGGCTATGCCATCCGTCCCGTGAATGTTGAACTTACTTTCGTCAGAGAAGATGACCTTCTCCCACATGTCCAGTGTCCAGGCCCTGTGGGGTTTCTTGTGGGGGCGGCTTGCGATGAGCCCTGCATTGCACAACCTTCTCCTTGCCGTTCTGTCCCCGTGGCTAATCACCAATCCCGGTTGATTTGCAGTGACATCAGCCAGCGATCGCGCAGGCAGAGCCGTACCAACAGCCTGTCTTGTGAAGCGGTCGTGCACCTTCTCCGCCCTCGACCTTTCCTCTGCTCCATATTGCCAGTCTGAGCGTACCTCTTCTGCCAGCGACTCACTGTGGACCGGTGTGTTTGAATCCTGTCAGCAATCTGCCGGGACAACAGACCTTCGTTGTGTAGTGCGAGCAATACAGCCTTGACTTCTGGAGTCAGTTGCATCTTCAGGCCGGAATCTGACCGGGGTCCGGCTCCGTGATGAGCTGGAATAAAGAACCGAGGGTGAGGGTAATTCCAGTGCCCACACACGCACACACACTCACAGAACTGATATCGTTTTTTTTTTAAATAAGTAATAATGGTAAAAGGCTACAATACTTTACTTAAACACTGGCGCGATAATTATGTCCACTTCTGTATATGGTGGAGTTACCCACTTATACAGTAATAATGCCAAATAATCTAGAAGAGCATTCAATAAGTTAAAGATAACAACATTAAACTGACTCCAGAACTTGTGCATTTAGGCCGGTTAAAACCCCCCAGATGAGACTGATTAAGGCAGCAAAGACAGTGATACCTCTGTATTGGAAGAGGTGTGAATCTCCTCCCCTAGACAGCTGGATAAAACAAATATATTAAATTAGGAAAGATGAAGGAGTAGCACAGGGGATTTGGAATATACCCTGTTAGCATAAATGGGATCAATAGTTCTAAGCTATCATATAGTGATAGTAGGGTATAACAACTATAATAAAGATTAAAGAAGGCACTTGGGGACACACAGGGGTTCTGGAGTAACTGGGATATCTAATTGAGCAATAACAAGCGCTTACAGGAGGGGGATTTTTCTTAGGGTTAAGGAGAGGCCCTTTTCCCATATGTGACATGTTTATGACAATGACATCTCCTCGAGATTGCCCTTGGTGGCGAGGCCTGATTTGATGCTACCTGAGCTGAATGAGGTGTATGTGGGTGTGAGTGTAGTTATGAGAGGGGTATACGTGCTTTTTGGTGGTTCTAGATAAGGGATAGAAAGTGTTATATGCAGGAAGTGCTGATACTTGATTGATTTTTTGTTTTGTGTTTTCAATTTTTTACGTGGGGGTTTATTCCTATATTGAGTAATCATTTATTGGTATGAAATGAAAGTAAAATTCTATGCAATTATAAAAATATGTATACATGTGTGCTAGTAAATGGACACTTTTTATCCTCAGTAAAGTGAATTGTCATTTTGACACAACAGGTTTACTTAAATAAGAAAGAAATATAAAAAATTCCCAGATTTTACTTTAAAAATCGGATCACCTTGTCATAAATATATGTATTCATTTAGATATATTTATTCATGTTGATTAGATCAGATCAATGAATAAACTCTTCTGGTTTTGCCTACTTTACACATACATTATATATGCTCAACATAAAAGTCCCAGTGTATTCAAAGAGGTGACTGCCATAGAGGTCAAGCACAAAGCTGGTTGCAGTTAGTGATAACTGTAAGTTTAAAAGTACTTTTCTTTCAAAGGCTGATTTCCTATTTTTTTTAACCAGTTACTGATGCATTCATAGATGTAACTTTTTTTAATAATATAGTGATTCTACAAGTATTGTACGTAAAGCTATGTTATTAATGTTAGAGATCAGAGTGACAGACACTCCGAATACTGGTTATTTCTCAAATGTGCAGATGTTTCATGCTGCGCCATAGATAACTCTCCTATCCAGCCTGTTTAGAACCCAACCCCATGGCAACATGCATAACAGAACCCGCTGCTCCCAGAGACCTGAGATTCAAACACAAACAGCAAACAGTCACAGTGTCTTCTTCTGGGAGTAAAGCAGTGTCAGTCTCCTCTCTCTGCCCTTCTTGATAAGTGTTAGCTTTGGCCATCCATTGAAGAGCCTTGCTATCCTTCACTATTGGAGATGTTTAAGATGCGTGAACAGCTGGCATCATTACAGCAGCCTCAACAGACTTTTCATCATGTTCAAGGGACCACAATTCAGAGACAGGTGGCCAGACCTGGTAAGATTTGGGATACAAGACATAGTAATTTTTTTCTTCATTGTAATTTACATATGATTTATGAATGATAAATATGAGCAAATCTGGCATGATAAAAATAACTAAATATGAACAAGTGCTCAAAGTTAGAGGTTGGAGAATATTTTTCAATTCTGTTTTTATTAAATGAGTATAGTAATTTCCTTGTCAGTTCCTTGCTTACTGAATAGATTCAACAGGTATATAATAAATACAATTTCTTACCATCATATGATATCTCTCTCTTTGTAAAGTCTCTCTTTGTCAGTTTTGCTCAAGGAAACTAGACAATGAGCAAAAATAAAATAAACTTTAATTAAAAAAAGTACCTTTGTACATTGTATTTAATAAGCCAATGGAAAAACATAAAGGTCTATTCACTACAAAGTTAACAGACAAGTGAACTACATAAAATCAGTCATTAATCAGGGAGTTCTCCAATACTTGATTTTGGCAGTTTATACTCAATATGGTATATACATTATGCCCCATCTACAACACAGCATATACTTTAGTGATACTCCACAGCTGTCCTTGCAAGAATGAGGAGAGCAGACGTTATCATGGAACCAGAGGAATGTGAAGGTTATTATTTTAACTTGCTTCCTGGGAAAATGTACTAAAAGGAACTTATTGAAAATAAGAAAAAATAATGGAGACAGAGTGTCTCTAAATTCTTCTAGGTTTTCTGGAAGATCACGATAGGTTAGAAATTCTTATGAATGGGGACTCTATTTCGGTTTATGTTCATTACTGCTGATTTAGTAATGATATGCCAAGCTTTACATTACTGTTGATTTTGCCATAATATGCCAAGTATATACATTACTGCTAATTTAGTCATGATATGCCAAGTTTTTATATTACTGCTGATTCTGCCATGATATGCCAAGTTTATATATTACTGCGGATTTAATAAAGATGTGCCAAGTTTATATATTACTGCTGATTTTGGCATAATATGCCAAGTTTGTACATTACTGCAGATTTAGTCATGATATGCCACATTTATACATTACTGCTGATTTAGAAATAATGTGCCAAGTTTTACATTACTGTTAAGTTTGCCATGATGTGCCACATTTATAAATTACTGCTGATTTAGTCATGATATGCCAAATTTATATATATACTGCTGATTTAGTCATGATATGCAATATTTATATATTGCTGCTGATTTTGCCATGATATGCCAAATTTTTAAATTACTGCTGATTTAGACATAATGTGCCAAATGTATATATTACTTCTAATTTAATCATGATATGCGAAATATATATATTACTGCTAATTTAGTCATGATATGCCAAGGTAATATATTACTGCTGATTTTTTCATGACATTTCATGTTTATATATTAGTACTGATTTATTCATGATATGTTAGTGTATATATCACTGCTGATTTAGTCATGATATGCCAAGTTTATATATTACTGCTGATTTAGTCATGATATGTCAAGTTTATATATTACTGCTGATTTATTCATGAAATGCCACATTTATATATTACTGCTGATTTAGCCATGTTATGCCAAGTTTATACATTACTGCTTATTTAGTCATGAAATGTCACGTTTATTCATTACTGCAAATTTTGCCATGGTATGCCAAGTTTATGCATTACTGATGATTTAGTCCTGAGAGCCGAACAGGCAGCATGGAGGAGACCATGCTTCCTGGCACTAGCCACCAGGGAAAGGTAAGTGCTGTGGAGATGGGGGGATTTGGGCAAATTGGCTGTGGGATATTAAATGCAAATAACACTGGCATATTATTGGGCAATTAGCACGGGCATATTAAATGGCAAATAACTCTGCATATTATTGGGCAAATTTGCTGGGGCATATTAAATGGCAAATAACACTGGCATATTATTGGGCAAATTAGCAGGGTCATATTAAATGGCAAATAACACTGACATATTTTTGGGCAAATTAGCAGGGGCATATTAAATGTCAAATAACTTGCATATTATTATGCAAATTAGCAGGGGCATATTAAATGGCAAATAACACTGGCATATTATTGGGCAAATTAGTAGGGGCATATTAAATGGCAAATAACACTGGCATATTATTGAGCACATTGGCTGGGGATTATTAATGGCAAATAACACTGGCATATTATTGGGCAAATTGGCTGGGGCATATTAAATGGCAGAATAACACTGGCATATTATTGGGCAAATTGGCTTGGGAATATTAATGACAAATTATACTGGCATAATATTGTGCAAATTGCCAGGGGCATATTCAATGGAAAATACTGGCATATTATTGGGCAAATTGGCTGGGGAATATTAATGAAAAAATAATACTGGCATATTATTGGGCAAATTGGCTGGGGCATATTAATGGAAAAGGATACTGGCATATTATTGGTCAAATCAGCTGGGGAATATTAATAACAAATAAAATTGGCAATGTGCATGTAAATGGGGTGATGGGGCATGTCCTTGGTGTGCAACGTGGGTTATGGGTCATGTCGTGGGTGTGCATAAAATTTGTATACCTAGGGCAGCACAAAACCAAGATACACCACTGATGCCAAGTAATATATTACTGCGGATTTATACACGAAATTCCACATTTATATATTACTACTGATTTAGCCATGATATGCCAAGTTTACGTATTACTTATGATTTAGTCATGATTTGCCAAGTTTATATATTACTGTTGATTTAGTCATGAAGTGCAATATTTATATACTGCTGCTGATTTTGCCATGATATGCCAAGTTTTTAAATTACTGCTGATTTAGACATAATGTGCCAAATGTATATATTACTGCTAATTTAGTCATGATATGCGAAATATATATATTACTCCTAATTTAGTCATGATATGCCAAGGTAATATATTACTGCTGATTTTTTCATGACATTTCATGTTTATATATTAGTGCTGATTTATTCATGATATGTTAGTGTATATATCACTGCTGATTTAGTCATGATATGCCAAGTTTCATACTTGTTTGGAGTCTTTTATGATATTTTCCGTGATATGTAATGTGATTTTTTTCTTCAATGGTATGGTATTTATATAGAAATACGCGTTTGTTTGTATTGTCTTTTTATATATGATAAAAATGAATAAATAATAAAGATTAAAAAAATAAAATATATGCAAAGATTATATATTACTGTTGATTTTGCCATGATATGCCAAGTTTATACGTTACTGCTGATTTAGTCATGATATGCCAAGTGTATATATTACTGCTGATTTAGTCATGAAATTCCAAGTTTATATGTTACTGCTGGTTTTGCCATGAAATTCCAATTTCATACATTGCTGCTTCTTTGGTCATGAAGTGCCAAGTTTATAAATTATGCGGATTTAGTAATGAAATGCCAAGTTTATATATTAATGTGAATTTAGTAATGATATGCCATGTTTTACAATACTGTTGATTTTGCCATGATATTCCAAGTTTATACATTACTGCTGATTTAGTCATGACATGCCAAGTTTATATATTACTGCTGATTTAGTCATGAAATGTCAATTGTATATATTACAGCTGATTTAGTCATGATATGTCAAGTTTATATATTACTGCTGATTTTGCCATGAAATGCTTGCCATGAAAAGCCAAGTTTATCTATTAATGCTGATTTTGTCATGACATTCCAAGTTTATATATTACTGCTGATTTTGCCATGAAATTTCAAGTTTATATATTACTGCGGATTTAGTAAAGATGTTCCAAGTTTACATAGTACTTGTCAGGTCCCAGACCCGCTGAGGTCCCCTACCTGGCACTGCCTCTTCCAGGCTCCACGCGGCCTCGCCGGGGAGCAGCTCGAGCGCGAGGTAGGCCGCATCCCTGGCCAGTGGTAGCTCGCATCCCATGTTTTACAAGCATGAGTACTATGCAGGCTGCAGGGGGGGCGTGTCCTGCTTCCCTTAGCTTGCCCTCATTGGCTAAAGCAAGGAGGAGGGAATAGGTGGTAGGCATCTGTTCTGCCTCCCTCCCTAGGCTTCCCAGGGAGAGGGGTGTGTATCTCACTCAACAGCTCGGGGTGTTGGCTCAAACCGTGCAACATATACAGGAACATCAGCAACTTCTCCATGGTTAGTTACAACCTCTCCAACAAGCTTCACTCCCACCTCCAGCTCACGGTATTCCCCAACACCCCCCCCCCCCCCTGGAGGGAGCCATGGCAGCGCCTGAACCCTAGTTAAAACTACCAGGTGAGGTTACCCGAGTGAGGTTACCCGGTTCTCTGTAGAAAATCAACCAATTGGTAACCCAATTGGACCGCAGTCTTCGGGAGCATCGCCTAGAGAGAGCCACGTCATCTGGGGTACCGATATGCTCAGCCAACCCGGCTTCTGCTACCTCAGTACCATCCACCTTGTCTCAGGAGGAACCGAGCCAACAAAACAGGTAGTTAACGAGATGCCAATTTATGAATGTACTGTGGCAGGTCTGGACACATGGTAGGCAACTGTACCGAACTAGCTTCCCGAGGTAAGCTACCCATTCCTCCTTCGCGATTTTTATTGGGTAGTCTTCCATCTCATCTCTCTGTTCCTGTTTCATTACAGTGGGGAAGTAAAGACGTCCGCCAAACTGCTATCCTGGACTCCGTGGCCAGCGAGTTCTTCAATCATATCACCTTGGCTCACGATCTCGGAATACCTACCCAAGCCAAGAAGCAACCATTGACTGTTCATCTAGTGGACGGGAACCCTATACAGTCCAGTCGTGTCACCAAGGAAACCATATTTTTAATTGTGGGAACCCTGCAACACGAGAAGATATGTTTTAATCTAGTCCACTCCCCATTGTTCCCCCCTTATTCCTGGACTCTGTATAGTGGAACACCAGAGAAGTCACGTTTGCTTCCCCCTTTTGCCTACAACATTGTTTATCGCCCTCACAACTGGGGCTTCTCAAGGGTGACTGGTTGGAGATTTCTCACCCATCAATGATCCCCTAACCCTACAAGTTCCACAAGTTCCAAGTCTTTTATAAAAGAGAAGCGGAACAGCTGCCACCCCATCAGCCTTCTGATTGCCCTATAGATCTACTCCCAGGAGCCCCAATTGCTTTTGGTCATATTTTTCCTGTTTCATAACCAGAATTGGCAGTACTCAAAGAGTACATCGAACACAATCTTCGTAAGGCGTTTATATGACCCTCCACATTACCTGCTGGTGCAGGCATTTTCATTGTAGGAAAAAAGGATGGTAGAGTGAGGACCTGTGTGGATTATCGGGAACTGAACCACATCACCGTAAATTACAAGTACCCGCTTCCATTGATACCCGAACTCATGGACAGGTTAGCCACAATCTACTCCAAACTTGATCTCCTGGGTGCTTATAATCAAGTCCACATTCGCCAGGGGGACAAGTGGAAGATGGCCTTCCGTACCCAATATGGGCCTTATGAATACCGAGTGATGCCCTTTGGACTTTGCAATTCCCCAGCAACATTCCAACATTTTCTTAACAATGTTTTATGAGATCTACTTGATTCTTGCGTCGTCTACTTGGACAACATCCTGATCTACTCACCAACCCTCTCAGAGCATTGATATCACATGGGGAAAGTCCTCCAATTACTACAAGACAACCACCTATATGCAAAGCTAGAGAAGTGCCAATTCTAAACCACCCCAGAAGTATTCCTCCGTTATGTCATCAGACCCGGGCTCATAGAAATGGATCCCAAAAAAGTATCTGCCATCCTCCAGTGGCCAACGTCCGATTCCATCAAAGCCATGCAGCGTTTTGTGGGTTATGCTAACTTTTATCAACGATTCATAAACAGTTTCTCATGAATCATCCAGCCCATCACTCGCCTCACCAGAAAAGACCCAACAAGCATTCGACCACCTAAAAAAAAGTTCACCACCACCCCTGTACTTGTTTTACCGGACCCAACAAGGGCCTATTTCCTAGAGGTTGACTCCTCCGAGACTGCAATAGGAGTGGTCCTCTCACAGAGACATGGGGATAAAGATGAACTTCCCCCTGTGTCCTTTTACTCCAAACATCTAAGTCCAGCGGAAGTAAATTACAGCATCAGTGACCGAGAATTATTGCAATCAATATGGCACGCCAGGAATGGAGTCACCTTCTCGAGGGGACTCGTCAACCAGTAACGGTTTTTACTAGACATGTGCAAAACAAAAATTTTCATTTTCGTACGTTCGGACGAAAATTTTATTTATTTCGTCTAAAAATAATTTAGTTCACTACTGCATTCGTTTCAGACGAAATTCGTTCATTATTTTCATTTCGTTTTATTCGTTCGTACGAATCAATTGACCTACACATTCCATAAACCGAAAGTCTATAAACAGAACGTTGTTCGGTTTATAGACTTTCGGCTTATGGAATACATGTAATGCTATTGGCTTTCAATAATCCGAACTAGAGTCCCCATTCATAAGAAATTCTTATGAATGGGAACTAGAGTCCTCATTCATAAGAAATTCTTATGAATGGGAACCCCATTCATAAGAATTTCTTATGAATGGGGACTCTAGTTCGGTTTATAGAAAGCCAATAGTATTACATGTCTTCTATAAGCCGAAAGTTTATAAACCGAACGACGTTCGGTTTATAGACTTTCGGCTTATAGAACAGCAATAGCATTACATGTATTCTATAAACTGAAAGTCTATAAACCGAATGTCGTTCAGCTTATAGATTTTTGGCTTATGGAATACATGTAATACTATTGGCTTTCTATAAACCGAAATAGAGTCCCCATTCATACTAATAGGTCAATTGACCTCTTCGTATGAATGGGGACTCTATTTCGGTTTATAGAATAGCAATAGCATTACATGCATTCCATAAACTGAAAGTAGTTCATTATGTCGGTTTATGGAATGTATGTAATGCTATTGGTATTCTATAAACCGACTCTGTTTCAGTTTATAGAATGCCAATAGCACGAATGGACAAATGATTTTCGTTTAATAACCATTCGTTCATTTGGCTTTCGTCAGTTTAGCAATTTCGTTATTCGTTTTTCGGACGAATGGACGAAAATACTATTTTCGCACAAAAATTAATTCGTCCGAAAACGAATGCACATGTCTAGTTTTTACTGACCACCGCAATCTGGAATACCTACGGTCACAGAGACATCTATGTCCTCGACAGGCCCGATGGGCTTTATTTTTTAGATGCTTTCAACTGCACATAACGTACGAGCTCGGGGCTCGAAACCTCAAGGCAGACACCCTATCCAGGTTATACGAAAGCCACAAGCGGAATCCAATTCCAAAGATACCATCCTACATCCGAATCAATTTTTCACCCTCCAAACCTCCCTTTTTGCGGAACTTCAAAACCATAGTAAAGATCCTACACAAACTCCTGTACTCCCTGCTTTACATACGGAACACTGACTCTTATACAAAGAGAACCATTTCTATGTACCCCTGAAGGCTCATCCTTCTGTCCTTCACTCGATCCACGATCACCCTATGGCTCGAACTCTCACCCGCAGAACATTTTGGTGGCCTCAAATGCCTTGTGACATATAGCAATACTTATGGTCATGTAACATCTGTGCTAGATCCAAGGCACGAAACAACAAAATCTCCAGTCTACTTCAACCCATGGATGTTCCTACCCAACCATGGGAGGACGTCACCATCGATTTTATAGTTCATCTTCCAGTCTCCCAGCAATAATGGTTGTGGTAGATTGTCTATCAAAGATGGCGCATTTTATCCACTTTTCCAAGGTCCCCACGGCTGTCGAGACTGCAGAACTTTCACCAAACACATATTCCATTTGCATGGTTTCCCCCGGTCGATTTTGTCCGATAGAGGAGTTCACCTCCCGGTTCTGGAAAACATTCTGTCAAGGCCTACAAATCGAAAGGGTGTTATCCTCCACTTACCACCCACAGAATAATGGGCAAACCAAAAGGGTTAATCAGATCCTTGAACAGTATCTAAGATGTTATATCACCCATCATCAAGAAAACTGGTTCCAAATAGCGGCCTTCGCTTACCACAACCACTTGCAAATAACCATACAGATGTCACATTTCAAAGCCAACTATGGCTTTGATCCTATCTTCCACTTCTACCTACCCAAGGCCACCTCAGTACCCACTATTGCTGATCATGTACGTATTCTCCAACAAAGCTTTTCAATCCTCAGGAACACCCTACTCAAGGTCCAACAAGAATACAAAAGATATGAGGACAGACGGCAAATTCCAGCACCATCATATACAATTGGGGAAAAGGTATGGCTTTCCACGGCCAATATCAAGATGTTGGGTCCCGCAAAAAAGCTCAATCCTATATATTTGGGTCCCTTCCATATCACTACTCTACCTGGTCCTAATGCTGTACGACTCCCTCTCTCGTGGCACCTCCACCCGACCTTCCATGTATCCCTCATCAAAAAATGGAAATCTGATAACGAAAAAGTAGATGTCAGTCATCCAACTTGCCCTATCCTCATCGATGATTCTGTAGAGTATGAAGTGGAGAAAATACTTGATTCCCATATCAGTCTTGGACGTCTAGAATATTTGGTCGAATGGAAGGGGTATGACCTTAATATATATAACTGCTGATTTAGGCTTTATATGCCAAGTTTATATATAACTGCTGATGTTGCCATCATATGCCAAGTTTATACATTACTGCCATGTATTCACTGCCATGATTTGCCATGTTTATACATTACTGGTGATTTAATCATGATATGCCAAGGTTATTTATTATTGATCATTTAGTGATGATAAGACATGTTTATATATTACTGCTGATTTAGTCATGATATGCCAAGTTATATATTACTGCTGATTTAGTCATGAAATGCCAAGTTCATACACTACGGCTAATTTAGTCATAATGTGCCAATTTTATACATTACTGCTGATTTATTCATAATGTGCCAATTTTATACATAACTGCTGTTTTAGTCATTATATGTCAAGTTTATATATTACTGCTGATTTTGCCATTATATGTCATGTTTATATATTAATGCTGATTTAGTCAAGATGTGCCAAGATTATATATTACTGCTGTTTTAGTCATAAGATGCCAAGATTATATATTACTGGTGATTTGCTCATAATATGCCAAGTTTATACATTACTGCTGATTTAGTCATGATATGACAAGTTTATACATTCCTGCCAATTTAGTCATGATTTGTCAAGTTTATTAATTACTGCTGATTTTGACATGCCAAGTTTATATTTTACTGCTGATTTAGTCATGATATGCCAGGATTATATATTACTGCTGATTTAGTAATTATATGTCAAGTTTAAATATTACTGCTGAATAATTCATGATGTCATGTTTAAATATTACAAGTTTATATATTACTGCTGATTTAGTAATGTTATGCCAAATGTATACATTATTGCTGATTTAGTTATGAAATGCATTGTTTATATATTACTGCTTTTTTTGCCATTATATGCCAAGTTTATTTATAACTTCTGATTTAGTGACAATATGCCAAGTTTTTAGATTACTGCTGATTTAGTCATGATATGCCAAGTTTACATATTACTGCTGATTTAGTCATGATGTGCCAATTTTATACATTATTGCTGATTTAGTCATGATATGCCATTTTTATATATAACTGCTGATTTAGTCATGATATGCCAAGTTTACATATTACTGCTGATTTAGTCATAATGTGCCAAGTATATATTTTACTGTTGATTTAGTCATGGAATGCAAAGTTTATATATTACTGCGGATTTAGTAATGATATGTCAAATTTATACTTTATTGCTGATTTAGTCATGATATGCCAAGTTTATATATTACTGATGATTTTGCCATGATAAGCCAAGTTTATACATTACTGCTTATTTAGTCATGATATACCAAGTTTATTTATTGCTGCAGATTTAGTAATGATATGCCAAGTTTATATATTACTGCTAATATTGAAATAATATGATATGTTTATATATTACTGATGATTTAGTCATGATATTCCAATTTAATATACTATTGCTGATTTAGTCATGATATGCCATGTTTATATATAACTGCTGATTTAGTCATGATATGCCAAGTTTATATATTACGGCTGATTTAGTCATGATGTGCCAAGTTTATATTTTACTGTTGATTTAGTCATGAAATGCAAAGTTTATATATTACTGCGGATTTAGTAATAATATGTCAAATTTTTACATTAAGGGTGATTTAGTCATGATGTGACAAGATTATATATTACTGCGGATTTTGCCATGATATGACGAGTTTATACATAACTGCTGATTTAGGCTTCATATGCTAAGTGTATATACGACTGCTTATTTTGCCATGATATGAAAAGTTTATACATTACTGCCATAAATGTACTGCCATGATATGCCACGTTTATACATTACTGCTCATTTAGTCATGATATGCCAAGTTTATATATAACTGCTTATTTTGCCATGATAAGCCAAGTTTATACATTACTGCTTTTTTAGTCATGATATGCCAAGTTTATACATTAATGCTTATTTAGTCATGAAATGCCAATGTTATATATTAGAAATATAGAAACATAGAAACATAGAATGTGTCGGCAGATAAGAACCATTCGGTCCATCTAGTCTGTCCATTGATTTTTTTTGAGTACTTTTATTAGTCCCCCGTTCCCGGTCTTATAGCTAGGATAGCCTTGTGTCTATCCCACGCATGCTTAAAATCCTTGACTGTGTTTACCTCTACCACTTCTGCTGGAAGGCTATTCCATACATCCACTACCCTCTCAGTAAAGTAATACTTCCTGATATTACTTTTAAATCGTTGCCCCTCTAATTTAAGACTATGTCCTCTAGTTGTGGTATTTTTTCTTCTTTTAAATATACTCTCTTCCTTTACTGTGTTGATTTCCTTTATGTATTTAAATGTTTCTATCATATCCCCCCTGTTACGTCTTTCCTCCAAGCTATACATGTTAAGATGCTTTAACCTTTCCTGGTAAGTTTTATCCTTCAACCCATGAACCAGTTTTGTAGCCCTTCTCTGAACTCTCTCCAAAGTATCAATATCCTTCTGGAGATACGGTCTCCAGTACTGCGTACAATACTCCAAGTGAGGTCTCACCAGTGCTCTGTACAATGGCATGAGCACTTCCCTCTTCCTACTGCTAATACCTCTCCCTATGCAACCACGCATTCTGCTAGCATTTCCTGCTGCTCTATTGCATTGCCTACCTACCTTCAAGTCCTCTGAAATTATTACTCCTAAATCCCTTTCCTAGGATGTTGAGGTTAGGACTGTACCAAATACTCTATATTCTGCTTTTGGGTTTTTACGCCCAAGGTGCATAATCTTGCACTTGTCCACATTAAATGCCAGTTGCCACTGCTCTGACCATTTTTCTAGTTTATCTAAATCATTTGCCATTTGGCTTATCCCTCCATGAATATCAACCCTGCTGCAAATCTTTGTATCATCAGCAAAAAGACATACTTTGCCAACAAGACCTTCTGCAATATCGCTAATAAAAATATTAAAGAGAATGGGTCCAAGAACAGATCCCTGGGGTATCCCACTAGTAACAAGACCTTGCATCGAATATACCCCATTGACTACAACCCTCTGTTGCCTGTCACTCAGCCATTGTCTAATCCATTCAACAATATTGAAATCCAAACTCAAAGATTTCAGTTTATTGATAAGCCTTCTATGTGCGACAGTGTCAAAAGCCTTACTGAAATCTAGGTAAGCAATGTCTACTGCACCACCCTGATCTATTATTTTAGTTACCCAATCAAAAAAATCAATAAGATTAGTTTGGCATGATCTCCCTGAAGTAAACCCATGCTGTCTCTGATCTTGAAATCCAAACGACTTTAGATGTTCAACAATCCTATTCTTTAACAAGGTTTCCATTATTTTCCCCACTACTGAAGTAACACTTACTGTTCTATAGTTGCCCGCCTCCTCCCTACTACCTTTCTTGTGAATGGGCACAACATTAGCTAATTTCCAATCTTCTGGAACTTCTCCCGTTAACAATGATTGGTTAAATAAATCTGTTAACGGTTCTGCTAGTACACCACTAAGTTCTTTTAATAACTTTGGATGTATCCCGTCAGGTCCCATCGACTTATTTGTCTTTACTTTAGACAGCTGAAGTAAAACCTCTTCCTCTGTAAACTTACATGCATCAAAAGACTCATTAGTCTTTTTCCCTAAATGAGGTCCCTTACCCTCATTTTCATTTGTAAAAACTGAACAAAAATATTCATTAAGGCAGTCTGCTAAGCCTTTATCCTCTTCTACATAGCATCCTTATTTTGTTTTTAATCTAACTAATCCTTGTTTTACTTTCCTTTTCTCATTTATGTATCTAAAAAATGTTTTATCCCCCTTTTTCACTGACTGGGCTATAGTCTCTTCTGTGTGTGCTTTGGAAGCTCTTATAGCTTGCTTTGCCTCTTTCTGCCTACTCTTATAGATCTTTCTATCTTCCTCACTCTGAGTATTTTTATAATTACTAAATGCTAGCTTTTTATTTTTTACTATTTTAGCCACCTCTGCAGAGTACCACAGTGGTTTCTTCAATTTTTTGCTCTTACTGACAAGCCTTATGCAATTTTCTGTTGCCTTCAGTAGTGCAACTTTTAGATAATCCCATTTCTCCTGGACTCCCTTTAAATTGCTCCAGTCTGATAATGACTCCTTCACACCTAATCTAATTTTAGAAAAGTCTGTTTTTCTAAAATCTAAAACTTTTGTTTTTGTGTGGTGTGACTGTGTCACTGTTCTTATATTAAACCACACTGTCTGGTGATCACTAGATCCTAAACTTTCACCTACAGTAATATCTGATAACAAATCTCCATTTGTGAACACTAAGTCTAGTATGGCCTGCTTTCGAGTTGGCTCCTCCACTACTTGTTTTAGAGATAATCCCAGTAGGGAGTTTAGGATATGCGTACTCCTAGCGCAAGTAGCTGTTTTGTATTTCCAGTTCACATCAGGAAGATTAAAGTCACCCATGATGATCACTTCTCCCTTCATTGTCATTTTAGCTATTTCCTCAACTAGTAGATTATCTAACTCCTCTATTTGTCCAGGGGGCCTATAAATCACACCTACCCGAGTTACCATATGATTACCAAATTCTAATGTAACCCAAACTGACTCTATGTTCGCCTCACTAACTTGTATTACGTTACATTTTAAGCTATCCCTCACATACAGGGCCACCCCTCCCCCTTTTTTACCATCTCTGTCTTTTCTATATAAAGAGTACCCTGGTATTGAAATGTCCCAGTCATGTTTTTCATTATACCATGTCTCAGTAACAGCCACTAAATCTACATTCTCAGTTGCCAATATTGCCACAAGTTCATGGATCTTATTCCCTAAACTGCGAGCATTTGTAGACATGACCCTAAGCTTATTCATTTTTCAGCACACTGACTACAGGTAACTTCTGTACCTTTTTTGGGGGGCAATTGGATTGATGTTTTATCGCCATTTTGCCCCCCTCTTTTAGTTTAAAAACCTCCTAGCAAAACCTCTGAACTGCTCACTGAGAACATTTGTTCCCTTTTGAGAAAGATGCAAACCATCTTTTTTGTACAGTTCCTTTCTATCCCATAGTGAACTTCCATGAGAAACAAAGCCAAATCCTTGCTCCCGACACCATTCTCCAAGCCACAGGTTGAAGTCCCTAATACGCATCCGTCTATCATTCTGAATGTTATGCACAGGCATAACTTCAGAAAAGTACAGTGTGGACACAACCTGCCCTATATAATTGGCAAGAACACGAAAAGCTTCCTTCACCTCTGAAACCTCATTGCAAGCCAAATCATTTGTCCCTAGATGAACCAGTACATCCAATTCTCCTTCCTGATTTGCTTGCTTAACAATATTAGAAATACGCCTCCTGTCTCTGCGAGCAGTAGCTCCAGGAAGACATCTCACTAAGCCAATACTGTCCAACTCCGCACCTCTTATGATAGAATCGCCCAACAACAACTGCTTTCTATCAGGCCTCACCTTCTCCTTGCACACCTTAGCCACATAGAAGAGTGGTTCCTCAAACTCTGCGTCTGAGCCTGCCTCCACAACACCACTGCACTCTGAAAGTGCTGAAAATGAATTCTGGACAGCCACAGACTGCGGGACATGCCTTTTATCCACAACTCTAAGCCTACCAGACCCAACAGTAATCCACCTGCCATTCCTAGGAAGCCTCTGCGGCAATGGCCTCTGTGGCAGTGACTTCGCAACAGTCTCAGCCCGAGTTTGTTTTACAGATAAATTACAAATCTCGGACTTTAAAAATGCAATCTCCTGCTGCAATCTTGAGAACTGTCTACAGATTAGACAGCCTCCAAACCTCCAAAAAATGGAATGTGAAACAAATGCAGAACAATTATCACAGTAAACCAAATCTGCCATTTTAAGAATTTAAATCAAAAAGATCTTTTAGTTTTTCTCACCTCTTGTATACCTCAGACTACCTCCAGAGTATCTCCAGAATATCTCTTAAATATACTCTTTGAAAAGCAGCTCTTAGAAGAGCAGCCAAGCTATTAAATTAAATATTACTGCTGATTTAGTCAGGATATGCCAAGTTTATATATTACTTCTTATTTAGTCATAATATGGCAATTTTATATATTACTGCGGATTTTGCCATGATATGCCAAATGTATACATAATTGATGATTTTGTCATGATATATCAAGTTTATATATTACTGCTGATTTAGTCATGATATGCCAAGTTTATATATTATTTGGAATTTTGCCATGATATGACTAGTTTATATATTACTGCTGATTTAATCATGAAATGCCATGTTTATATATTACTGCTGATTTAGTCATGATATGCCAAGTTTATACATTATTGCAGATCTAGTCTGATTTAGTCATGATGTGCCAAGTTTATATATGACTGCTTTTTTTGCCATGATATGAAAAGTTTATATATTACTGCTTATTTTGCCATGATAAGCCAAGCTTATACATTACTGCTTTTATAGTCATGATATACCAAGTTTATTTATTGCTGCGGATTTAGTAATGAAATGCCAAGTTTATGCATTAATGCTGATTTAGTCATGAAATCCCATGTTTATATATTACTGCGGATTTTGCCCTGATATGCCAAATTTATACATTATTGCTGATTTAGTCATAATGTGCCAAGTTTATACATTACTGCTGATTTAGTCATGATATGGTAAAAAGAACAGAACAGTTACGAGCAAAAGTAGTGTTTATCAGATGTGATACTATACACAATGAAACTCGGTGTCCACTATCTCCAGCAGCCTGACTCAACAAAACAGACAGCTTCCAAAATACTGCATGAAAGTACAAAAAAGAAGAGAGGAGAATCGTGCGCTAGTGTTTGGACACTTCAATGTAAAAGGATAAATAAAATAGACTCTATTGTGATGTGTGATAAAACACATAAAACGTGCACACAATATCGACAAAGTCTTGTGTAATTATAAGTGCATAAGCAGAGAATTATATGCTGACATAAAGCTGTGAATATAAAATGACAAGTGATATACAACACTGCAAAATAACACCAGTGTTAAACACGTGTATTAAAAAAATCAAAAAAATTATACTTATGATTTTGATAGAAAATGCATCTGTGAATAAAAAATACAAAAAATAGTGCAATATGTACTTTACACATATACGTCAAAAGATGATCGTAAGAAAAGGACTCACAATGTATAGCTCCTTAGAAAACCCAGGAGCATGGAATCAGGTTAATATATGACAGTGGAATACTTGCCCCCTTCCAAGGGATCACCTCCTCCAATAGGGCATGGAATAATGGAGAACCTCTTAATCCAAATCCAGGGTATTCAGCAATAATTTATTCCAACAGAAAACAAAAACTGTGATATAGTGGAAGCAATCCACAATAAATACACAGATAAAAAGCAGGAAAAAAAAACTCAGTCACTTGCTCCAGTCATCCGTGCGCCTCGGGGCTGGATGCAATGTCCAAGTAATTAATAGTCCACAAAGGACAAAGTTTTTGTAGTCTCCAAATTGAGAAGCAGAGCTCACTCATGATATGCCAAGTTTTTATATTACTGCTGATATTGCCATGATGAGCCAAATTTACACATTTCTCCGGGTACAGTCATGATATGCCAAGTTTATACATTACTGCTGATTTTGAAATGATATACCATGTTTATATATTACTGCTGATTTAGTCACGATATGCCAAGTTTATATACTACTGCTGATTTAGTCATGATGTACCAAGTTTATTTTTTACTGCGGATTTTGCCATGATATGACTAGTTTGTACATAACTGCTGATTTAGGCTTGATATGCTAATTTTATATATTATTACTTATTTTGCCTTGATATGAAAAGTTTATACATTACTACCATAAATGTAATGCCATGATATGCCACGTTTATACATTAATGCTTATTTAGTCATGAAATGCCAATGTTATATATTATTGTTGATTTAGTCATGATATGCCAAGTTTATATATTACTGCTGATTTTTCCATGATATCCCAAGTTTATATATTACTTCTTATTTAGTCATGGTATGCCAAGTTTATATATTACTGTGGATTTAGTAATGATATGCCAAATTTATACATTATTGCTGATTTAGTCATTTTGTGCCAAGTTTACATATTACTGCTGTTTTAGTCATGATATGCCATGTTTATATATTACTTCTGATTTAGTCATTATATAACAAGTTTATACATTATTGCTGATCTAGTCATGAAATTCAATGTTTATATATTACTGCTGATTTTCCCATTGTATGCCAAGTTTATATATTACTTCTGATTTAGTCACGATATCCCAAGTGTCACCAATAGGGTTCACCCTCTGTTTCACGGAGTCAATTATGAGACAGAGACGGAGTAGCCAGAAGCAGGAAAGTTGTCTTTATTGCGCAATCAAGGAGAGTCGACCGTGAGGTGGGAAAGCCTCTTTCAGTCAAGTCTGATTTGCATATTACACACTTCAGTATTTATACATTTTAAATCAATTAGTTAAACATTAATCATAAAAGTAATATATGCTCAGGTGATGTTTTAAGACATTAGGTCATCTGGTCAAATCATGCTTATTCCGCACGATCTGACCACAGGTTTTTATTACTATGTTATTCAATTCTTTTATTAGGGTCTCAAGTACAGAATACATGTGACTTTAATTATTGCTGATGAGTGTCTCTTTATAAATGAATCTTTATATTAGTCATTATTGATTAGAGGGAGTTTTATGGTTTTATCACATTTAATCAAGTCAAGCTAGTCCTAAGTTCAGTACTGACTAGGTGTGTTCAGTACTGTCAGCAAAAGTGAGAAATAATCATTTTTATTCTTTTAAACATAATGTGATTCTTTAAGTAAGATATAAAGCATTTATAGGATTTCTGGTGTTTAGCTCACAATCCACCCTTTTGGACACAAATAACTTGATATTTGTATGTCCATCTTAAAATCCTTAATTGATATTGATAACCTTTATTTTCTGGGGTCCTGGCGGTACCCTGTAGTTTTATGCAACACATTTCTTACCGGTAGGGCATCATACATATTCTTGGATCGGGAACACAATACCTTCATAAGATTTGGGATGCACTGGATGCAGCAGCATGTTACAATCAATAATACCAAGGAGACTAGTATTCCTCCTATTAGACTTCTCAGCCATTTAGCTTTAGGTAACCATGAAAATAACCAATCACTGCCTGTCTCTTGTCTCAGGCTTTCTTGGGCCTCCTTTACATTTTCTATGTTATGTTCTATATCTCCTGTATTATTCTTGATAAACACACAACACTGCTCACCAATCAGGGCACACACTCCTCCTTTAGTTGCAAGTAATGCAACCATTCTAATCTGCATTTGTTCTTCATTCAACTTTCTAAGTGTATCGGTTGTCACGTCCCTGATATTTCTTATTTTACCTTCAGGTTATTTAGAAGTGATATATATATCAGGCACCATTTGTCCAATGTAACAACTCCCATACCATCCACAGGGCAATACACGATAGGCCCATTTACCACATAACCAATATATACCTCTCCCTAGCCTAACATCACCACGGAGACTATGGCTAGTGGTTTGTAACCAAGAAGTGGAAATCATGTACCCTAGAGCATAATAATAAGTTACGTTACTCATATCTTTAGGGACTGTGAGTTCAGTTTGTTTAACAAATGATCATCAAAAGAAATGACTTCATCATTAAGAGTGATGCTGATAGGACTTTCTTCTGTGAGAAAGGTGCCTACTTTCTCAGTGACCCATGTGAATTAAAATATTTATGATACTTAAGCAATATACATTTTTGGGAATAATACCTTGTTTTATCCCGGGGTCTGAGGTTCACTTAAAATATTGAGAAGGGGTTACCTACTGATGGAAATACTGATGTGTGTGGTGTGTATGCACATAACCAACAGGTACCAATTTTCTTTCTTTGCACATAGGAAACGTAAGCAAGTTTAATAAAGTATACTTTTCTTCCCAAACTGAAAATTCTTTTTCCCTGGGATATATCCCTCCCCCTTATTATTAACCTTGTATTTTCATGACCTCCACATATAACTGAATAGCAGGGCACACCAATAATTATTGCAATTCCAACTGAAGAAGCCACTAATGCAGCAACAAATATGTACCAAGTGTCATCTAAACATGTGTATTTGTTAGAAAATAGTGGGTGATTCATTATTATCTTCACGAGATCTGTCATCAGCATCTCGGCTTTCCTCCGCTGGCAGGTGGTCAGGGATTATTGTGCCCATCAAAACACCTATTTGTTGTTCATGTTGTCCCTTTCGAAGAGAAGTTGTAAGTCCTTTGCTGCTTTCTGCTGTCCAGGATCTTTAAACAGTCTCTTCCTGTTAGGAAATGTCCAAAAGTGCGGCGTTAACTCTCAAATGGTGAATCCACATCTTTCCTTCCTTAAAAACAGCATATTGTTTTGCTGCTATCTTCTTGTCTTCTTCTGTATAAATGGGTTCTTTGGGTAGATCAAGATCTGCAGGTAGCATGCCAGCTTCAGTAGCTATTGGTTGCATAGCTGCTTCTTTTGCTTTCAGATCCGCCATCTTGTTTCCTTGGATTATGTCAAACTCTCCTTTGAGATGTGCCCAGCAGTGTATCACTGCATCTTCCGTTGGTAGTAGGACAGCGTCAAGCAATTCATTAACTTGTCTGCCATTCTGTATCTTTGTTCTTGTAGCTGTCAGAAATCCTCTTTCCTTCCAAAGTATACTGAAGGCGTGTACTACTCCAAAGGCATACTTTGAGTCTGTGTAAATGTTTACTCTTTTGTTTTTGCTGAATTTCAGGGCTGCAGTTAACGCTGTCAGTTCAGCCCCCTGTGCTGACAGGCAAGGAGGGAGGGGGTCCAGCTTCAATCACTCCACTCTGAGTAACAACGGCATACCCAGTCTTCCATTTCCCTTCTACCACACGACTGGAGCCATCCACATAAAGTTCATAATCAGCACTATGTACGGGACTATCTTTCAAGTCTGGTCTTGGCATTGTTGCCTGCTCTATGATTTCAATGCAATCATGTCTTTCATGTTGTGTAGAGTCTGGAAGAAGTGTGGCAGGGTTCAAGGGTCCGAGGAGAATAGCCTTATATTGTCCAAGCCGTGCAGGAGTAAGAAATCCGGCAGCTCCTCCATCTATCAGCTGACAGACGGCATGATTCGTAAGGACTCTGAGTGGTTGTCCAAGGGTTAACTTGTTTAAGTCTTTGATAGTAAGAACCACTGCTGCCAATGCTCTGATGCACGCTGGCCATCCTCTTACGACAGGGTCGAGTTGTGTAGAGAAGTAGGCCACTGGTCGTTGAGATCCTCCAAAAGGTTTAGTGAGGACTGCTGATGCGACCCCTTGCCTCTCATGAGTGTAGAGCTGAAAAGGTTTGTCAAAGTCAGGTAATGCATGAGCTGGGGCTTTCATAAGAGTCTCTTTGATTTGTGTAAAGTCTTTTATTTCATCTTGCTCTCATATCAATTTTTATGGTTGTGCAAGGGTTAATTTCTCATACAGTCTTTTGGTTAGAGTTCCAAAGTCCAAAATCCACAGGCGGCAAAATCCTATCATCCCCCGGAATGGTTGAAGTTCCCTTTCAGTTGTAGGGAGGTTTTATCCCACAAATGGCTTTAGTTCTTTTCGGTGCCAATTGTCGGGCACCTCTGGAAATTATATATCCAAGGAATTCCACTTTAGTTTGAGCCATGATAGTCTTTTCTCTTGCCACCTTATATCCACATTGATGTATATGGTTAAGTAATGAAATAAAGTCTCTGATGTTGTGGTCTTTTGTGGGGCTTGCCAGCAACAAATCATACTGGATTAGCAGTGAGTCAGATGTATGCCCCCACTGAGCCAAGTCCTTGCTCAACTGACCCCACAAGACAGAAGGAGATTCTGTAAATTGAATCCAGGTGAGCTGTTTAACTCCATCGTCAGAATTGCCCATTGAAATGCAAACAGTAGCTGACTCTTTCTTAGCAATTGTAAAACAAGAATACTGCTAGATGTGAACTGGAGATGTACATGGCTATCATCCACCTATGTACTTGGAAGGGTCTGCTGAAGCACTTCAGGTGGGATACTTTGCAACTTTGAGTCAGTGTGTTTTCCAATCAGTGCCATGTGATATTGCAGTAGCAGACAGGTGGGAAGGGTGATTGCTTGTCTGTAAAATAAATCTTAGTACATAGTTTAGCAAGGATCTCTCTTCCCAAAACAAACCAACCAACATTCTTTTTAGAGAGTACAAATTCATGTTTTACTTTCATGCAATCAATTTCAACAATTAAGGGCTCTATACAGTATGTTTTAGATGGAATGCCACCTATACCAATGATTGTGGTGGTCTTTTTACTCAAATGACATTTCCAGTGATATTTGGTACCACAGAATAAATAGCTCCTGAATTTACAAGAAACATGTTTAACTTTCCCTCACTTTCTTCTTGAGATGAAATAAACACTGGCATTTTGCTATTAACCTCCTCTTTTACCCTCCTCTTTTACCCTCCTCTTACATGGGGTAGATTTCCCTCTTCACTCGAGAAAACATACATTTATTCCAGCTCGTTAAACTTGCTCATATCTCTTCCTTCCCTGATGTGACACCTGTCCCTTCCTTTCTATGCTTGGGACATACACTTGGGTCATGCATGCTTACAAATGTTATAAATGATAGTGCTACCAAAACATATACTTAAGCTGGTCAATCAGTTTGGAGCAACAACCTAATTATCGCTTGTCAGATAGAAAATAACAGAACTGAATCAATTAACTTAAAATAAATAATTAATATGCGGTGAGAGGATAGCATAAACAAATAATAACTTTCAAAACTTGTGTCTTTGTGATAAACCAAAACAGTATAGTGAGATGTGTGTAGAAATAATGTCAGAATAAAATTATATATTTATACCAAATGTTTTAGCGTAAAAGTATTAATTTATTTCAACCTTCTCATTCTCTCCCCTAACTGATGTCAAATCACCAGTCACTGCACTCTGTGCTCTATCTTTCTGTCTAACTCCTTTCTGCCTCCCGGTACCTAAACACTTTCTGCGCCATCCCTACTGCTTCCCGCACATATTTGCCATCTTATCTTCAGTCTTATAGAATGTTCCATGTATACATGTGTAACTTTCTCCCACAATAAGAGTCATCAAAAACCTTGGATTCTTATTTTCATCGGGATCCAAACTTACTTGCACCCTGTCAGTTTCCTCCAATCTATACCAAAATGCAGCTGGATTCTAATCCTTCTCCTGTCTTGTTTCATATATGCTTTTGAGAAATATATGAGATGTTTACCACACTCTTGTAATGCTTTAAAAACAATATTTCTATAACCTTTCAAAAACAACCGTTTTTCATAGTTATTAAGATCCCACTTAGGGTCCTTATCAGGGAATACGTCCTCCACACCTTGATACTCCTCTCTGTCAACAATAGTCCCTCCCTTCTCCAGAACCTGTCTCATCTCCTCCGGGGTAAGGAGGCTATGCAACAGGGTCCGGTCATCCAACCCAAGTGGGTTGCGAGGATTGAAAGATTGTATGAAAGAGAGCAGTAATTCTACTAGGGTCTTCGCTATATGTGGGGTTGTTACAATCTTTGCCCCAGCATCAGTTACCATAGTATCTGTGAGGGGAGCAACCAGATCACCTTGAACAATTTTCTTTTTAGTTGCAGCTCGGGTATCCATCCCTGCTTTGGATGGCTTTCATTCCAATCTCAACTTACTAACGTACTCTCTCAACTCATCATCATTCATATTCTCAACATCACACGGGGCGCCTTCACCTTTTATACTCGCACCCACACCACTCTCAGTCGGCATAGGGTAGGGTGGGGGTGGTTTATCCGAGACTGCAGCCCTATCGCCTGTGGAGGCCGGAATAGTAGCCTCCTTAGGTAGACGAGGATACAGTCTGGGAACTGACAAAGGGAATTTGCACGGCTCACGTTCATTCACATGTTTCAAATTCAAATTACATATCTCATTACTAACAAACAGCACCTTATTCTTGACACGGATATTTTTATCAATCTGTTTGGCATTCATTTTGCATCCATCAAACAAGGTTTTTACCATATATGAAGCTTCCAACCACAAATCACTAATATTGAAGTCTGGCTCCCAACGTCCCTGCTCCATCAATACCTTACGTAAAGACAAAATGTCACCTGTCTCCAAACTGCCGACCGGTGGCCAATCGGTCCCTAATCCTGGCCAGACCACCTTGCATAAATGTACAAACACTTCCTTGTCCCATTCCCTTGAGTACCCGGTAACCAAACTCCAGTTATCAAGTATACACTGCAACGGGGTACATTCTGATGCTTTGCTGTGACTGGCCCCCATTAGATACCTGGACTTTCCTGCAAGAATGCTGAAGTGCACCAACCTCTTGCGTCCCCTGAACTTGATCCGACACCTATAAACTTAATTATAAGTCTCCAAAGTTCCCTGAACTCGCTTTACACTTATGCACTAAATAAGTAACGAAAGTTCATATTACCTGGCAGTTTGAAGAGCAGGTTGCGTCAGTCAGATTACTGTCTGTTGCCTTTCCTACTTCCGCTGGTCCTTTAGGCTCCGTTACCTGAGATGCAGAGTCACACAGGATCGGTGATAGCAGATATGAGGTTGGACACAACGGATCCACAAGCCGGCATTCTCACCTCTGTTTCACCGGTCCAGTATGTATCATGCAATCAGGAGATTGGAGTCTCGCCAGAAGTCGCCAATTCTGTCACCAATAGGGTTCACCCTCTGTTTCACGGAGTCAATTATGAGACAGAGACGGAGTAGCCAGAAGCAGGAAAGTTGTCTTTATTGCGCAATCAAGGAGAGTCGACCGTGAGGTGGGAAAGCCTCTTTCAGTCAAGTCTGATTTGCATATTACACACTTCAGTATTTATACATTTTAAATCAATTAGTTAAACATTAATCATAAAAGTAATATATGCTCAGGTGATGTTTTAAGACATTAGGTCATCTGGTCAAATCATGCTTATTCCGCACGATCTGACCACAGGTTTTTATTACTATGTTATTCAATTCTTTTATTAGGGTCTCAAGTACAGAATACATGTGACTTTAATTATTGCTGATGAGTGTCTCTTTATAAATGAATCTTTATATTAGTCATTATTGATTAGAGGGAGTTTTATGGTTTTATCACATTTAATCAAGTCAAGCTAGTCCTAAGTTCAGTACTGACTAGGTGTGTTCAGTACTGTCAGCAAAAGTGAGAAATAATCATTTTTATTCTTTTAAACATAATGTGATTCTTTAAGTAAGATATAAAGCATTTATAGGATTTCTGGTGTTTAGCTCACACAAGTTTATAAATTATGATATGCCAAGTTTATATATTACTGCTGATTTACTCATGATATGCCATGTTTACATATTACTTCTGATTTAGTCTTGATTTGCCAAGTTTAAACATTATTGCTGATTTAGTCATGAAATGCCATGTTTATATATTTCTGCTGATTTAGTCATGATATGCCAAGTTTATTTTTTACTGCGGATTTTGCCATGATATGACTAGTTAATACATAACTGCTGATTTAGGCTTGATATGCTAAGTTTATATATTATTGCTTATTTTTCCATGATATGAAAAGTTTATACATTACTACCATAAATTTACTGTCATGATATGCCACGTTTATACATTACTGCTTATTTAGTCATGAAATGCAAATGTTATATCTTATTGTTGATTTAGTCATGGTATGCCAAGTTTATATATTACTGCTGATTTAGTCATGAAAGGCCATGTTTATATATTACTGCGAATTTTGCCATGATATGCCAAATTTATACATTATTGCTGATTTAGTCATGATATGCCAAGTTTATATATTACTGCTGATTTAGTCATGAGATGCCAAGTTTATATATTCCTGCGGATTTTGCCAATATATGACTAGTTTATATATAACTGCTGATTTAGGCTTGATATGCTAAATTTATATATTATTGCTTATTTTGCCATGATATGAAAAGTTTATACATTACTACCATAAATTTACTGCCATGATATGCCACGTTTATACATTACTGGTTATTTAGTCATGAAATGCCAATGTTATATATTATTGCTGATTTAGTCATGATGTACCAAGTTTATTTTTTACTGCGGATTTTGCCATGATATGACTAGTTTGTACATAACTGCTGATTTAGGCTTGATATGCTAATTTTATATATTATTACTTATTTTGCCTTGATATGAAAAGTTTATACATTACTACCATAAATGTAATGCCATGATATGCCACGTTTATACATTAATGCTTATTTAGTCATGAAATGCCAATGTTATATATTATTGTTGATTTAGTCATGATATGCCAAGTTTATATATTACTGCTGATTTTTCCATGATATCCCAAGTTTATATATTACTTCTTATTTAGTCATGGTATGCAAAGTTTATATATTACTGTGGATTTAGTAATGATATGCCAAATTTATACATTATTGCTGATTTAGTCATTTTGTGCCAAGTTTACATATTACTGCTGTTTTAGTCATGATATGCCATGTTTATATATTACTTCTGATTTAGTCATTATATAACAAGTTTATACATTATTGCTGATCTAGTCATGAAATTCAATGTTTATATATTACTGCTGATTTTCCCATTGTATGCCAAGTTTATATATTACTTCTGATTTAGTCACGATATCCCAAGTTTATAAATTATGATATGCCAAGTTTATATATTACTGCTGATTTACTCATGATATGCCATGTTTACATATTACTTCTGATTTAGTCTTGATTTGCCAAGTTTAAACATTATTGCTGATTTAGTCATGAAATGCCATGTTTATATATTTCTGCTGATTTAGTCATGATATGCCAAGTTTATTTTTTACTGCGGATTTTGCCATGATATGACTAGTTAATACATAACTGCTGATTTAGGCTTGATATGCTAAGTTTATATATTATTGCTTATTTTGCCATGATATGAAAAGTTTATACATTACTACCATAAATTTACTGTCATGATATGCCACGTTTATACATTACTGCTTATTTAGTCATGAAATGCAAATGTTATATCTTATTGTTGATTTAGTCATGGTATGCCAAGTTTATATATTACTGCTGATTTAGTCATGAAAGGCCATGTTTATATATTACTGCGAATTTTGCCATGATATGCCAAATTTATACATTATTGCTGATTTAGTCATGATATGCCAAGTTTATATATTACTGCTGATTTAGTCATGAGATGCCAAGTTTATATATTCCTGCGGATTTTGCCAATATATGACTAGTTTATATATAACTGCTGATTTAGGCTTGATATGCTAAATTTATATATTATTGCTTATTTTGCCATGATATGAAAAGTTTATACATTACTACCATAAATTTACTGCCATGATATGCCACGTTTATACATTACTGGTTATTTAGTCATGAAATGCCAATGTTATATATTATTGTTGATTTAGTCATGATATGCCAAGTTTATATATTACTGCTGATTTAGTCATGATATGCCAAGTTTATATATTCCTGCGGATTTTGCCAATATATGACTAGTTTATATATTCCTGCGGATTTAGTAATGATATGCCATGTTTATATATGACTTCTGATTTAGTCATGATATGCCAAGTTTATACATTATTGCTGATCTAGTCATTGTTACGGTTACTCCCAGGCTAGCTGGAAGCTGGACCGCTTGAAAGTCTGGATCCCAGTTTAGAGAGAGAGAGAAGCCACTTTGTCTCGATATCCAGACGGATCTTGTAAGTGTAGTTCAATCCCACTAGCTCTTTTACAGCTAGGATACTCTTTCCCCACAAAACGAGTCAAGGCTGCGATTTGAAGGTCAAACAAGAACTGACCAGAACTGTTTAATGATTCAGAAACACAGAATATGTACAGTTGAACATCTTGACAAACCAAATTGGCCAAAGGAACTATAACAGGATTAAAGTTTAACCTAAGGACATACAAAGGGAAATCCTGCCTCACACCTTTCAGGATACAAAGGTGTCAAGTTCAGATACACACAGGAAACTAAATGACTTACAGAAGACAATGGGAAAAGTGACAATAATTACAGGGATTAAAAGATAGGATCCAATCTTAACTCGAGGAAAGCACAGTGAATAGGACAAAGACTTGGATCCTAGTAATTACAGTACATTCCTCTGCTTGTGAGATAATTGAGTTAACCTTTGTATCAGCTCAATTATCTACAAGCTAAAATATACAGGTTTTATACAATATTAATAACTTTCAAAATATGCATCACATTCACATAAAACATACATTTTCAGAATCAGCATACTTTAAATATGAACATAACAAAAAAAATCAAACAATTCCACCCAGTAGTTCAAAAGTTAGCTTTTTGGGGCATTTTCACCATGCCCCAAATATGTTCTTAATGTGCTATACACAGTCCATAGGCCCAAATAGCATTTTTAAAGGGCCATACACCCCAGGGCCATAGTCACAGGGGAGGAGGCTGGCAAACAGGCCTCTCCAGGACCAAGTGGCGAAGGGCATTTCGTCACAGTCATGAAATGTAATGTTAATATATTACTGCTGATTTTCCCATAACATGCCAAGTTTATTTATTACTTCTGATTTAGTCACAATATGCCAAGTTTATATATTATGATATGCCAAGTTTATATATTACTGCAGATTTAATAATGATATGCCAAATTTATACATTATTGCTGATTTAGTGATTATGTGCCAAGTTTATATATTACTGCTGATTTTTCCATGATATCCCAAGTTTATATATTACTTCTTATTTAGTCAAGGTATGCCAAATTTATACATTATTGCTGATTTAGTCATGATATGCCAAGTTTATATATATTACTGCTGATTTAGTCATGATATGCAAAGTTTATATTTTCCTGTGGATTTTGCCAATATATGACTAGTTTATATATTACTGCGGATTTAGTAATGATATGCCAAATTTATACTTTATTGCTGATTTAGTTATTATGTGCCATGTTTATATATTACTTCTGATTTAGTCATGATATGCAAAGTTTATACATTATTGCTGATCTAGTCATGAAATGCAATGTTTATATATTACTGTTGATTTTCCCATTGTATGCCAAGTTTATATATTACTTCTGATTTAGTCACCATATGCCAAGTTTATAAATTATGATATGCCAAGTTTATATATTACTTCTGATTTAGTCATGATTTGCCAAGTTTATACATTATTGCTGATTTAGTCATGAAATGCCATGTTTATATATTAATGCTGATTTAGTAATGATATGCCAAAATTATACTTTATTGCTGATTTATTATTATGTGCCAAGTTTATATATTACTGCTGATGTAGTCATGCTATGTTAAGTTTATTTTTTACTGCTGATTTTGCCATGATATGACTAGTTTATACATAACTGCTGATTTAGGCTTGATAAGCTAAGTTTATATATTATTGCTTATTTTGCCATAATAGGAAAAGTTTATACATTACTACCATAAATTAACTGCCATGATATTCCACGTTTATATATAACTGCTGATTTAGTCATGAAATGCCAATGTTATATATTATTGCTGATTTAGTCATGATATGCCAAGTTTATATATTACTGTTGATTTAGTCATAATGTGCCAAGTTTATATATTACTGCTGATTTAGTCATGATATGCCAAGTTTATATATCACTGCGGATTTTGCCAATATATGACAAGTTTATATATCACTGCGGATTTTGCCAATATATGACAAGTTTATATATTACTGCTGATTTAGTAATGAAATGCCAAATTTATATTTTATTGCTGATTTAGTCATTATGTGCCAACTTTATATATATATATATATATATATATATTTTTTTTTTATATATAAATCTTTTTATTCTATTATAAAAACATACAAACATGTAGATCTTACATACATGTGTTTCGCAAATAAAGTTCTGTCCAGAGTAGTCCACAATATATGAAACACAAATAGAAAGGGTCTGGTCCTCACAGGGTTTATGAAAAGAGCTAGAGAAAAGAAGAGAAAAGAAAAGATAGAAAAAAGAGAGAGTAAATAAAGAGAAGGGAGAGAAAGAGAGAAAAAAAAAATAATAATAATAATTTTTAATTCTCCGTCGGTGCGTCCCCGGCCACTACCCACTCCCCCTCCCCGTTCACGGCAGAGCGACTATTGTCCACTCCCTAAATGGGCTTCTTTTACTCCACTCCAGATTACTTTAATTTCTTTTAGTTTGCCTCTAGCAGGCCCTGAGAGAAAGAATACTTCTTCTGCCGTAAGTTGAAAATCTACCTGTTTCACTACATGTGACCAGGCTGGCAACTCCTGCTTCCTCCATAAGCGGGAGAGCAGCAGCTTGAATGCCATAAGTATGTTAATGGAAAGAATTTGTCTGGGGGATTTAGCTTGACCTGTGTTCAGATTGAAGAGAAATGTGTAGGGTGACAACGGGGTATTATTCTCTAGGACCCTATTAAGTACAAGGGAAACTAGGTTTTTGATTTGAATTAATTGTTCACAAGACCACCAAACATGATGATGGGATCCTCTCTGTCTTCCACATCTCCAACACAGGTCAGAGGCGTCCGAAGAGAATTTACATATTCGAGAGGGTACGTAGTGCCATCTATATAATATTTTATAATAAAGTTCCTGGAGATTAATACCATGGAGAGCCGATCTAGTATTTGGGAAAGTATTATTCCAAGTCTCCACGGGAAAAATCTTACCAAGATCGGTTTCCCAATATATAACAGATGTAGGTTTAGATTGTGAGAGCAGGTTTTCCAATAATACTTGCAACTTAGAGATGTTATTGGTTCGGGAATTTTGAAAGAGAAATTTATCGAGAGAGGTACTTTCTGTCAAAGGATTTGTTTTTATAAAATTTAATAAGCGAAGATAGGTGAGGTACTCAGAGTTAGGGAGGGGAAGTTTGCCCTGTAGATTTTGGAAGGAGGGCATTTTGCCATCCTGGAGTATGTCATCTATTTTATTCATCCCTGCCGCAAGCCATTTTCTGATATTCAGGTTGTGCATTCTCATCGACAATGTTCCCGTAGGGGCCAGACCGTTCAATCCCTGAGCACCAGTAGTGTATCTTCCACAAGGCAAACAAGGCACTCGCCTAGGGCGGCACTTTGCCAGAGGGCGGCACTTTGCCAGAGGGTGTTAAAGCCCACTTCTGGTGCTTCAAACATTTTCTCTCACTCCCCCACCATTCAGCAAGCTTTAGCTCCTTCCAATTGATCGGGGTGATGGACGTGGTGGGGGTATTAAATGTGGGTGATGGTGGCATGTAATGGGGGTGATGGGGCATGTTGTGGTTGTACAACGTGGGTGATGGGGCATGTGATAGGGTGATGGGGCATGTTGTAGGTGTGCAACGTGGGCGGGGGGGGGTGGCCGAATTTTGTCTGACTAGGGCAGCACAAATCCAAGATACACCACTGCTGAGCACTGGAAAATAATTTCTTAAATCGAAACATTCCCTTTACTGTCTCTATAACTATCAGATTCGAGATTTTTAATTTATTGAACCAGGTTGTTGGGGTCCAGAAGAAATAGTAAGGTTCTAGACCATGGCATTCAAAAGTCTCAATTTGAAGCCATCGGGTGTTCTGAGATGATTTCAATTTCCAAGCTAGAAAAATTGACATACGTCCTGCATCCTTTCAAGATCTGGGAAGCCCAGCTCCCCATTTCTTATGCCGCGTCTGAGGGTTATATTAGCAGTTCTAGGGTGTTTCCTATCCCAAACATACAAGGATAATAGAGAAGTTAGTTGTTTTAAATACATAGTTTGTGCTCTCAAGGGGATAGCCCTCATCAAAAAAAGAATTTTAGGGATTATATATGACTTGATTATATTAATATATATATATATATATATATATATATATATATATATATATTACTGCTGATTTAGTCATGATATGCCATGTTTATATATTACTTCTGATTTAGTCATGATATGCCAAGTTTATACATTATTGCTGATCTAGTCATGAAATGCAATGTTTATATATTACTGCTGATTTTCCCATTACATGCCAAGTTTATATATTACTTCTGGTTTAGTGACGAGATGCCAAGTTTATATATTATTATATGCCAAGTTTAAATATTACTGCGGATTTAGTAATGATATGCCAAATTTATATATTATTGCTGATTTAGTCATGAAATGCCATGTTTATATATTACTGCTGATTTAGTCATGATATGCCAAGTTTATATATTACTGCTGATTTAGTCATGATATGCCAAGTTTATATATTACTTCTTATTTAGTCATTATTTGCAGATTTTATATATTACTACTGATTTAGTCATGAAATTCCCAGTTAATATTTTACTGCAGATTTATAATGATATGCCAAATGTATACATTATTGCTGATTTAGTCATAATATGCCATGTTTATATATTACTGCTGATTTTGTCATGATATGCCAAGTTTATATATTCCTTCTTATTTAGTCATGATATGCCAAGTTTATATATTACTGCTGATTTAGTCATGATATGCCAAGTTTAGATATTACTGCTGATTTAGTCATGAAATGCCAAGTTTTTATATTACTGCTGATTTTGCCATGATAAGCCAAGTTTATACATGACTGTTTTTTTAGTCATGTTATGCCAAGTTTATATATTCCTTCTTATTTATTCATGATATGCCACGTTTATATATTACTGCTGATTTAGTCATGATATGCCAAGTTTATATATTACTGCTGATTTAGTCATGAGATGCCAAGTTTATATATTACTGCTGATTTAGTCATGATATGCCAAGTTTATACATTACCGCTGATCTAGTAATGATATGCCAAGTTTATATATTACTGCTGATTTTGCCATAATATGACTAGTTTATATAATACTGCTGATTTAGTCATGATATGCCAAGATTTGATATGCCAAGTTTATGTATTACTTCTGATTTAGTCACTATATGCCAAGTTTATATATTTCTGATTATTTTGCCATGATATGAAAGGTTTATACACTACTACCTTAAATTTAATGCCATGATATGTTACGTTTATACTTTTCTGCTGATTTAGTCATAAAATGCCAATGTTATTTATTATTGCTGATTTTGTCATGATATGCCAAGTTTATATATTACAGCTGATTTTGCCATGATAAGCCAAGTTTATACATTACTGCTGATTTAGTAATCATATGGCAATTTTATACATTACTGCTTTTTTAGTCATGATATACCAAGTTTATATATTACAGCTAATTGTCAGGATCTACCGCGGAGTAGATCCCCCGAATACCCTCTTCTGCTTACCTTACAAGATTTGTCTCTTCCTGCAACATATGTGCCCGTACTAAAGAGAGTCATCACAAACCTCCAGGGTTACTTCAACCATTGCCCATTCCTACGAGACCATGGGGAGATATTTCTATGGATTTTATCAATGACCTACCACCATCTCGTCAATACACCACATTAATGGTCATAGTGGACCGTCTCACTAAGATGGCACATTTTGTTCCCAGTCCAGGCCTTCCTTCAGCTACTGAAACTGCCGATCTTTTTATACGAGAGGTCTTTAAGCTTCATGGTTTACCCGAAAACATTGTTTCCGATCGAGGCACCCAGTTTACATCTCACTTCTGGAAGGCATTCTGTACGGAACTACATATACAACGCTCCCTCACTACGGCATTCCACCCACAGAGTAACGGTCAAATCGAACGTACCAATCAAACTTTAGAGCAGTATTTACGTTGTTTCACCACCCATCTTCAAAATGACTAGATCAAGTTTTTACCCATAGCAGAATTTGCCTACAATAATCATATACACAGTTCGACTGGGATGTCTCCATTTTTTTGTCAATTATGGCTTCCACCCATCCATGCTTCCTGGAGCACCTATCTCCAGTAGTGTTCCATCAGCTACTACTCATGTACGCAATCTCACTGACACATATGCTTCGCTTCGCAGAACCTTGAAACGAGCTCAACAACGTTATAAGATGTTTGCCGACCGTCACAGATCCTTGCCTCCAACCTACAAAGCGGGTGATAGTGTTTGGCTCTCTACGAGGCATCTGAAACTTGCATGTCCGACCAAGAAGCTTGGTCCCAAGTTCGTTGGTCCTTTTCCCGTCGCAGAAGTGATTTCTCCCTTAGTCGTACGACTTCTCCACCCGTCTTCTATGAAGATCCACCCGGTTTTCCATGTATCTTTGCTTAAACCTTGGTTGGAGCATCCCTTTCCTGGAAGACTCGATCCTCCTCCAGGACCCGTTCTAGTCGATGGGATTGAGGAGTACGAGGTTGAAGAGGTTCTGGACTCCAGATTGCATCGGGGTCAGCTCCAATATCTCATCCATTGGAGAGGTTATGGTCCGAGTGACAGATCCTGGGAGCCTGCTAAGATGATACATGCAGATGACTTGGTTCGTACCTTTCACGAATTGCACCCTGATCGCCCCGGTCGTTGGCGAGGCCGGAGGTGATCGCCTCAATACCCTGTTCTGCCTACCTGTCCTCTCGCTCCCGAAGCGCGCACACTGCTGCCAATGGAAACGGAGGCGCGTCCCCGATGACATCACGCCTGTAGCGTTCACAGCAAACGCGGGAACATTTAAAAGGGAGAATCACCTTGCACTCCTTGCTTGGTGATTCTCGTGTTCCTTGCCTCGCGTATATATCTTTGTTTCTCCTGATTAGTTATATTGACCTTTGACTGTTCCCTGACCATTCTGCCTGCCTGTGCCCTCTGACCCTGGATTTCCTATGACCATTCTACCTGCCTGTGCCCCACTGATCCTGGTTTGTACTTGCACATTTAACCATCTACTTGCTGGATTACAGTTGCTGTTTGTATATACACGTTAACCATCTACTTGCTCGATAACAGTTGCTGTTTGTATATAAACGTTAACCATCTACCTGCTGGATTACAGTTGCTGTTTGTACTTGCACGTTTAACCATCTACCTGCTGGATTACAGTTGCTGTTTGTATATACACGTTAACCATCTACCTGCTGGATTCCAGTTGCTGTTTGTATATACCCGTTAACCATCTCCCTGCTGGATTACAGTTTACTTATCACTGGTATCTGCATGCTTATTATTTTCCATCTGGATTACAAACTTTTGGTGTACGTTTCTGTATGACATTGGATACTGCTGGATTATCATTGCTGTACATACCAGGTTCGTACCTACAGAGTGTTATCCCTTATTATTTGAGTATATTGAGTGTGTCTGCATCTAGGTCTCTATTCTGTTTCCAACACCCATCACACTAATATTGAAATAATATGCCAAGTTTATATATTACTGATGATTTAGTCATGATATTCCACTTTAATATATTACTGCTGATTTAGTCATGAAATGCCAAGTTTATATATTACTGCTGATTTAGTCATGATATGCCAAGTTTATATATTACTGCGGATTTTGCCAGATAAGCCACGTTTATACATTACTGCTGATTTAATAATGATATGCCAAGTTTATACAAAACTGCTTTTTTAGTCATGATAGGCCAAGTTTATATATTACAGCTAATATTGAAATAATATGCCAAGTTTATATATTACTGCGGATTTAGTAATGATATGCCAAATGTATACATTATTGCTGATTTAGTCATGAAATGCCATGTTTATATACGTCTGCTGATTTAGTCATGATGTGCCATGTATATGTATTACTGTTGATTTAGTCATGAAATGCAAAGTTTTTATATTATTGCTGATTTTCCGATTAAATGCCAAATTTATATATTACTTCTGATTTAGTCACGATATGCCAAGTTCATAAATTACTGCTGATTTAGTCATGATATGCCATGTTTATATATTACTTCTGATTTAGTCACGATATGCCAAGTTTATATATTATGATATGCCATGTGTATATATCACTGCTGATTTTGTCATTATGTGCCAAGTTTATATATTAATGTTGATTTAGTCATGAAATGCCAAGTTTATATATTATTGCGGATTTAGTAATGATATGCCAAATTTATACATTATTGCTGATTTTGCCATGATATGACATATTATATATTACTGCTGATTTATTGATGATATGCCATGTTTATATATTACTGCTGATTTTGTCATGATATGCCATGTTTATATATTACTTCTGATTTAGTCATGAAATGCCAAGATTATATATTACTGCTGATTTAGTCATGATATCCCATGTTTATATATTACTGCTGATTTTGACTTGAAATTCTTGCCATTAATTGTCAAATTGATATATTACTATGTCATTATTGATTAATGCTCAACTTGGAGAGCCAAGAGAAACTTGAAAAAAATCTATGGTAACCTGTATATTTGACACCCCAATAGGGAAGAAAGTGCTATTGGAGCTTTGGAGAAAAGGATTGGCACCTATGTAGAATGAAATCTGAATTAGAAAATATCAGTAAAGCAAGCAGAAGTGCTACATAGACCAGTCTTGCCTGAGGAGATAAAACAAACCCTAAAGATAGCCCCAACTGGTACCTGATGGCTTTCAGGTTACTTATTATAGAACATTTAAGAACGAGATAATCCCTGCATTTGTGTAGATGGTTAACTCACTGGTTAGACCCAAGGATGCTTGAAGCACTAATAGTTCTAATCCCCAAAAAAGATGAGGAGTGCAAAAAACCGACCAATATTCCGACTAAATGTGGATCTAAAGATATTGGCAAAAATCCTGTCCACAAGAATAGAACCCCTTATCCCGGGACTTGTTTATGGGGAACATGTGGGTTTTTTGCAGGACAGGGAGGGTAAGGAGAACACTACAACGATCTTGAATCTAATTAGATTCGCTCAGAGAAGGGATTTCCAACTCTGCTATTGTCAACTGATCCAGAGAAAGGATTCAACATGGTGAACTGAGTTTGCATGTAAAAAGTGCTGAAGAAGATAGGGCTGGGAGAAAACCTTTTTAACTGGATACATGTGATGTATGCAGATCCTGCAGCTAGGATTAGAGGCAATGGGCACTGTCCAACCCGCTCAACCTGTCAAATCCTGTCACCGGATGACCCCCCCACCCATGTCCTGTTCATTCTTACCAAGAAGCCCCTGTTCAATACACTTAGAGCAAACACTAGAATAAGTGGGATACAGCACTGAAAGGTAAATTTTTCTGTAAGCTAGCCACTTTTGCAGATGATATCCTAATATTAGTCACAAACCCTGAGTCTACACTGATCTATATAATTAGGGAGTTAGAAATATCCAGTGCATTCTCAGATTACAAAATTAATAAAGCTAAGTCTGAGATGTTAAACATAAATGTCTCCCTGGATACAGTACAGCATCTTAAAAATATGTTTTCCTTAAAGTGGTGTAAGCACTTAAATACCTGGGTATTCAGCTGACCCCCGACCGTTGCCAACTATATACACTTAACCAGGAAATGGGCATTCCCCACATCTCCAGGACGGGAAGGTTAAGTGTTGTAAAAATGAATATTGCACTTAATACAGGCCCTGCCAATCCATGTACCTTTGTAATGGTTTTATTTAGATATGCTAGATATATTTGGGGGGGGCAAACCAAGTAGGCTAGCATATTAATGTATAGCAAGGAGCCAGTGATTTGCTGCTATGATGTCACAGTATCTATTCGATTACTATAAAGCATCCTTTCTAGTATGGATTAGAGAGTGGACCCGAGATACCGACAGGGTGTGGATCAAGATAGAACAGGATTACTTTGACCAATCCTTATCTTTAATGCAGTGGTTGTATAACCCTGAAAATAAACTAATTGAAATATAAGACATCTAATGATTGAACCTACATTTGATTTCTGGTATAGATGTTTGAGGTAGGGCGTTAAAGGGAAATACCCTAGCCTCATGATTTCTTTATCTTATTACCTGGAATTCCCCCTGGGGGGTGGGGGGGGGGGGGAAGGAATGGTATTTGAGGGATATTGAGGGGAAAATATTTGTGACTGGATCAATGTGCAAGGAAGGGGGAAATGAGACCTTGGGAGGAATTACTGGAGAGAGAGGTTCCAGATAAAGGTAAGAGATATACAAATATGCAATTGAAACACTATATCCTCACAAGTAATAACATTTATGAGATACCTCAGGCTAAATCCCCCTTTGAGGCTTACTACTCATCAGGTAACCAAAGAAAGGGTATGATGTCAAGGATATATAAAATATTAAATCTTAGAAAAGGGGAACTCCCAGATTTCATCAAGAGCTGGGAAAGGGATTTCTCTAGATATTTCTAGAAATCTCAATTCCGGAAAAAGATTGGTTGAAGTGTTTTGAAATTATGTTTAAATGTTCAGTGTCTAGTAGGCACCAATAGTAGGCAAATCCTTACAAGGTAGTACAGGGTTCAAACTAAATTGCATAGGTTTTAACCATTAGTTAATGATACATGTTAAAGAAGTGGAATTGGGAAAGGGGATATGCTACATATATGGTGGAGTTACCCACTTATACAGGAATAATGCCAATTAATCTAGAAGAGCATTCAATAAGTTAAAGATAACAACATTAAACTGACTCCAGAACTTGTGCTTTTAGGCCATACCCCAGTTCCGGTTAAAACCCCCCCAGATTAACTGATTACGGCAGCAAAGACAGTGATACCTCTGTATGTGAAGAGGTGTGAATCTCCTCCCCTAGACAGCTGAATGAAACAAATATATTAAATTAGGAAAGATGAAGGAGTAGCACAGGGGATTTGGAATATACCCTGTTAGCATAAATGGGATCAAGAGTGCGCAGCTATCATATAGTGATAATAGGGTATAACAACTATAATAAAGATTAAAGAAGATACTTGGGGCACACAGGGGTTCTTGAGTAATTGGGATATCTAATTGAGCAATAACAAGCGCTTATAGGAGGGGGATTTTTCTTAGGGTTAAGAAGAGGCCATTTTCCCACATGTGACATGTTTATGACAATGGCATTTCCTCGAGACTCCCTTTGATGGTGTGGCCTTATTTGATGCTACCTGAGCTGAATGAGGTGTATGTGGGTGTGAGTGTAGTTATGAGTGGGGTATAAGTGCTTCTATGTGGTTCTAGATAAGGGATAGAATGTGTTATATGCAGGGAGTGCTGATACTTGATTGAGGTTTTTTTTAGTGTTTCCAATTTTTTACATAGGGGTTTATTCCTATATTGAGTAATCATTTATTGGTATGAAATGAAAGTAAAATTCTATGCAATTATAAAAATATGTATCCATGTGTACTAGTAAATGGACACTTTTTATCCTCAGTAAAGTGAATTGTCATTTTGACACAACAGGTTTTCTTAAATAAGAAAGAAATATAACAATTTCCCAGATTTTACTTTAAAAATCGGATCATCTTGTCATAAATATAAGTATTCATTTAGATATATTTATTCATGTTGATTAGATCAGATCAATGAATAAACTCTTCTGGTTTTGCCTACTTTACACATACATTATATATGCTCAATATAAAAGTCCCAGTGTATTCAAAGAGGTGACTGCCATAGAGGTCAAGCACAAAGCTGGTTGCAGTTAGTGATAACTGTAAGTTTAAAAGTACTTTTCTTTCAAAGGCTGATTTGCTATTTTTTTAACCAGTTACTGATGCATTCATAGGTGTCACTTTTTTTAATAATATAGTGATTCTACAAGTATTGTACGTAAAGCTATGTTATTAATGTTAGAGATCAGAGTGACAGACACTCCGAATACTGGTTATTTCTCAAATGTGCAGATGTTTCATGCTGCGCCATAGATAACTCTCCTATCCAGCCTGTTTAGAACCCAACCCCATGGCAACATGCATAACAGAACCCGCTGCTCCCAGAGACCTGAGATTCAAACACAAACAGCAAACAGTCACAGTGTCTTCTTCTGGGAGTAAAGCAGTGTCAGTCTCCTCTCTCTGCCCTTCTTGATAAGTGTTAGCTTTGGCCATCCATTGAAGAGCCTTGCTATCCTTCACTATTGGAGATGTTTAAGATGCGTGAACAGCTGCATCATTACAGCAGCCTCAACAGACTTTTCATCATGTTCAAGGGACCACAATTCAGAGACAGAGACAGGTGGCCAGACCTGGTAAGTTTTGGGATACAAGACATAGTACATGTTTTCTTCATTTTAAATGGTAGGGAGGGCCTTTGTGATTTACAGATGATTTATCAATGATAAATGCGAGCAAATCTGGCATGATAAAAATAACTAAATATGAACAAGTGCTCAAAGTTAGAGGTTGGAGAATATTTTCCAATTCTGCTTTTATTAAATGAGTATAGTAATTTCCTTGTCAGTTCCTTGCTTAGTGAATAGATTCAACAGGTATATAATAAATACATTTTCTTACCTTCATATGATATCTCTCTCTTTGTAAAGTTTATTTTTGTCAGTTATGCTCCAGGAAAACTAGACAATGAGCAAAAATAAAATAAACTTTAATTAAAAAAGTACCTTTGTACATTGTATTTAATAAGCCAATGGAAAAACATAAAGGTCTATTCACTACAAAGTTAACAGACAAGTGAACTACATAAAATCAGTCATAAAACATGGAGTTCTCCAATACTTGATTTTGGCAGTTTATACTCAATATGGTATATACATTATGCCCCATCTACAACACAGTATATACTTTAGTGATACTCCACAGCTGTCCTTGCAAGAATGAGGAGAGCAGACGTTATCATTTAACCAGAGAAACGTGAAGTTTATTATTTTAACTTGCTTCCTGGGAAAATGTACTAAAAGGAACTTATTGAAAATAAGAAAAAATAATGGACATATACTTCTACTTATGCTTTCCAAAATGGCATGCTCATATTTGATAATATCAAAGCAGCCTTCATCATTCTAATAAAGATGGTTGAGCAGCAGATAGAGAAGGCCAGAGACTTGTGCAGCACCCAGAACTACCTCCAGAATCTCAGTAACCTAATACCGTATTTGCTCGAATATAAGACGAGGTTTTTTTCAGAGCAAATGCTCTGAAAAATCTCCCTCGTCTTACATTCGAGGTCGTCTTATAATCTGACCTCAAATTGAGGTCAGACTATAAGACATGGATCCAGGTCCCCAGCAGAGCTGCAGGGGACCTGGATCCCCCTCTCTAGAAGCAGAGGATGTCTGCGCGATGAGCGCAGACTCCCCTGCTTCCGCCCGGCATGACCGCCGGGGCTTCTGTGAAGAAGCCGGGTACTTCCGCTTTCGTCACAGAAGTCCCGGCGAGCGTGCCGGGCGGCAGCAGGGGAGGTCTGCGCTCATCGCGCAGACTTCCTCTGCTGCCCCACTAGCCACCAGGGTAAATCGGGCAGCTGGGGGATGTCTGCACGATACGTGCAGATATCCTCCATGCTTCCTGACACGGCAGACTATTATGACGGACCAGCTGTCCGTCATAATAGAGTGCCATGTCGGGCAGCATGGAGGATGTCTGCACGTATCGTGCAGACATCCCCCGGCTGCCCCCACTAGCCACCAGGGAACTAAACCAGGTAAGGGGGAGGGGGGGGACGGGGGACAGAGGACACAGACAGACAAGGGGGGTGGAATAGAGAGAGTCAAAGGGAGGCGGAGGGGGGAGGACACAGACAGACAAGGGGAGGGGGGGAGAGAGAAAAGGGGAGAGGGGGGTAGAGAGAGACAAAGGGAGGGGGGAGGACACAGACAGACAAGGGGAGGGGGGGAGAGAGAAAAGGGGAGAGGGGGGGTAGAGAGAGACAAAGGGAGGGGGGAGGACACAGACAGACAAGGGGAGGGAGGGGGGAGACACAGACAAGGGGACGGGGGGATAGATAGAGACCAGGGGAAGGGGGAAGAGAGAGAAGTTTTTAGGGGGAGAGAGAGACAACGCTGGGGGGGAAAGAGACAGCTGGGGGAGGGGGAAAGAGGCCGCATTGGCACATAAAAGGAAATAAAAACAAGAAATGCATTTGTATTATATAAAGTTTTTATTAAATATTAAAAATCAATTTACATATATACAAGTTAAACTTTTTTCCTATAGGGTAGTCTTATAATCAGGCTTTTAGTTTTTTTCCTAAAGGAATTTACAAACTTGGGGGGGTCGTCTTATAATCAGGGTCGTCTTATAATTGAGCAAATACGGTAATACAAACAACTAAAGAAGCAGGTTGGAATAACAACCGGTCAGAAGGGTAGGACAAGGCAGGATAAACGATGAACAGGCCGTGGTCAGAATCCAGGGAATAAATCAGGAACAAATAAGGAACAAGGTCAAAACACGGGAAGCAGGATAAACAGGAACAAGCCGATGTCAGGAATATAGAAGTCAGAATGGTCAAAACAAGCAGGAGTCAGAATACCAGAAATAACGAATACTGAATCACAATACCACAAATAGGAACAAGGCACTATCACAGGCAAAGGTTCAATGCAGACTGAGCCTTTAAATATCCCTCCAAAGCATGTCTCTGCCTTTGGGATGAAAACGATGCTTGGAAGCAAACAAGGAAGTAGCTTTTAAAAATTTAAGATGGCGCCACTGTATGGAAGGGACTTCCGTATGGCAATAGCTAAGCCATTGGCAGCATGTAGTGTGGAGGAGTGTGCGCTGCACTTAGTAAGCGCATGTGCACATTCTCTGAAACCGCAGCAGTGGATCTTTGCGGACAGAACCTCGAGGTAAGTATTACAGTTAACACAGTTTTTTTGTCACCGTGACTTTGATGGTGGCTTTCTGGTTACTGTGGCTGAGATGGATGCAGGTTCTGTTTCATGGATTTAAAGGCATTTGAGTTAGTTTCATGCATATTTGGAAAGGAAATATGAATATTGCATGACATTCTGGTATATGACTGGCTACACCAGTTTAATGCTAAGTGCTACATGACAGTGGACACTGGTCCATGAGTTCTTTATCTTCGAGGTGTAGGATATAAATGTAACCGCTGTTAATATGTGGGTTGAAATTAATCACTTGTTGAGTGCCAGATGACCCTATGAGTTATTTCAGATATATTCATAAAGAGCAGCAGTGGCAAGACCGCGGCTCTCAAGCATCGCGTGACTCTTTAACAGGTAATATATGGCTCATCGCTCATGGCTCATGGCTTGAACATCAGCTTCAGACCTCAGACAGACCTCTTGTGAGTGCGACCATCTGTTGCATCCTGGCAGGAATTCAGGAGCCACCCGCAGGAACAGGGATTCCTGGCTCTGTGCATGCACACTCTGAATGCTTTTTTGCATCATGGTTAACACACTGAGCAATGGTGACCTTCAAGAAAAAAATGTTCTACAAGTTCTTCATGCAGCATTTTGAAGTGTGACATTCAATAAAAATGAAAGAGAAGAAGTGCTGCCCCTAGATCACCAAGATAAGCCCTGGGGATGCAAATATCAAGTTTTGGATGAACATCGCAAGTATCTTGGTGAAAATGACAAGTCTCTAGGTTCAAATGGTTAGTTCCCCCGCTAAGTGAACTCATCAGGTTTGTTCCTGCACAATGTATAGTTGAGTTGGTGAGATTAAATGTTCAATTCACATTAACTTATATGCTATTCACTTTAACTCACCTGCTATCCAATTCAACTCACCTTTTAGTGAATAGCCCCATGTGGGTGCAAATGGCCACTCTGTGTGTGCAGACAAATATAGTATTACTATTTATAAATACATTTTAATAATGTAAATGTCTTGCGGCTCTCTAACATCTGAAGTCTATCGTATGTGGCTCTTACATATAAGGTATATTCAACTCTCTCTGTAAAACACACAGTTTCTCACATCTCTCACATACTGAACCTGCTGAAATATTTAAAAATGCTAACAGAATATATCACAGCTCGGTCCCTTGATCACCTTAAGGCAACATACTACTTTTCAAAAGAATTACAAATCATTGGCTATAGCAGCAGGCGATAAATACAGATAAAATGATAATCTGCTTGTGATTTTTTCGTTTGAGCCAATTTTAAATATTACTGCTGATTTAGTCATGAAATGCCAAGGTTATATATTATTTCTGATTTTTCCATTATATGCCAAGTTTCTGTATTATTTCTGATTTAGTCACGGTATGCCAAGTTTATATATATTAATGCGGATTTAGTAAAGATATGCCAAATTTATACATTATTGCTGATTTAGTCATGAAATGCCAAGTTTATATATTACTGCTGATTTCGTCATGATATGCCATGTTTATATATTACTGCTGATTTTGCATGATATGCCATTTTTATATATTAATTCTGATTTAGTCATGATCTGCCAAGTTTAAATATTACTGCTGTTTTAGTCAGAATATGCCATGTTTATACATTATTGCTGATTTAGTCTTCAAATGCCATGTTTATATATTACTGCTGATTTTGCCATTAAATGCCAAGTTTATATATTACTTCTGATTTAGTCACGATATGCCAAGTTTATATATAACTGCTGATTTAGTCATGATATGCCAAGTTTATATATTACTGTTGATTTAGCCATGAAATGCCAAGTTTATATATTAATGCGAATTTAGTAATGATATACCAAATGTATACAATATTGCTGATTTAGTCATGATATGCCATGTTTATATATTACTGATGATTTTGCAATGATATGCCATGTTTATATATTACTTCTGATTTAGTTATATGCCATGTTTATATATTACTGCTGATTTTGCCATTATATGCCAAGTTTATATATTACTTCTGATTTAGTCACGATATGCCAAGTTTATATATTACTGCTGGTTTCGTCATGATATGCCATGTTGATATATTACTGCGGATTTAGTAATGATATGCCAAATTTATACTTTATTGCTGATTTAGTTATTATGTGCCATGTTTATATATTACTTCTGATTTAGTCATGATATGCAAAGTTTATACAATATTGCTGATTTAGTCTTGAAATGCCATGTTTATATATTACTGATGATTTTGCAATGATATGCCATGTTTATATATTACTGCTGATTTAGCCATGAAATTACAAGTTAATATATTACTGCTGTTTTTGCCATGATATGCCATGTTTATATATTACTGTTGATTTAGTCATGAAATGCCATGTTTATATATTACTGCTGATTTTGCCATGATATGCCAAATTTATACATTACTTCTGATTTAGTCATCATATGCCATGTTTAGATATTACTGCTTATTTTGCCATGATATGCAATGTTTATATATTACTTCTGATTTAGTCACGAGATGCCAAGTTTATATATTACTGCTTATTTAGTCATGATATGCCAAGTTTATATATTACTGTTGATTTAGCTATGAAATGCCAAGTTTATATATTAATGCAAATTTAGTAATGATATGCCAAATGTACACATTATTGCTGATTTAGTCATGAAATGCGAAGTCTATATATTACTGCTGATTTCGTCATGATATGCCAAGTTTATATATTACTTCTGATTAAGTAATGATATGCCAAATGTATACATTATTGCTGATTTAGTCATGAAATGCCAAGTTTATATATTACTGCGGATTTCTTCATGCTATGCCAATTTTATATATTGCTGCTGATTTAGTCATGAAATGACAAGTTAATATATTACTGCTGATTTTGCAATGATATGCCATGTTTATATATTACTTCTGATTTAGTCACAAGATGCCAAGTTTATATATTACTGCTTATTTAGTCATGATATGCCAAGTTTATATATTACTGTTAATTTAGTCATGGTATGCCAAGTTTATATATTACTACGGATTTTGCATACATTATTGCTGATTTAGTAATGATATGCCAAATGTATACATTATTGCTGATTTAGTCATGAAATGCCATGTTTATATATTACTGCTGATTTTGCCATGATATGCCATGTTTATATATTACTTCTGATTTAGTCATGATATGCCAAGTTTAAATATTACTGCTGTTTTAGTCAGGATATGCCATGTTTACACATTATTGCTGATTTGGACTTGAAATGCCATGTTTATATATTACTGCTGATTTTGCAATTATATGCCAAGTTTATATATTACTTCTAAATTACTCACGATATGCCAAGTTTAAATATTACTGTTGATTTAGTCATGATATGCCAAGTTTATATTTTACTGTTGATTTAGTCTTGAAATGCCAGATTTATATATTACTGCGGATTTAGTAATGATATGCCAAATGTATACATTATTGCTGATTTAGTCATGATATGCCATGTTTATATATTACTGCTGATTTTGCAATGATATGCCATGTTTATATATTACTTCTGATTTAGTCACGAGATGCAAAGATTATATATTACTGCTGATTTTGCCATGATATGCCATGTTTATATATTAATCTGGATTTAGAAGTGTTATGCCAAATGTATACATTGTTGCTGATTTAGTCATGATATGCCATGTTTATATATTACTGCTGATTTAGTTATGAGATGCCAAGTTTATATATTACTGCTTATTTAGTCATGATATGCCAAGTTTATATATTACTGTTGATTTAGCCATGAAATGCCAAATGTATACATTATTGCTGATTTAGTCATGAGATGCCATGTTTATATATTACTGCTGATTTTGCAATGAAATGCTATGTTTATATATTATTGCTGATTTAGTCATGATAAGCCATGTTTATATATTACTGCTGATTTTGCCATGATATGCCAAATTTATACATTATTGCTGATTTTGTCATGATATGCCATGTTTCTATATTACTGCTGATTTTGCCATGATATGCCATGTTAATATATTACTGCTGATTTAGTCATGATATACCAAGTTTTTATATATTACTGCTGATTAATCATGATATGCCATGTTTATATATTACTTCTGATTTAGTTATGATATGCCATGTTTATATATTACTTCTGATTTAGTCATGATATGCCAAGTTTATATATTACTGTTGATTTAGTCATGAAATGCTAAGTTTATATATTATTGCGGATTTAGTAATGATATGCCAAATGTATACATTACTGCTGATTTTGCAATGATATGCCATGTTTATATATTACTGCTGATTTTGCAATGATATGCCATGTTTATATATTATTGCTGATTTAGTCATGATATGCCATGTTTATATATTACTGCTGATTTTGCCATGATATGCCAAATGTATACATTATTGCTGATTTAGTCATGAAATGCCAAGTTTATATATTACTGCTGATTTAGCCATGAAATTACAAGTTAATATATTACTGCTGATTTTGTCATGATATGCCATGTTTATATATTACTGATGATTTAGTCATGATATGCCAAGTTTATATATTACTGTTGATTTAGTCATGAAATGCTAAGTTTATATATTATTCCGGATTTAGTAATGATATGCCAAATGTATACATTATTGCTGATTTAGTCATAATATGCCATGTTTATATATTACTGCTGATTTTGCAATGATATGCCATGTTTATATATTATTGCTGATTTAGTCATGATATGCCATGTTTATATATTACTGCTGATTTTGCCATGATATGCCAAATTTATACATTATTGCTGATTTAGTCATGAAATGCCAAGTTTATATATTACTGCTGATTTAGCCATGAAATTACAAGTTAATATATTACTGCTGATTTTGTCATGATATGCCATGTTTATATATTACTGCAGATTTTGCCATGATATGCCAAATTTATACATTATTGCTGATTTAGTCATGAAATGCCAAGTTTATATATTACTGCTGATTTAGCCATGAAATTACAAGTTAATATATTACTGCTGATTTTGCAATGATATGCCATGTTTATATATTACTTCTGATTTAGTCACAAGATGCCAAGTTTATATATTACTGCTTATTTAGTCATGATATGCCAAGTTTATATATTACTGTTAATTTAGTCATGGTATGCCAAGTTTATATATTACTACGGATTTTGCATACATTATTGCTGATTTAGTAATGATATGCCAAATGTATACATTATTGCTGATTTAGTCATGAAATGCCATGTTTATATATTACTGCTGATTTTGCCATGATATGCCATGTTTATATATTACTTCTGATTTAGTCATGATATGCCAAGTTTAAATATTACTGCTGTTTTAGTCAGGATATGCCATGTTTACACATTATTGCTGATTTGGACTTGAAATGCCATGTTTATATATTACTGCTGATTTTGCAATTATATGCCAAGTTTATATATTACTTCTAAATTACTCACGATATGCCAAGTTTAAATATTACTGTTGATTTAGTCATGATATGCCAAGTTTATATTTTACTGTTGATTTAGTCTTGAAATGCCAGATTTATATATTACTGCGGATTTAGTAATGATATGCCAAATGTATACATTATTGCTGATTTAGTCATGATATGCCATGTTTATATATTACTGCTGATTTTGCAATGATATGCCATGTTTATATATTACTTCTGATTTAGTCACGAGATGCAAAGATTATATATTACTGCTGATTTTGCCATGATATGCCATGTTTATATATTAATCTGGATTTAGAAGTGTTATGCCAAATGTATACATTGTTGCTGATTTAGTCATGATATGCCATGTTTATATATTACTGCTGATTTAGTTATGAGATGCCAAGTTTATATATTACTGCTTATTTAGTCATGATATGCCAAGTTTATATATTACTGTTGATTTAGCCATGAAATGCCAAATGTATACATTATTGCTGATTTAGTCATGAGATGCCATGTTTATATATTACTGCTGATTTTGCAATGAAATGCTATGTTTATATATTATTGCTGATTTAGTCATGATAAGCCATGTTTATATATTACTGCTGATTTTGCCATGATATGCCAAATTTATACATTATTGCTGATTTTGTCATGATATGCCATGTTTCTATATTACTGCTGATTTTGCCATGATATGCCATGTTAATATATTACTGCTGATTTAGTCATGATATACCAAGTTTTTATATATTACTGCTGATTAATCATGATATGCCATGTTTATATATTACTTCTGATTTAGTTATGATATGCCATGTTTATATATTACTTCTGATTTAGTCATGATATGCCAAGTTTATATATTACTGTTGATTTAGTCATGAAATGCTAAGTTTATATATTATTGCGGATTTAGTAATGATATGCCAAATGTATACATTACTGCTGATTTTGCAATGATATGCCATGTTTATATATTACTGCTGATTTTGCAATGATATGCCATGTTTATATATTATTGCTGATTTAGTCATGATATGCCATGTTTATATATTACTGCTGATTTTGCCATGATATGCCAAATGTATACATTATTGCTGATTTAGTCATGAAATGCCAAGTTTATATATTACTGCTGATTTAGCCATGAAATTACAAGTTAATATATTACTGCTGATTTTGTCATGATATGCCATGTTTATATATTACTGATGATTTAGTCATGATATGCCAAGTTTATATATTACTGTTGATTTAGTCATGAAATGCTAAGTTTATATATTATTCCGGATTTAGTAATGATATGCCAAATGTATACATTATTGCTGATTTAGTCATAATATGCCATGTTTATATATTACTGCTGATTTTGCAATGATATGCCATGTTTATATATTATTGCTGATTTAGTCATGATATGCCATGTTTATATATTACTGCTGATTTTGCCATGATATGCCAAATTTATACATTATTGCTGATTTAGTCATGAAATGCCAAGTTTATATATTACTGCTGATTTAGCCATGAAATTACAAGTTAATATATTACTGCTGATTTTGTCATGATATGCCATGTTTATATATTACTGATGATTTAGTCATGATATGCCATGTTTATATATTACTGCTGATTTTGCCATGATATGCCAAATTTATACATTATTGCTGATTTAGTCATGAAATGCCAAGTTTATATATTACTGCTGATTTAGCCATGAAATTACAAGTTAATATATTACTGCTGATTTTGTCATGATATGCCATGTTTATATATTACTGATGATTTAGTCATGATAAGCCAAGTTTATATATTACTGTTGATTAAGTCATGAAATGCTAAGTTTATATATTATTCCGGATTTAGTAATGATATGCCAAATGTATACATTATTGCAGATTTAGTCATAATATGCCATGTTTATATATTACTGCTGATTTTGCGATGATATGCCATGTTTATATATTATTGATGATTTAGTCATGATATGCCATGTTTATATATTACTGCAGATTTTGCCATGATATGCCAAATTTATACATTATTGCTGATTTAGTCATGATATGCCAAGTTTATATATTACTGCAGATTTAGTAATGATATGCCAAATGTATACAATATTGCTGATTTAGTCATGATATGCCATGTTAATATATTACTGCTGATTTAGTCATGATATACCAAGTTTATATATTACTGCTGATTAATCATGATATGCCAAGTTTATACATTACTGCTGATTTAGTCATGATATGCCATGTTTCTATATTACTGCTGATTTTGCCATGATATGCCATGTTTATATATTACTGTTGATTTAGTCATGAAATGCCAAGTTTATATATTACTGCAGATTTAGTAATGATATTCCAAATGTATACATTATTGCTGATTTAGTCATGATATGTCATGTTAATATATTACTGCTGATTTAGTCATGATATACCAAGTTTATATATTACTGATGATTAATCATGATATGCCAAGTTTATACATTACTGCTGATTTAGTCATGATATGCCATGTTTCTATATTACTGATGATTTTGCCATGATATGCCATGTTAATATATTAATGCGGATTTAGTCATGATATACCAAGTTTCTTTATTACTGCTGATTAATCATGATATGCCAAGTTTATACATTACTGCTGATTTAGTCATGGTATGCCAAGTTTATATATTACTACGGATTTTGCCATGATATGACTAGTTTATACATTACTGCTGATTTAGTCATGATATGCCAAGATTATACATTACTGGTGATTTAGTCATGATATGCCAAGTTTATACATTACTGTTGATGTATTCATGATTTGCCAAGTGTAAACATTACTGCTGATTTAGTCATGATATGCCATGTTTAGATATTACTGCTTATTTTGCAATGATATGCCATGTTTATATATTACTTCTGATTTAGTCACGAGATGCAAAGATTATATATTACTGCTTATTTAGTCATGATATGCCAAGTTTATATATTAGTGTTGATTTAGCTATGAAATGCCAAGTTTATATATTAATGTGAATTTAGTAATGATATGACAAATGTATACATTATTGCTGATTTAGTCATGATATGCCATGTTTATATATTACTGCTGATTTTGCAATGATATGCCATGTTTATATATTACTTCTGATTTAGTTATGATATGTCATGTTTATATATTACTGCTGATTTTGCCATTATATGCTAAATTTATACATTATTGCTGATTTAGTCTTGAAATGCCATGTTTATATATTACTGCTGTTTTTTCCATGATATGCCAAGTTTATATATTAATTCTGATTTAGTCATGATATGCCATGTTTAGATATTACTGCTTATTTTGCCATGATATGCCATGTTTATATATTACTTCTGATTTAGTCACGAGATGCCAAGTTTATATATTACTGCTTATTTAGTCATGATATGCAAAGTGTATACATTATTGCTGATTTAGTCATGATATGCCATGTTTAGATATTACTGCTTTTTTTGCCATGATATGCCATGTTTATTTATTACTTCTGATTCAGTCACGAGATGCCAAGTTTATATATTACTGCTTATTTAGTCAAGGTATGCCAAGTTTATATATTACTGTTGATTTAGCCATGAAATGCCAAGTTTATATATTAATGCGAATTTAGTAATGATATGCCAAATGTATACATTATTGCTGATTTAGTCATGATATCCCATGTTTATATATTACTGCTGATTTTGCAATGATATGCCAAGTTTATATATTACTGCTTATTTAGTCATGATATGCCAAGTTTATATATTACTGTTGATTTAGCCATGAAATGCCAAGTTTATACATTACTGCATATTTAGTAATGATATGCCAAATGTATACATTATTGCTGATTTAGTCATGAGATGCCATGTTTATATATTACTGCTGATTTTGCAATGATATGCTATGTTTATATATTATTGCTGATTTAGTCATGATAATCCATGTTTATATATTACTGCTGATTTTGCCATGATATGCCAAATGTATACATTATTGCTGATTTAGTCATGATATGCCATGTTTCTAAATTACTGCTGATTTTGCCATGATATGCCATGTTAATATATTACTGCTGATTTAGTCATGATATACCAAGTTTTTATATATTACTGCTGATTAATCATGATATGCCAAATTTATACATTACAGCTGATTTAGTCATGATATGCCATGTTTCTATATTACTGCTGATTTTGCCATGATATGCCATGTTAATATATTAATGCTGATTTAGGCATGATATACCAAGTTTATATATTACTGCTGATTAATCATGATATGACAAGTTTATACATTACTGCTGATTTAGTCATGGTATGCCAAGTTTATATATTACTACGGATTTTTCCATGATATGACTAGTTTATACATAACTGCTGATTTAGTCTTGATATGCCAAGATTATACATTACTGGTGATTTAGTCATGATATGCCAAGTTTATACAATACTGTTGATGTATTCATGATTTGACAAATTTATACATTACTGCTGATTTAGTCATGCTATGCCAAGTTTATTTCTTACTTATGATTTAGTCACAATATGCCAAGTTTATATATTACTGCTGATTTGGTCATGATATGCCAAGTTTATATATTACTGTTGATTTAGTCATGAAATGCTAAGCTTATATATTATTCCGGATTTAGTAATGATATGCCAAATGTATACATTATTGATGATTTAGTCATAATATGCCATGTTTATATATTACTGCTGATTTTGCGATGATATGCCATGTTTATATATTATTGCTAATTTAGTCATGATATGCCATGTTTATATATTACTGCTGATTTTGCCATGATATGCCAAATTTATACATTATTGCTGATTTAGTCATGAAATGCCAAGTTTATATATTACTGCTGATTTAGCCATGAAATTACAAGTTAATATATTACTGCTGATTTTGCCATGATATGCCATGTTTATATATTACTGTTGATTTAGTCATGAAATGCCATGTTTATATATTACTGCTGATTTTGCCATGATATGCCAAATTTATACATTATTGCTGATTTAGTCATGAAATGCCAAGTTTATATATTACTGCTGATTTAGCCATGAAATTACAAGTTAATCTATTACTGCTGATTTTACAATGATATGCCATGTTTATATATTACTGTTTATTTAGTCATGAAATGCCATGTTTATATATTACTGCAGATTTAGTAATGATATACCAAGTTTATATATTACTGCTGATTAATCATGATATGCCAAGTTTATACATTACTGCTGATTTAGTCATGATATGCCATGTTTCTATATTACTGCTGATTTTGCCATGACATGCCATGTTAATATATTAATGCTGATTTAGTCATGATATACCAAGTTTATACATTACTATTGATGTATTCATGAGTTGCCAAGTTTATACATTACTGCTGATTTAGTCATGATATGCCATGTTTAGATATTACTGCTTATTTTGCCATGATATACCAAGTTTCTTTATTACTGCTGATTAATCATGATATGCCAAGTTTATACATTACTGCTGATTTAGTCATGGTATGCCAAGTTTATATATTACTACGGATTTTGCCATGATATGACTAGTTTATACATTACTGCTGATTTAGTCATGATATGCCAAGATTATATATTACTGCTTATTTAGTCATGATATGCCAAGTTTATATATTACTGTTGATTTAGCCATGAAATGCCAAGTTTATATATTAATGCGAATTTAGTAATGATATGCCAAATGTATACATTATTGCTGATTTAGTCATGATATGCCATGTTTATATATTACTGATGATTTAGTCATGATATGCCAAGTTTATATATTACTGTTGATTTAGTCATGAAATGCTAAGTTTATATATTATTCCGGATTTAGTAACGATATGCCAAATGTATACATTATTGCTGATTTAGTCATAATATGCCATGTTTATATATTACTGCTGATTTTGCAATGATATGCCATGTTTATATATTATTGCTGATTTAGTCATGATATGCCATGTTTATATATTAGCACTGATTTTGCCATGATATGCCAAATTTATACATTATTGCTGATTTAGTCATGAAATGCCAAGTTTATATATTACTGCTGATTTAGCCATGAAATTACAAGTTAATATATTACTGCTGATTTAGCCATGATATGCCATGTTTATATATTACTGCTGATTTTGTCATGATATGCCATGTGAATATATTACTGATGATTTAGTCATGATATGCCAAGTTTATATATTACTGTTGATTTAGTCATGAAATGCTAAGTTTATATATTATTCCGGATTTAGTAATGATATGCCAAATGTTTACATTATTGCTGATTTAGTCACAATATGCCATGTTTATATATTACTGCTGATTTTGCGATGATATGCCATGTTTATATATTATTGATGATTTAGTCATGATATGCCATGTTTATATATTACTGCTGATTTTGCCATGATATGCCAAATTTATACATTATTGCTGATTTAGTCATGAAATGCCAAGTTTATATATTACTGCTGAATTTGCAATGATATGCCATGTTTATAAATTACTGTTGATTTAGTCATGAAATGCCAAGTTTATATATTGCTGCAGATTTAGTAATGATATGCCAAATGTATACATTATTGCTGATTAAGTCATGATATGCCATGTTAATATATTACTGCTGATTTAGTCATGATATACCAAGTTTATATATTACTGCTGATTAATCATGAAATGACAAGTTTATACATTACTGCTGATTTAGTCATGATATGCCATGTTTCTATATTACTGCTGATTTTGCCATGATATGCCATGTTTATATATTACTGTTGATTTAGTCATGAAATGCCAAGTTTATATATTACTTCTGATTTAGTCAAGATATGCCAAGTTTATATATTACTGCTGACTTAGTCATAATATGCCATGTTAATATATTACTGCTGATTTAGTCATGATATACCAAGTTTATATATTACTGATGATTAATCATGATATGACAACTTTATACATTACTGCTGATTTAGTCATGATATGCCATGTTTCTATATTACTGATGATTTTGCCATGATATGCCATGTTAATATATTAATGCTGATTTAGTCATGATATACCAAGTGTCTTTATTACTGCTGATTAATCATGATATGCCAAGTTTATACATTACTGCTGATTTAGTCATGGTATGCCAAGTTTATATATTACTACGGATTTTGCCATGATATGACTAGTTTATACATTACTGCTGATTTAGTCTTGATATGCCAAGATTATACATTACTGGTGATTTAGTGATGATATGCCAAGTTTATACATTACTGTTGATGTATTCATGATTTGCCAAGTGTAAACATTTCTGCTGATTTAGTCATGATATGCCATGTTTAGATATTACTGCTTATTTTGCAATGATATGCCATGTTTATATATTACTTCTGATTTAGTCACGAGATGCAAAGATTATATATTACTGCTTATTTAGTCATGATATGCCAAGTTTATATATTAGTGTTGATTTAGCTATGAAATGCCAAGTTTATATATTAATGTGAATTTAGTAATGATATGACAAATGAATACATTATTGCTGATTTAGTCATGATATGCCATGTTTATATATTACTGCTGATTTTGCAATGATATGCAATGTTTATATATTACTTCTGATTTAGTCACGAGATGCCAAGTTTAAATATTACTGCTTATTTAGTCAAGATATGCCAAGTTTATATATTACTGCTGATTTAGTCATAATATACCAAGTTTAACATTACTGCTGATTTAGTCTTGATATGCCAAGATTATACAATACTGGTGATTTAGTCATGATATGCCAAGTTCATATATTACTGCAGATTTTGTAATGATATGCCAAATGTATACATTATTGCTGATTTAGTCATGAAATGCCATGTTTATATATTACTGCTGATTTTGCCATGATATGCCATGTTTATATATTAATTCTGATTTAGTCATGATCTGCCAAGTTTAAATATTACTGCTGATTTTGCCATGATATGCCGAATTTATACATTATTGCTGATTTAGTCATGAAATGCCAAGTTTATATAATACTGCTGATTTAGCCATGAAATTACAAGTTAATATATTACTGCTGATTTAGTCACGAGATGCCAAGTTTATATATTACTGCTTATTTAGTCATGATATGCCAAGTTTATATATTACTGGTGATTTAGCCATGAAATGCCAAGTTTATATATTAATGTGAATTTAGTAATGATATGCCAAATGTATACATTATTGCTGATTTAGTCATGATATGCCATGTTGATATATATGATTTAGTCATGATATGCCAAGTTTAAATATCACTGCTATTTTAGTCAGGATATGCCAAGTTTATACCATATTGCTGATTTAGTCTTGAAATGCCATGTTTATATATTACTGCAGTTTTTTCCATTATATGCCAAGTTTATATATTACTTCTGATTTAGTCATAATATGCCATGTTTAGATATTACTGCTTATTTTGCCATGATATGCCATGTTTATTTATTACTTCTGATTTAGTCACGAGATGCCAAGTTTATATATTACTGCTTATTTAGTCATGATATGCCAAGTTTATATATTACTGTTTATTTAGAAATGAAATGCCAAGTTTATATATTAACCCCTTAGTGACATGACTTTTTTGGCTTGTCCGACGCTTGGTGACATGGGCTGTTTTAACATTTCTGAGCAGTTTGTGTTTTGCTGTAATTTATTTCTGTCTCATTTAGTGTACCCGCACAAACTATATATCGTTTTTATCGTCATAAGAAGGGCTTTCTTTTGATACCATTATTTTGATAATAGCATATAATTTGATGTAAAAAAAATAATAAAATATGGCAAAAAAATTGAAAAAATTATTTTTTTATGACTTTTATTTGAAAAATCGTATACTCATGTACAAGAGACAACAAAAAAACACTGCTAAAAAGTTTCTAATATATGTCCTGAGTTCAGAAATAGCCCATGTTTTTATGTTTTTGTGCTTTTTTATTCATGTTACAGGGCCAGAACTATAAGTGGTGCAAAGCTATTTTAAAATCCTTTCTTTCAAAATTAGCGATAGTGACATTGTAACACTGATTTCTGTACTAAATCCATGAATGACCCCCAACATGTACATATTTTTGAAACTCAGGGCATTTAACTTGGGGTATTTTGACACATTTCATGTAGCCATTTTACCACCAATCTATGCCAAAGTTTGCAGCAAAAAATCTTTTTTTTTAAATTTTTCACATATATTGCAATTTAGGTAAACATTACCTTAAAATGTGAAGGGGTATTTCCAAATAACACCTCAATATGTGTTCAGCAACATCTCCTGAGTACAGGGATACCACCCATGCATAGGTTTGTTGGTTTGTTTTGGGGCTAAAAGGCCACATTTAGGGGGTGCGCATTTTGGTTTTCCAACTTGGAATTCTGACATGCAGAAAACTTGTGCCCATGTCCCATTTGGGACATTTTTGAAGCCAGAAAGTGTATTCTACCCCACAAAACCATATATTTTTTTAAACTAGACACCCTAGGGTATTTCAAATGGTAGTATTTTAACACTTTCCATGCACTAATTATACTACCAGCCTATGTCAATGTTTTGGGTAGTAATTTTTTTTCAAATACATTGTACTTTGGGCATGAATTCACAGATCCTGTTATATGTCAGTGCCAAACAACACCTCAATATGTGTTCAGCAACATCTCCTGAGTACAGGGATACCACCCATGTATAGGTTGGTTAGGTTATTTGGGGGTTAAAAGGCCACATTTGAGAGGTGCGCTTTTTGGTTTTCCAACTTGGAATTCTGACGTGCAGAAAACCTGCGCCCATGTCCCATTTGGGACATTTTTGAAGCCAAAAAGTGTATTCTATCCCACAAAACCATATATTTTTGAAAACTAGACACCCTAGGGTATTTCAAATGGTAGTATTTTAACACTTTCCATGCACTAATTATACTACCAGCCTATGTCAATGTTATGGATAGTAATTTTTTTTCACATACATAGTACTTTGGGCATGAATTCACAGATCCTGTTATATGTCAGTGCCAAACAACACCTCAATATGTGTTCAGCAACATCTCCTGAGTACAGGGATACCACCCATGTATAGGTTGGTTAGGTTATTTGGGGGTTAAAAGGCCACATTTGAGAGGTGCACTTTTTGGTTTTCCAACTTGGAATTCTGACGTGCAGAAAACCTGCGCCCATGTCCCATTTGGGACATTTTTGAAGCCAAAAAGTGTATTCTACCCCACAAAACCATATATTTTTGAAAACTAGACACCCTAGGGTATTTCAAATGGTAGTATTTTAACACTTTTCATGCACTAATTCTACCACCAGCCTATGTCAATGTTATGGATAGTAATTTGTTTTTCACATTCATTGTACATCGGGCATGAATTCACAGATCCTATTATGTGTCAGTGCCAAACAACAACTTAATATGTGTTCAGCAACATCTCCTGAGTACAGGGATACCACCCATGTGTAGGTTAGTTAGATTATTTGGGGGCTAAAAGGCCACGTTTAGGGGGGGGTGCATTTCCAACTTGGAATTTTGACATGTAGTCAGCCTGCGCCCATTTTCCATTTGGGACACTTTTGAAGCCTGTCAAAGTATTTTACCCCATAAAACCATATATTTTGGAAAACTAGACATCCTAGGGTATTTAAAATTGTGGTATTTTAACACTTTCCAAGTGCTAATTCTACCACCAACCTATGTCAAAGGGATGGGATGTCATTTTTTCCCCACACACATTGTAGTTCAGGCAGGAATTTTCAGATTCTGGTATTTGCCACTGCCAACCAACACCTCAATATGTGTTCATCAACATCTCCTGAGTACAGGGATACCCCCCATGCATAGGTTTGTTGGTTTGTATTGGGTCTAAAATTCCACATTTAGGGGGTGCGCAATTCCAACCTGGAATTTTGACATGTAGTCAGCCTGCGCCCATGTTCCATTTGGAACATTTTTGAAGCCGTCCAATGAATTTTACCCCATCAAACCATATATTTTTGGAAAATAGACATCCTAAGGTATTTCAAATGGTGGTATTTTAATACTGTATAGGTACTAATTCTACCACCAGCCTTTGTAAAAGTTTGTGGTAGTACTTTTTTGGGAGTTTTTTTTCCACATGCATTGTACTTCAGGCATGAATTCATAGATTCTGGTATATGTCACTGCCAAACAACAACCCAATATGTGTTCAGCAACATCTCCCAAGTACAGGGATAGCACCCATGCATAGGTTTGTTGGTTTGTTTTTGGCTAAAAGGCAACATTTGGGAGATGCGCATCTCAAAATTCCAACTTGGAATTTTGACATGTAGTCAACCTGCGTCCGTGTCCTTTATGGGATATATCTTTGAAGCCAGCCAATGAAATTTACCCCCACCAAACCATATATTTTTTTATCGGTAGACCCCCATCACTACTTGTGGCAAGGGCTCAGCAGCCACCGATACATCGCTAGATGATGTATCAGAAAGCTGAATAGGGTCAAAATCGAACCCTGAGTCCGCGGCCTCAGAATCAGTGCATAAGCAGTGATCTCGAGCAAAGAAGGGGTTAATAGCTCTTAGAAGAGCCTATCTAGTACTGTAATACATTACAGTACAAAGAAATTAATCCATAAAACAGTGCAGACAGCAAAACATACTGTTGCTGTGCAAGATTACTGCTTACACAGTGATGAATGGCAGGGAAGGGGTTAATACACAGTGAAAGACTTTCATAAAACCTGCCAATTTTATAAAATGTTATTTTATATCACTAATACTGATCTGTCTCTTTCCGTCACAAAAATGTAAGTGAGGAGAGGGAGGCAGATCAATATTTGTGAATATTGATCCGATTAATTTTGATCTGACCAGCTTAATTGAGAAATCACCAAACCGCCTTTGCCACTAATTCGCTGTTACTGATCGCTATGCGCTCAGGCAGCTTAAAAAAAAATTCTCAAATATTTTTACTTTACATGTAATCCCCTAGCGGGTATGTGTAAAAAAAAAAATAAAAAAAAAATATGCAGACAGATAAAAATTGCTTTGGCGTCAATATCATTGCGTAAGCAGTGATCGACGGCAAATAAGGGGTTAATAACTCTTAGAAGAGCCTTTTTAGTACTGTAATAAATTACAGTACAAAAAAAATTAACCCCTAAAAAATGCACAAACAGCAAAAATAAATGCGCTGATGTGCACGATCACTGCTTATGCAAGATCAGTGGCAGGGAAGGGGTTAAACACAGGGAATTGCTTTAATAAAATTTTTTTTATTGTTTTATTATTTGTGTGTTGTGTATTTATTGTTTTTTTTTAACTTTTACTTACTTTTATAACTTTGATCTGTCTCTCCCTCACTAAAAAAAATGTGAGAAGAGGTAGACAGATCATAACTGGTCAGATCAATATAGAGTTAATATTGATCTGACCAGTCAGTGGGGATGTTCAGGAGAGCATCCCCACTGCCTGTCAGTGTGCCTGGCAGTCACTGATTGCCTCTGTGAAGAGGCAATCGTGTGACAGCCAGAGAGCACAGGAAGCAGGTACTTCCTGCCTCCTGTGCTCTTGCCCTTAGAAGGGCAGCGCCATCTTGGTCACTTAGTGACCAAGATCGTGCATTTTTTTTTTGTGTTTCTGATTGCCTCGACTTGCGAGGCAATCAGAAACACTTTCTGAGCATAGGAAGCGAAAGATTCGCTTCCTATGCTCATTTTTTAAATGCCCGTGTTTTAAAGGCTCTGTGCCTTTAAAACCGGCATTTCGATCGCTCTCTGGAGCGATCGAAATGCCGACGGGCATTTTTTTTAGCATTGTACGATGCTTCCACACGGAAGCATCGTTACAATGCCGCTTGAGCACTGAAAGCGGAAAAACTCCGCTTTCAGCGCTCGTTTTGACACAGGACGGACTAGGTCCGTCCTGTGTCACTAACGCCTCGGCACACAGGACGGACCTAGTCCGTCCTGTGTCGCCAAGGGGTTAATGCGAATTTAGTAATGATATGCCAAATGTATACATTATTGCAGATTTAGTCATGATATCCCATGTTTATATATTACTGCTGATTTTGCAATGATATGCCATGTTTATATATTACTTCTGATTTAGTTATGATATGCCATGTTTATATATTACTGCTGATTTTGCCATTATATGCCAAGTTTATATATTACTGTTGATTTAGTCTTGATATGCCATGTTTATATATTACTGCTGATTTTGCAATGATATGCCATGTTGATATATTACTTCTGATTTAGTCACGATATCCAAATTTATACATTATTGCTGATTTAGTCATGAAATGCCAAGTTTATATATTACTGCTGATTTAGCCATGAAATTACAAGTTAATATATTACTGCTGATTTTGTCATGATATGCCATGTTTATATATTACTGATGATTTAGTCATGATATGCCAAGTTTATATATTACTGTTGATTTAGTCATGAAATGCTAAGTTTATATATTATTCCGGATTTAGTAATGATATGCCAAATGTATACATTATTGCAGATTTAGTCATAATATGCCATGTTTATATATTACTGCTGATTTTGCGATGATATGCCATGTTTATATATTATTGATGATTTAGTCATGATATGCCATGTTTATATATTACTGCAGATTTTGCCATGATATGCCAAATTTATACATTATTGCTGATTTAGTCATGATATGCCAAGTTTATATATTACTGCAGATTTAGTAATGATATGCCAAATGTATACAATATTGCTGATTTAGTCATGATATGCCATGTTAATATATTACTGCTGATTTAGTCATGATATACCAAGTTTATATATTACTGCTGATTAATCATGATATGCCAAGTTTATACATTACTGCTGATTTAGTCATGATATGCCATGTTTCTATATTACTGCTGATTTTGCCATGATATGCCATGTTTATATATTACTGTTGATTTAGTCATGAAATGCCAAGTTTATATATTACTGCAGATTTAGTAATGATATTCCAAATGTATACATTATTGCTGATTTAGTCATGATATGTCATGTTAATATATTACTGCTGATTTAGTCATGATATACCAAGTTTATATATTACTGATGATTAATCATGATATGCCAAGTTTATACATTACTGCTGATTTAGTCATGATATGCCAAGTTTCTATATTACTGATGATTTTGCCATGATATGCCATGTTAATATATTAATGCGGATTTAGTCATGATATACCAAGTTTCTTTATTACTGCTGATTAATCATGATATGCCAAGTTTATACATTACTGCTGATTTAGTCATGGTATGCCAAGTTTATATATTACTACGGATTTTGCCATGATATGACTAGTTTATACATTACTGCTGATTTAGTCATGATATGCCAAGATTATACATTACTGGTGATTTAGTCATGATATGCCAAGTTTATACATTACTGTTGATGTATTCATGATTTGCCAAGTGTAAACATTACTGCTGATTTAGTCATGATATGCCATGTTTAGATATTACTGCTTATTTTGCAATGATATGCCATGTTTATATATTACTTCTGATTTAGTCACGAGATGCAAAGATTATATATTACTGCTTATTTAGTCATGATATGCCAAGTTTATATATTAGTGTTGATTTAGCTATGAAATGCCAAGTTTATATATTAATGTGAATTTAGTAATGATATGACAAATGTATACATTATTGCTGATTTAGTCATGATATGCCATGTTTATATATTACTGCTGATTTTGCAATGATATGCCATGTTTATATATTACTTCTGATTTAGTTATGATATGTCATGTTTATATATTACTCCTGATTTTGCCATTATATGCTAAATTTATACATTATTGCTGATTTAGTCTTGAAATGCCATGTTTATATATTACTGCTGTTTTTTCCATGATATGCCAAGTTTATATATTAATTCTGATTTAGTCATGATATGCCATGTTTAGATATTACTGCTTATTTTGCCATGATATGCCATGTTTATATATTACTTCTGATTTAGTCACGAGATGCCAAGTTTATATATTACTGCTTATTTAGTCATGATATGCAAAGTGTATACATTATTGCTGATTTAGTCATGATATGCCATGTTTAGATATTACTGCTTTTTTTGCCATGATATGCCATGTTTATTTATTACTTCTGATTCAGTCACGAGATGCCAAGTTTATATATTACTGCTTATTTAGTCAAGGTATGCCAAGTTTATATATTACTGTTGATTTAGCCATGAAATGCCAAGTTTATATATTAATGCGAATTTAGTAATGATATGCCAAATGTATACATTATTGCTGATTTAGTCATGATATCCCATGTTTATATATTACTGCTGATTTTGCAATGATATGCCAAGTTTATATATTACTGCTTATTTAGTCATGATATGCCAAGTTTATATATTACTGTTGATTTAGCCATGAAATGCCAAGTTTATACATTACTGCATATTTAGTAATGATATGCCAAATGTATACATTATTGCTGATTTAGTCATGAGATGCCATGTTTATATATTACTGCTGATTTTGCAATGATATGCTATGTTTATATATTATTGCTGATTTAGTCATGATAATCCATGTTTATATATTACTGCTGATTTTGCCATGATATGCCAAATGTATACATTATTGCTGATTTAGTCATGATATGCCATGTTTCTAAATTACTGCTGATTTTGCCATGATATGCCATGTTAATATATTACTGCTGATTTAGTCATGATATACCAAGTTTTTATATATTACTGCTGATTAATCATGATATGCCAAATTTATACATTACAGCTGATTTAGTCATGATATGCCATGTTTCTATATTACTGCTGATTTTGCCATGATATGCCATGTTAATATATTAATGCTGATTTAGGCATGATATACCAAGTTTATATATTACTGCTGATTAATCATGATATGACAAGTTTATACATTACTGCTGATTTAGTCATGGTATGCCAAGTTTATATATTACTACGGATTTTTCCATGATATGACTAGTTTATACATAACTGCTGATTTAGTCTTGATATGCCAAGATTATACATTACTGGTGATTTAGTCATGATATGCCAAGTTTATACAATACTGTTGATGTATTCATGATTTGACAAATTTATACATTACTGCTGATTTAGTCATGCTATGCCAAGTTTATTTCTTACTTATGATTTAGTCACAATATGCCAAGTTTATATATTACTGCTGATTTGGTCATGATATGCCAAGTTTATATATTACTGTTGATTTAGTCATGAAATGCTAAGCTTATATATTATTCCGGATTTAGTAATGATATGCCAAATGTATACATTATTGATGATTTAGTCATAATATGCCATGTTTATATATTACTGCTGATTTTGCGATGATATGCCATGTTTATATATTATTGCTAATTTAGTCATGATATGCCATGTTTATATATTACTGCTGATTTTGCCATGATATGCCAAATTTATACATTATTGCTGATTTAGTCATGAAATGCCAAGTTTATATATTACTGCTGATTTAGCCATGAAATTACAAGTTAATATATTACTGCTGATTTTGCCATGATATGCCATGTTTATATATTACTGTTGATTTAGTCATGAAATGCCATGTTTATATATTACTGCTGATTTTGCCATGATATGCCAAATTTATACATTATTGCTGATTTAGTCATGAAATGCCAAGTTTATATATTACTGCTGATTTAGCCATGAAATTACAAGTTAATCTATTACTGCTGATTTTACAATGATATGCCATGTTTATATATTACTGTTTATTTAGTCATGAAATGCCATGTTTATATATTACTGCAGATTTAGTAATGATATACCAAGTTTATATATTACTGCTGATTAATCATGATATGCCAAGTTTATACATTACTGCTGATTTAGTCATGATATGCCATGTTTCTATATTACTGCTGATTTTGCCATGACATGCCATGTTAATATATTAATGCTGATTTAGTCATGATATACCAAGTTTATACATTACTATTGATGTATTCATGAGTTGCCAAGTTTATACATTACTGCTGATTTAGTCATGATATGCCATGTTTAGATATTACTGCTTATTTTGCCATGATATACCAAGTTTCTTTATTACTGCTGATTAATCATGATATGCCAAGTTTATACATTACTGCTGATTTAGTCATGGTATGCCAAGTTTATATATTACTACGGATTTTGCCATGATATGACTAGTTTATACATTACTGCTGATTTAGTCATGATATGCCAAGATTATATATTACTGCTTATTTAGTCATGATATGCCAAGTTTATATATTACTGTTGATTTAGCCATGAAATGCCAAGTTTATATATTAATGCGAATTTAGTAATGATATGCCAAATGTATACATTATTGCTGATTTAGTCATGATATGCCATGTTTATATATTACTGATGATTTAGTCATGATATGCCAAGTTTATATATTACTGTTGATTTAGTCATGAAATGCTAAGTTTATATATTATTCCGGATTTAGTAACGATATGCCAAATGTATACATTATTGCTGATTTAGTCATAATATGCCATGTTTATATATTACTGCTGATTTTGCAATGATATGCCATGTTTATATATTATTGCTGATTTAGTCATGATATGCCATGTTTATATATTAGCACTGATTTTGCCATGATATGCCAAATTTATACATTATTGCTGATTTAGTCATGAAATGCCAAGTTTATATATTACTGCTGATTTAGCCATGAAATTACAAGTTAATATATTACTGCTGATTTAGCCATGATATGCCATGTTTATATATTACTGCTGATTTTGTCATGATATGCCATGTGAATATATTACTGATGATTTAGTCATGATATGCCAAGTTTATATATTACTGTTGATTTAGTCATGAAATGCTAAGTTTATATATTATTCCGGATTTAGTAATGATATGCCAAATGTTTACATTATTGCTGATTTAGTCACAATATGCCATGTTTATATATTACTGCTGATTTTGCGATGATATGCCATGTTTATATATTATTGATGATTTAGTCATGATATGCCATGTTTATATATTACTGCTGATTTTGCCATGATATGCCAAATTTATACATTATTGCTGATTTAGTCATGAAATGCCAAGTTTATATATTACTGCTGAATTTGCAATGATATGCCATGTTTATAAATTACTGTTGATTTAGTCATGAAATGCCAAGTTTATATATTGCTGCAGATTTAGTAATGATATGCCAAATGTATACATTATTGCTGATTAAGTTATGATATGCCATGTTAATATATTACTGCTGATTTAGTCATGATATACCAAGTTTATATATTACTGCTGATTAATCATGAAATGACAAGTTTATACATTACTGCTGATTTAGTCATGATATGCCATGTTTCTATATTACTGCTGATTTTGCCATGATATGCCATGTTTATATATTACTGTTGATTTAGTCATGAAATGCCAAGTTTATATATTACTTCTGATTTAGTCAAGATATGCCAAGTTTATATATTACTGCTGACTTAGTCATAATATGCCATGTTAATATATTACTGCTGATTTAGTCATGATATACCAAGTTTATATATTACTGATGATTAATCATGATATGACAACTTTATACATTACTGCTGATTTAGTCATGATATGCCATGTTTCTATATTACTGATGATTTTGCCATGATATGCCATGTTAATATATTAATGCTGATTTAGTCATGATATACCAAGTGTCTTTATTACTGCTGATTAATCATGATATGCCAAGTTTATACATTACTGCTGATTTAGTCATGGTATGCCAAGTTTATATATTACTACGGATTTTGCCATGATATGACTAGTTTATACATTACTGCTGATTTAGTCTTGATATGCCAAGATTATACATTACTGGTGATTTAGTGATGATATGCCAAGTTTATACATTACTGTTGATGTATTCATGATTTGCCAAGTGTAAACATTTCTGCTGATTTAGTCATGATATGCCATGTTTAGATATTACTGCTTATTTTGCAATGATATGCCATGTTTATATATTACTTCTGATTTAGTCACGAGATGCAAAGATTATATATTACTGCTTATTTAGTCATGATATGCCAAGTTTATATATTAGTGTTGATTTAGCTATGAAATGCCAAGTTTATATATTAATGTGAATTTAGTAATGATATGACAAATGAATACATTATTGCTGATTTAGTCATGATATGCCATGTTTATATATTACTGCTGATTTTGCAATGATATGCAATGTTTATATATTACTTCTGATTTAGTCACGAGATGCCAAGTTTAAATATTACTGCTTATTTAGTCAAGATATGCCAAGTTTATATATTACTGCTGATTTAGTCATAATATACCAAGTTTAACATTACTGCTGATTTAGTCTTGATATGCCAAGATTATACAATACTGGTGATTTAGTCATGATATGCCAAGTTCATATATTACTGCAGATTTTGTAATGATATGCCAAATGTATACATTATTGCTGATTTAGTCATGAAATGCCATGTTTATATATTACTGCTGATTTTGCCATGATATGCCATGTTTATATATTAATTCTGATTTAGTCATGATCTGCCAAGTTTAAATATTACTGCTGATTTTGCCATGATATGCCGAATTTATACATTATTGCTGATTTAGTCATGAAATGCCAAGTTTATATAATACTGCTGATTTAGCCATGAAATTACAAGTTAATATATTACTGCTGATTTAGTCACAAGATGCCAAGTTTATATATTACTGCTTATTTAGTCATGATATGCCAAGTTTATATATTACTGGTGATTTAGCCATGAAATGCCAAGTTTATATATTAATGTGAATTTAGTAATGATATGCCAAATGTATACATTATTGCTGATTTAGTCATGATATGCCATGTTGATATATATGATTTAGTCATGATATGCCAAGTTTAAATATCACTGCTATTTTAGTCAGGATATGCCAAGTTTATACCATATTGCTGATTTAGTCTTGAAATGCCATGTTTATATATTACTGCAGTTTTTTCCATTATATGCCAAGTTTATATATTACTTCTGATTTAGTCATAATATGCCATGTTTAGATATTACTGCTTATTTTGCCATGATATGCCATGTTTATTTATTACTTCTGATTTAGTCACGAGATGCCAAGTTTATATATTACTGCTTATTTAGTCATGATATGCCAAGTTTATATATTACTGTTTATTTAGAAATGAAATGCCAAGTTTATATATTAACCCCTTAGTGACATGACTTTTTTGGCTTGTCCGACGCTTGGTGACATGGGCTGTTTTAACATTTCTGAGCAGTTTGTGTTTTGCTGTAATTTATTTCTGTCTCATTTAGTGTACCCGCACAAACTATATATCGTTTTTATCGTCATAAGAAGGGCTTTCTTTTGATACCATTATTTTGATAATAGCATATAATTTGATGTAAAAAAAATAATAAAATATGGCAAAAAAATTGAAAAAATTATTTTTTTATGACTTTTATTTGAAAAATCGTATACTCATGTACAAGAGACAACAAAAAAACACTGCTAAAAAGTTTCTAATATATGTCCTGAGTTCAGAAATAGCCCATGTTTTTATGTTTTTGTGCTTTTTTATTCATGTTACAGGGCCAGAACTATAAGTGGTGCAAAGCTATTTTAAAATCCTTTCTTTCAAAATTAGCGATAGTGACATTGTAACACTGATTTCTGTACTAAATCCATGAATGACCCCCAACATGTACATATTTTTGAAAACTAGACAACTCAGGGCATTTAACTTGGGGTATTTTGACACATTTCATGTAGCCATTTTACCACCAATCTATGCCAAAGTTTGCAGCAAAAAATCTTTTTTTTTTAATTTTTCACATATATTGCAATTTAGGTAAACATTACCTTAAAATGTGAAGGGGTATTTCCAAATAACACCTCAATATGTGTTCAGCAACATCTCCTGAGTACAGGGATACCACCCATGCATAGGTTTGTTGGTTTGTTTTGGGGCTAAAAGGCCACATTTAGGGGGTGCGCATTTTGGTTTTCCAACTTGGAATTCTGACATGCAGAAAACTTGTGCCCATGTCCCATTTGGGACATTTTTGAAGCCAGAAAGTGTATTCTACCCCACAAAACCATATATTTTTTTAAACTAGACACCCTAGGGTATTTCAAATGGTAGTATTTTAACACTTTCCATGCACTAATTATACTACCAGCCTATGTCAATGTTTTGGGTAGTAATTTTTTTTCAAATACATTGTACTTTGGGCATGAATTCACAGATCCTGTTATATGTCAGTGCCAAACAACACCTCAATATGTGTTCAGCAACATCTCCTGAGTACAGGGATACCACCCATGTATAGGTTGGTTAGGTTATTTGGGGGTTAAAAGGCCACATTTGAGAGGTGCGCTTTTTGGTTTTCCAACTTGGAATTCTGACGTGCAGAAAACCTGCGCCCATGTCCCATTTGGGACATTTTTGAAGCCAAAAAGTGTATTCTATCCCACAAAACCATATATTTTTGAAAACTAGACACCCTAGGGTATTTCAAATGGTAGTATTTTAACACTTTCCATGCACTAATTATACTACCAGCCTATGTCAATGTTATGGATAGTAATTGTTTTTCACATACATAGTACTTTGGGCATGAATTCACAGATCCTGTTATATGTCAGTGCCAAACAACACCTCAATATGTGTTCAGCAACATCTCCTGAGTACAGGGATACCACCCATGTATAGGTTGGTTAGGTTATTTGGGGGTTAAAAGGCCACATTTGAGAGGTGCACTTTTTGGTTTTCCAACTTGGAATTCTGACGTGCAGAAAACCTGCGCCCATGTCCCATTTGGGACATTTTTGAAGCCAAAAAGTGTATTCTACCCCACAAAACCATATATTTTTGAAAACTAGACACCCTAGGGTATTTCAAATGGTAGTATTTTAACACTTTTCATGCACTAATTCTACCACCAGCCTATGTCAATGTTATGGATAGTAATTTGTTTTTCACATTCATTGTACATCGGGCATGAATTCACAGATCCTATTATGTGTCAGTGCCAAACAACAACTTAATATGTGTTCAGCAACATCTCCTGAGTACAGGGATACCACCCATGTGTAGGTTAGTTAGATTATTTGGGGGCTAAAAGGCCACGTTTAGGGGGGGGTGCATTTCCAACTTGGAATTTTGACATGTAGTCAGCCTGCGCCCATTTTCCATTTGGGACACTTTTGAAGCCTGTCAAAGTATTTTACCCCATAAAACCATATATTTTGGAAAACTAGACATCCTAGGGTATTTAAAATTGTGGTATTTTAACACTTTCCAAGTGCTAATTCTACCACCAACCTATGTCAAAGGGATGGGATGTCATTTTTTCCCCACACACATTGTAGTTCAGGCAGGAATTTTCAGATTCTGGTATTTGCCACTGCCAACCAACACCTCAATATGTGTTCATCAACATCTCCTGAGTACAGGGATACCCCCCATGCATAGGTTTGTTGGTTTGTATTGGGTCTAAAATTCCACATTTAGGGGGTGCGCAATTCCAACCTGGAATTTTGACATGTAGTCAGCCTGCGCCCATGTTCCATTTGGAACATTTTTGAAGCCGTCCAATGAATTTTACCCCATCAAACCATATATTTTTGGAAAATAGACATCCTAAGGTATTTCAAATGGTGGTATTTTAATACTGTATAGGTACTAATTCTACCACCAGCCTTTGTAAAAGTTTGTGGTAGTACTTTTTTGGGAGTTTTTTTTCCACATGCATTGTACTTCAGGCATGAATTCATAGATTCTGGTATATGTCACTGCCAAACAACAACCCAATATGTGTTCAGCAACATCTCCCAAGTACAGGGATAGCACCCATGCATAGGTTTGTTGGTTTGTTTTTGGCTAAAAGGCAACATTTGGGAGATGCGCATCTCAAAATTCCAACTTGGAATTTTGACATGTAGTCAACCTGCGTCCGTGTCCTTTATGGGATATATCTTTGAAGCCAGCCAATGAAATTTACCCCCACCAAACCATATATTTTTTTATCGGTAGACCCCCATCACTACTTGTGGCAAGGGCTCAGCAGCCACCGATACATCGCTAGATGATGTATCAGAAAGCTGAATAGGGTCAAAATCGAACCCTGAGTCCGCGGCCTCAGAATCAGTGCATAAGCAGTGATCTCGAGCAAAGAAGGGGTTAATAGCTCTTAGAAGAGCCTATCTAGTACTGTAATACATTACAGTACAAAGAAATTAATCCATAAAACAGTGCAGACAGCAAAACATACTGTTGCTGTGCAAGATTACTGCTTACACAGTGATGAATGGCAGGGAAGGGGTTAATACACAGTGAAAGACTTTCATAAAACCTGCCAATTTTATAAAATGTTATTTTATATCACTAATACTGATCTGTCTCTTTCCGTCACAAAAATGTAAGTGAGGAGAGGGAGGCAGATCAATATTTGTGAATATTGATCCGATTAATTTTGATCTGACCAGCTTAATTGAGAAATCACCAAACCGCCTTTGCCACTAATTCGCTGTTACTGATCGCTATGCGCTCAGGCAGCTTAAAAAAAAATTCTCAAATATTTTTACTTTACATGTAATCCCCTAGCGGGTATGTGTAAAAAAAAAAATAAAAAAAAAATATGCAGACAGATAAAAATTGCTTTGGCGTCAATATCATTGCGTAAGCAGTGATCGACGGCAAATAAGGGGTTAATAACTCTTAGAAGAGCCTTTTTAGTACTGTAATAAATTACAGTACAAAAAAAATTAACCCCTAAAAAATGCACAAACAGCAAAAATAAATGCGCTGATGTGCACGATCACTGCTTATGCAAGATCAGTGGCAGGGAAGGGGTTAAACACAGGGAATTGCTTTAATAAAAATTTTTTTATTGTTTTATTATTTGTGTGTTGTGTATTTATTGTTTTTTTTTAACTTTTACTTACTTTTATAACTTTGATCTGTCTCTCCCTCACTAAAAAAAATGTGAGAAGAGGTAGACAGATCATAACTGGTCAGATCAATATAGAGTTAATATTGATCTGACCAGTCAGTGGGGATGTTCAGGAGAGCATCCCCACTGCCTGTCAGTGTGCCTGGCAGTCACTGATTGCCTCTGTGAAGAGGCAATCGTGTGACAGCCAGAGAGCACAGGAAGCAGGTACTTCCTGCCTCCTGTGCTCTTGCCCTTAGAAGGGCAGCGCCATCTTGGTCACTTAGTGACCAAGATCGTGCATTTTTTTTTTGTGTTTCTGATTGCCTCGACTTGCGAGGCAATCAGAAACACTTTCTGAGCATAGGAAGCGAAAGATTCGCTTCCTATGCTCATTTTTTAAATGCCCGTGTTTTAAAGGCTCTGTGCCTTTAAAACCGGCATTTCGATCGCTCTCTGGAGCGATCGAAATGCCGACGGGCATTTTTTTTAGCATTGTACGATGCTTCCACACGGAAGCATCGTTACAATGCCGCTTGAGCACTGAAAGCGGAAAAACTCCGCTTTCAGCGCTCGTTTTGACACAGGACGGACTAGGTCCGTCCTGTGTCACTAACGCCTCGGCACACAGGACGGACCTAGTCCGTCCTGTGTCGCCAAGGGGTTAATGCGAATTTAGTAATGATATGCCAAATGTATACATTATTGCAGATTTAGTCATGATATCCCATGTTTATATATTACTGCTGATTTTGCAATGATATGCCATGTTTATATATTACTTCTGATTTAGTTATGATATGCCATGTTTATATATTACTGCTGATTTTGCCATTATATGCCAAGTTTATATATTACTGTTGATTTAGTCATGAAATGCCATGTTTATATATTACTGCTGATTTTGCCATGATATGCCATGTTGATATATTACTTCTGATTTAGTCACGATATCCAAGTTTATATATTACTGCTGACTTAGTCATAATATGCCAAGTTTATATATTACTGTTGATTTAGTCTTGATATGCCATGTTTATATATTACTGCTGATTTTGCAATGATATGCCATGTTTATATATTACTTCTGATTTAGTTATGATATGTCATGTTTATATATTACTGCTGATTTTTCCATTATATGCCAAGTTTATATATTACTTCTGATTTAGTCAAGATATGCCAAGTTTATATATTACTGCTGACTTAGTCATAATATGCCAAGTTTAAATATTACTGTTGATTTTGTCATGAAATGTAATGTTTATATATTAATGCTGGTTTCGTCATGATATGCCATGTTGATATATTACTTCTGATTTAGTCATGATATCCCAAGTTTAAATATCACTGCTGTTTTAGTCAGGATATGCCAAGTTTATACAATATTGCTGATTTAGTCTTGAAATGCCATGTTTATATATTACTGCAGTTTTTTCCATTATATGCCAAGTTTATATATTACTTCTGATTTAGTCATAATATGCCATGTTTAGATATTACTGCTTATTTTGCCATGATATGCCATGTTTATTTATTACTTCTGATTTAGTCACGAGATGCCAAGTTTATATATTACTGCTTATTTAGTCATGATATGCCAAGTTTATATATTACTGTTTATTTAGAAATGAAATGCCAAGTTTATATATTAATGCGAATTTAGTAATGATATGCCAAATGTATACATTATTGCTGATTTAGTCATGATATCCCATGTTTATATATTATGCTGATTTTGCAATGATATGCCATGTTTATATAATACTTCTGATTTAGTTATGATATGCCATGTTTATATATTACTGCTGATTTTGCCATTATATGCCAAGTTTATATATTACTGTTGATTTAGTCATGAAATGCCATGTTTATATATTACTTCTGATTTAGTCACGATATGCCAAGTTTATACATTACTGCTGATTTAGTCATGAAATGCCATGTTTATATATTACTGCTGATTTTGCCATTATATGCCAAGTTTATATATTACTTCTGATTTAGTCACGATATGCCAAGTTTAAATATTACTGCTGACTTAGTCATAATATGCCAAGTTTATATATTACTTCTGATTTAGTCATAATATGCCATGTTTAGATATTACTGCTTATTTTGCCATGATATGCCATGTTTATTTATTACTTCTGATTTAGTCACGAGATGCCAAGTTTATATATTACTGCTTATTTAGTCATGATATGCCAAGTTTATATATTACTGTTTATTTAGAAATGAAATGCCAAGTTTATATATTAATGCGAATTTAGTAATGATATGCCAAATGTATACATTATTGCTGATTTAGTCATGATATCCCATGTTTATATATTATGCTGATTTTGCAATGATATGCCATGTTTATATAATACTTCTGATTTAGTTATGATATGCCATGTTTATATATTACTGCTGATTTTGCCATTATATGCCAAGTTTATATATTACTGTTGATTTAGTCATGAAATGCCATGTTTATATATTACTTCTGATTTAGTCACGATATGCCAAGTTTATACATTACTGCTGATTTAGTCATGAAATGCCATGTTTATATATTACTGCTGATTTTGCCATTATATGCCAAGTTTATATATTACTTCTGATTTAGTCACGATATGCCAAGTTTAAATATTACTGCTGACTTAGTCATAATATGCCAAGTTTATATATTACTTCTGATTTAGTCATAATATGCCATGTTTAGATATTACTGCTTATTTTGCCATGATATGCCATGTTTATTTATTACTTCTGATTTAGTCACGAGATGCCAAGTTTATATATTACTGCTTATTTAGTCATGATATGCCAAGTTTATATATTACTGTTTATTTAGAAATGAAATGCCAAGTTTATATATTAATGCGAATTTAGTAATGATATGCCAAATGTATACATTATTGCTGATTTAGTCATGATATCCCATGTTTATATATTATGCTGATTTTGCAATGATATGCCATGTTTATATAATACTTCTGATTTAGTTATGATATGCCATGTTTATATATTACTGCTGATTTTGCCATTATATGCCAAGTTTATATATTACTGTTGATTTAGTCATGAAATGCCATGTTTATATATTACTGCTGATTTTGCCATGATATGCCATGTTGATATATTATTTCTGATTTAGTCACGATATGCCAAGTTTATACATTACTGCTGATTTAGTCATGAAATGCCATGTTTATATATTACTGCTGATTTTGCCATTATATGCCAAGTTTATATATTACTTCTGATTTAGTCACGATATGCCAAGTTTAAATATTACTGCTGACTTAGTCATAATATGCCAAGTTTATATATTACTGTTGATTTAGTCTTGAAATGCCATGTTTATATATTACTGCTGTTTTTTCCATTATATGCCAAGTTTATATATTACTTCTGATTTAGTCATAATATGCCAAGTTTATATATTACTGTTGATTTAGTCTTGATATGCCATGTTTATATATTACTGCTGATTTTGCAATGATATGCCATGTTTATATATTACTTCTGATTTAGTTATGATATGTCATGTTTATATATTACTGCTGATTTTTCCATTATATGCCAAGTTTATATATTACTGTTGATTTAGTCTTGATATGCCATGTTTATATATTACTGCTGATTTTGCAATGATATGCCATGTTTATATATTACTTCTGATTTGGTTATGATATGTCATGTTTATATATTACTGCTGATTTTTCCATTATATGCCAAGTTTATATATTACTTCTGATTTAGTCAAGATATGCCAAGTTTATATATTACTGCTGACTTAGTCATAATATGCCAAGTTTAAATATTACTGTTGATTTTGTCATGACATGTAATGTTTATATATTACTGCTGGTTTCGTTATGATATGCCATGTTGATATATTACTTCTGATTTAGTCATGATATGCCAAGTTTAAATATCACTGCTGTTTTAGTCAGGATATGCCAAGTTTATACAATATTGCTGATTTAGTCTTGAAATGCCATGTTTATATATTACTGCAGTTTTTTCCATTATATGCCAAGTTTATATATTACTTCTGATTTAGTCATAATATGCCATGTTTAGATATTACTGCTGATTTAGTCATGAAATGCCAAGTTCATATTATACTCCGGATTTAGTAATGATATGCCAAATGTATACATTATTGCTGATTTAGTCATGATATGCCATGTTGATATATTACTGCTGATTTTGCCATGATATGCCATGTTTATATATTACTTCTGATTTAGTTACGAGATGCCAAGTTTAAATATTACTGCTGACTTAGTCATAATATGCCAAGTTTATATATTAATGGTGATTTAGTCTTGAAATGCCATGTTTATATATTAATGCTGTTTTTTCCATTATGTGCCAAGTTTATATATTACTTCTGATTTAGTCATGATATGCCAAGTTTATATATTACTGCTGATTTAGTCATGAAATGCCAAGTTCATATTATACTCCGGATTTAGTAATGATATGCCAAATGTATACATTATTGCTGATTTAGTCATTATATGCCATGTTTATATATTACTGCTGATTTAGTTATGATATGCCATGTTTATATATTACTGCTGATTTTGCCATTATATGCCACGTTTATATATTACTTCAGATTTAGTCACGAGATGCCAAGTTTATATATTACTGCTTATTTAGTCATGATATGCCAAGTTTATATATTACTGTTGATTTAGCCATGAAATGCCAAGTTTATATATTACTGCGGATTTAGTAATGATATGCCAAATGTATACATTATTGCTGATTTAGTCATGATATGCCATGTTTATATATTACTGCTGATTTTGCAATGATATGCCATGTTTATATATTACTGCTGATTTTGACATGATATGCCAAATTTATACATTATTGCTGATTTAGTCATGATATGCCAAATGTATACATTATTGCTGATTTAGTAATGAAATGCCAAGTTTATATATTACTGCTGATTTTGTCATGATATGCCAAGTTTATATATTACTGCTGATTTCGTCATGCTATGCCAATTTTATATATTACTGCTGATTAATCATGATATGCCAAGTTTATACATTACTGCTGATTTAGTCATGGTATGCCAAGTTTATATATTACTATGGATTTTGCCATAATATGAGTAGTTTATACATTTCTGCTGATTTAGTCTTGATATGCCAAGATTATACATTACTGGTGATTTGGTCATGATATGCCGGGTTTATACATTACTGTTGATGTATTCATGATTTGCCAAGTTTATACATTACTGCTGATTTAGTCATGATATGCCAAGTTTATATATTACTTCTGATTTTGACATGATGGGCCAAGTTTATATATTTCTGTTTATTTGCTCATGAAATACCAAGTTCATATATTACTGCAGATTTTGTAATCATATGCCAAATGAATACATTATTGCTGATTTAGTCATGAAATGCCATGTTTATATATTACTGCTGATTTTGCCATGATGTGCCATGTTTATATATATCTTCTGATTTAGTCGCGATATGCCAAGTTTATATATTACTGCTGTTTTAGTCCGGATATGCCAAGTTTAAACAATATTGCTGATTTAGTCTTGAAATGCCATGTTTATATATTAATGCTGTTTTTTCCATTATATGCCAAGTTTATCTATTACTTCTGATTTAGTCATGATATGCCAAGTTTATATATTACTGTTGATTTAGTCATGAAATGCCAAGTTCATATATTACTGCGGATTTAGTAATGATATGCCAAATGTATACATTATTGCTGATTTAGTCATGATATGCCATGTTTATATATTACTGCTGATTTTGCAATGATATGCCATGTTTATATATTACTGCTGATTTTGCCATGATATGCCAAATTTATACATTATTGCTGATTTAGTCATGATATGCCAAATGTATACATTATTGCTGATTTAGTAATGAAATGCCAAGTTTATATATTACTGCTGATTTTGTCATGATATGCCAAGTTTATATATTACTGCTGATTTCGTCATGCTATGCCAATTTTATATATTACTGCTGATTAATCATGATATGCCTAGTTTATACATTACTGCTGATTTAGTCATGGTATGCCAAGTTTATATATTACTATGGATTTTGCCATAATATGAGTAGTTTATACATTTCTGCTGATTTAGTCTTGATATGCCAAGATTATACATTACTGGTGATTTGGTCATGATATGCCGGGTTTATACATTACTGTTGATGTATTCATGATTTGCCAAGTTTATACATTACTGCTGATTTAGTCATGATATGCCAAGTTTATATATTACTTCTGATTTTGACATGATGGGCCAAGTTTATATATTTCTGTTTATTTGCTCATGAAATACCAAGTTCATATATTACTGCAGATTTTGTAATCATATGCCAAATGAATACATTATTGCTGATTTAGTCATGAAATGCCATGTTTATATATTACTGCTGATTTTGCCATGATGTGCCATGTTTATATATATCTTCTGATTTAGTCGCGATACGCCAAGTTTATATATTACTGCTGTTTTAGTCCGGATATGCCAAGTTTAAACAATATTGCTGATTTAGTCTTGAAATGCCATGTTTATATATTAATGCTGTTTTTTCCATTATATGCCAAGTTTATATATTACTTCTGATTTAGTCATGATATGCCAAGTTTATATATTACTGTTGATTTAGTCATGAAATGCCAAGTTCATATATTACTGCGGATTTAGTAATGATTTGCCAAATGTAGACATTATTGCTGATTAAGTCATGATATGCCATGTTTATATATTACTGCTGATTTTGCCATGATATGCCATGTGTATATATTATTTCTGATTTAGTCACGATATGCCAAGTTTATATATTATGATATGCCAAGTTTTTATATTACTGCTGATTTAGTCATTATGTGCCAAGATTATATATTATTGTTGATTTAGTCATGAAATGCCAAGTTTATATATTACTGCTGATTTATTCATGATATGCCAATTTTATATATTACTGCTGATTTAGTCATGAAATGCCAAGTTTTATATTACTGCGGATTTAGTAATGATATGCCAAGTTTATATATTACTGCTTATTATTACGACTGTTAGGGAACTTGATAGAGACCTAGATGCAGACACAATCAATTTAATGAAGTGCAATACACTGAGGGTACGAACCTAGTTTGTAATATAGAGTAACACAGGAACACATAAAAGTTTGTAATCCAGCAGGAATGTGATAAGCTTGACGCCACGGGTAATGGCTATAATCCAGCAGGGAGAGGGTTAAAACGGATAAGCACAAACAGTACTGTAATCCAGCAGGTAGATGGTTAAAGCATATAAGTTTAAACAGCATCTGTAATCCAGCAGGTAGATGGTTAAAGCATATAGGCATAAACAGCAACTGTAATCCAGCAGGTGGATGGTTAAAGCATATACGCGTAAACAGCAACTGTAATCCAGCAGGTAGATGGTCAAAGCATATAAGCATAAACAGTACTGTAATCCAGCAGTTAAATGGTTAAAGCATATAGAATGGTCGAAGTACAAACCGGGTTCAGGCAGATAGAATGGTAATAGGACAGTCCAGGATCAAGGGCACAGGCCAGTAGCGTAGTCAGGATACAATCCAGGGTCAAGATCAATCAAAAAAGTCGAATGGAGCAATACGCTGAGCAAGGAACACGAGAATCACCAAGCAAGGATTGCAATGTGATTCTCCATTTTGAATCCTACCGCGTCTGACGTGCACGCGACGGTTGTGATTTCATCTGGGACGCGCCTCCGTTTTCATTGGCAGCAGTGTAATTCCAGGTAAGTAGAACGGGGTATTCGGGGGATCTACTTCGTGGTAGATCCTGACAGTTCCCCCGCCCAAGACGAGACCTCCAGGCTCGCCAACGACCAGGGCGATCAGGGTGCAACTCATGAAAGGTACGAACCAAGTCAGCTGCATGTACCATCCTTGCCGGCTCCCAGGATCTGTCACTTGGGCATAACCCTTCCAAAGGATGAGATATTGGAGTTGACCCCGATGCAATCTGGAGTAGAGAACCTCCTCAACCTCGTATTCTTCAATGCCGTCGACTAGAACGGGTCCCGGAGGAGGAACGTGTCTCCCAGGAAATGTACTGTCCACCCAAGGTTTAAGCAAAGAGACATGGAAAACTGGATGAATTTTTATAGAAGAAGGGAGTCTTACGACTACGGGTGAGATCACTTCTGAAACGGAAAAAGGACCAAAGAACTTGGGACCAAATTTCTTTGTTGGACATGAAAGCTTCAGATGTCTTGTAGAGAGCCAAACTCTATCACCCACCTTGTAGAGTGGAGGCAAGGACCTGTGGCGATCAGCGAACATCTGTCACATCAGTGCCGTCGCGCTGCAGGACATGTCCTGCTTACCTTAGCCGCCGCTTGACATGCGCTTCTTCTGCGCGTGTAATACTTACCACAAGGCCCTGTCCCGGATCCGCTGCTATGATTCCAGAAAATGTACGCGTGCGCTTACGCAGTGCAGCGCATACTCCTCCACACTATACGCTTCCTTAGAATTAGATATTGCCATAAGAAGTCCCTTCCACACGCGGTGCCATCTTGGTTTTTATGCAACTTCCTAGTTTGCTTTCAAAACTTATTTTCATCCCAGAGCGGAGATATTTAAAGGCTCAGTCTGCATTCAACCTTTGCCTGTGATAGTGCCTTGAGCCTTTACTAGCGTTTTTGTACTTCCTATTCAATATCACTGTTGCCGAACTTTGCTACCTGACCTTGCATGTTTGCCGCCTTTCCTGACCTGTTGCCTGTTTTGACTTCGCCTGAACTCTGCCAGCCTCGACTTATCGCCTGCCTGACTACTCTTTTGCCTGTGTCCCTGTTACCTTCGCCTCGGTCCTGTTGCAGCTTCCAGTCCTGTTACCTCCGCCTCCGTCCTGTTTCAGCATCCTATCCTGCACCTCCGCTTCGGTCCTGTTACAGCTTCCAGTCCAGTACCTTAGTTTCAGCTTCGATACTCTGGTAGTAGTACAGAGTGCAAAAGACCAGGGGGAACGAAACATGAGGCTCAATCATAAGGTGGACTTCCTTCAGGCGGAAGAATTCTGTTCTATTAACGGGGTTTGTTGCACTAAACTCTATCTCTCTGCAAAGCGGTTCCAACCTCGCTCCTGAACGTGACAGTTATCACAGGCCATACTATGGAACCCGCAGATTTAGCCCGAGTGTCTTCTAGACAAGACCATCAGCACCAGATCTTGGCTTCCCATGCATCACAGCTCCCGAGTCTTGATCAGAAACTAGACACCGTCACTGAATTACTAAGACCTCTGACGACTGCCCCTCCAGCAGCAGCCCATTCGGTACCAGCTCCAGAACCATCTGACTTAGGTGCCCATGGAGCTGCTAAACCTCCAAAAATGCCGGTCCCAGATAAATATGCAGGAGCTCCCAAGGAATGTAGAGGGTTTCTCAATCAATGCCTCCTACACTTTCGGACTCAACCTCAGACCTTTGCCTCAAACTCATCTCGGGTGGCCTTCATTATTAATTTACTTAGGGGCGAAGCTCTGGCCTGGGCCTCTCCATTACTCGAAAGAAACTCCCCACTCCTGGATAATGCTGAATCTTTCATTTCAGCATTTCGTGCTGTCTTCGATGCACCCGGTAGACGAGAATCCTCTGAATCTAGTCTCATGGAATTAACCCAGGGTAGGAAGACGGTAGCTCAGTATGCTATAGAATTCAGGACTCTTGCTTATGAGACCGACTGGAACGCAAGTGCACTCAGAGCGGCCTTCAGAAGAGGCTTTAATGACTCTACCGTGACTTACCAGATGATCTAGAAAGTTTAATTGCACTCTGCTTAAGACTTGATGCTCGCAATCAAGAAAGGCGTAATGAGAGAGAGAGAGATCGGGACAGGAACCCCAGGTTTTTCAAACTTCAGCCCACCTATTTCCCTCAGAATCCCAGTCAAGAAACCTCTAGCCCTCCAGCAGAACCTATGGAGATTGGGCCCGTGTTATGCTTGTCTGAGGAGGAAAAGCAAAGGAGGAGGTCCAAGGGTCTTTGTTTATATTGTGGTAAAAAAGGACACATGGCCCGGTACTGTCCTCAGAAACAGGGACTTCCGTGCTTAGTGGAAAAAGGGGGCAATCCACTGAGCATTTCTGTCCTTATGCCTCCTTCTCATCCCAGAATGTTTATACCAATCACGCTCCGTTGGAAAGGTCACCAAGTGACCACACAAGCCTTCATTGATTCTGGAGCTGCTGGAAATTTTATTGACAAGAATTGGGCTATGCAACAAGGGATTCTCTTCACTTACAAAAAACAAAGTAGTCCCATTGCTTCCTTAGACGGCTCTCCGCTCGGTACTGGATTAATTTCTGAAGAGTCTATTTTATTAGAAGCTAAGATTGGGATATTCCACTCTGAGGAGATCACCTTTGACGCCCTATGTAGTCCTCTTCTTCCAGTCATATTGGGTATGCCATGGCTACAGAAACACAACCCCATCATCGATTGGTCTCAAGGTGAGATTACTGCCTGGAGTGATCATTGCAAGAATACGTGTTATCATTAGCCTATCAAGGTCTACTCGGTTCTTGAACTTACCCCTGAAGATCCTCGATCTATAGTTCCTGCTCATTATTGGGAATTTCTAGATGTCTTTTCTAAAGAACGTGCTGAAACTCTCCCTCCTCATAGTAGCTATGATTGTGCTATCGAACTCTTGCCCGGCACTTCGCCTCCTTCTGGACGTACTTATCCCCTCTCTGAACCAGAAAATCAAGCATTAGCACAATACATTGACGAAAGCCTTAAAATGGGCTTTATAAGACCATCCTCCTCTCCTGCGGGGGAAGGGGTTTTTTTCGTAGCTAAAAAGGAAGGCTCACTCAGACCATGTATCGACTATCGAGGATTAAACAAAATCACTGTAAAAAATAAATACCCTCTACCTTTGATAGCTGAATTACATGATCAACTCAGGGAAGCTACGGTGTTTACCAAATTAGACCTGCGTGGGGCATACAATCTCATCCGTATCCGCGAGAATGACGAATGGAAGACGCATTCAATACCAGATATGGCCACTACGAATACTTAGTGATGCCCTTCGGCCTATGTAACGCCCCCGCAGTGTTTCAGAATTTCATGAATGATATCTTCCGTGATATGTTATTGTCCCATGTCATGATCTACTTGGACGATATTCTAATCTACTCCCGAGATATCCAAGAACACAGGATTCAAGTAAGACAAGTACTCCAACGCTTGAGAGAACATACGTTATTCGCCAAAGCTGAGAAATGCGAATTTGAAAAGAAAAAAAATCAGGTTTCTGGGCTACATCATTACAGAAAACGGCCTCGAGATGGACCCTGACAAAGTTCGGGCTATTGAAGACTGGCCATCTCCCACCAACCTAAAAGGCATCCAACGCTTTTTAGGGTTCACCAACTACAACAGAAAATTTATCAGAGACTTCTCTAAAATAGTATCACCCATAACAGCGCTCACCAGAAAAGGTGCTAATCCTAAGACCTGGCCTCTCCAAGCCACCCAAGCCTTCAAAAAACTCAAAAAAGCTTTTATTACAGCTCCTATACTTCATCGCCCAGATCCGAAATTACCTTTTATTTTGGAGGTCAAACAACCAATTCATCCTTACTCTTATTTTTCTAAAATGTTCACATCTGCTGAATGTAATTATGATGTCGGTAATAGGGAACTACTAGCCATTAAAATGGCCCTGGAAGAATGGAGACATTTATTGCAAGGCACAATTATTCCTATTACCATTCTGACCGATCACAAGAATCTACTTTACATTGAGAAGGCTAAAAGACTTAATCCTCGACAGGCCAGATGGGCATTATTTTTTACCCGATTCAATTTCGTACTGACCTACCGTCCTGGCTCCAAAAATAAAAAAGCAGATGCCTTGTCACGAATACATGAACGTGCTACCTACATTCCTAAAGAGGACACGATTCTCCCTTCCAATCAGATCATTGCGGTAGTCTCTCCAGTACTGTTACAACGGATTTCCAGAACTCAATATCCTAGACCGAAGGGCCTGCGATGCCCCCCTGGCCGTTATTTTGTCCAACCTAGATTCAGAACGGCTGTACTGTCCTGGGCGCATGACTCTCCCATCGCCGGACATAGGGGAGTCGCCAACACTAAATTTCTTCTCCATAGATATTTTTGGTGGCCTACCCTCTCCCGTGATGCCCGTGATTACGTTACTGCTTGTGCTAAATGTGCTCGATGTAAGACACTCAGAACCAAGCCCTATGGTTTCTTATGTCTATTGCCTGTTCCTAAACAACCCTGGTCCCATATAGCTATGGATTTCATTACCGACCTTCCGCAGTCTCGGGGTAATACTACTATCCTCGTAGTTGTGGATCTCTTTTCTAAATTGTCCCACTTCATTGCGTTGAAGAAATTACCCTGCGCATCTACCCTTGCTCAAGTCTTTTTAAAAGAGGTAGTGGGGATCCACGGGGTTCCTCAATCCATTGTCTCTGATCGTGGTACTCAATTTGTCTCTAGATTTTGGAGGACACTTTGTCGCCTGCTTGGTATTTCTCTGAAATTCTCCTCTGCATACCATCCCCAAACCAATGGACAAACTGAGAGAACGAACCAGGTTTTGAAGCAATATCTCAGGTCTTATGTTGACAACGACCAGTCTGATTGGGTTGATTTTTTATACCTTGCGGAACTCTCTTACAATTGTGCATATCATAGTTCCTTGAAAATGTCACCCTTCCGTGCCATGTACAGAGTTGAGCCCTCCCTTTGGCCTCTGGAACCTAGTCCATCGAACATCCCGGCCGCGGACAACGCTATTGCTGATCTCACTTCTCATTGGACTGCCTTATCCAGACAATTGCTTGCTGTGAAGCAAACACAGAAATCCTTTGCCGATAGGAAGAGGTCTCGTATTTCCTCTTTCAAGCCTGGTGATTTGGTTTGGTTGTCCACTAAGAATCTCCATCTTCGACAATCCTCCTATACTCTCGGTCCTAAATATATTGGACCTTATAAGATTCGCTCTTGTGTCAATGATGTCTCGTATTCGCTTGAACTGCCTCCTTCCATGCGCATCCATGATACCTTCCATGTCTCCTTGCATAAACCTGTGGTTTCTAATCAATTCTCCCCTCCTGTTCGTCCTCCTGATCCTGTTCTAGTGCAAGGTCAAGAAGAATATTTGGTGTCCTCTATCCTCGATTCTAGACATTACAGGGGTCGTTTGCAGTATCTTGTTCACTGGCAGGGATATGGCCCTGAAGAGAGATCATGGGTTGATTCTACTGATGTCCATGCTCCTTCTAAGGTGCGCTCTTTTCATGCTCGTTTTCCTGATAAACCGGGTTCCGGGCGCCCGTACTGGGCCCGTCGGGAGGGGGCTAGTGTCATATCAGTGCCGTCGTGCTGCAGGACACGTCCTGCTTACCTTAGCCGCCGCTTGACACGCGCTTCTTCTGCGCGTGTAATACTTACCACAAGGTCCTGTCCCGGATCTGCTGCTATGATTCCAGAAAATGTACGCATGCGCTTACGCAGTGCAGCGCATACTCCTCCACGCTGCCTAAGAATTAGCCATTGCCATAAAAAGTCCCTTCCACACGGCGGCGCCATCTTGGTTTTTATGCTACTTCCTAGTTTGCTTTCCAAGCCTCATTTTCATCACAGAGGCGGAGACTTGCCTTGGAGGGATATTTAAAGGCTCAGTCTGCATTCAACCTTTGCCTGTGATAGTGCCTAGAGCCTTTACTAGCGTTTTTGTACTTCCTATTCTATATCACTGTTGCCGAACTTTGCTACCTGACCTTGCCTGTTTGCCACCTGTCCTGACCTGTTGCCTGTTTTGACTTCGCCTGAACTCTGCAAGCCTCGACTTATCGCCTGCCTGACTACTCTTTTGTCTGTGTCCCTGTTACCTTCGCCTCGGTCCTGTTGCAGCTTCCAGTCCTGTTACCTCCGCCTCGGTCCTGTTTCAGCATCCTATCCTGCACCTCCGCTTCGGTCCTGTTACAGCTTCCAGTCCAGTACCTTAGTTTCAGCTTCGATACTCTGGTAGTAGTACAGAGTGCAAAAGACCAGGGGGAATGAAACCTGAGGCTCAACCATAAGGTGGACTTCCTTCAGGCGGAAGAATTCTGTTATATTACCGGGGTTTGTTGCACTAACCTCTATCTCTCTGCAAAGCAGTTCCAACCTCGCTCCTGAACGTGACAACATCTTATAGCGTTGTTGAGCTTGTGTCAAGGTTCTGCGAAGTGAAGCATATGTGTCAGTGAGATTGCACACATGGATAGTAGCTAATGGAACACTACTGGTGATGGGTGCTCAAGGAAGCATAGATGGGTGGACGACATGGGTGACAAAAAAAGGAGACATCCCAATTGAGCTGTGTATATGATTGTTGTAGGCAAATTCTGCTAAAGGTAAATACTTGGCCCAATCATTTTGGAGATGGGTGGTGAAACAACGCAAATATTGTTCTAGTGTTTGATTGGTACGTTTAGTTTGACCATTACTCTGAGGATGGAATGCTGTATGGAGGGAGCGTTGTATATATAGTTCCATACAGAATACCTTCCAGAAGTGGGACGTAAACTTGGTGCCCCTATCAGAAACAATGTTTTACAGGCAAACCGTGAAGTCTAAAGATCTCTCGTATAAAAAGATCGGCAGTCTCAGTGGCAGAAGGAAGACCTGGACTGTGTATCGAAATGTGCCATTTTAGTGAGACGGTCTACTACAACCATTAGCGTAGTGTATTGACGAGATGGCGGTAGGTCGGTAATAAAGTCCATAGAAATCTCTCCCTAGGTTCTGGTAGGTATGGGCAATGGTTGAAGTAACCCTGGAGGTTTGTGATGACCGTCTCTAGCACGGGCACATATGTCACAGGAGGAGATGAATCTTGTAATCTCTTCACTTAGTTTAGTCCACCAAAAAGTACGTTGAATCAGGTCTTGAGTTTGTTGAATGCCGCCATGGCCAGCCGCTGCTGAGTCATGATAGAATTGAAGTATTTGTAAACGCACATCAGGTGGAACATAAACTTTGTCTGAGTAATGGTGCAAACCATCTTTGTACACGTATTGATAGCGTTTAGGTAGCGTTGTAACGGACGTTTTGGACCGGATAGCATCCCATATACTTTGTGTGGCGGCTAGAAAATTATCAGAAAGGAGTATGGTGTTAGGACCCTCCGAGTGGATCTCCTCCATCTCGGAGATTCTAGAAAGGGAATCAGCTTTTTGGTTACGGGAGCCAGGTCGGTAGGTGATATGCAGTTGTAAATGAGGGAAAAACAGTGCCTATCTGGCTTTTCTGTGTTGGAGTCTTTTAGCGGTTAGTAGATATTAAAGGTTCTTATGATCGGTAAAAACCGTTATAGGGTGTAAAGCGCCCTCCAATAAGTGTCTCCATTCCTCCAGTGCGAGTTTTATCGCTAGAAGTTCTCGTTCTCTGGAATAGAAGGCTGTAACTGTTCGTCTTCTTGATGTCTCTGGGATAAGACGGCGCCCACAGCCGTATTTGAGACGTCCCGTTCTAGGGTGTATGGTCTTGAGGGATCAGGTAAGATAAGAATAGGTGCTGTAGTGAATCGTACTTTCAATGATTCAAAAGCGTCCTTGGCTGCATTCGTCCATTTGAATATCTTGTTCTTGGAAGTTAATGCGGTGATGGGTTGGATACGTTTGTAGAAATGTCTAATGGATTTCCTGTAGAAATTTGCAAAACCCACAAAACGCTGTATGCTTTTTCTGTTGGTGGGGGTAGGCCATTGTAAAATTGCAGCAATATTCTTGGAATCCATCCTTATATTGTTAGGTGAAAGGATACATCCTAAAAATTCCAATGTTTTCTTTTCAAATTCACATTTCTCTAGTTTCGCATATAATCGATGTTGTCATAAACGGATGAGAACTGTTCGTAGGTGTTCTCTATGAGACGTTAGGGATGTTGAATAGATGAGGATGTCATCCAGGTAAATGATGACGAACTGATCCAGTATGTCATGAAAAATGTCATTCACAATATGTTGGAAGGTCGCGGGAGTGTTACATAAACCGAAAGGCATGACCAAATACTCAAAGTGTCCATAACGTGATCTAAATGCCGTCTTCCATTCATCCCCTCTCCTGATCTGGACCAGATTGTAAGCGCCTCAAAGATCAATTTTCGTGAAAACCCGGGCTGAGCGTAGATGGTCCAATAGCTCAGGAATGAGAGGTAACGGGTAACCGTTCTTGGTTATATTGTTCATCTCTCTGTAATCAATACATTGTCGTAATCCCCCATATTTCTTCTTGACAAAGAATATGTACAAGAAAGGTGTTCCCAGCGCTGTATTCTTAGTTTATAGCAGCACTTTTGACAGTGTGTCCCTAATTCACACCAAAAAACAGTATAATTTAAAAAGTGACAGAGTAGTGCGCTTTAAAACAAACTGTGGTAAAATATTATATGAGAATATTTCTCAAAAGTAGTAATAGAAATGCGATACACTCACAACACTTTATAAGTAGGAGATGTAAACAGAGCGAAATTCAACTTCTGCTGTTTGTTCTTCAATGTTGAAGGCTCAAAAGGATGATAACCACAAAAGTATCCAGTTAGTGGGGTAAAACAGTAACATTTAATAAAAAACAAGCATCTGCTTACATGTAAGATTACTGTAACGAGCACAGTGGGCGCCACACGGCCGTCAGCAGTCTCTTTAAAATGTATTTCCAAGTTTCCACAGGATACAGATGGTTTACAGGAATTAAGTAACAAACAAAAAGAGGATGCAGGATGAGTCCAGAACGCTACGCGTTTCGCCTAATCAAATGGCTTCAACTTGGCGTCTGGACTCCCTGCAAAGAAAAAGCGCTTTTATTTTCAAAATACAGCTGATTGCAATCAAAATCTCGCTTCTCGCGGTATTTTGACTTAGAGTGAAAAACTTTCACGCCTTTCGAATATTGTAGGTCTCCTCAGGATTCGTATGATCAGTGTCATTTCGGTTTAAACTTGAAAGTCGACATTTAATACGAATTGATGCTCGGTTTAACTTCTCTCTTTCCCAGAGTCGAAGAAAAATTCTAGTCCTTCTATTCGGTTGTTGTAGTACGACTTATATAATGCGAAAAGGAGTCCATTCGTGCTATTTTCTCCATTCACATTATACTACATCCCAGAAGTGGAGGCAAATTTAAAAGTCCTTCATATGTAACTGAAAAATTTATTAGCAGAAAGGCATTAGATATAGCATATAAAGACAGTATCATATAGCAAATACAATATAGAAATAAATAAAATATTAAAATATTCCCTTTTGAGAGTACGAATATCTGTGTATTGAAAAAAAGGTAAATATTTATTATAGAAAAATGTAAAAATATAAAAATATAAATGGAGGTAATATACTAAAAAAACAAGATATTGTACAGTCAAAATATATACATAAAATCACATAAAATTGTATAAATCAAAATCAGCATTCATCCCTTGTGGTTTTAAAGTGGCCATATTAAAAACCCATTTCATTTCGTGTTGTCCTATATTTTTTATGTTATCGCCTCCTCTCCAATATTTATTTACCTTTTCAATGGCACAAAATGTAATTCCTTTCGGATTTTTTTGGTGGAAGTCCAGAAAATGTTTTGAAAGACTATGGGTAGTTAGGCCATTTTTAATGTTTCTCACATGCTCCTCTATTCTTTTCTTTAATTGCCTTGTTGTTCGACCTATATATTGTAGGCCGCATGGGCACTCTATTAGGTAAATGACATTAACTGAGGAGCATGTGATGAAGTTTCGGATTTCAAATGTTTGTTTGTTCTTAGTGGAGCTGAATTCAGTGATTGGATATTTTTGTTTTGTAGTTTTGCAACCTATGCAATTTAAGCAGCCATAGAAACCTGGTTTTCTTGTAAGGAAATGATTGGGAGTTGTTGTGGTGTTTTTTATTTGGCTGGTGTAGTTTATTGTTAATTTTTGTTTTAAATTGGGTGCCCCTCTGAAGACCACTATAGGGGCTTCAGGTATAATTTCCTTGAGTATCTCATCTTTCTGTAAAATTTTCCAGTGTTTCCTAATGATTTTCTTTATACTTTGCGACTTATTATTAAAATTAAAAATTATGGGAATTTTTGATTGAAAATTACTTTTTTCTTTATTCTTGTAGGTTAGCAGATGATCTCTATCAGTTCTTGCCACTTCTAGAATAATTTCATCTATATTACTTGGGTCATAGCCTTTTTCTATAAATATTTCTTTTAATACATTGGCCTGATCATTGTATATATGCAAATCTGTGCAATTTCTTCTAATTCTAGAGAATTGACTTTTGGGTATACCTTTCAGCCATGGCGGATAATGACAACTTCATTTTTCAATGAGATTATTCGCATCAACCTTTTTAAAATGATTTTTTGTTTTTATTTGTCCACCTTCTATAAAGATATCTAAATCTAGAAAGGTGATGCAATGTTTATTGTAAATTGTATTAAGAACTATATTGTTATCATTGGTATTTAGATGGTTTAAAAGAAAAAGTTTCCTCTCAAATATAGAGGAAAACGGGGGGGGGGGGGAATCACGTAGGAAGACGGAGATTAAATTATTAAACACCAAAATTAATAAACCAATAGGAATATTCAATTTATCTCAAAAAATCTTGTCCCATGAACAATTGATGGTATTGAGTAAAGGTTTGAAATATGCACCTACTAATAAATTTAACCTCTTCTCAGCATTCATTGATATAAATAAATTTGTGAGAAATACCACAATAAAAAGATTCTATGCTTTAAAACCTTCTTCATATAATGAGTCTTCATATAATGAGTCCAGTGCTTGGCGAAAGGATCCTCATGACTCCAATAAAGGACTGTTGGTGTGTAGAAGGTGGTGAGCCCATACTTGGGGTTCTTCAGTAAGGAGAGAAATGACAGTGTGGATCTTGCCGAAATCAGAGGCATATGTACGTGGACGTAGATTGAACAAGATCTGACAGGTAGTGAGAAAGGTACGATATTTTTTTCTATCACATGAGAATTTCTCTAGTAGGGCTACTTGCGGTTCGAGTGCTGTAGCTCCTTCTACCATGATAGGAACTGGAGGAAGTGCAGGAGCTGCAATGGCAGGGTCTGGAACATTCACTGGATTGGCTTGTAGCTGTTGTATCTGTTGCTGCATAAGTGCTTGACCTACTTGTAGGTCCTGTACGGATTGATTAAGGTTGGTTAACTGTTGGGTGAGACGCCACGGGAAATGGATATAATCCAGCAGGGAGAGGGTTAATGCATATAAGCATAACACAGCAATTGTAATCCAGCAGGTAGATGGTTAAAGCATATAAGCGTAAACAGAAACTGTAATCCAGCAGGTAGATGGTCAAAGCATATAAGCATAAACAGTACTATAATCCAGCAGGTAAATGGTTTAAGCATATAGAATGGTCGAAGTACAAACCGGGTTCAGTGGGACACAGGCAGACAGAGTGGTAATAGGACAGTCCAGGATCCAGTGCATAGGCAGGCAGAGTAGTCAGGATACAATCCAGGGTCAAGATCAATCAAAAAAGTTAAATGGAGCAATACGCTGAGCAAGGAACATGAGAATCACCAAGCAAGGATTGCAAGGTGATTCTCCCTTTTGAATCTTCCCGCGTCTGACGCGCACGCGACGGGCGTGACGTCATCAGGGACACGCCTCCGATTTCATTGGCAGCAGTATGTGCAACTACCGGAGCGGGATTCCAGTAAAGTAGAACGGGGTATTAGGGGGATCTACTTCGTGTTAGATCCTTACACTGATTGAGTCATGATATGCCAAGTTTATATATTACTGCTGATTTTGCCATGATAAGCCAAGTTTATACATTACTGCTTTTTTAGTCACGAAATGCCAAGTTCATATATTACTGCTGATTTAGTCATGATATACCAAGTTTATATATTACTGCTGATTAATCATGATATGCCAAGATTATACATTACTGATGATTTAGTCTTGATATGCCAAGATTATACATTACTGGTGATTTAGTCATGATATGCCAAGTTTATATATTACTTCTGATTTTGTCATGATATGCCATGTTTATATATTACTGCGGATTTAGTCATGATATACCAAGTTTATATATTACTGCTGATTTAGTCATGATATGCCAAGTTTTTATAATACTGCTGTTTTTGCCATGATATGCCATGTTTATATATTGCTGCTGATTTAGTCATGATATACCAAGTTTATATATTACTGCTGATTAATCATGATATGCCAAGATTATACATTACTGATGATTTAGTCTTGATATGCCAAGATTATACATTACTGTTGATTTTGTAATGATGTGCCAAATTTATACATTATTGCTGATTTAGTCATGAAATGCCATGTTTATATATTACTGCTGATTTTTCCATGATATGCCAAGTTTATATATTACTTCTTATTTAGTCACGATATGCCAAGTTTATGTATTACTGCTGATTTAGTCATGATATGCCATGTTTATATATTACTGGTGATTTTGCTATTTTATGCCAAGTTTATATATTACTTCTGATTTAGTCACGATCTGCCAAGTTTATATATCACTGCTGATGTAGTCATGATATGCCAGGTTAATTTATTTCTGCTGATTTTGCCATGATATGTCAGGTTTATACATTAATGCTGATTTAGTCATGATATGCCAAGTTTATATATTGATGCTGATTTAGTCACGATATGCCAAGTGTATATATTACTGCTGATTTAGTAATGATATGCCAAATTATTACATTATTGCTGATTTAGTCAAGAAATGCATTGTTTATATATTACTGTTGAAATAGTCATGAAATGCCAAGTTTATATATTACTGCTGAATTAGTCATGATATGCCATGTTTATATATTACTGCTGATTTAGTAATGATATGCCAAATTAATACATTATTGCTGATTTAGTCAAGAAATGCATTGTTTATATATTACTGTTGATTTAATCATAAAAGGACAATTTTATATATTACTGCAGATTTAGTCATGATATGCCAGGTTAATTTATTACTGCTGATTTTGCCATGATATGTCAGGATTATACATTATTGCTGATTAAGTCATGATATGCCATGTTTATATATTACTGCTGATTTTGTCATGATATGCCATGTTTATATATTACTTCTGATTTAGTTATGATATACCAAGATTATATATTTGCAGAAAGAAAAGTCCTGCGCTCACTCCCATCACTTTGGCGGCTGCAACGACTACAGTACACATCAGCCTCAATATATAGTAAAAACCAAAGAAAAACAAGTTACCTGTGCTCTCTCCTTTATCCCTATGTTTTTTTTTTAAAACAAATGTAGGTTTTTTAGTTACCTCCAATGGCCATGAGAGGATGAGCCCACCTGCCAACGTCAAGGCAGACCCCCCTAGGTGGCTCCTAACTCTAACCATTCACCTTGCTTCTTTGAGCCTCTGGCAAAAATCTTTAATGAGACAGAAAGGGGTATTTTTTATATACACCCCTATACCTTATTAACCCTTAATAGGGAACACATGGGATGGGCGGCTGCATTGTAACAAGGCTGAGTAATACAAAAAATGGATACAAATGCAGAAAGAAAAGTCCTGCGCTCACTCCCATCACTGGGCGGCTGCAACGACTATAGTACACATCAGCCCCAATATATAGTAAAAACCCAAAAAAAACAAGTTACCTGCTCTCTCTTCCTTTATCAATATGTATTTTTAAAACAAATGGATGTTTTTTAGTTACCTCCAATGGCCATGAGAGGATGAGCCCACCTGCCAACGTCAAGGCAGACCCCCCTAGGTGGGTCCTAACTCTAACCATTCACCTTGCTTCTTCAAGATTATATATTACTGTGGATTTAGTAATGATATGCCAAAATTATACATTATTGCTGATTTAGTCATGAAATGCATGGTTTATATATTTCTGTTGATTTAATCATGAAATGCATTGTTTATATATTACTGTGGATTTTGTCATGATATTCTAAAATGTATACATTATTGCTGATTTAGTCATGATATGCCATGTTTATATTTTACTGCTGATTTTGTCATGATATGTCATGTTTATATATTACTTCTGATTTAGTCATGATAAACCAAGTTTATATATTACTGTGGATTTAGTAATGATATGCCAAAATGTATACATTATTGCTGATTTAGTCATGATAAGCCATGCTTATTTATTATTGCGGATTTTGCCATGATATGACTAGTTTATATATTACTGCTGATTTAGTCAGGATATGCCATTCTTATATAATTCTGCGGATTTTGCTATGATATAACTACTTTATATATTACTGCTGATTTAGTCATGATATGCCAATTTTATATATTACTGCTTATTTAGTCATGATATGCCAATTTTATGCATTACTGCTGATTAAGTCATGATTTGACAAGTTTATATATTACTTCTGATTTAGTCACGATAAGCCAAGTTTATTTATTACTCCTGATTTAGTCATGATATGCCAAGTTTATATATTACTGTTTATTATTCATAAAATGCCAAGCTTATATCATATCATGATTTAGTCATGATATGCCCAGAAGCCCACCCCACCCCCTGACCCCCGCTATGTATTGCCTCCCTCTCAGTTGGAGAGGTGGAGACTACGCAGCTTGGTAGCAGATGTTCACCCCTGCGTCTCCTGACATAGGCTATGCCATCCGTCCCGTGAATGTTGAACTTACTTTCGTCTGAGAAGATGACCTTCTCCCACATGTCCAGTGTCCAGGCCTTGTGGGGTTTCTTGTGGGGGCGCCTTGCGATGAGCCCTGCATTGCACAACCTTCTCCTTGCCGTTCTGTCCCCGTGGCTAATCACCAATCCCGGTTGATTTGCAGTGACATGAGCCAGCGATCGCGCAGGCAGAGCCGTACCAGCAGCCTGTCTTGTGAAGCGGTCGTGCACCTTCTCCGCCCTCGACCTTTCCTCTGCTCCATATTGCCAGTCTGAGCGTACCTCTTCTGCCAGCGACTCACTGTGGACCGGTGTGTTTGAATCCTGTCAGCAATCTGCCGGGACAACAGACCTTCGTTGTGTAGTGCGAGCAATACAGCCTTGACTTCTGGAGTCAGTTGCATCTTCAGGCCGGAATCTGACCGGGGTCGGCTCCGTGATGAGCTGGAATAAAGAACCGAGGGTGAGGGTAATTCCAGTGCCCACACACGCACACACACTCACAGAACTGTTATCGTTTTTTTTTTAAATAAGTATTAATGGTAAAAGGCTACAATACTTTACTTAAACACTGGCGCGATAATTATGTCCACTACTGTATATGGTGGAGTTACCCACTTAAACAGTAATAATGCCAAATAATCTAGAAGAGCATTCAATAAGTTAAAGATAACAACATTAAACTGACTCCAGAACTTGTGCATTTAGGCCATACCCCATTTCCGGTTAAAACCCCCCAGATGAGACTGATTAAGGCAGCAAAGACAGTGATACCTCTGTATTGGAAGAGGTGTGAATCTCCTCCCCTAGACAGCTGGATAAAACAAATATATTAAATTAGGAAAGATGAAGGAGTAGCACAGGGGATTTGGAATATACCCTGTTGGCATAAATGGGATCAATAGTGCTAAGCTATCATATAGTGATAGTAGGGTATAACAACTATAATAAAGATTAAAGAAGGCACTTGGGGACACACAGGGGTTCTGGAGTAACTGGGATATCTAATTGAGCAATAACAAGCGCTTACAGGAGGGGGATTTTTCTTAGGGTTAAGGAGAGGCCCTTTTCCCATATGTGACATGTTTATGACAATGACATCTCCTCGAGATTGCCCTTGGTGGCGAGGCCTGATTTGATGCTACCTGAGCTGAATGAGGTGTATGTGGGTGTGAGTGTAGTTATGAGAGGGGTATACGTGCTTTTTGGTGGTTCTAGATAAGGGATAGAAAGTGTTATATGCAGGAAGTGCTGATACTTGATTGATTTTTTGTTTTGTGTTTTCAATTTTTTACGTGGGGGTTTATTCCTATATTGAGTAATCATTTATTGGTATGAAATGAAAGTAAAATTCTATGCAATTATAAAAATATGTATACATGTGTGCTAGTAAATGGACACTTTTTATCCTCAGTAAAGTGAATTGTCATTTTGACACAACAGGTTTACTTAAATAAGAAAGAAATATAAAAAATTCCCAGATTTTACTTTAAAAATCGGATCACCTTGTCATAAATATATGTATTCATTTAGATATATTTATTCATGTTGATTAGATCAGATCAATGAATAAACTCTTCTGGTTTTGCCTACTTTACACATACATTATATATGCTCAATATAAAAGTCCCAGTGTATTCAAAGAGGTGACTGCCATAGAGGTCAAGCACAAGGCTGGTTGCAGTTAGTGATAACTGTAAGTTTAAAAGTACTTTTCTTTCAAAGGCTGATTTGCTATTTTTTTTTACCAGTTACTGATGCATTCATAGATGTAACTTTTTTTAATAACATAGTGATTCTACAAGTATTGTACGTAAAGCTATGTTATTAATGTTAGAGATCAGAGTGACAGACACTCCGAATACTGGTTATTTCTCAAATGTGCAGATGTTTCAAGCTGCGCCATAGATAACTCTCCTATCCAGCCTGTTTAGAACCCATCCCCATGGCAACATCCATAACAGAACACGCTGCTCCCAGAGACCTGAGATTCAAACACAAACAGCAAACAGTCACAGTGTCTTCTTCTGGGAGTAAAGCAGTGTCAGTCTCCTCTCTCTGCCCTTCTTGATAAGTGTTAGCTTTGGCCATCCATTGAAGAGCCTTGCTATCCTTCACTATTGGAGATGTTTAAGATGCGTGAACAGCTGGCATCATTACAGCAGCCTCAACAGACTTTTCATCATGTTCAAGGGACCACAATTCAGAGACAGAGACAGGTGGCCAGACCTGGTAAGTTTTGGGATACAAGACATAGTACATGTTTTCTTCATTTTAAATGGTAGGGAGGGCCTTTGTGATTTACAGATGATTTATGCATGATAAATGCGAGCAAATCTGGCATGATAAAAATAACTAAATATGAACAAGTGCTCAAAGTTAGAGGTTGGAGAATATTTTCCAATTCTGCTTTTATTAAATGAGTATAGTAATTTCCTTGTCAGTTCCTTGCTTACTGAATAGATTCAACAGGTATATAATAAATACATTTTCTTACCATCATATGATATCTCTCTCTTTGTAAAGTTTCTTTTTGTCAGTTTTGCTCCAGGAAAGCTAGACAATGAGCTAAAATAAAATAAAATTTAATTAAAAAAGTACCTTTGTACATTGTATTTAATAAGCCAATGGAAAAACATAAAGGTCTATTCACTACAAAGTTAACAGACAAGTGAACTACATAAAATCAGTCATTAAACATGGAGTTCTCCAATACTTGATTTTGGCAGTTTATACTCAATATGGTATATACATTATGCCCCATCTACAACACAGTATATACTTTAGTGATACTCCACAGCTGTCCTTGCAAGAATGAGGAGAGCAGACGTTATCATGGAACCAGAGGAACGTGAAGGTTATTATTTTAACTTGCTTCATGGGAAAATGTACTAAAAGGAACTTATTGAAAATAAGAAAAAATAATGGCCATACACTTCTACTTATGCTTTCCAAAATGGCATGCTCATATTTGATAATATCAAAGCAGCCTTCATCATTCTAATGAAGATGTTGTTAGCAAAATTATTAATTCACAGAAGAAGGAGAAGGCAACAATTCAAGAAGGTATACTATAGGATGCGTACTATAGGTACTATTATGGCATTGAGGTGCACGTGAGATGAATGTTTTGTCAAAAATGTAACATTTAAATATGCACTACACACAGAAACATACCAGGTTTGTCCCTGCACAATGCATAGTTGAGTCAACTCACCTGCACATCACTATTAATAAATAGCTCCTTGTGTTAAAATTCCTCATTTTATAAATATAGACTGCTACTCATAACAGAGAGCTGTAATTAGATTTTCTATGTGGATTTCTTTCTAAAACAGACCAACTGTATGTGGTACCTGACCTGGGCATTGGAAGAACACCTCAATACATCAATGTGTCAGTGAACCCAAATCAGATCATACATTCAGGATTAAGCCAGTAGGTGGTGAGATTAGATGCCTCATGGCGTAGTATTCATCCCCAACAATTCAGTGCATATCCTCCATTTCATTTTCACACGATGAGAAGGTATCAGATACACTATATACCAACTGTTCTGGATACACTATTATTTTTAAATACACTATTTTTTAATTTACGTCAATTAATGTATCTGTTTTAATATGTAATTAAGGTGTATATTTTCGCCATTACATGGTACTATGGAACTTGTGGTCGGATCATGCTTTGACCAGAGAAAGTCCTAAATTGAGATTTGCAGTTTGAGATGAGCAATTTTCATTGTGCATTTAAATTAAGATACATGAGTATTATTGTAGGTGTCTTAGCTTGAGCTAAACCCCTGATGCAACAAAAACATTCTTATCAGATCAATGATTTCAACTTATTTTTGCTCAAGAAAATTACATTTTAGTGTCCATAATAGAAAATTAGAAAACTGGATTATCATTTATTTCTTCAGGGACACTTTGTTGAAGAAAAGCATTGAAAAAGTGCAAATGCTCAGTGGCTGTAATTTAAGAACATTTGAAGAGATAACATTTTTAGAAGAGATAAAGATTTTTCTCAGGAAAGAATTCTACTTCAAAATATTTGAGCATTGAACAGGAAAGAATGTAACACACACTGTTATGGGGAAAAAGTACATTCTATTTGAATGATATGGTTTTTCATATCAGGACATAATAACAATCATCTGAGCCATTCAAAAATGGAAATTATTCACGACAGTTGGCCAATCTTCCCAGAAGTGGATGTTCCAACAAATTTACCCCAAGGTATGCTGATGAGTTGAAACACCAGAGGTCAGAGGGAGGATAGGCAGAGAAAGACATACCACAGCACTACACCAATTAGAGGGCAAAACAAATTGTGTGGGACCTGGAAACATGGAGAACCTGTTCACATCAGAGGCTTTTGATTATGCTTGTTCACTTCTAACCAACATTAAAGGTGGATTATTCTAGTTCTTTTCTTTTTTCTGCATACTAGTGTTGTCCAACTTATTAATGTAGAGTAATGCATACTATGCAGAAGCTTAGTTTGGAGTTGCCGGCATGATTTATTTCATTATATGGTACAATAGAACCTATGGCTTTTCTGGGAGCCTTGATGGAGGCCAGTTGGACGTCAATGTTAGATACATTAGCAAAATAAACTATGTATGCATCCTGCTCACACCTGGTTTGTAAGAGTCATATCATACATTTGAGTCTCTGATAAGCTAACATTTTTCCTTTAAGCCTGCTTACAGAAGGTTATTACCACTCCCCTAACACATTTAAAAAGTTTGGGCAGCAGTGTAGACTGTGCTGATTGCCCACTTCATACATACATACGTTGCAATGCTGTACCACTGCCTCACCCTTTTTTTATGATATTCACATTTCTTTTCTTTTTGTCAAGGGGACATATTTTTCTGACTTATTGAGGATTTATATCCATTGGTAGGTCAGAGCACTGTTTATCAGTGCCCTAATTTTCCCTGACATTCATTACAGTTAGATCTATGAAAGCAAGATGGAAACAATGGTGATAGTTAATAGTGTTTATATTTCTCTAACAGCATGGTTCTTCAGAAATGTTATTATATTGACATGGTTTTACCCAAACGCTTGGTTAGTGTAACAACTCTGAGGAGGATCAGTGATGCAGAACCTAGTATCAAAGGAAACTGAGGACTTAAGAGGTAGGCGAGATGGATTTCACTCTGACCAGCATGCACCCTATGGTTGAGCAGCAGATAGAGAAGGCCAGAGACTTGTGCAGCACCCAGAACTACCTCCAGAACCTCAGTAACCTAATAATACAAACAACTAAAGAAGCAGGTTGGAATAACAACCGGTCAGAAGGGTAGGACAAGGCAGGATAAACGATGAACAGGCCGTGGTCAGAATCCAGGGAATAAATCAGGAACAAATAAGGAACAAAGACAAAACACGGGAAGCAGGATAAACAGGAACAAGCCGATGTCAGGAATATAGAAGTCAGAATGGTCAAAACAAGCAGGAGTCAGAATACCAGAAATAACGAATACTGAATCACAATACCACAAATAGGAACAAGGCACTATCACAGGCAAAGGTTCAATGCAGACTGAGCCTTTAAATATCCCTCCAAAGCATGTCTCTGCCTCTGGGATGAAAACGATGCTTGGAAGCAAACAAGGAAGTAGCTTTTAAAAACTTAAGATGGCGCCGCTGTATGGAAGGGACTTCCGTATGGCAAAAGCTAAGCCAGTGGCAGCATGTAGTGTGGAGGAGTGTGCGCTGCACTGAGTAAGCGCATGTGCACATTCTCTGAAACCGCAGCAGCGGATCTTTGCGGACAGAACCTCGAGGTAAGTATTACAGTTAACACAGTTGTTTTATCACCGTGACTTTGATGGTGGCTTTATGGTTACTGTGGCTGAGATGGATGCAGGTTCTGTTTCATGGATTTAAAGGCATTTGAGTTAGTTTCATGCATATTTGGAAAGGAAATATGAATATTGCATGACATTCTGGTATATGACTGGCTACACCTGTTTAATCCTAAGTGCTACATGACAGTGGACACTGGTCCATGAGTTCTTTATCTTCGAGGTGTAGGATATAAATGTAACCGCTGTTAATATGTGGGTTGAAATTAATCACTTGTTGAGTGCCAGATGACCCTATGAGTTATTTCAGATATATTCATAAAGAGCAGCGGTGGCAAGACCGCGGCTCTCAAGCATCGCGTGACTCTTTAACAGGTAATATGTGGCTCATGGCTCGTGGCTCATGGCTTGAACATCTGCTTCAGACCTCAGACAGACCTCTTGTGAGTGCGACCATCTGTTGCATCCTGGCAATAATTCAGGAGCCACCCGCAAGGAACAGGGATTCCTGGCTGTGTGCATGCACACTCTGAATGCTTTTTTGCACCATGGTTAACACACTGAGCAATGGTGACCTTCAAGAAAAAAATGTTCTACAAGTCCTTCATGCAACATTTTGAAGTGTGACATTCAATAAAAATGAAAGAAAAGAAGTGCTGCCCCTAGATCACCAAGATAAGCCCTGGGGATGCAAATATCAAGTTTTGGATGAACATCGCAAGTTTCTTGGTGAAAATGACAAGTCTCTGGGTTCAAATGGTTAGTTCCACCGCTAAGTGAACTCATCAGGTTTGTTCCTGCACAATGTATAGTTGAGTTGGTGAGATTAAATGTTCAATTCACATTAACTTATACGCTATTCACTTTAACGCACCTGCTATCCAATTCAACTCACCTTTTAGTGAATAGCCCCATGTGGGTGCAAATGGCCACTCTGTGTGTGCATACAAATATAGTATTACTATTTATAAATACATTTTGATAATGTAAATGTCTTGCGGCTCTCTAACATCTGAAGTCTATCGTATGTGGCTCTTACATATATGGTATATTCAACTCTCTCTGTAAAACACACAGTTTCTCACATCTCTCACATACTGAACCTGCTGAAATATTTAAAAATGCTAACAGAATATATCACAGCTCTGTCCCTTGATCACCTTAAGGCAACATACTGCTTTTCAAAAGAATTACAAATCATTGGCTATAGCAGCAGGCAATAAATACAGATAAAATGATAATCTGCTTGTGATTTTTTCGTTTGAGCCAATTTTAAATATTATTGCTGATTTAGTCATGAAATGCCAAGGTTATATATTATTGCTGATTTTTCCATTATATGCCAAGTTTATGTATTATTTCTGATTTAGTCAAGGTATGCCAAGTTTCTATATTACTGCTGATTTAGTCATGATATACCAAGTTTATACATTACTGCTGATTTAGTCTTGATATGCCAAGATTTTACATTACTGCTGATTTAGTCTTGATATGCCAAGATTATACATTACTGGTAATTTAGTCATGATATGCCAAGTTTATACATTACTGTTGATGTATTCATGATTTGCCAAGTGTGAACATTACTGCTGATTTAGTCATGATATGCCATGTTTAGATATTACTGTTGATTTAGTCTTGAAATGCCATGTTTATATATTACTGTTGATTTAGTCACGATATGCCAAGTTTATATATTACTGCTGACTTAGTCATAATATGCCAAGTTTATATATTACTGTTGATTTAGTCTTGAAATGCCATGTTTATATATTACTGCTGTTTTTTCCATTATATGCCAAGTTTATATATTACTTATGATCTAGTCATGATATGCCAAGTTTATATATTACTGCTGATTTAGTCATGAAATGCCAAGTTCATATATTACTCCGGATTTATTAATGATATGCCAAATGTATACATTATTGTTGATTTAGTCATGATATGCCATGTTTATATATTACTTCTGATTTAGTTACGAGATGCCAAGTTTAAATATTACTGCTTATTTAGTCAAGATATGCCAAGTTTATATATTACTGTTGATTTAGTCACGAGATGCCAAATGTATACATTATTGCTGATTTAGTCATAATATGCCATGTTTATATATTACTGCTGATTTTGCCATGATATGCCAAATTTATACATTATTGCTGATTTAGTCATGAAATGCCAAGTTTATATATTACTGCTGATTTAGCCATGAAATTACAAGTTAATATATTACTGCTGATTTTGCTATGATATGCCATGTTTATATATTACTGCTGATTTAGTCATGATATACCAAGTTTATACATTACTGCTGATTTAGTCTTGATATGCCAAGATTAGACATTACTGGTAATTTAGTAATGATATGCCAAGTTCATATATTAATGCAGATTTTGTAATGATATGCCAAATGTATACATTATTTCTGATTTAGTCATGAAATGCCATGTTTATATATTACTGCTGATTTTGCCATGATATGCCATGATTATATATTAATTCTGATTTAGTCATGATCTGCCAAGTTACATATTACTGCTGTTTTAGTCAGAATATGCCATGTTTATACATTATTGCTGATTTAGTCTTCAAATGCCATGTTTATATATTACTGCTGATTTTGCCATTATATGCCAAGTTTATATATTACTTCTGATTTAGTCACGATATGCCAAGTTTATATATAACTGCTGATTTAGTCATGATATGCCAAGTTTATATATTACTGTTGATTTAGTCATGAAATGACAAGTTTATATTTTACTGCGGATTTAGTAATGATATGCCAAATGTATACATTATTGCAGATTTAATCATGATATGCCATGTTTAGATATTACTGCTTATTTGGCCATGATATGCCATGTTTATTTATTACTTCTGATTTAGTCACGAGAAGCCAAGTTTATGTATTACTGCTTATTTAGTCATGATATGCCAAGTTTATATATTACTGTTGATTTAGCCATGAAATGCCAAGTTTATATATTAATGCGAATTTGGTAATGATATGCCAAATGTATACATTATTGCAGATTTAGTCAGGATATCCCATGTTTATATATTACTGCTGATTTTGCAATGATATGCCATGTTTATATATTTCTCCTGATTTAGTTATGATATGCCATGTTTATATATTACTGCTGATTTTGCCATTATATGCCAAGTTTAAATATTACTTCTTATTTAGTCACGATCTGCCAAGTTTATATATTACTGCTGGTTTCGTCAAGATATGCCATGTTGATATATTATTTCTGATTTAGTTATGATATGCTATGTTTATATATTACTGCTGATTTTGCCATTATATGCCAAGTTTACATATTACTTCTGATTTAGTCACGATATGCCAAGTTTATATATTACTGCTGGTTTAGTCATGATATGTCAAGTTTAAATATCACTGCTGTTTTAGTCATGATTTGTCAAGTTTAAATATCACTGCTGTTTTAGTCATGATTTGTCAAGTTTAAATATCACTGCTGTTTTAGTCATAATATGCCAAGTTTATACAATATTGCTGATTTAGTCTTGAAATGCCATGTTTATATATTACTGCTGTTTTTTCCATGATATGCCATGTTTATATATTACTTCTGATTTAGTCACGAGATGCCAAGTTTATATATTACTGCTTATTTAGTCATGATATGCCAAGTTTATATATTACTGTTGATTTAGCCATGAAATGCCAAGTTTATATATTAATGCGAATTTAGTAATGATATGCCAAATGTATACATTATTGCTGATTTAGTCATGATATGCCATGTTTATATATTACTGCTGATTTTGCAATGATATGCCATGTTTATATATTACTTCTGATTTAGTTATGATATGCCATGTTGATAAATTACTGCTGATTTTGCCATTATATGCCAAGTTTATATATTACTTCTGATTTAGTCACGATATGCCAAGTTTATATATTACTGCTGATTTAGTCATGATATGCCAAGTTTATATATTACTGTTGATTTAGTCATGAAATGCTAAGTTTATATATTATTCCGGATTTAGTAATGATATGCCAAATGTATACATTATTGCTGATTTAGTCATGATATGCCATGTTTATATATTACTGCTGATTTAGCCATGAAATGAACAGTTAATATATTACTGCTGATTTTGCCATGATATGCCATGTTTATATATTACTGCTGATTTAGTCATGATATACTAAGTTTATACATTACTGCTGATTTAGTCTTGATATGCCAAGATTATACATTACTGGTGATTTAGACATGATATGCCAAGTTCATATATTACTGCAGATTTTGTAATGATATGCCAAATGTATACATTATTGCTGATTTAGTCATGAAATGCCATGTTTATATATTACTGCTGTTTTAGTCAGAATATGCCATGTTTATACATTATTGCTGATTTAGTCTTCAAATGCCATGTTTATATATTACTGCTGATTTAGTCATGATATGCCAAGTTTATATATAACTGCTGATTTAGTCATGATATGCCAATTTTATATATTACTGTTGATTTAGTCATGAAATGCCAAGTTTATATATTACTGCGGATTTAGTAATGATATGCCAAATGTATACATTATTGCTGATTTAGTCATGATATGCCATGTTTAGATATTACTGCTTATTTTGCCATGATATGCCATGTTTATTTATTACTTCTGATTTAGTCACGAGATGCCAAGTTTATATATTACTGCTTATTTAGTCATGATATGCAAAGTTTATATATTATTGTTGATTTAGCCATGAAATGCCAAGTTTATATATTAATGCGAATTTGGTAATGATATGCCAAATGTATACATTATTGCTGATTTAGTCATGATATGCCATGTTTATATATTACTGCTGATTTTGCAATGATATGCCATGTTTATATATTACTTCTGATTTAGTTATGATATGTCATGTTTATATATTACTGCTGATTTTGCCATTATATGCCAAGTTTATATATTACTTCTGATTTAGTCAAGATATGCCATGTTTATATATTACTGCTGACTTAGTCATAATATGCCAAGTTTATATATTACTGTTGAATTTGTCATGAAATGTAATGTTTATATATTACTGCTGGTTTCGTCATGATATGCCATGTTGATATATTACTTCTGATTTAGTCATGATATGCCAAGTTTAAATATCACTGCTGTTTTAGTCAGGATATGCCAAGTTTATACAATATTGCTGATTTAGTCTTGAAATGCCATGTTTATATATTACTGCTGATTTTGCCATGATATGCCATGTTTATATATTAATTCTTATTTAGTCATGATATGCCATGTTTAGATATTACTGCTTATTTTGCCATGATTTGCCATGTTTATATATTACTTCTGATTTAGTCACGAGATGCCAAGTTTATATATTACTGCTTATTTAGTCATGATATGACAAGTTTATATATTACTGTTGATTTAGCCATGATATGCCATGTTTATATATTACTGTTGATTTAGTCATGAAATGCCAAGTTTATATATTAATGCGAATTTAGTAATGATATGCCAAATGTATACATTATTGCTGATTTAGTCATGATATCCCATGTGTATATATTACTGCTAATTTTGCAATGATATGAAATGTTTATATATTACTTCTGATTTAGTTATGATATGCCATGTTTATATATTACTGCTGATTTTGCCATTATATGCCAAGTTTATATATTACTGTTGATTTAGTCATGAAATGCCATGTTTATATATTACTGCTGATTTTGCCATGATATGCCATGTTGATATATTACTTCTGATTTAGTTATGATATGTCATGTTTATATATTACTGCTGATTTTGCCATTATATGCCAAGTTTATATATTACTGTTGATTTAGTCATGAAATGCCATGTTTATATATTAGTGCTGATTTTGCCATGATATGCCATGTTGATATATTACTTCTGATTTAGTCACGATATGCCAAGTTTATATATAACTGCTGATTAAGTCATGAAATGCCATGTTTATATATTACTGCTGATTTTGCCATTATATGCCAAGTTTATATATTACTTCTGATTTAGTCACGATATGCCAAGTTTATATATTACTGCTGATTTAGTCATGTTATGCCAAGTTTATATATTACTGTTGATTTAGTCTTGAAATGCCATGTTTATATATTACTGCTGTTTTTTCCATTATATGCCAAGTTTATATATTACTTCTGATTTAGTCATGATATGCCAAGTTTATATATTACTGCTGATTTAGTCATGAAATGCCAAGTTCATATATTACTCCGGATTTAGTAATGATATGCCAAATGTATACATTATTGCTGATTTAGTCATGATATGCCATGTTTATATATTACTGCTAATTTTGCCATGATATGCATTGTTTATATATTACTTCTGATTTAGTTACGAGATGCCAAGTTTAAATATTACTGCTTATTTAGTCAAGATATGCCAAGTTTATATATTACTGTTGATTTAGTCATGAAATGCTAAGTTTATATATTATTCCGGATTTAGTAATGATATGCCAAATGTATACATTATTGCTGATTTAGTCATAATATGCCATGTTTATATATTACTGCTGATTTTGTCATGATATGCCAAATTTATACATTATTGCTGATTTAGTCATGAAATGCCAAGTTTATATATTACTGCTGATTTAGCCATGAAATTACAAGTTAATATATTACTGCTGATTTTGCTATGATATGCCATGTTTATATATTACTGCTGATTTAGTCATGATATACCAAGTTTATACATTACTGCTGATTTAGTCTTGATATGCCAAGATTATACATTACTGGTGATTTAGTAATGATATGCCAAGTTCATATATTAATGCAGATTTTGTAATGATATGCCAAATGTATACATTATTTCTGATTTAGTCATAAAATGCCATGTTTATATATTACTGCTGATTTTGCCATGATATGCCATGTTTATATATTAATTCTGATTTAGTCTTGATATGCCAAGATTATACATTACTGGTGATTTAGTCATGATATGCCAAGTTTATACATTACTGTTGATGTATTCATGATTTGCCAAGTGTGAACATTACTGCTGATTTAGTCATGATATGCCATGTTTAGATATTACTGTTGATTTAGTCACGATATGCCAAGTTTATATATTACTGCTGACTTAGTCATAATATGCCAAGTTTATATATTACTGTTGATTTAGTCTTGAAATGCCATGTTTATGTATTACTGCTGTTTTTTCCATTATATGCCAAGTTTATATATTACTTATGATTTAGTCATGATATGCCAAGTTTATATATTACTGCTGATTTAGTCATGAAATGCCAAGTTCATATATTACTCCGGATTTAGTAATGATATGCCAAATGTATATATTATTGCTGATTTAGTCATGATATGCCATGTTTATATATTACTTCTGATTTAGTTACGAGATGCCAAGTTTAAATATTACTGCTTATTTAGTCAAGATATGCCAAGTTTATATATTACTGTTGATTTAGTCACGAGATGCCAAATGTATACATTATTGCTGATTTAGTCATAATATGCCATGTTTATATATTACTGCTGATTTTGCCATGATATGCCAAATTTATACATTATTGCTGATTTAGTCATGAAATGCCAAGTTTATATATTACTGCTGATTTAGCCATGAAATTACAAGTTAATATATTACTGCTGATTTAGCCATGAAATTACAAGTTAATATATTACTGCTGATTTTGCTATGATATACCAAGTTTATACATTACTGCTGATTTAGTCTTGATATGCCAAGATTATACATTACTGGTAATTTAGTAATGATATGCTAAGTTCATATATTAATGCAGATTTTGTAATGATATGCCAAATGTATACATTATTTCTGATTTAGTCATGAAATGCCATGTTTATATATTACTGCTGATTTTGCCATGATATGCCATGATTATATATTAATTCTGATTTAGTCATGATCTGCCAAGTTAAATATTACTGCTGTTTTAGTCAGAATATGCCATGTTTATACATTATTGCTGATTTAGTCTTCAAATGCCATGTTTATATATTACTGCTGATTTTGCCATTATAAGCCAAGTTTATATATTACTTCTGATTTAGTCACGATATGCCAAGTTTATATATAACTGCTGATTTAGTCATGATATGCCAAGTTTATATATTACTGTTGATTTAGTCATGAAATGACAAGTTTATATTTTACTGCGGATTTAGTAATGATATGCCAAATGTATACATTATTGCAGATTTAATCATGATATGCCATGTTTAGATATTACTGCTTATTTGGCCATGAAATTCCATGTTTATTTATTACTTCTGATTTAGTCACGAGATGACAAGTTTATGTATTACTTCTTATTTAGTCATGATATGCCAAGTTTATATATTACTGTTGATTTAGCCATGAAATGCCAAGTTTATATATTAATGCGAATTTGGTAATGATATGCCAAATGTATACATTATTGCTGATTTAGTCATGATATACCATGTTTATATATTACTGCTGATTTAGTCATGAAATGCCAAGTTCATATATTACTCCGGATTTAGTTATGATATGCCATGTTTATATATTACTGCTGATTTTGCCATTATATGCCAAGTTTATATATTACTTCTGATTTAGTCACGATATGCCAAGTTTATATATTACTGCTGGTTTCGTCATGATATGCCATGTTGATATATTATTTCTGATTTAGTTATGATATGCTATGTTTATATATTACTGCTGATTTTGCCATTATATGCCAAATTTATATATTACTTCTGATTCAGTCACGATATGCCAAGTTTATATATTACTGCTGGTTTAGTCATGATATGTCAAGTTTAAATATGACTGCTGTTTTAGTCATGATTTGTCAAGTTTAAATATCACTGCTGTTTTAGTCATGATTTGTCAAGTTTAAATATCACTGCTGTTTTAGTCATAATATGCCAAGTTTACACAATATTGCTGATTTAGTCTTGAAATGCCATGTTTATATATTACTGCTGTTTTTTCCATGATATGCCAAGTTGATATATTACTACTGATTTAGTCATGATATGCCATGTTTAGATATTACTGCTTATTTTGCCATGATATGCCATGTTTATATATTACTTCTGATTTAGTCACGAGATGCCAAGTTTATATATTACTGCTTATTTAGCCATGAAATGCCAAGTTTATATATTAATGCGAATTTAGTAATGATATGCCAAATGTATACATTATTGCTGATTTAGTCATGATATGCCATGTTTATATATTACTGCTGATTTTGCAATGATATGCCATGTTTATATATTACTTCTGATTTAGTTATGATATGCCATGTTTATATATTACTGCTGATTTTGCCATTATATGCCAAGTTTATATATTACTTCTGATTTAGTCACGATATGCCAAGTTTATATATTACTGCTGATTTAGTCATGATATTCCAAGTTTATATATTACTGTTGATTTAGTCATGAAATGCTAAGTTTATATATTATTCCGGATTTAGTAATGATATGCCAAATGTATACATTATTGCTGATTTAGTCATGATATGCCATGTTTATATATTACTGCTGATTTTGCAATGATATGAAATGTTTATATATTATTGCTGATTTAGTCATGATATGCCATGTTTATATATAACTGCTGATTTTGCCATGATATGCCAAATTTATACATTATTGCTGATTTAGTCATGAAATGCCAAGTTTATATATTACTGCTGATTTAGCCATGAAATGAACAGTTAATATATTACTGCTGATTTTGCCATGATATGCCATGTTTATATATTACTGCTGATTTAGTCATGATATACTAAGTTTATACATTACTGCTGATTTAGTCTTGATAGGCCAAGATTATACATTACTGGTGATTTAGTCATGATATGCCAAGTTCATATATTACTGCAGATTTTGTAATGATATGCCAAATGTATACATTATTGCTGATTTAGTCATGAAATGCCATGTTTATATATTACTGCTGTTTTAGTCAGAATATGCCATGTTTATACATTATTGCTGATTTAGTCTTCAAATGCCATGTTTATATATTACTGCTGATTTAGTCATGATATGCCAAGTTTATATATAACTGCTGATTTAGTCATGATATGCCAATTTTATATATTACTGTTGATTTACTCATGAAATGCCAAGTTTATATATTACTGCGGATTTAGTAATGATATGCCAAATGTATACATTATTGCTGATTTAGTCATGATATGCCATGTTTAGATATTACTGCTTATTTTGCCATGATATGCCATGTTTATTTATTACTTCTGATTTAGTCACGAGATGCCAAGTTTATATATTACTGCTTATTTAGTCATGATATGCAAAGTTTATATATTATTGTTGATTTAGCCATGAAATGCCAAGTTTATATATTAATGCGAATTTGGTAATGATATGCCAAATGTATACATTATTGCTGATTTAGTCATGATATGCCATGTTTATATATTACTGCTGATTTTGCAATGATATGCCATGTTTATATAATACTTCTGATTTAGTTATGATATGTCATGTTTATATATTACTGCTGATTTAGTTATGATATGCCATGTTTATATATTACTGCTGATTTTGCCATTATATGCCACGTTTATATATTACTGTTGATTTTGTCATGAAATGTAATGTTTATATATTACTGCTGGTTTCGTCATGATATGCCATGTTGATATAATACTTCTGATTTAGTCATGATATGCCAAGTTTAAATATCACTGCTGTTTTAGTCAGGATATGCCAAGTTTATACAATATTGCTGATTTAGTCTTGAAATGCCATGTTTATATATTACTGCTGTTTTTTCCATTATATGCCAAGTTTATATATTACTTCTGATTTAGTCATGATATGCCATGTTTAGATATTACTGCCTATTTTGCCATTATATGCCAAGTTTATATATTACTTCTGATTTAGTCATGATATGCCATGTTTAGATATTACTGCCTATTTTGCCATGATATGCCAAGTTTATATATTACTGCTTATTTAGTCATGATATGACAAGTTTATATATTACTGTTGATTTAGCCATGATATGCCATGTTTATATATTAATGCGAATTTAGTAATGATATGCCAAATGTATACATTATTGCTGATTTAGTCATGATATCCCATGTGTATATATTACTGCTAATTTTGCAATGATATGACATGTTTATATATTACTTCTGATTTAGTTATGATATGCCATGTTTATATATTACTGCTGATTTTGCCATTATATGCCAAGTTTATATATTACTGTTGATTTAGTCATGAAATGCCATGTTTATATATTACTGCTGATTTTGCCATGATATGCCATGTTGATATATTACTTCTGATTTAGTTATGATATGTCATGTTTATATATTACTGCTGATTTTGCCATTATATGCCATGTTGATATATTACTTCTGATTTAGTCACGATATGCCAAGTTTATATATAACTGCTGATTTTGCCATGAAATGCATTGTTTATATATTACTGTTGATTTAGTCATGATATTCTAAAATGTATACATTATTGCTGATTTAGTCATGATATGCCATGTTTATATATTACTTCTGATTTAGTTATGATATGCCATGTTTATATATTACTGCTGATTTTGCCATTATATGCCAAGTTTATATATTACTGTTGATTTAGTCATGAAATGCCATGTTTATATATTACTGCTGATTTTGCCATGATATGCCATTTTGATATATTACTTCTGATTTAGTCACGATATGCCAAGTTTATATATAACTGCTGATTAAGTCATGAAATGCCATGTTTATATATTACTGCTGATTTTGCCATTATATGCCAAGTTTATATATTACTTCTGATTTAGTCACGATATGCCAAGTTTATATATTACTGCTGATTTAGTCATGTTATGCCAAGTTTATATATTACTGTTGATTTAGTCTTGAAATGCCATGTTTATATATTACTGCTGTTTTTTCCATTATATGCCAAGTTTATATATTACTTCTGATTTAGTCATGATATGCCAAGTTTATATATTACTGCTGATTTAGTCATGAAATGCCAAGTTCATATATTACTCCGGATTTAGTAATGATATGCCAAATGTATACATTATTGCTGATTTAGTCATGATATGCCATGTTTATATATTACTTCTGATTTAGTTACGAGATGCCAAGTTTAAATATTACTGCTTATTTAGTCAAGATATGCCAAGTTTATATATTACTGTTGATTTAGTCATGAAATGCCAAGTTTATATATTACTTCTGATTTAGTCATGATATGCCATGTATAGATATTACTGCCTATTTTGCCATGATATGCCATGTTTATATATTACTGCTGATTTTGCCATGATATGCCAAATTTATACATTATTGCTGATTTAGTCATGAAATGCCAAGTTTATATATTACTGCTGATTTTGCTATGATATGCCATGTTTATATATTACTGCTGATTTAGTCATGATATGCCATGTTTATATATTACTGCTGATTTAGTCATGATATACCAAGTTTATACATTACTGCTGATTTAGTCTTGATATGCCAAGATTATACATTACTGGTGGTTTAGTAATGATATGCCATGTTTATATATTAATTCTGATTTAGTCATGATCTGACAAGTTTATATATTACTGCTTATTTAGTCATGATATGCCAAGTTTATATATTACTGTTGATTTAGAAATGAAATGCCAAGTTTATATATTAATGCGAATTTGGTAATGATATGCAAAATGTATACATTATTGCTGATTTAGTCATGATATGCCATGTTTATATATTACTTCTGATTTAGTTATGATACGCCATGTTTATATATTACTGCTGATTTTGCCATTATATTCCAAGTTTATATATTACTTCTGATTTAGTCACGATATGCCAAGTTTATATATTACTGCTGGTTTCGTCATGATATGCCATGTTGATATATTACTTCTGATTTAGTCATGATATGTCAAGTTTAAATATCACTGCTGTTTTAGTCAGGATATGCCAAGTTTATGCAATATTGCTGATTTAGTCTTGAAATGCCATTTTTATATATTTCTGCTGTTTTTTCCATTATATGCCAAGTTTATATATTACTTCTGATTTAGTCATGATATGCCATGTATAGATATTACTGCCTATTTTGCCATGATATGCCATGTTTATATATTACTTCTGATTTAGTCACGATATGCCAAGTTTATATATTACTGCTGATTTAGTCATGATATGCCAAGTTTATATATTACTGTTGATTTAGCCATGAAATGCTAAGTTTATATATTATTCCGGATTTAGTAATGATATGCCAAATGTATACATTATTGCTGATTTAGTTATGATATGCCATGTTTATATATTACTGCTGACTTAGTCATAATATGCCAAGTTTATATATTACTGTTGATTTAGTCTTGAAATGCCATGTTTATATATTACTGCTGTTTTTTCCATTATATGCCAAGTTTATATATTACTTCTGATTTAGTCATGATATGCCAAGTTTATATATTACTGCTGATTTAGTCATGAAATGCCAAGTTCATATATTACTCTGGATTTAGTAATGATATGCCAAATGTATACATTATTGCTGATTTAGTCATGGTATGCCATGTTTATATATTACTGCTGATTTTGCCATGATATGCCATGTTTATATATTATTTCTGATTTAGTTAAGAGATGCCAAGTTTAAATATTACTGCTTATTTAGTCAAGATATGCCACGTTTATATAATACTGTTGATTTAGTCATGAAATGCTAAGTTTATATATTATTCCGGATTTAGTAATGATATGCCAAATGTATACATTATTGCTGATTTAGTCATAATATGCCATATTAATATTTTACTGCTGATTTTGCGATGATATGCCATGTTTATATATTACTGCTGATTTTGCCATGATATGCCAAATTTATACATTATTGCTGATTTTGCTATGATATGCCATGTTTATATATTACTGCTGATTTAGTCTTGATATGCCATGATTATACATTACTGGTGATTTAGTAATGATATGCCAAGTTCATATATTAATGCAGATTTTGTAATGATATGCCAAATGTATACATTATTTCTGATTTAGTCATGAAATGCCATGTTTATATATTACTGCTGATTTTGCCAAGATATGCCAAATTTATACATTATTGCTGATTTAGTCATGAAATGCCATGTTTATATATTACTTCTGATTTAGTTAAGAGATGCCAAGTTTAAATATTACTGCTTATTTAGTCAAGATATGCCACGCTTATATAATACTGTTGATTTAGTCATGAAATGCTAAGTTTATATATTATTCCGGATTTAGTAATGATATGCCAAATGTATACATTATTGCTGATTTAGTCATAATATGCCATGTTTATATATTACTGCTGATTTTGCGATGATATGCAATGTTTATATATTATTGCTGATTTAGTCTTGATATGCCATGTTTATATATTACTGCTGATTTTGCCATGATATGCCAAATTTATACATTATTGCTGATTTAGTCATGAAATGCCAAGTTTATATATTACTGCTGATTTAGCCATGAAATTACAAGTTAATATATTACTGCTGATTTTGCTATGATATGCCATGTTTATATATTACTGCTGATTTAGTCATGATATACCAAGTTTATACATTACTGCTGATTTAGTCTTGATATGCCAAGATTATACATTACTGGTGATTTAGTAATGATATGCCAAGTTCATATATTAATGCAGATTTTGTAATGATATGCCAAATGTATACATTATTTCTGATTTAGTCATGAAATGCCTTGTTTATATATTACTGCTGATTTTGCCATGATATGCCATGTTTATATATTAATTCTGATTTAGTCATGATCTGACAAGTTTATATATTACTGCTTATTTAGTCATGATATGCCAAGTTTATATATTACTGTTGATTTAGAAATGAAATGCCATGTTTATATATTACTGCTGATTTTGCCATGATATGCCATGTTGATATATTACTTCTGATATAGTCACGATATGCCAAGTTTATATATAACTGCTGATTAAGTCATGAAATGCCATGTTTATATATTACTGCTGATTTTGCCATTATATGCCAAGTTTATATATTACTTCTGATTTAGTCACGATATGCCAAGTTTATATATTAATGCTGACTTAGTCATAATATGCCAAGTTTATATATTACTGTTGATTTAGTCTTGAAATGCCATGTTTATATATTACTGCTGTTTTTTCCATTATATGCCAAGTTTATATATTACTTCTGATTTAGTCATGATATGCCAAGTTTATATATTACTGCTGATTTAGTCTTGATATGCCAAGATTATACATTACTGGTGATTTAGTCATGATATGCCAAGTTCATATATTACTGCAGATTTTGTAATGATATGCCAAATGTATACATTATTGCTGATTTAGTCATGATATGCCATGTTTATATATTTCTGCTGATTTTGCAATGATATGAAATGTTTAAATATTATTGCTGATTTAGTCATGATATGCCATGTTTATATATTACTGCTGATTTTGCCATGAAATGCCATGTTTATATATTACTGCTGATTTTGCCATGATTTGCCAAATTTATACATTATTGCTGATTTAGTCATGAAATGCCAAGTTTATATATTACTGCTGATTTAGCCATGAAATGACAAGTTAATATAGTACTGCTGATTTTGCCATGAGATGCCATGTTTATATATTACTGCTGATTTAGTCATGATATACCAAGTTTATACATTACTGCTGATTTAGTCTTGATATGCCAAGATTATACATTACTGGTGATTTAGTCATGATATGCCAAGTTCATATATTACTGCAGATTTTGTAATGATATGCCAAATGTATACATTATTGCTGATTTAGTCATGAAATGCCATGTTTATATATTACTGCTGATTTTGCAATGATATGAAATGTTTATATATTATTGCTGATTTAGTCATGATATGCCATGTTTATATATTAATTCTGATTTAGTCATGATATGCCAAGTTTATATATTAGTGTTGATTTAGTCATGAAATGCCAAGTTTATATATTACTGAGGATTTAGTAATGATATGCCAAATGTAAACATTATTGCTGATTTTGCCATTATATGCCAAGTTTATATATTACTTCTGATTTAGTCACGATATTCCAAGTTTATATATTACTGCGGGTTTCGTCATGATATGCAAGGTTGATATATTACTTCTGATTTAGTCATGATATGTCAAGTTTAAATATCACTGCTGTTTTAGTCAGGATATGCCAAGTTTATACAATATTGCTGATTTAGTCTTGAAATGCCATGTTTATATATTACTGCTGTTTTTTCCATTATATGCCAAGTTTATATATTACTTCTGATTTAGTCATGATATGCCATGTTTAGATATTACTGCTTATTTTGCCATGATATGCCATGTTTATATATTACTGCTGATTTTGCCATGATATGCCATGTTTATATATTACTGCTTATTTAGTCATGATATGCCAAGTTTATATATTACTGCTGATTTAGCCATGAAATGCCAAGTTTATATATTAATGAGAATTTAGTAATGATATGCCAAGTTCATATATTACTGCAGATTTTGTAATGATATGCCAAATGTATACATTATTGCTGATTTAGTCATGAAATGCCATGTTTATATATTACTGCTGTTTTTTCCATTATATGCCAAGTTTATATATTACTTATGATTTAGTCATGATATGCCATGTTTAGATATTACTGCTGATTTAGCCATGAAATGACAAGTTAATATATTACTGCTGATTTTGCCATGATATGCCATGTTTATATATTACTGCTGATTTAGTCATGATATACCAAGTTTATACATTACTGCTGATTTAGTCTTGATATGCCAAGATTATACATTACTGGTGATTTAGTCATGATATGCCAAGTTCATATATTACTGCAGATTTTGTAATGATATGCCAAATGTATACATTATTGCTGATTTAGTCATGAAATGCCATGTTTATATATTACTGCTGATTTTGCCAGGATATGCCATGTTTATATATTAATTCTGATTTAGTCATGATATGCCAAGTTTATATATTACTGTTGATTTAGTCATGAAATGCCAAGTTTATATATTACTGCGGATTTAGTAATGATATGCCAAATGTATACATTATTGCTGATTTAGTCATGAAATGCCATGATTATATATTACTGCTGATTTTGCCATGATATGCCATGTTTATATATTACTGCTTATTTTGCCATGATATGCCATGTTTATTTATTACTTCTGATTTAGTCACGAGATGCCAAGTTTATATATCACTGCTAATTTAGTTATGATATGCCAAGTTTATATATTATTGTTGATTTAGCCATGAAATGCCAAGTTTATATATTAATGCGAATTTAGTAATGATATGCCAAATGTATACATTATTGCTGATTTAGTTATGATATGCCATGTTTATATATTACTGCTGATTTTGCCATTATATGCCAAGTTTATATATTACTTCTGATTTAGTCAAGATATGCCAAGTTTATATATTACTGCTGACTTAGTCATAATATGCCAAGTTTATATATTACTGTTGATTTTGTCATGAAATGTAATGTTTATATATTACTGCTGGTTTCGTAATGATATGCCATGTGTATATATTACTTCTGATTTAGTCATGATAATCCAAGTTTAAATATCACTGCTGTTTTAGTAAGGATATGCAAGTTTATACTGTATTGCTGATTTAGTCTTGAAATGCCATGTTTATATATTACTGCTGTTTTTTCCATTATATGCCAAGTTTATATATTACTTCTGATTTAGTCACGAGATGCCAAGTTTCTATATTACTGCTTATTTAGTCATGATATGCCAAGTTTATATATTACTGCTGATTTAGCCATGAAATGCCAAGTTTATATATTAATGAGAATTTAGTAATGATATGCCAAGTTCATATATTACTGCAGATTTTGTAATGATATGCCAAATGTATACATTATTGCTGATTTAGTCATGAAATGCCATGTTTATATATTACTGCTGTTTTTTCCATTATATGCCAAGTTTATATATTACTTATGATTTAGTCATGATATGCCAAGTTTAAATATCACTGCTGTTTTAGTAAGGATATGCAAGTTTATACTGTATTGCTGATTTAGTCTTTAAATGCCATGTTTATATATTACTGCTGTTTTTTCCATTATATGCCAAGTTTATATATTACTTCTGATTTAGTCATGATATGCCAAGTTTATATATTAATGAGAATTTAGTAATGAGATGCCAAGTTCATATATTACTGCAGATTTTGTAATGATATGCCAAATGTATACATTATTGCTGATTTAGTCATGAAATGCCATGTTTATATATTACTGCTGTTTTTTCCATTATATGCCAAGTTTATATATTACTTATGATTTAGTCATGATATGCCATGTTTAGATATTACTGCTGATTTAGCCATGAAATGACAAGTTAATATATTACTGCTGATTTTGCCATGATATGCCATGTTTATATATTACTGCTGATTTAGTCATGATATACCAAGTTTATACATTACTGCTGATTTAGTCTTGATATGCCAAGATTATACATTACTGGTGATTTAGTCATGATATGCCAAGTTCATATATTACTGCAGATTTTGTAATGATATGCCAAATGTATACATTATTGCTGATTTAGTCATGAAATGCCATGTTTATATATTACTGCTGATTTTGCCAGGATATGCCATGTTTATATATTAATTCTGATTTAGTCATGATATGCCAAGTTTATATATTACTGTTGATTTAGTCATGAAATGCCAAGTTTATATATTACTGCGGATTTAGTAATGATATGCCAAATGTATACATTATTGCTGATTTAGTCATGAAATGCCATGATTATATATTACTGCTGATTTTGCCATGATATGCCATGTTTATATATTACTGCTTATTTTGCCATGATATGCCATGTTTATTTATTACTTCTGATTTAGTCACGAGATGCCAAGTTTATATATCACTGCTAATTTAGTTATGATATGCCAAGTTTATATATTATTGTTGATTTAGCCATGAAATGCCAAGTTTATATATTAATGCGAATTTAGTAATGATATGCCAAATGTATACATTATTGCTGATTTAGTTATGATATGCCATGTTTATATATTACTGCTGATTTTGCCATTATATGCCAAGTTTATATATTACTTCTGATTTAGTCAAGATATGCCAAGTTTATATATTACTGCTGACTTAGTCATAATATGCCAAGTTTATATATTACTGTTGATTTTGTCATGAAATGTAATGTTTATATATTACTGCTGGTTTCGTAATGATATGCCATGTGTATATATTACTTCTGATTTAGTCATGATAATCCAAGTTTAAATATCACTGCTGTTTTAGTAAGGATATGCAAGTTTATACTGTATTGCTGATTTAGTCTTGAAATGCCATGTTTATATATTACTGCTGTTTTTTCCATTATATGCCAAGTTTATATATTACTTCTGATTTAGTCACGAGATGCCAAGTTTCTATATTACTGCTTATTTAGTCATGATATGCCAAGTTTATATATTACTGCTGATTTAGCCATGAAATGCCAAGTTTATATATTAATGAGAATTTAGTAATGATATGCCAAGTTCATATATTACTGCAGATTTTGTAATGATATGCCAAATGTATACATTATTGCTGATTTAGTCATGAAATGCCATGTTTATATATTACTGCTGTTTTTTCCATTATATGCCAAGTTTATATATTACTTATGATTTAGTCATGATATGCCAAGTTTAAATATCACTGCTGTTTTAGTAAGGATATGCAAGTTTATACTGTATTGCTGATTTAGTCTTTAAATGCCATGTTTATATATTACTGCTGTTTTTTCCATTATATGCCAAGTTTATATATTACTTCTGATTTAGTCATGATATGCCATGTTTAGATATTACTGCTTATTTTGCCATGATATGCCATGTTTATATATTACTTCTGATTTAGTCACGAGATGCCAAGTTTATATATTACTGCTTATTTAGTCATGATATGCCAAGTTTATATATTACTGCTGATTTAGCCATGAAATGCCAAGTTTATATATTAATGAGAATTTAGTAATGATATGCCAAATTTTTATATTACTGTTGATTTAGTCATGAAATGCCATGTTTTTATATTACTGCTGATTTTGCCATGATATGCCATGTTGATATATTACTTCTGATTTAGTTATGATATGCCATGTTTATATATTACTGCTGATTTTGCCATTATATGCCAAGTTTATATATTACTGTTGATTTAGTCATGAAATGCCATGTTTATATATTACTGCTGATTTTGTCATGATATGCCATGTTGATATATTACTTCTGATTTAGTCATAATATGCCAAGTTTATATATTACTGTTGATTTACTCTTAAAATGCCATGTTTATATATTACTGCTGTTTTTTCCATTATATGCCAAGTTTATATATTACTTCTGATTTAGTCATGATATGCCAAGTTTATATATTACTGCTGATTTAGTCATGAAATGCCAAGTTCATATATTACTTCGGATTTAGTAATGATATGCCATGTTGATATATTACTTCTGATTTAGTCACGATATGCCAAGTTTTATATATTACTGCTGACTTAGTCATAATATGCCAAGTTTATATATTACTGTTGATTTTGCCATGATATGCCATGTTGATATATTACTTCTGATTTAGTCATAATATGCCAAGTTTATATAATACTGTTGATTTAGTCTTGATATGCCAAGTTTATATGTTACTGCTGATTTAGTCATGAAAATGCCAAGTTCATATATTACTACGGATTTAGTAATGATATGCCAAATGTATACATTATTGCTGATTTAGTCATGATATGCCATGTTTATATATTACTGCTGATTTTGCCATGATATGCCATGTTTAGATATTACTTCTGATTTAGTTACGAGATGCCAAGTTTAAATATTACTGCTTATTTAGTCAAGATATGCCATGTTTATATATTACTGCTGATTTTGCCATGATATGCCATGTTTATATATTACTGCGGATTTAGTAATGATATGCCAAATGTATACATTGTTGCTGATTTAGTCATGATATGCCATGTTTATATATTACTGCTGATTTAGTTATGATATGCCATGTTTATATATTACTGCTGATTTTGCCATTATATGCCAAGTTTATATATTACTGTTGATTTTGTCATGAAATGCCATGTTTATATATTACTGCTGATTTTGCCATGATATGCCATGTTGATATATTACTTCTGATTTAGTCACGATATGCCAAGTTTTATATATTACTGCTGACTTAGTCATAATATGCCAAGTTTATATATTACTGTTGATTTAGTCTTGATATGCCAAGTTTATATGTTACTGCTGATTTAGTCATGAAAATGCCAAGTTCATATATTACTACGGATTTAGTAATGATATGCCAAATGTATACATTATTGCTGATTTAGTCATGATATGCCATGTTTATATATTACTGCTGATTTTGCCATGATATGCCATGTTTATATATTACTTCTGATTTAGTTACGAGATGCCAATTTTAAATATTACTGCTTATTTAGTCAAGATATGCCATGTTTATATATTACTGCTGATTTTGCCATGATATGCCATGTTTATATATTACTGCGGATTTAGTAATGATATGCCAAATGTATACATTATTGCTGATTTAGTCATGATATGCCATGTTTATATATTACTGCTGATTTAGTTATGATATGCCATGTTTATATATTACTGCTGATTTTGCCATTATATGCCACGTTTATATATTACTTCTGATTTAGTCACGAGATGCCAAGTTTATATATTACTGCTTATTTAGTCATGATATGCCAAGTTTATATATTACTGTTGATTTAGCCATGAAATGCCAAGTTTATATATTAATGCGGATTTAGTAATGATATGCCAAATGTATACATTATTGCTGATTTAGTCATGATATGCCATGTTTATATATTACTGCTGATTTTGCAATGATATGTCATGTTTATATATTACTGCTGATTTTTCCATGATATGCCAAATTTATACATTATTGCTGATTTAGTCATGATATGCCAAATGTATACATTATTGCTGATTTAGTAATGAAATGCCAAGTTTATATATTACTGCGGATTTAGTAATGATATGCCAAATGTATACATTGTTGCTGATTTAGTCATGATATGCCATGTTTATATATTACTGTTGATTTTGTCATGAAATGCCATGTTTATATATTACTGCTGATTTTGCCATGATATGCCATGTTGATATATTACTTCTGATTTAGTCACGATATGCCAAGTTTTATATATTACTGCTGACTTAGTCATAATATGCCAAGTTTATATATTACTGTTGATTTAGTCTTGATATGCCAAGTTTATATGTTACTGCTGATTTAGTCATGAAAATGCCAAGTTCATATATTACTACGGATTTAGTAATGATATGCCAAATGTATACATTATTGCTGATTTAGTCATGATATGCCATGTTTATATATTACTGCTGATTTTGCCATGATATGCCATGTTTATATATTACTTCTGATTTAGTTACGAGATGCCAATTTTAAATATTACTGCTTATTTAGTCAAGATATGCCATGTTTATATATTACTGCTGATTTTGCCATGATATGCCATGTTTATATATTACTGCGGATTTAGTAATGATATGCCAAATGTATACATTATTGCTGATTTAGTCATGATATGCCATGTTTATATATTACTGCTGATTTAGTTATGATATGCCATGTTTATATATTACTGCTGATTTTGCCATTATATGCCACGTTTATATATTACTTCTGATTTAGTCACGAGATGCCAAGTTTATATATTACTGCTTATTTAGTCATGATATGCCAAGTTTATATATTACTGTTGATTTAGCCATGAAATGCCAAGTTTATATATTAATGCGGATTTAGTAATGATATGCCAAATGTATACATTATTGCTGATTTAGTCATGATATGGCATGTTTATATATTACTGCTGATTTTGCAATGATATGTCATGTTTATATATTACTGCTGATTTTTCCATGATATGCCAAATTTATACATTATTGCTGATTTAGTCATGATATGCCAAATGTATACATTATTGCTGATTTAGTAATGAAATGCCAAGTTTATATATTACTGCTGATTTTGTCATGATATGCCAAGTTTATATATTACTATGGATTTTGCCATAATATGAGTAGTTTATACATTTCTGCTGATTTAGTCTTGATATGCCAAGATTATACATTACTGGTAATTTAGTCATGATATGCCAAGTTTATACATTACTGTTGATGTATTCATGATTTGCCAAGTTTATACATTACTGCTGATTTAGTCATGACATGCCAAGTTTATATATTACTTCTGATTTTGACATGATGGGCCAAGTTTATATATTTCTGTTTATTTGCTCATGAAATACCAAGTTCATATATATGCCAAATGTATACATTATTGCTGATTTAGTCATGAAATGCCATGTTTATATATTACTGCTGATTTTGCCATGATATGCCATGTTGATATATTACTTCTGATTTAGTCATAATATGCCAAGTTTATATATTACTGTTGATTTAGTCATGAAATGCCATGTTTATATATAACTTCTGATTTTGCCATGATATGCCATGTTGATATATTACTTCTGATTTAGTCATGATATACCAAGTTTAAATATCACTGCTGTTTTAGTCCGGATATGCCAAGTTTATATATTACTGTTGATTTAGTCTTGAATTGCCATGTTTATATATTAATGCTGTTTTTTCCATTATATGCAAAGTTTATATATTACTTCTGATTTAGTCATGTTATGCCAAGTTTATATATTACTGTTGATTTAGTCATGAAATGCTAAGTTTATATATTACTGCTGATTTATTCATGATATGCCAATTTTATATATTACTGCTGATTTAGTCATGAAATGCCAAGTTTATATATTACTGCGGATTTAGTAATGATATGCCAAGTTTATATATTACTGCTGATTGTTACGACTGTTAGGGAACTTGATAGAGACCTAGATGCAGACACAATCAATTTAATGAAGTGCAATACACTGAGGGTACGAACCTAGTTTGTAATATAGAGTAACACAGGAACACATAAAAGTTTTTAATCCAGCAGGAATTTGATAAGCTTGACGCCACGGGTAATGGCTATAATCCAGCAGGGAGAGGGTTAAAACGGATAAGCACAAACAGTACTGTAATCCAGCAGGTAGATGGTTAAAGCATATAAGCGTAAACAGCAACTGTAATCCAGCAGGTAGATGGTCAAAGCATATAAGCATAAACAGTACTATAATCCAGCAGGTAAATGGTTTAAGCATATAGAATGGTTGAAGTACAAACCGGGTTCAGTGGGACACAGGCAGACAGAGTGGTAATAGGACAGTCCAGGATCCAGTGCATAGGCAGGCAGAGTAGTCAGGATACAATCCAGGGTCAAGATCAATCAAAAAAGTTAAATGGAGCAATACGCTGAGCAAGGAACATGAGAATCACCAAGCAAGGATTGCAAGGGGATTCTCCCTTTTGAATCTTCCCGCGTATGACGTGCACGCGACGGGCGTGACGTCATCAGGGACACGCTTCCGATTTCATTGGCAGCAGTATGCGCAACTACAGGAGCGGGTTTCCAGTAAAGTAGAACGGGGTATTAGGGGGATCTACTTCATGTTAGATCCTTACACTGATTGAGTCATAATATGCCAAGTTTATATATTACTGCTGATTTAGTCATGATAAGCCAAGTTTATACATTACTGTTGATGTATTCATGATTTGCCAAGTTTACACATTACTGCTGATTTAGTCTTGATATGCCATGTTTATATATTACTGCTGATTTAGTTACGAGATGCCAAGTTTATAGATTGATGCTGATTTAGTCACAAAATGCCAATTTTATATATTACTGCTGATTTAGTCACGATATCCCAAGTTTATATATTACTTCTGATTTAGTCACGATATGCCAAGTTTATATATTACTTCTGATTTAGTCACGATATGCCAAGTTTATATATTACTGCTGATTTAGTAATGATTTGCCAAATGTATACATTATTGCTGATTTAGTCATGAAATGCATTGTTTATATATTACTGTTGATTTAGTCATGAAATGCCAAGTTTATATATTGCTGTGGATTAAGTAATTATATGCCGAAATTATACATTATTGTTGATTTAGTAATGAAATGCATTGTTTATAAATTACTGTTGATTTAGTCATGAAATGCCAAGTTTATATATTACTGTGGATTTAGTAATGATATACCTAAATGTATACATTATTGCTGATTTAGTCATGATAAGACATGCTTATATATTACTGCTGATTTTGCCATGATATGACTAGTTCATATATTCTGCTAATTTAGTCAGGATATGCCATGTTTATATATTACTACTGATTTTGCCATGATATGCCATGTTTATATAATTCTGCGTATTTTGCAATGATATGACTACTTTATATATTACTGCTGATTTAGTCATGATATGCCAATTTTATATATTACTGCTTATTTAGTCATGAAATGCCAATTTTATGCATTACTGCTTATTTAGTCATGATTTGACAAGTTTATATATTACTTCTGATTTAGTCACGATATGCCAAGTTTATGTATTAATGCTGATTTAGTCATGATATGCCAAGTTTATATATTACTGTTTATTATTCATAAAATGCAAAGTTTATATAATACTGCTGATTTAGTCATGATATGCCAAGTTTAAATATTACTGAGGATATTGCCATGACATGACTTCTTTATATATTACTGCTGATTTAGGGATGATATCCCATGTTTATATATTACTTCTGATTTAGTCATGATCTGCCAAGTTTATACATTATTGCTGATTTAGTCATGAAATGCCATGTTTATATATTACTGCTGATTTTGCAATGATATGCAAAGTTTATATATTACTGCGGAATCAGTAATGATATGCCACATTTATACATTATTGCTGATTTAGTCATGATATGCCATGTTTATATATCACTGCAAATTTTGCCATGATATCCCAAATGTATTTATTACTTCTTATTTAGTCATGATATGCCAAGTTTATATATTACTGCTGATTTACTCATGATATGCCATGTTTATTTATTACTGCTGATTTTGCCATGATATGTCAAGTTTATATATTACTGCTAATTTAGTCATGATATGCCAAGTTTATATATTACTGCTGATTAAGTAATGATATGCAAAATTAATACATTATTGCTGATTTAGTCAAGAAATGCATTGATTATATATTACTGTTGAAATAGAAATGAAATGCCAAGATTATTTATTACTGCTGATTTTTCCATCATATATCAAGTTTATACATTACTGCTGATTTAGTCATGATGTGCCAAGTTTATATATTACTGCTGATTTAGTCATGAAATGCATTGTTTATATATTACTGTTGATTTAGTCATGATATTCCAAAATGTATACATTATTGCTGATTTTGTCATGATATGCCATGTTTATATATTACTGCTGATTTTGTCATGATATGTCATGTTTATATATTACTTCTGATTTAGTCATGATAAACCAAGTTTATATATTACTGTGGATTTAGTAATGATATGCCAAAATGTATACATTATTGCTGATTTAGTCATGATAAGCCATGCTTATTTATTATTGCGGATTTTGCCATGATATGACTAGTTCATATATTACTGCTGATTTAGTCAGGATATGCCATTCTTATATAATTCTGCGTATTTTGCCATGATATAACTACTTTATATATTACTGCTGATTTAGTCATGATATGCCAATTTTATATATTACTGCTTATTTAGTCATCATATGCCAATTTTATGCATTACTGCTGATTAAGTCATGATTTGACAAGTTTATATATTACTTCTGATTTAGTCACGATATGCCAAGTTTATTTATTATTCCTAATTTAGTCTTGATATGCCAAGTTTATATATTACTGTTTATTATTCATAAAATGCCAAGCTTATTTAATACTGCTGATTTAGTCATGATATGCCCAGAAGCCCACCCCACCCCCTGACCCCCGCTATGTATTGCCTCCCTCTCTGTTGGAGAGGTGGAGACTACACAGCTTGGTAGCAGATGTTCACCCCTGCGTCTCCTGACATAGGCTATGCCATCCGTCCCGTGAATGTTGAACTTACTTTCGTCTGAGAAGATGACCTTCTCCCATATGTCCAGTGTCCAGGCCCTGTGGGTTCTCAACCCACCTTAGACACTTGGCTGTAGCGGTTTCCGTCACCAAGGGTTTCTTGTGGGGGCGCCTTGCGATGAGCCCTGTATTGCACAACCTTCTCCTTGCCGTTCTGTTGAAGACCGTGGCCCCGTGGCTAATCACCAATCCCGGTTGATTTGCAGTGACATGAGCCAGCGATCGCGCAGGCAGAGCCGTACCAGCAGCCTGTCTTGTGAAGCGGTCGTGCACCTTCTCCGCCCTCGACCTTTCCTCTGCTCCATTTGCCAGTCTGAGCGTACCTCTTCTGCCAGCGACTCACTGTGGACCGGTGTGTTTGAATCCTGTCAGCAATCTGCCGGGACAACAGACCTTCGTTGTGTAGTGCGAGCAATACAGCCTTGACTTCTGGAGTCAGTTGCATCTTCAGGCCGGAATCTGACTGGGGTCCGGCTCCGTGATGAGCTGGAATAAAGAACCGAGGGTGAGGGTAATTCCAGTGCCCACACACGCACACACAATCACAGAACTGTTATCGTTTTTAAAAAAAATAAGTATTAATGGTAAAGGGCTACAATATTTTACTTAAACACTGGCGCGATAATTATGTCCACTACTGTATATGGTGGAGTTACGCACTTATACAGTAATAATGCCAAATAATCTAGAAGAGCATTCAATAAGTTAAAGATAACAACATTAAACTGACTCCAGAACTTGTGCATTTAGGCCATACCCCATTTCCGGTTAAAACCCCCCAGATGAGACTGATTAAGGCAGCAAAGACAGTGATACCTCTGTATTGGAAGAGGTGTGAATCTCCTCCCCTAGACAGCTGGATAAAACAAATATATTCAATTAGGAAAGATGAAGGAGTAGCACAGGGGATTTGGAATATACCCTGTTGGCATAAATGGGATCAAGAGTGCGCAGCTATCATATAGTGATAATAGGGTATAACAACTATAATAAAGATTAAAGAAGGTACTTGGGGGCACACAGGGGTTCTTGAGTAATTGGGATATCTAATTGAGCAATAACAAGCGCTTATAGGAGGGGGATTTTTCTTAGGGTTAAGGAGAGGCCATTTTCCCACATGTGACATGTTTATGACAATGGCATTTCCTTGAGACTCCCCTTGGTGGTGTGGCCTGATTTGATGCTACCTGAGCTGAATGAGGTGTATGTGGGTGTGAGTGTAGTTATGAGTGGGGTATAAGTGCTTCTATGTGGTTCTAGATAAGGGATAGAATGTGTTATATGCAGGAAGTGCTGATACTTGATTGAGTTTTTTTTTTGTGTTTTCAATTTTTTACGTAGGGGTTTATTCCTATATTGAGTAATCATTTATTGGTATGAAATGAAAGTAAAATTCTATGCAATTATAAAAATATGTATACATGTGTGCTAGTAAATGGACACTTTTTATCCTCAGTAAAGTGAATTGTCATTTTGACACAACAGGTTTACTTAAATAAGAAAGAAATATAAAAAATTCCCAGATTTTACTTTAAAAATCGGATCACCTTGTCATAAATATATGTATTCATTTAGATATATTTATTCATGTTGATTAGATATGATCAATGAATAAACTCTTCTGGTTTTGCCTACTTTACACATACATTATATATGCTCAATATAAAAGTCGCAGTGTATTCAAAGAGGTGACTGCCATAGAGGTCAAGCACAAAGCTGGTTGCAGTTAGTGATAACTGTAAGTTTAAAAGTACTTTTCTTTCAAAGGCTGATTTGCTATTTTTTTTAACCAGTTACTGATGCATTCATAGATGTAACTTTTTTTTAATAATATAGTGATTCTACAAGTATTGTACGTAAAACTATGTTATTAATGTTATTAATGTTAGAGATCAGAGTGACAGACACTCCGAATACTGGTTATTTCTCAAATGTGCAGATGTTTCATGCTGCACCATAGATAACTCTCCTATCCAGCCTGTTTAGAACCCAACCCCATGGCAACATCCATAACAGAACACGCTGCTCCCAGAGACCTGAGATTCAAACACAAACAGCAAACAGTCACAGTGTCTTCTTCTGGGAGTAAAGCAGTGTCAGTCTCCTCTCTCTGCCCTTCTTGATAAGTGTTAGCTTTGGCCATCCATTGAAGAGCCTTGCTATACTTCACTATTGGAGATGTTTAAGATGCGTGAACAGCTGGCATCATTACAGCAGACTTTTCATCATGTTCAAGGGACCACAATTCAGAGACAGAGACAGGTGGCCAGACCTGGTAAGTTTTGGGATACAAGACATAGTAATTTTTTTCTTCATTGTAATTTACATATGATTTATGAATGATAAATATGAGCAAATCTGGCATGATAAAAATAACTAAATATGAACAAGTGCTCAAAGTTAGAGGTTGGAGAATATTTTCCAATTCTGCTTTTATTAAATGATTATAGTAATTTCCTTGTCAGTTCCTTGCTTAGTGAATAGATTCAACAGGTATATAATAATTAAATTTTCTTACCATTATATGATATCTCTCTCTTTGTAAAGTTTCTCTTTGTCAGTTTTGCGCAAGGAAACTAGACAATGAGCAAAAATAAAATAAACTTTAATTAAAAAAAGTACCTTTGTACATTGTATTTAATAAGCCAATGGAAAAACATAAAGGTCTATTCACTACAAAGTTAACAGACAAGTGAACTACATAAAATCAGTCATTAATCAGGGGGTTCTCCAATACTTGATTTTGGCAGTTTATACTCAATATGGTATATACATTATGCCCCATCTACAACACAGTATATACTTTAGTGATACTCCACAGCTGTCCTTGCAAGAATGAGGAGAGCAGATGTTATCATGGAACCAGAGGAACGTGAAGGTTATTATTTTAACTTGCTTCCTGGGAAAATGTACTAAAAGGAACTTATTGAAAATAAGAAAAAATAATGGAGACAGAGTGTCTCTAAATTCTTATTGGTTTTCTGGAAGATCACGATAGGTTAGAAATTCTTCTGAATGGGGACTCTATTTCGGTTTATGTTCATTACTGCTGATTTAGTAATGATATGCCAAGTTTTACATTACTGTTGATTTTGCCATAATAAGCCAAGTTTATACATTACTGCTGATTCTGCCATGATATGCCAAGTTTATATATTACTGCGGATTTAATAAAGATGTGCCAAGTTTATATATTATTGCTGATTTTGGCATAATATGCCAAGTTTGTACATTACTGCAGATTTAGTCATGATATGCCACATTTATACATTACTGCTGATTTAGAAATAATATGCCAAGTTTTACATTACTGTTAAGTTTGCCATGATGTGCCACATTTATAAATTACTGCTGATTTAGTCATGATATGCCAAATTTATATATCACTGCTGATTTAGTCATGATATGCAATATTTATATATTGCTGCTGATTTTGACATGATATGCCAAATTTTTAAATTACTGCTGATTTAGACATAATGTGCCAAATTTATATATTACTGCTAATTTAGTCATGATATGCGAAATATATATATTACTGCTAATTTAGTCATGATATGCCAAGGTAATATATTACTGCTGATTTTTTCATGACATTTCATGTTTATATATTAGTACTGATTTATTCATGATATGTTAGTGTATATATCACTGCTGATTTAGTCATGATATGCCAAGTTTATATATTACTGCTGATTTAGTCATGATATGTCAGGTTTATATATTACTGCTGATTTATTCATGAAATGCCACGTTTATATATTACTGCTGATTTAGCCATGTTATGCCAAGTTTATACTTTACTGCTTATTTAGTCATGAAATGTCACGTTTATTCATTACTGCAAATTTTGCCATGGTATGCCAAGTTTATGCATTACTGATGATTTAGTCCTGAGAGCCGAACAGGCAGCATGGAGGAGACCATGCTTCCTGCCACTAGCCACCAGGGAAAGGTAAGTGCTGTGGAGATGGGGGGATTTGGGCAAATTGGCTGTGGGATATTAAATGCAAATAACACTGGCATATTATTGGGCAATTAGCAGGGGCATATTAAATGGCAAATAACTCTGCATATTATTGGGCAAATTTGCTGGGGTATATTAAATGGCAAATAACACTGGCATATTATTGGGCAAATTAGCAGGGTCATATTAAATGGCAAATAACACTGACATATTATTGGGCAAATTAGCAGGGGCATATTAAATGTCAAATAACACTGGCATATTATTATGCAAATTAGCAGGGGCATATTAAATGTCAAATAACACTGGCATATTATTGAGCAAATTAGCAAGGGCATATTAGATGGTAAATAACACTGGCATATTATTGGGCAAATTAGCAGGGGCATATTAAATGGCAAATAACACTGGCATAATATTGTGAAAATTGGCAGTGGCATATTCAATGGAAAATACTGGCATATTATTGAGCAAATTAGCAAGGGCATAGTAGATGGCAAATAACACTGGCATATTATTGGGCAAATTAGCAAGGGCATATTAAATGGCAAATAACACTGGCATAATATTGTGCAAATTGGCAGGGGCATATTCAATGGAAAATATTGGCATATTATTGGGCAAATTGGCTGGGGAATATTAATGAAAAAATAATACTGGCATATTATTGGGCAAATTGGCTGGGGCATATTAATGGAAAATGATACTGGCATATTATTGGGCAAATCAGCTGGGGAATATTAATAACAAATAAAATTGGCAATGTGCATGTAAATGGGGTGATGGGGCATGTCCTTGGTATGCAACGTGGATTATAGGTGCATCGTGGGGGGCAAAATTTGTATACCTAGGGCAGCACAAAACCAAGAAACACCACTGATGCCAAGTAATATATTACTGCGGATTTATACATGAAATTCCACATTTATATATTACTGCTGATTTAGCCATGATATGCCAAGTTTACGTATTACTTATGATTTATTCATGATTTGCCAAGTTTATATATTACTGTTGATTTAGTCATGAAATGCAATATTTATATATTGCTGCTGATTTTGAGATGATATGCCAAGTTTTTAAATTACTGCTGATTTAGACATAATGTGCCAAATTTATATATTACTGCTAATTTATTCATGATATGCGAAATATATATATTACTCCTAATTTAGTCATGATATGCCAAGGTAATATATTACTGCTGATTTTTTCATGACATTTCATGTTTATATATTAGTGCTGATTTTTTCATGATATGTTAGTGTATATATCACTGCTGATTTAGTCATGATATGCCAAGTTTTATACTTGTTTGGAGTCTTTTATGATATTTCCCGTGATATGTAATGTGATGTTTTTCTTCAATGGTATGGTATTTATATAGAAATACGCGTTTGTTTGTATTGTCTTTTTATATATGATAAAAATGAATAAATAATAAAGATTAAAAAAATAAAATAAAAATGAATGCTTATTTTGCCATGATTTGTCAGGTTTATACATTACTGCTGATTTAGTAAAGATATGCCAAGATTATATATCACTGTTGATTTTGCCATGATATGCCAAGTTTATACAGTACGTTACTGCTGATTTAGTCATGACGTGCCAAGTGTATATATTACTGCTGATTTAGTCATGAAATTCCAAGTTTATATGTTACTGCTGATTTTGCCATGAAATTCCAATTTCATATATTGCTGCTTCTTTGGTCATGAAGTGCCAAGTTTATAAATTATGCGGATTTAGTAATGAAATGCCAAGTTTATATATTAATGTGAATTTAGTAATGATATGCCATGTTTTACAACACTGTTGATTTTGCCATGATATTCCAAGTTTATACATTACTGCTGATTTAGTCAGGACATGCCAAGTTTATATATTACTGCTGATTTAGTCATGAAATGTCAATTGTATATATTACAGCTGATTTAGTCATGATATGTCAAGTTTATATATTACTGCTGATTTTGCCATGAAATGCTTGCCATGAAAAGCCAAGTTTATCTATTAATGCTGATTTTGTCATGACATTCCAAGTTTATATATTACTGCTGATTTTGCCATGAAATTTCAAGTTTATATATTACTGCGGATTTAGTAAAGATGTTCCAAGTTTACATAGTACTTGTCAGGTCCCAGACCCGCTGAGGTCCCCTACCTGGCACTGCCTCTTCCAGGCTCCACGCGGCCCCGCCGGGGAGCAGCTCGAGCGTGAGGTAGGCCGCATCCCTGGCCAGTGGTAGCTTGCATCCCATGTTTTACAAGCATGAGTACTAGGCAGGCTGCAGGGGGGGCGTGTCCTGTGCCCCGCTAGCTTGCCCTCATTGGCTAAAGCAAGGAGGAGGGAATAGGAGGTAGGCATCTGTTCTGCCTCCCTCCCTAGGCTTCCCAGGGAGAGGGGTGTGTATCTCACTCAACAGCTCGGGGTGTTGGCTCAAACCGTGCAACATATACAGGAACATCAGCAACTTCTCCATGGTTAGTTACAACCTCTCCAACAAGCTTCACTCCCACCTCCAGCTCACGGTATTCCCCAACACCCCCCCCCCCCCTGGAGGGAGCCATGGCAGTGCCTGAACCCTAGTTAAAACTACCAGGTGACAGATGCCTGTACCGCTCTTTTTTGACATCTTACAAATCTTCTTTTCGTGCTTAAGCCCAGAACCTATGGCAACGAGTTCGTCAAGGTGAGAACTTCCATCTCCTTATTATCTGGTACATCGATGTCCTGGGCCCATCGTCTCCTACAAGTGGATCATCCATCACTAGAGACCTGGGCTGCATTCCGCCAAACCATGGACACCCTGTACGATGATCCTCACCGAACTTCCATGACAGAGTATTCCATTCGATCGTTGAAGCAGGGCCATCGACCTGTAGAGGAGTACATTCCAGAGTTTAAAGGGCTGGCCGTGGAGACACAGAGGAATAAGCTGGCACTTCTGCACCAGTTCAGGTTGGGTCTCTCTGAAAGCATGAAAGACAAAATAGCCCGAGTGAGGTTACCCGGTTCTCTGTAGAAAATCAACCAATTGGTAACCCAATTGGACCGCAGTCTTCGGGAGCATCGCCTAGAGAGAGCCACGTCATCTGGGGTACCGATATGCTCAGCCAACCCGGCTTCTGCTACCTTAGTACCGTCCACCTCGTCTCAGGAGGAACCGAGCCAACAAAACAGCTAGTTGAAGAGAAGCCAATTTATGAATGTACTGTGGCAGGTCTGGACACATGGTAGGCAACTGTACCGAACTAGCTTCCCGAGGTAAGCTACCCATTCCTCCTTCTCGATTTTTATTGGGTAGTCTTCCATCTCATCTCTCTGTTCCTGTTTCATTACAGTGGGGAAGTAAAGACGTCCGCCAAACTGCTATCCTGGACTCCAGGGCCAGCAAGTGCTTCAATCATATCACCTTGGCTCACGATCTCGGAATACCTACCCAAGCCAAGAAGCAACCATTGACTGTTCATCTAGTGGACGGGAACCCTATACAGTCCAGTCGTGTCGCCAAGGAAACCATATTCTTAATTGTGGGAACCCGGCAACACGAGAAGATATGTTTTAATCTAGTCCACTCCCCATTGTTCCCCCCTTATTCCTGGACTCTGTATAGTGGAACACCAGAGAAGTCACGTTTGCTTCCCCCTTTTGCCTACAACATTGTTTATCGCCCTCACAACTGGGGCTTCTCAAGGGTGACTGGTTGGAGATTTCTCACCCATCAATGATCCCCTAACCCTACAAGTTCCACAAGTTCCAAGTCTTTTATAAAAGAGAAGCGGAACAGCTGCCACCCCATCAGCCTTCTGATTGCCCTATAGATCTACTCCCAGGAGCCCCAATTGCTTTTGGTCATATTTTTCATGTTTCATAACCAGAATTGGCAGTACTCAAAGAGTACATAGAACACAATCTTCGTAAGGCGTTTATATGACCCTCCACATTACCTGCTGGTGCAGGCATTTTCATTGTAGGAAAGAAGGATGGTAGAGTGAGGACCTGTGTGGATTATCGGGAACTGAACCACATCACCGTAAATTACAAGTACCCTCTTCCATTGATACCCGAACTCATGGACAGGTTAGCCACAATCTACTCCAAACTTGATCTCCTGGGTGCTTATAATCAAGTCCACATTCGCCAGGGGGACAAGTGGAAGATGGCCTTCCATACCCAATATGGGCCTTATGAATACCGAGTGATGCCCTTTGGACTTTGCAATTCCCCAGCAACATGCCAACATTTTCTTAACAATGTTTTATGAGATCTACTTGATTCTTGCGTCGTCTACTTGGACAACATCCTGATCTACTCACCAACCCTCTCAGAGCATTGATATCACATGGGGAAAGTCCTTCAATTACTACAAGACAACCACCTATATGCAAAGCTAGAGAAGTGCCAATTCTAAACCACCACAGAAGTATTCCTCCGTTATGTCATCAGACCCGGGCTCATAGAAATGGATCCCAAAAAAGTATCTGCCATCCTCCAGTGGCCAACGTCCGATTCCATCAAAGCCATGCAGCGTTTTATGGGTTAAGCTAACTTTTATCAACGATTCATAAACAGTTTCTCATGAATTATCCAGCCCATCACTCGCCTCACCAGAAAAGACCCAACAAGCATTCGACCACCTAAAAAAAGTTCACCACCACCCCTGTACTTGTTTTACCGGACCCAACAAGGGCCTGTTTCCTAGAGGTTGACGCCTCCGAGACTGCAATAGGAGTGGTCCTCTCACAGAGACATGGGGATAAAGATGAACTTCCCCCTGTGTCCTTTTACTCCAAACATCTAAGTCCAGCGGAAGTAAATTACAGCATCAGTGACCGAGAATTATTGCCATCAATATGGCATGCCAGGAATGGAGTCACCTTCTCGAGGGGACTCGTCAACCAGTAACGGTTTTTACTAGACATGTGCAAAACAAAAATTTTCATTTTCGTACGTTCGGACGAAAATTTTATTTATTTCGTCTAAAACTAATGTAGTTCACTACTGCATTAGTTTCAGACGAAATTCGTTCATTATTTTCATTTCTTTTTATTCGTTCGTACGAATCAATTGACCTACACATTCCATAAACCGAAAGTCTATAAACAGAACGTTGTTCGGTTTATAGACTTTCGGCTTATGGAATACATGTAATGCTATTGGCTTTCAATAAACCGAACTAGAGTCCCCATTCATAAGAAATTCTTATGAATGGGAACTAGAGTCCTCATTCATAAGAAATTCTTATGAATGGGAACCCCATTCATAAGAATTTCTTATGAATGGGGACTCTAGTTCGGTTTATAGAAAGCCAATAATATTACATGTCTTCTATAGGCCGAAAGTTTATAAACCGAACGACGTTCGGTTTATAGACTTTCGGCTTATAGAACAGCAATAGCATTACACGTATTCTATAAACCGAAAGTCTATAAACCGAATGTCGTTCAGCTTATAGATTTTTGGCTTATGGAATACCTGTAATACTATTGGCTTTCTATAAACCGAAATAGAGTCCCCATTCATACTAATAGGTCAATTGACCTCTTCGTATGAATGGGGACTCTATTTTGGTTTATAGAATAGCAATAGCATTACATGCATTCCATAAACTGAAAGTCGTTCATTATGTCGGTTTATGGAATGTATGTAATGCTATTGGTATTCTATAAACCGACTCTGTTTCGGTTTATAGAATGCCAATAGCACAAATGGACGAATGGACAAAGGATTTTCGTTTAATAACCATTCGTTCATTCGGCTTTCGTTAGTTTAGCATTTTCGTTATTCGTTTTTCGGACGAATGGACGAAAATACTATTTTCGCACAAAAATTAATTCGTCCGAAAACGAATGCACATGTCTAGTTTTTACTGACCACCGCAATCTGGAATACCTACGGTCACAGAGACATCTATGTCCTCGACAGGCCCGATGGGCTTTATTTTTTAGATGCTTTCAACTGCACATAACGTACGAGCTCGGGGCTCGAAACCTCAAGGCAGACACCCTATCCAGGTTATACGAAAGCCACAAGCGGAATCCAATTCCAAAGATACCATCCTACATCCGAATCAATTTTTCACCCTCCAAACCTCCCTTTTTGCGGAACTTCAAAACCATAGTAAAGATCCTACACAAACTCCTGTACTCCCTGCTTTACATACGGAACACTGACTCTTATACAAAGAGAACCATTTCTATGTACCCCTGAAGGCTCATCCTTCTGTCCTTCACTCGATCCACGATCACCCTATGGCTCGAACTCTCACCCGCAGAACATTTTGGTGGCCTCAAATGCCTTGTGACATATAGCAATACTTATGGTCATGTAACATCTGTGCTAGATCCAAGGCACGAAACACCAAAATCTCCAGTCTACTATAACCCATGGATGTTCCTACCCAACCATGGGAGGACGTCACCATCGATTTTATAGTAAATCTTCCAGTCTCCCAGCAATAATGGTTGTGGTAGATTGTCTATCAAAGATGGCGCATTTTATCCATTTTTCCAAGGTCCCCACGGCTGTCGAGACTGCAGAACTTTAACCAAACACATATTCCATTTGCATGGTTTCCCCCGGTCGATTTTGTCCTATAGAGGAGTTCACCTCCCGGTTCTGGAAAACATTCTGTCAAGGCCTACAAATCGAAAGGGTGTTGTCCTCCGCTTACCACCCACAGAATAATGGGCAAACCAAAAGGGTTAATCAGATCCTTGAACAGTATCTAAGATGTTATATCACCCATCATCAAGACAACTGGTTCCAAATAGCGGCCTTCGCTTACCACAACCACTTGCAAATAACCATACAGATGTCACATTTCAAAGCCAACTATGGCTTTGATCCTATCTTCCACTTCTACCTACCCAAGGCCACCTCAGTACCCACTATTGCTGATCATGTACGTATTCTCCAACAAAGCTTTTCAATCCTCAGGAACACCCTACTCAAGGTCCAACAAGAATACAAAAGATATGAGGACAGACGGCAAATTCCAGCACCATCATATACAATTGGGGAAAAGGTATGGCTTTCCACGGCCAATATCAAGATGTTGGGTCCCGCAAAAAAGCTCAATCCTATATATTTGGGTCCCTTCCATATCACTACTCTACCTGGTCCTAATGCTGTACGACTTTAACTCCCTCTCTCGTGGCACCTCCACCCGACCTTCCATGTATCCCTCATCAAAAAATGGAAATCTGATAACGAAAAAGTAGATGTCAGTCATCCAACTTGCCCTATCCTCATCGATGATTCTGTAGAGTATGAAGGGGAGAAAATCCTTGATTCCCATATCAGTCTTGAACGTCTAGAATATTTGGTTGAATGGAAGGGGTATGACCTTAATATATATAACTGCTGATTTAGGCTTTATATGCCAAGTTTATATATAACTGCTGATGTTGACATCATATGCCAAGTTTATACATTACTGCCATGTATTTACTGCCATGATTTGCCATGTTTATACATATCTGGTGATTTAATCATGATATGCCAAGGTTATTTATTATTGATCATTTAGTGATGATAAGACACGTTTATATATTACTGCTGATTTAGTCATGATATGCCAAGTTTATATATTACTGCTGATTTAGTCATGAAATGCCAAGTACATACACTACGGCTAATTTAGTCATAATGTGCCAATTTTATACATTACTACTGATTTATTCATAATGTGCCAATTTTATACATAACTGCTGTTTTAGTCATTATATGTCAAGTTTATATATTACTGCTGATTTTGCCATTATATGTCATGTTTATATATTAATGCTGATTTAGTCATGATGTGCCAAGATTATATATTACTGCTGTTTTAGTCATTATATGTCAAGTTTATATATTACTGTTGATTTTCCCATTGTATGCCAAGTTTATATATTACTTCTGATTTAGTCACGATATGCCGAGTTTATAAATTATGATATGCCAAGTTTATATATTACTTCTGATTTAGTCATGATTTGCCAAGTTTATACATTATTGCTGATTTAGTCATGAAATGCCATGTTTATATATTAATGCTGATTTAGTAATGATATGCCAAATTTATACTTTATTGCTGGTTTATTATTATGTGCCAAGATGTAGTCATGATTTGCTAAGTTTATTTTTTACTGCTGATTTTGCCATGATATGACTAGTTTATACATAACTGCTGATTTAGGCTTGATATGGTAAGTTTATATATTATTGCTTATTTTGCCATAATATGAAAAGTTTATACATTACTACCATAAATTAACTGCCATGATATTCCACGTTTATATATAACTGCTGATTTAGTCATGAAATGCCAATGTTATATATTATTGCTGATTTAGTCATGATATGCCAAGTTTATATATTACTGTTGATTTAGTCATAATGTGCCAAGTTTATATATTACTGCTGATTTAGTCATGATCTGCCAAGTTTATACATTCCTGCCGATTTAGTCATGATTTGTCAAGTTTATTAATTACTGCTGATTTTGACATGATATGCCAAGTTTATATTTTACTGCTGATTTAGTCATGATATGCCAAGTTTATATATTACTGCTGATTTAGTCATGATATGCAAAGTTTATATTTTCCTGTGGATTTTGACAATATATGACTAGTTTATATATTACTGCGGATTTAGTAATGATATGCCAAATTTATACTTTATTGCTGATTTAGTTATTATGTGCCAAGTTTATATTTTACTGCTGATTTAGTCATGATATGCAAAGTTTATACATTATTGCTGATCTAGTCATGAAATGCAATGTTTATATATTACTGTTGATTTTCCCATTGTATGCCAAGTTTATATATTACTTCTGATTTAGTCACGATATGCCGAGTTTATAAATTATGATATGCCAAGTTTATATATTACTTCTGATTTAGTCATGATTTGCCAAGTTTATACATTATTGCTGATTTAGTCTTGAAATGCCATGTTTATATATTACTGCTGATTTTGCCATTATATGCCAAGTTTATATATTACTGCTGATGTAGTCATGATATGCTAAGTTTATTTTTTACTGCTGATTTTGCCATGATATGACTAGTTTATACATAACTGCTGATTTAGGCTTGATATGCTAAGTTTATATATTATTGCTTATTTTGCCATAATATGAAAAGTTTATACATTACTACCATAAATTAACTGCCATGATATTCCACGTTTATATATAACTGCTGATTTAGTCATGAAATGCCAATGTTATATATTATTGCTGATTTAGTCATGATATGCCAAGTTTATATATCACTGCAGTTTTTGCCAATATATGACAAGTTTATATATTACTGCTGATTTAGTAATGAAATGCCAAATTTATATTTTATTGCTGATTTAGTCATTATGTGCCAAGTTTATAAAATATATATATTTTTTTTATATATAAATCTTTTTATTCTATTATAAAAACATACAAACATGTAGATCTTACATACATGTGTTTCGCAAATAAAGTTCTGTCCAGAGTAGTCCACAATATATGAAACACAAATAGAAAGTGTCTGGTCCTCACAGGGTTTATGAAAAGAGCTAGAGAAAAGAAGAGAAAAGAAAAGATAGAAAAAAGAGAGAGTAAATAAAGAGAAGGGAGAGAAAGAGAGAGAGAAAAAATAATAATAATAATAATTTTTAATTCTCCGTCGGTGCGTCCCCGGCCCCTACCCACTCCCCCTCCCCGTTCACGGCAGCGCAACTATTGTCCACTCCCTAAATGGGCTTCTTTTTCTCCACTCCAGATTACTTTAATTTCTTTTAGTTTGCCTCTAGCAAGCCATGAGAGAAAGAATGCTTCTTCTGCCGTAAGTTGAAAATCTACCTGTTTCACTACATCTGACCAGGCTGGCAACTCCTGCTTCCTCCATAAGCGGGAGAGCAGCAGCTTGAATGCCATAAGTATGTTAATGGAAATAATTTGTCTGGGGAGTTAGCTTGACCTGTGTTCAGATTGAAGAGAAATGTGTAGGGTGACAACGGGGTATTATTCTCTAGGACCCTATTAAGTACAAGGGAAACTAGGTTTTTGATTTGAATTAATTGTTCACAAGACCACCAAACATGAAGATGGGATCCTCTCTGTCTTCCACATCTCCAACACAGGTCAGAGGCGTCCGAAGAGAATTTACATATCCGAGAGGGTACGTAGTGCCATCTATATAATATTTTATAATAAAGTTCCTGGAGATTAATACCGTGGAGAGCCGATCTAGTATTTTGGAAAGTATGATTCCAAGTCTCCGATCTTGGTAAGATTTTTCCCGTGGTTTCCCAATATATAACAGATGTAGGTTTAGATTGTCAGAGCAGGTTTTCCAATAATACTTGCAACTTAGAGATGTTATTGGTTCCGGAATTTTGAAAGAGAAATTTATCGAGAGAGGTACTTTCTGTCAAAGGATTTGTTTTTATAAAATTTAATAAGCAAAGATAGGTGAGGTACTCAGAGTTAGGGAGGGGACGTTTGCCCTGTAGATTTTGGAAGGAGGGCATTTTGCCATCCTGGAGTATGTCATCTATTTTATTCATCCCTGCCGCAAGCCATTTTCTGATATCCAGGTTGTGCATTCTCATCGACAATGTTCCCGTAGGGGCCAGACCGTTCAATCCCTGAGCACTGGAAAAGAATTTCTTAAATCGAAACATTCCCTTTACTGTCTCTATAACTAGCAGATTCGAGATTTTTAATTTATTGAACCAGTTTGTTGGGGTCCAGAAGAAATAGTAAGGTTCTAGACCATGGCATTCAAAAGTCTCGATTTGAAGCCATCGGGTGTTCTGAGATGATTTGAATTTCCAAGCTAGAAAGTTTGAAAATTGACATACGTCCTGCATCCTTTCAAGATCTGGGAAGCCCAGCTCCCCATTTCTTATGCCGCGTCTGAGGGTTATATTAGCAGTTCTAGGGTGTTTCCTATCCCAAACATACAAGGATAATAGAGAAGTTAGTTGTTTTAAGTACATAGTTGGTGCTCTCAAGGGGATAGCCCTCATCAAAAAAAGAATTTTAGGGATTATATATGACTTGATTATATTAATATATATATATATATATATATATATATATATATATATATATATATATATATATATATATTACTGGTGATTTAGTCATGATATGCCATGTTTATATATTACTTCTGATTTAGTCATGATATGCCAAGTTTATACATTATTGCTGATCTAGTCATGAAATGCAATGTTTATATATTACTGCTGATTTTCCCATTACAAGCCAAGTTTATATATTACTTCTGGTTTAGTGACGAGATGCCAAGTTTATATATTATGATATGCCAAGTTTAAATATTACTGCGGATTTAGTAATGATATGCCAAATGTATATATTATTGCTGATTTAGTCATGAAATCCCATGTTTATATATTACTGCTGATTTAGTCATGATATGCCAAGTTTATATATTACTGCTGATTTAGTCATGATATGCCAAGTTTATATATTACTTCTTATTTAGTCATTATATGCAGATTTTATATATTACTACTGATTTAGTCATGAAATTTCCAGTTAATATTTTACTGCATATTTATAATGATATGCCAAATGTATACATTATTGCTGATTTAGTCATAATATGCCATGTTTATATATTACTGATGATTTTGTCATGATATGCCAAGTTTATATATTCCTTCTTATTTAGTCATGATATGCCAAGTTTATATATTACTGCTGATTTAGTCATGATATGCCAAGTTTAGATATTACTGCTGATTTAGTCATGAAATGCCAAGTTTATATATTACTGCTGATTTTGCCATGATAAGCCAAGTTTATACATGACTGTTTTTTTAGTCATGTTATGCCAAATTTATATATTCCTTCTTATTTATTCATTATATGCCACGTTTATATATTACTGCTGATTTAGTCATGATATGCCAAGTTTATATATTACTGCTGATTTAGTCATGAGATGCCAAGTTTATATATTACTGCTGATTTAGTCATGATATGCCAAGTTTATACATTACCGCTAATCTAGTAATGATATGCCAAGTTTATATATTACTGCTGATTTTGCCATGATATGACTAGTTTATATAATACTGCTGATTTAGTCATGATATGCCAAGATTTGATATGCCAAGTTTATGTATTACTTCTGATTTAGTCACTAAATGCCAAGTTTATATATTTTATGATTATTTTGCCATGATATGAAAGGTTTATACACTACTACCTTAAATTTAATGCCATGATATGTTACGTTTATACTTTTCTGCTGATTTAGTCATAAAATGCCAATGTTATTTATTATTGCTGATTTTGTCATGATATGCCAAGTTTATATATTACAGCTGATTTTGCCATGATAAGCCAAGTTTATACATTACTGCTGATTTAGTAATCATATACCAATTTTATACATTACTGCTTTTTTAGTCATGATATACCAAGTTTATATGTTACAGCTAATTGTCAGGATCTACCGCAGAGTAGATCCCCCGAATACCCTGTTCTGCTTACCTTACAAGATTTGTCTCTTCCTGCAACATATGTGCCCGTACTAAAGAGAGTCATCACAAACCTCCATGGTTACTTCAACCATTGCCCATTCCTACGAGACCATGGGGAGATATTTCTATGGATTTTATCAATGACCTACCACCATCTCGTCAATACACCACATTAATGGTCATAGTGGACCGTCTCACTAAGATGGCACATTTTGTTCCCAGTCCAGGCCTTCCTTCAGCTACTGAAACTGCCGATCTTTTTATACGAGAGGTCTTTAAGCTTCATGGTTTACCCGAAAACATTGTTTCCGATCGAGGCACCCAGTTTACATCCCACTTCTGGAAGGCATTCTGTACGGAACTACATATACAACGCTCCCTCACTACGGCATTCCACCCCCAGAGTAACGGTCAAACCGAACGTACCAATCAAACTTTAGAGCAGTATTTACGTTGTTTCACCACCCATCTTCAAAATGACTAGATCAAGTTTTTACCCATAGCAGAATTTGCCTACAATAATCATATACACAGTTCGACTGGGATGTCTCCAATTTTTTGTCAATTATGGCTTCCACCCATCCATGCTTCCTGGAGCACCTATCTCCAGTAGTGTTCCATCAGCTACTACTCATGTACGCAATCTCACTGACACATATGCTTCGCTTCGCAGAACCTTGTCACGAGCTCAACAACGTTATAAGATGTTTGCCGACCGTCACAGATCCTTGCCTCCAACCTACAAAGCAGGTGATAGGGTTTGGCTCTCTACGAGGCATCTGAAACTTGCATGTCCGACCAAGAAGCTTGGCCCCTAGTTCGTTGGTCCTTTTCCCGTCGCAGAAGTGATTTCTCCCTTAGTCGTACGACTTCTCCTCCCGTCTTCTATGAAGATCCACCCGGTTTTCCATGTATCTTTGCTTAAACCTTGGGTGGAGAATCCATTTCCTGGAAGACTCGATCCTCCTCCAGGACCCGTTCTAGTCGATGGGATTGAGGAGTGCGAGGTTGAAGAGGATCTGGACTCCAGATTGCATCGGGGTCAGCTCCAATATCTCATCCATTGGAGAGGTTATGGTCCGAGTGACAGATCCTGGGAGCCTGCTAAGATGATACATGCAGATGACTTGGTTCGTACCTTTCACGAATTGCACCCTGATCGCCCCAGTCGTTGGTGAGCCCGGAGGTCTCGCATTGGGCGGGGGAACTGTCAGGATCTACCGTGGAGTAGATCCCCCGAATATCCTGTTCTGCTTAATGTCCTCTCGCTCCCGAAGCGCGCACACTGCTGCCAATGGAAACGGAGGCGCATCCCCGATGACGTCACGCCCGTCGCGTTCGTAGCAAACGCGGGAACATTTAAAAGGGAAAATCACCTTGCCCTCCTTGCTTGGTGATTCTCGTGTTCCTTGCCTCGCGTATATATCTTTGTTTCTCCTGATTAGTTATATTGACCTTGGACTGTTCCCTGACCATTCTGCCTGCCTGTGCCCTCTGACCCTGGATTTCCTCTGACCATTCTACCTGCCTGTGCCCCACTGATCCTGGTTTGTTCTTGCACATTTAACCATCTACTTGCTGGATTACAGTTGCTGTTTGTATATACACGTTAACCATCTACCTGCTGGATTACAGTTGCTGTTTGTACTTGCACGTTAAACCATCTACCTGCTGGATTACAGTTGCTGTTTGTATATACACGTTAACCATCCCCCTGTTGGATTACAGTTTACTTATCACTGGTATCTGCATGCTTATTATTTTCCATCTGGATTACAAACTTTTGGTGTACGTTTCTGTATGACATTGGATACTGCTGGATTATCATTGCTGTACATACCAGGTTCGTACCTACAGTGTGTTATCCCTTATTATTTGAGTATATTGAGTGTGTCTGCATCTAGGTCTCTATTCTGTTTCCAACACCCATCACACTAATATTGAAATAATATGCCAAGTTTATATATTACTGATGATTTAGTCATGATATTCCACTTTAATATACTACTGCTGATTTAGTCATGAAATGCCAAGTTTATATATTACTGCTGATTTAGTCATGATATGCCAAGTTTATATATTACTGCTGATTTTGCCAGATAAGCTACGTTTATACATTACTGCTGATTTAGTAATGATATGCCAAGTTTATACAAAACTGCTTTTTTAGTCATGATAGGCAAAGTTTATATATTACTGTTGATTTAGCCATTAAATGCCAAGTTTATATATTAATGCGAATTTAGTAATGATATGCCAAATGTATACATTATTGCTGATTTAGTCATGATATGCCAAGTTTATATATTACTGCTGATTTTGCAATGATATGCCATGTTTATATATTACTTCTGATTTAGTTATGATATGTCATGTTTATATATTACTGCTGATTTTGCCATTATATGCCAAGTTTATATATTACTTCTGATTTAGTCAAGATATGCCAAGTTTATATATTACTGCTGACTTAGTCATAATATGCCAAGTTTAAATATTACTGTTGATTTTGTCATGAAATGTAATGTTTATATATTACTGCTGGTTTCGTCATGATATGCCATGTTGATATATTACTTCTGATTTAGTCATGATATGCCAAGTTTAAATATCACTGCTGTTTTAGTCAGGATATGCCAAGTTTATACAATATTGCTGATTTAGTCTTGAAATGCCATGTTTATATATTACTGCTGTTTTTCCATTGTATGCCAAGTTTATATATTACTTCTGATTTAGTCATAATATGCCATGTTTAGATATTACTGCTTATTTTGCCATGATATGCCATGTTTATATATTACTTCTGATTTAGTCACGAGATGCCAAGTTTATATATTACTGCTTATTTAGTCATGATATGCCAAGTTTATATATTACTGTTTATTTAGAAATGAAATGTAATGTTTATATATTACTGCTGGTTTCGTCATGATATGCCATGTTGATATATTACTTCTGATTTAGTCATGATATGCCAAGTTTAAATATCACTGCTGTTTTAGTCAGGATATGCCAAGTTTATACAATATTGCTGATTTAGTCTTGAAATGCCATGTTTATATATTACTGCTGTTTTTCCATTGTATGCCAAGTTTATATATTACTTCTGATTTAGTCATAATATGCCATGTTTAGATATTACTGCTTATTTTGCCATGATATGCCATGTTTATATATTACTTCTGATTTAGTCACGAGATGCCAAGTTTATATATTACTGCTTATTTAGTCATGATATGCCAAGTTTATATATTACTGTTTATTTAGAAATGAAATGGCAAGTTTATATATTAATGCGAATTTAGTAATGATATGCCAAATGTATACATTTTTGCTGATTTAGTCATGATATCCCATGTTTATATATTACTGCTGATTTTGCAATGATATGCCATGTTTATATATTACTTCTGATTTAGTTATGATATGCCATGTTTATATATTACTGCTGATTTTGCCATTATATGCCAAGTTTATATATTACTGTTGATTTAGTCATGAAATGCCATGTTTATATATTACTGCTGATTTTGCCATGATATGCCATGTTGATATATTACTTCTGATTTAGTCACGATATGCCAATTTTATATATTACTGCTGATTTAGTCATGAAATGCCATGTTTATATATTACTGCTGATTTTGCCATTATATGCCAAGTTTATATATTACTTCTGATTTAGTCACGATATGCCAAGTTTATATATTACTGCTGACTTAGTCATAATATGCCAAGTTTATATATTATTGTTGATTTAGTCTTGAAATGCCATGTTTATATATTACTGCTGTTTTTTCCATTATATGCCAAGTTTATATATTACTTCTGATTTAGTCATGATATGCCAAGTTTATATATTTCTGCTGATTTAGTCATGAAATGCCAAGTTCATATATTACTCCGGATTTAGTAATGATATGCCAAATGTATACATTATTGCTGATTTAGTCATGATATGCCATGTTTATATATTACTGCTGATTTTGCCATGATATGCCATGTTTATATATTACTTCTTTTTTTTTTTAATAAAAAAAATATTTTTTATTAATTAAACAATGTCATATAATTTGAGTCCCTTGGGCAAAATATTTATAATGTTAAACTGTAGTAGAAATGTTAATGGTTAAAAGTAACGATAAATAGATTTCACATGTCAAGCACATGTACAGTATATAAAATAACTTAAGTGGGATTGTCCATTTATTTTTTTATTTTTTTATTTCTTTTTTTCTTTCTTTATTTTAATTTATGGACAATACAAAAAGTTACCTATATCATACATAAGAATTTACATAGATAAAAACATTACAAAACATTCATTAGGGTATACACATTTCGGTTATCTTGGTTATAAATATCAATCTTTGGATAGCTGTAATTTTCATATTGGGACTGTCATCCCCGTATTCCCTCTCATATCCCATTATATGAAGGAACCTCAGTGTAATACCCAATACTACAAAGACAAAAAAAACAAAAAACAAGTAGCAGGCATGCTCGGCGGTCGGCCCAGGCCGGGGGGGGGGGGGGAGGGGGATGGCATCTACAGGGCATTGCCCACAGAAATCGCTCCAGGGTCCCTTTCCTGCTGACCACTCTAATATATATTTACCCCATGTATTTTTGTGGATAGCTATGTTCCCTTTTCTCCTCATATCTTCTCAATCTTCTCAGCCCATTCTTTCCAGTAGAGATAGTTCTCATATTTTTCATTCATATACCTGCTAATACTCATTTCCATGTGACACTGGTTCTCAACCTGTGCCTTTATAGTGACCCACATCGGGACCCTCACTGACCTCCAATTTCTGGCAATTTCCAGCTTCAGGGCCAGAAGAAAATGAAAAATGATTCTATACTTCTTATTATAATCTGGGAAATTTATATGCAGGAGTGCTCTCTCGGGTGTTAAGGACCATTCTCGTCCAAATAATCTAGTTATATGATGCGAAAGGTTGTTCCATATTGGTTTTATAAGCCTGCAATTCCACCATACATGCATGAAATCACCCATCTCTGTTTCACACCTCCAACAAAATGGAACGGTATTCGGGAACATCTTTGCTATTCTTATGGGGGTCATATACCATCGTGCCGAGATCTTAAATTGAACTTCGTTCAGGTTGAGGCAGTGCACCGCCGCATAGCATTTCTGTAATGCTCCGCGCCAGTCTGCCGTAGCAATCCGAACGTTCAAATCTACCTCCCATTTCTTTATAGAGGGCATTGATGTTTTGCTATTATTCTCATTAATAAGGTGCACCAACGTTAGTGAGTTAGCAAAAAGCTTTCTATAATTCTCCTGTTTTAGGAGCACTACCAAAAGCTCAATCGCCTTTGTGTAATCTCCTGACCACATGGATTTGCTCAGAAGGCCCTTAATTCGTAAATATTTAAAAACGTCTCTATCATCAATATTGTATTGAGATCTCAGCACAGCAAAAGATTTTAATTGGCCTCCTTCCAGCAGGTCCTCCAGAGTGTTTATGCCCTTTTCTCTCCAGGCCGAAAGGCTTAGACTCTCAGTTAACTGGGAGAGAATCTCTATTCGTAGTCCTGGAAGGAGTTTATTTTTTAGGCCCATCCGGTTCTTATATTGGTACCAAATATTCCTAATGGAACTTAGAGGTGGATTTTTTTCCCCGATCTCACTAGATTTTTTCCCCTCAATATTCCAAAAGCTTGCACATCCCCCGGTGTCGCGGACAATGTTTTTTTTTTCAACTTCAAACTAGCCCTCCCTGCTGGCCTTGGGATTCTGAGAAGCTATTGCATGTGCTATCAAAGCTGCATCGGCATGTTCTCTAATATTAGGTAGCCCCAGCCCTCCCTCTGATGTTTTTTTTGATAGATGTATCATGCCAATTCTTGGCTTTTTCCCATTCCATATAAACCTAGAAAAGGCTGATTATATAATTTGTAGCCATGCTATTGGAGTCTTCAGAGGGATCATCCGGAACACGTAAGTGAACTTGGGTAAGACATATGACCTTATCGTGTTTATCCTGCCCCACCAAGAGATGTGCAAGCCCTTCCATTCTCTTAGTTTTCGGTACATATCTTTTATTCTAGGGAGAACATTCAGCTCAATCCAATTTGCTGGGTCAGTTGAGACCATGATCCCCAGATATGGAAGTAATTCCTTCCATTCAAAGGGGTATTTCCTAGTCAGATCTGCAATTTGTAGGTCATTCATATTTTGTGGCATAGCCGTAGATTTAGACATATTTAATTTATAATTAGATAGGGAGCTGTATTCTTCAATGTGTAACATTATCTGCTCTATGGATCTTTGTGGTTCCTCCACCGTAATTATAATATCGTCAGCATAAAGCTTTATTTTTTGAGAGGCTATTCCGTGGAACCCCTTAATGTGAGCGTTATTTCTAATATCCCAGGCCAGTGGCTCAAGAGACAAAATGTATAAGATTGGAGACAGGGGACAACCCTGACGGGTACCGTTATACAGCTTGAACCATGGCGAACCTATTCCAGACCCCACAACTCTTCCCGTCAGCCTAGAATAAAGGGCCATTACTGCCTGCAAGATATCTCCATCGAATCCAAAAGCTTTCAGTGTTTCTCCTAGGAATTCCCTGCTGACCCTGTCAAACGCTTTTTCTGCGTCTAATGACAGGGTCAGCTGGGGAACCCCTCGCATCCTAGTACCCTGCATCACTCCCATCAGAGCCCTTACATGAGATGCTGAAGAATGGCCCGAGACGAAACCCACCTGGTTAGGGTGTATTAGATCTTCTAGAAACAGCCCAATCCTTTCCGCCACCAATGAGGCATAGATTTTAACATCACAATTAAGCAATGAGATAGATCTATAACTTGACATCTCCTCCTGATTTTTATTTGGTTTCAAAATAGGAATTATATTCCCCTGTAACATCTCGGAGGGAAAACTCTGCTCTATCATAGCTTCCTTATATGCTTCATTTAGTGGAAGGGATAGTTCCTTTACAAACAGTTTATAAAAGGATGCATCAAAGCCGTCTGGCCCAGGGGCTATTTTGGACTTTTGTTTCTGTATTACCTTATATAAATTACATTATATGCCAAGTTTATATATTACTTCTGATTTAGTCATAATATGCCATGTTTAGATATTACTGCTTATTTTGCCATGATATGCCATGTTTATTTATTACTTCTGATTTAGTCACGAGATGCCAAGTTTATATATTACTGCTTATTTAGTCATGATATGCCAAGTTTACATATTACTGTTTATTTAGAAATGAAATGCCAAGTTTATATATTAATGCGAATTTAGTAATGATATGCCAAATGTATACATTATTGCTGATTTAGTCATGATATCCCATGTTTATATATTACTGCTGATTTTGCAATGATATGCCATGTTTATATATTACTTCTGATTTAGTTATGATATGTCAAGTTTAAATATCACTGCTGTTTTAGTCAGGATATGCCATGTTTATATATTACTGCTGATTTTGCCATTATATGCCAAGTTTCTATATTACTGTTGATTTAGTCATTAAATGCCATGTTTATATATTACTGCTGATTTTGCCATGATATGCCATGTTGATATATTACTTCTGATTTAGTCACGATATGCCAAGTTTATATATTACTGCTGATTTAGTCATGAAATGCCATGTTTATATATTACTGCTTATTTTGCCATGATATAACATGTTTATTTATTACTTCTGATTTAGTCACGAGATGCCAAGTTTATATATTACTGCTTATTTAGTCATGATATGCCAAGTTTATATATTACTGTTTATTTAGAAATGAAATGCCAAGTTTATATATTAATGCGAATTTAGTAATGATATGCCAAATGTATACATTATTGCTGATTTAGTCATGATATCCCATGTTTATATATTACTGCTGATTTTGCAATGATATGCCATGTTTATATATTACTTCTGATTTAGTTATGATATGTCAAGTTTAAATATCACTGCTGTTTTAGTCAGGATATGCCATGTTTATATATTACTGCTGATTTTGCCATTATATGCCAAGTTTATATATTACTGTTGATTTAGTCATGAAATGCCATGTTTATATATTACTGCTGATTTTGCCATGATATGCCATGTTGATATATTACTTCTGATTTAGTCACGATATGCCAAGTTTATATATTACTGCTGATTTAGTCATGAAATGCCATGTTTATATATTACTGCTGATTTTACCATTATATGCCAAGTTTATATATTACTTCTGATTTAGTCACGATATGCCAAGTTTATGTATTACTGCTGACTTAGTCATAATATGCCAAGTTTATATATTACTGTTGATTTAGTCTTGAAATGCCATGTTTATATATTACTGCTGTTTTTTCCATTATATGCCAAGTTTATATATTACTTCTGATTTAGTCATGATATGCCAAGTTTATATATTACTGCTGATTTAGTCATGAAATGCCAAGTTCATATATTACTCCGGATTTAGTAATGATATGCCAAATGTATACATTATTGCTGATTTAGTCATGATATGCCATGTTTATATATTACTGCTGATTTTGCCATGATATGCCATGTTCATATATTACTTCTGATTTAGTTACGAGATGCCAAGTTTAAATATTACTGCTTATTTAGTCAAGATATGCCAAGTTTATATATTACTGTTGATTTAGTCGTGAAATGCTAAGTTTATATATTATTCCGGATTTAGTAATGATATGCCAAATGTATACATTATTGCTGATTTAGTCATAATATGCCATGTTTATATATTACTGCTGATTTTGCGATGATATGCCATGTTTATATATTATTGCTGATTTAGTCATGATTTGCCATGTTTATATATTACTGCTGATTTTGCCATGATATGCCAAATTTATACATTATTGCTGATTTAGTCATGAAATGCCAAGTTTATATATTACTGCTGATTTAGCCATGAAATTACAAGTTAATATATTACTGCTGATTTTGCTATGATATGCCATGTTTATATATTACTGCTGATTTAGTCATGATATACCAAGTTTATACATTACTGGTGATTTCGTAATGATATGCCAAGTTCATATATTAATGCGAATTTGGTAATGATATGCCAAAGGTATACATTATTGCTGATTTAGTCATGATATGCCATGTTTAGATATTACTGCTTATTTTGCCATGATATGCCATGTTTATATATTACTTCTGATTTAGTCACGAGATGCCAAGTTTATTTATTACTGCTTATTTAGTCATGATATGCCAAGTTTATATATTATTGTTGATTTAGTCATGAAATGCCAAGTTTATATATTAATGCAAATTTAGTAATGATATGCCAAATGTATACATTATTGCTGATTTAGTCACGAGATGCCAAGTTTATATATTACTGCTGATTTAGTCATGAAATGCTAAGTTTATATATTATTCCGGATTTAGTAATGATATGCCAAATGTATACATTATTGCTGATTTAGTCATAATATGCCATGTTTATATATTACTGCTGATTTTGCAATGATATGCCATGTTTATATATTACTTCTGATTTAGTTATGATATGTCATGTTTATATATTACTGCTGATTTAGTCATGAAATGTTAAGTTTATATATTACTGCAGATTTAGTAATGATATGCCAAATGTATACATTATTGCTGATTTAGTCATGATATGCCATGTTTAGATATTACTGCTTATTTTGCCATGATATGCCATGTTTATTTATTACTTCTGATTTAGTCACGAGATGCCAAGTTTATATATTACTGCTTATTTAGTCATGATATGCCTAGTTTATATATTACTGTTGATTTAGCCATGAAATGCCAAGTTTATATATTAATGTGAATTTGGTAATGATATGCCAAAGGTATACATTATTGCTGATTTAGTCATGATATGCCATGTTTAGATATTACTGCTTATTTTGCCATGATATGCCATGTTTATATATTACTTCTGATTTAGTCACGAGATGCCAAGTTTATTTATTACTGCTTATTTAGTCATGATATGCCAAGTTTATATATTATTGTTGATTTAGTCATGAAATGCCAAGTTTATATATTAATGCAAATTTAGTAATGATATGCCAAATGTATACATTATTGCTGATTTAGTCACGAGATGCCAAGTTTATATATTACTGCTGATTTAGTCATGAAATGCTAAGTTTATATATTATTCCGGATTTAGTAATGATATGCCAAATGTATACATTATTGCTGATTTAGTCATAATATGCCATGTTTATATATTACTGCTGATTTTGCAATGATATGCCATGTTTATATATTACTTCTGATTTAGTTATGATATGTCATGTTTATATATTACTGCTGATTTAGTCATGAAATGTTAAGTTTATATATTACTGCAGATTTAGTAATGATATGCCAAATTTATACATTATTGCTGATTTAGTCATGATATGCCATGTTTAGATATTACTGCTTATTTTGCCATGATATGCCATGTTTATTTATTACTTCTGATTTAGTCACGAGATGCCAAGTTTATATATTACTGCATTTTTAGTCATGATATGCCTAGTTTATATATTACTGTTGATTTAGCCATGAAATGCCAAGTTTATATATTAATGTGAATTTAATAATGATATGCCAAATGTATACATTATTGCTGATTTAGTCATGATATGCCATGTTTATATATTACTTCTGATTTAGTTATGATATGCCATGTTTATATATTACTGCTCATTTTGCCATTATATGCCAAGTTTATATATTACTTCTGATTTAGTCACGATATGCCAAGTTTATATATTACTGCTGATTTAGTCATGATATGCCAAGTTTATATATTACTGTTAATTTAGTCATGAAATGCTAAGTTTATATATTATTCCGGATTTAGTAATGATATGCCAAATGTATACATTATTGCTGATTTAGTCATGATATGCCATGTTTATATATTACTGCTGATTTTGCAATGATATGCCATGTTTATATATTACTTCTGATTTAGTCACGAGATGCCAAGTTTATATATTACTGCTTATTTAGTCATGATATGCCAAGTTTATATATTACTGCTGATTTTGCCATTATATGCCAAGTTTATATAATACTGTTGATTTAGTCATGAAATGCCATGTTTATATATTACTGCTGTTTTTGCCATGATATGCCATGTTGATATATTACTTCTGATTTAGTCACGATATGCCAAGTTTATATATTACTGCTGATTTTGCCATTATATGCCAAGTTTATATATTACTGTTGATTTAGTCATTAAATGCCATGTTTATATATTACTGCTGTTTTTGCCATGATATGCCATGTTGATATATTACTTCTGATTTAGTCACAATATGCCAAGTTTATATATTACTGCTAACTTAGTCATAATATGCCAAGTTTATATATTAGTGTTGATTTAGTCATGAAATGCCAAGTTTATATATTACTGTTGATTTAGTCATGAAATGCCATGTTTATATATTACTGCTGATTTTGCCATGATATGCCATGTTGATATATTACTTCTGATTTAGTCACGATATGCCAAGTTTATATATTACTGCTGATTTAGTCATGAAATGCCATGTTTATATATTACTGCTGATTTTACCATTATATGCCAAGTTTATATATTACTTCTGATTTAGTCACGATATGCCAAGTTTATGTATTACTGCTGACTTAGTCATAATATGCCAAGTTTATATATTACTGTTGATTTAGTCTTGAAATGCCATGTTTATATATTACTGCTGTTTTTTCCATTATATGCCAAGTTTATATATTACTTCTGATTTAGTCATGATATGCCAAGTTTATATATTACTGCTGATTTAGTCATGAAATGCCAAGTTCATATATTACTCCGGATTTAGTAATGATATGCCAAATGTATACATTATTGCTGATTTAGTCATGATATGCCATGTTTATATATTACTGCTGATTTTGCCATGATATGCCATGTTCATATATTACTTCTGATTTAGTTACGAGATGCCAAGTTTAAATATTACTGCTTATTTAGTCAAGATATGCCAAGTTTATATATTACTGTTGATTTAGTCGTGAAATGCTAAGTTTATATATTATTCCGGATTTAGTAATGATATGCCAAATGTATACATTATTGCTGATTTAGTCATAATATGCCATGTTTATATATTACTGCTGATTTTGCGATGATATGCCATGTTTATCTATTATTGCTGATTTAGTCATGATTTGCCATGTTTATATATTACTGCTGATTTTGCCATGATATGCCAAATTTATACATTATTGCTGATTTAGTCATGAAATGCCAAGTTTATATATTACTGCTGATTTAGCCATGAAATTACAAGTTAATATATTACTGCTGATTTTGCTATGATATGCCATGTTTATATATTACTGCTGATTTAGTCATGATATACCAAGTTTATACATTACTGGTGATTTCGTAATGATATGCCAAGTTCATATATTAATGCGAATTTGGTAATGATATGCCAAAGGTATACATTATTGCTGATTTAGTCATGATATGCCATGTTTAGATATTACTGCTTATTTTGCCATGATATGCCATGTTGATATATTACTTCTGATTTAGTCACAATATGCCAAGTTTATATATTACTGCTAACTTAGTCATAATATGCCAAGTTTATATATTAGTGTTGATTTAGTCATGAAATGCCAAGTTTATATATTACTGTTGATTTAGTCATGAAATGCCATGTTTATATATTACTGCTGATTTTGCCATGATATGCCATGTTGATATATTACTTCTGATTTAGTCACGATATGCCAAGTTTATATATTACTGCTGACTTAGTCATAATATGCCAAGTTTATATATTACTGTTGATTTAGTCTTGAAATGCCATGTTTATATATTACTGCTGTTTTTTCCATTATATGCCAAGTTTATATATTACTTCTGATTTAGTCATGATATGCCAAGTTTATATATTACTGCTGATTTAGTCATGAAATGCCAAGTTCATATATTACTCCGGATATAGTAATGATATGCCAAATGTATACATTATTGCTGATTTAGTCATGATATGCCATGTTTATATATTACTGCTGATTTTGCCATGATATGCCATGTTCATATATTACTTCTGATTTAGTTACGAGATGCCAAGTTTAAATATTACTGCTTATTTAGTCAAGATATGCCAAGTTTATATATTACTGTTGATTTAGTCGTGAAATGCTAAGTTTATATATTATTCCGGATTTAGTAATGATATGCCAAATGTATACATTATTGCTGATTTAGTCATAATATGCCATGTTTATATATTACTGCTGATTTTGCGATGATATGCCATGTTTATATATTATTGCTGATTTAGTCATGATTTGCCATGTTTATATATTACTGCTGATTTTGACATGATATGCCAAATTTATACATTATTGCTGATTTAGTCATGAAATGCCAAGTTTATATATTACTGCTTATTTTGCCATGATATGCCATGTTGATATATTACTTCTGATTTAGTCACAATATGCCAAGTTTATATATTACTGCTAACTTAGTCATAATATGCCAAGTTTATATATTAGTGTTGATTTAGTCATGAAATGCCAAGTTTATATATTACTGTTGATTTAGTCATGAAATGCCATGTTTATATATTACTGCTAATTTTGCCATGATATGCCATGTTGATATATTACTTCTGATTTAGTCACGATATGCCAAGTTTATATATTACTGCTGATTTAGTCATGAAATGCCATGTTTATATATTACTGCTGATTTTACCATTATATGCCAAGTTTATATATTACTTCTGATTTAGTCACGATATGCCAAGTTTATGTATTACTGCTGACTTAGTCATAATATGCCAAGTTTATATATTACTGTTGATTTAGTCTTGAAATGCCATGTTTATATATTACTGCTGTTTTTTCCATTATATGCCAAGTTTATATATTACTTCTGATTTAGTCATGATATGCCAAGTTTATATATTACTGCTGATTTAGTCATGAAATGCCAAGTTCATATATTACTCCGGATATAGTAATGATATGCCAAATGTATACATTATTGCTGATTTAGTCATGATATGCCATGTTTATATATTACTGCTGATTTTGCCATGATATGCCATGTTCATATATTACTTCTGATTTAGTTACGAGATGCCAAGTTTAAATATTACTGCTTATTTAGTCAAGATATGCCAAGTTTATATATTACTGTTGATTTAGTCGTGAAATGCTAAGTTTATATATTATTCCGGATTTAGTAATGATATGCCAAATGTATACATTATTGCTGATTTAGTCATAATATGCCATGTTTATATATTACTGCTGATTTTGCGATGATATGCCATGTTTATATATTATTGCTGATTTAGTCATGATTTGCCATGTTTATATATTACTGCTGATTTTGACATGATATGCCAAATTTATACATTATTGCTGATTTAGTCATGAAATGCCAAGGTTATATATTACTGCTGATTTAGCCATGAAATTACAAGTTAATATATTACTGCTGATTTTGCTATGATATGCCATGTTTATATATTACTGCTGATTTAGTCATGATATACCAAGTTTATACATTACTGGTGATTTCGTAATGATATGCCAAGTTCATATATTAATGCGAATTTGGTAATGATATGCCAAAGGTATACATTATTGCTGATTTAGTCATGATATGCCATGTTTAGATATTACTGCTTATTTTGCCATGATATGCCATGTTTATATATTACTTCTGATTTAGTCACGAGATGCCAAGTTTATTTATTACTGCTTATTTAGTCATGATATGCCAAGTTTATATATTATTGTTGATTTAGTCATGAAATGCCAAGTTTATATATTAATGCAAATTTAGTAATGATATGCCAAATGTATTCATTATTGCTGATTTAGTCACGAGATGCCAAGTTTATATATTACTGCTGATTTAGTCATGAAATGCTAAGTTTATATATTATTCCGGATTTAGTAATGATTTGCCAAATGTATACATTATTGCTGATTTAGTCATAATATGCCATGTTTATATATTACTGCTGATTTTGCAATGATATGCCATGTTTATATATTACTTCTGATTTAGTTATGATATGTCATGTTTATATATTACTGCTGATTTAGTCATGAAATGTTAAGTTTATATATTACTGCAGATTTAGTAATGATATGCCAAATGTATACATTATTGCTGATTTAGTCATGATATGCCATGTTTAGATATTACTGCTTATTTTGCCATGATATGCCATGTTTATTTATTACTTCTGATTTAGTCACGAGATGCCAAGTTTATATATTACTGCTTATTTAGTCATGATATGCCTAGTTTATATATTACTGTTGATTTAGCCATGAAATGCCAAGTTTATATATTAATGTGAATTTAATAATGATATGCCAAATGTATACATTATTGCTGATTTAGTCATGATATGCCATGTTTATATATTACTTCTGATTTAGTTATGATATGCCATGTTTATATATTACTGCTCATTTTGCCATTATATGCCAAGTTTATATATTACTTCTGATTTAGTCACGATATGCCAAGTTTATATATTACTGCTGATTTAGTCATGATATGCCAAGTTTATATATTACTGTTAATTTAGTCATGAAATGCTAAGTTTATATATTATTCCGGATTTAGTAATGATATGCCAAATGTATACATTATTGCTGATTTAGTCATGATATGCCATGTTTATATATTACTGCTGATTTTGCAATGATATGCCATGTTTATATATTACTTCTGATTTAGTCACGAGATGCCAAGTTTATATATTACTGCTTATTTAGTCATGATATGCCAAGTTTATATATTACTGCTGATTTTGCCATTATATGCCAAGTTTATATAATACTGTTGATTTAGTCATGAAATGCCATGTTTATATATTACTGCTGTTTTTGCCATGATATGCCATGTTGATATATTACTTCTGATTTAGTCACGATATGCCAAGTTTATATATTACTGCTGATTTTGCCAGTATATGCCAAGTTTATATATTACTGTTGATTTAGTCATTAAATGCCATGTTTATTTATTACTGCTTATTTAGTCATGATATGCCAAGTTTATATATTATTGTTGATTTAGTCATGAAATGCCAAGTTTATATATTAATGCAAATTTAGTAATGATATGCCAAATGTATACATTATTGCTGATTTAGTCACGAGATGCCAAGTTTATATATTACTGCTGATTTAGTCATGAAATGCTAAGTTTATATATTATTCCGGATTTAGTAATGATATGCCAAATGTATACATTATTGCTGATTTAGTCATAATATGCCATGTTTATATATTACTGCTGATTTTGCAATGATATGCCATGTTTATATATTACTTCTGATTTAGTTATGATATGTCATGTTTATATATTACTGCTGATTTAGTCATGAAATGTTAAGTTTATATATTACTGCAGATTTAGTAATGATATGCCAAATGTATACATTATTGCTGATTTAGTCATGATATGCCATGTTTATATATTACTGCTGATTTTGCAATGATATGCCATGTTTATATATTACTTCTGATTTAGTCACGAGATGCCAAGTTTATATATTACTGCTTATTTAGTCATGATATGCCAAGTTTATATATTACTGCTGATTTTGCCATTATATGCCAAGTTTATATAATACTGTTGATTTAGTCATGAAATGCCATGTTTATATATTACTGCTGTTTTTGCCATGATATGCCATGTTGATATATTACTTCTGATTTAGTCACGATATGCCAAGTTTATATATTACTGCTTATTTTGCCATTATATGCCAAGTTTATATATTACTGTTGATTTAGTCATTAAATGCCATGTTTATATATTACTGCTGTTTTTGCCATGATATGCCATGTTGATATATTACTTCTGATTTAGTCACGATATGCCAAGTTTATATATTACTGCTGACTTAGTCATAATATGCCAAGTTTATATATTAGTGTTGATTTAGTCATGAAATGCCATGTTTATATATTACTGCTGATTTTGCCATTATATGCCAAGTTTATATATTACTTTTGATTTAGTCACGATATGCCAAGTGTATATATTACTGCTGATTTAGTCATGAAATGCCAAGTTCATATATTACTCCGGATTTAGTAATGATATGCCAAATGTATACATTATTGCTGATTTAGTCATGATATGCCATGTTTATATATTACTGCTGATTTTGTCATGATATGCCATGTTTATATATTACTGCTTATTTTGCCATGATATGCCATGTTTATATATTACTTCTGATTTAGTTACGAGATGCCAAGTTTAAATATTACTGCTTATTTAGTCAAGATATGCCAAGTTTATATATTACTGCTGATTTTGCCATGATATGCCATGTTTATATATTACTGCGGATTTAGTAATGATATGCCAAATGTATACATTATTGCTGATTTAGTCATGATATGCCATGTTTATATATCACTGCGAATTTTGCCATGATATCCCAAATTTATTTATTACTTCTTATTTAGTCATGATATGCCAAGTTTATATATTACTGCTGATTTACTCATGATATGCCTTGTTTATATATTACTGCTGATTTTGCCATGATATGTCAAGTTTATACATTACTGCTAATTTAGTCATGATATGCCAAGTTTATATATTGATGCTGATTTAGTCACAATATGCCAAGTTTATATATTACTGCTGATTAAGTAATGATATGCAAAATTAATACATTATTGCTGATTTAGTCAAGAAATGCATTGATTATATATTACTGTTGAAATAGTCATGAAATGCCAAGATTATTTATTACTGCTGATTTTTCCATCATATATCAAGTTTATACATTACTGCTGATTTAGACATGATATGCTAAGTTTATATATTACTGCTGATTTAGTCATGAAATGCATTGTTTATATATTACTGTTGATTTAGTCATGATATTCTAAAATGTATACATTATTGCTGATTTTGTCATGATATGTTATGTTTATATATTACTTCTGATTTAGTCATGATAAACCAAGTTTATATATTACTGTGGATTTAGTAATGATATGCCAAAATGTATAGATTATTGCTGATTTAGTCATGATAAGCCATGCTTATTTATTATTGCGGATTTTGCCATGATATGACTAGTTTATATATTACTGCTTATTTAGTCAGGATATGCCAGTCTTATATAATTCTGCGGATTTTGCCATGATATAACTACTTTATATATTACTGCTGATTTAGTCATGATATGCCAATCTTATATATTACTGCTTATTTAGTCATGATATGCCAATTTTATGCATTACTGCTGATTAAGTCATGATTTGACAAGTTTATATATTACTTCTGATTTAGTCACGATATGCCAAGTTTATTTATTACTCCTGATTTAGTCATGATATGCCAAGTTTATATATTACTGTTTATTATTCATAAAATGCCAAGCTTATATAATACTGCTGATTTAGTCATGATATGCCCAGAAGCCCACCCCACCCCCTGACCCCCGCTATGTATTGCCTCCCTCTCAATTGGAGAGGTGGAGACTACGCAGCTTGGTAGCAGATGTTCACCCCTGCGTCTCCTGACATAGGCTATGCCATCCGTTCCGTGAATGTTGAACTTACTTTCGTCTGAGAAGATGACCTTCTCCCACATGTCCAGTGTCCAGGCCCTGTGGGGTTTCTTGTGGGGCGCCTTGCGATGAGCCCTGCATTGCACAACCTTCTCCTTGCCGCTCTGTCCCCGTGGCTAATCACCAATCCCGGTTGATTTGCAGTGACATGAGCCAGCGATCGCGCAGGCAGAGCCGTACCAGCAGCCTGTCTTGTGAAGCGGTCGTGCACCTTCTCCGCCCTCGACCTTTCCTCTGCTCCATATTGCCAGTCTGAGCGTACCTCTTCTGCCAGCGACTCACTGTGGACCGGTGTGTTTGAATCCTGTCAGCAATCTGCCGGGACAACAGACCTTCATTGTGTAGTGCGAGCAATACAGCCTTGACTTCTGGAGTCAGTTGCATCTTCAGGCCGGAATCTGACCGGGGTCCGGCTCCGTGATGAGCTGGAATAAAGAACCGAGGGTGAGGGTAATTCCAGTGCCCACACACGCACACACACTCACAGAACTGTTATCGTTTTTTTTTTAAATAAGTATTAATGGTAAAAGGCTACAATACTTTACTTAAACACTGGCGCGATAATTATGTCCACTACTGTATATGGTGGAGTTACCCACTTATACAGTAATAATGCCAAATAATCTAGAAGAGCATTCAATAAGTTAAAGATAACAACATTAAACTGACTCCAGAACTTGTGCATTTAGGCCATACCCCATTTCCGGTTAAAACCCCCCAGATGAGACTGATTAAGGCAGCAAAGACAGAGATACCTCTGTATTGGAAGAGGTGTGAATCTCCTCCCCTAGACAGCTGGATAAAACAAATATATTAAATTAGGAAAGATGAAGGAGTAGCACAGGGGATTCGGAATATACCCTTTTGGCATAAATGGGATCAATAGTGCTAAGCTATCATATAGTGATAGTAGGGTATAACAACTATAATAAAGATTAAAGAAGGCACTTGGGGACACACAGGGGTTCTGGAGTAACTGGGATATCTAATTGAGCAATAACAAGCGCTTACAGGAGGGGGATTTTTCTTAGGGTTAAGGAGAGGCCCTTTTCCCATATGTGACATGTTTATGACAATGACATCTCCTCGAGACTGCCCTTGGTGGCGAGGCCTGATTTGATGCTACCTGAGCTGAATGAGGTGTATGTGGGTGTGAGTGTAGTTATGAGAGGGGTATACGTGCTTTTTGGTTGTTCTAGATAAGGGATAGAAAGTGTTATATGCAGGAAGTGCTGATACTTGATTGATTTTTTGTTTTGTGTTTTCAATTTTTTACGTGGGGGTTTATTCCTATATTGAGTAATCATTTATTGGTATGAAATGAAAGTAAAATTCTATGCAATTATAAAAATATGTATACATGTGTGCTAGTAAATGGACACTTTTTATCCTCAGTAAAGTGAATTGTCATTTTGACACAACAGGTTTACTTAAATAAGAAAGAAATATAAAAAATTCCCAGATTTTACTTTAAAAATCGGATCACCTTGTCATAAATATATGTATTTATTTAGATATATTTATTCATGTTGATTAGATCAGATCAATGAATAAACTCTTCTGGTTTTGCCTACTTTACACATACATTATATATGCTCAATATAAAAGTCCCAGTGTATTCAAAGAGGTGACTGCCATAGAGGTCAAGCACAAGGCTGGTTGCAGTTAGTGATAACTGTAAGTTTAAAAGTACTTTTCTTTCAAAGGCTGATTTGCTATTTTTTTTAACCAGTTACTGATGCATTCATAGATGTAACTTTTTTTAATAATATAGTGATTCTACAAGTATTGTACGTAAAACTATGTTATTAATGTTAGAGATCAGAGTGACAGACACTCCGAATACTGGTTATTTCTCAAATGTGCAGATGTTTCATGCTGCACCATAGATAACTATCCTATCCAGCCTGTTTAGAACCCATCCCCATGGCAACATCCATAACAGAACACGCTGCTCCCAGAGACCTGAGATTCAAACACAAACAGCAAACAGTCACAGTGTCTTCTTCTGGGAGTAAAGCAGTGTCAGTCTCCTCTCTCTGCCCTTCTTGATAAGTGTTAGCTTTGGCCATCCATTGAAGAGCCTTGCTATCCTTCACTATTGGAGATGTTTAAGATGCGTGAACAGCTGGCATCATTACAGCAGCCTCAACAGACTTTTCATCATGTTCAAGGGACCACAATTCAGAGACAGAGACAGGTGGCCAGACCTGGTAAGATTTGGGATACAAGACATAGTAATTTTTTTCTTCATTGTAATTTACATATGATTTATTAATGATAAATATGAGCAAATCTGGCATGATAAAAATAACTAAATATGAACAAGTGCTCAAAGTTAGAGGTTGGAGAATATTTTCCAATTCTGCTTTTATTAAATGAGTATAGTAATTTCCTTGTCAGTTCCTTGCTTAGTGAATAGATTCAACAGGTATATAATAAATACAATTTCTTACCATCATATGTTATCTCTCTCTTTGTAAAGTCTCTCTTTGTCAGTTTTGCTCAAGGAAACTAGACAATGAGCAAAAATAAAATAAACTTTAATTAAAAAAAGTACCTTTGTACATTGTATTTAATAAGCCAATGGAAAAACATAAAGGTCTATTCACTACAAAGTTAACAGACAAGTGAACTACATAAAATCAGTCATTAATCAGGGGGTTCTCCAATACTTGATTTTGGCAGTTTATACTCAATATGGTATATACATTATGCCCCATCTACAACACAGTATATACTTTAGTGATACTCCACAGCTGTCCTTGCAAGAATGAGGAGAGCAGACGTTATCATGGAACCAGAGGAACGTGAAGGTTATTATTTTAACTTGCTTCCTGGGAAAATGTACTAAAAGGAACTTATTGAAAATAAGAAAAAATAATGGAGACAGAGTGTCTCTAAATTCTTCTAGGTTTTCTGGAAGATCACGATAGGTTAGAAATTCTTATGAATGGGGACTCTATTTCGGTTTATGTTCATTACTGCTGATTTAGTAATGATATGCCAAGTTTTACATTACTGTTGATTTTGCCATAATATGCCAAGTATATACATTACTGCTAATTTAGTCATGATATGCCAAGTTTTTATATTACTGCTGATTCTGCCATGATATGCCAAGTTTATATATTACTGCGGATTTAATAAAGATGTGCCAAGTTTATATATTACTGCTGATTTTGGCATAATATGCCAAGTTTGTACATTACTGCAGATTTAGTCATGATATGCCACATTTATACATTACTGCTGATTTAGAAATAATATGCCAAGTTTTACATTACTTGTAAGTTTGCCATGATGTGCCACATTTATAAATTACTGCTGATTTAGTCATGATATGCCAAATTTATATATCACTGCTGATTTAGTCATGATATGCAATATTTATATATTGCTGCTGATTTTGCCATGATATGCCAAATTTTTCAATTACTGCTGATTTAGACATAATGTGCCAAATTTATATATTACTTCTAATTTAGTCATGATATGCGAAATATATATATTACTGCTAATTTAGTCATGATATGCCAAGGTAATATATTACTGCTGATTTTTTCATGACATTTCATGTTTATATATTAGTACTGATTTATTCATGATATGTTAGTGTATATATCACTGCTGATTTAGTCATGATATGCCAAGTTTATATATTACTGCTGATTTAGTCATGATATGTCAAGTTTATATATTACTGCTGATTTATTCATGAAATGCCACGTTTATATATTACTGCTGATTTAGCCATGTTATGCCAAGTTTATACATTACTGCTTATTTAGTCATGAAATGTCACGTTTATTCATTACTGCAAATTTTGCCATGGTATGCCAAGTTTATGCATTACTGATGATTTAGTCCTGAGAGCCGAACAGGCAGCATGGAGGAGACCATGCTTCCTGCCACTAGCCACCAGGGAAAGGTAAGTGCTGTGGAGATGGGGGGATTTGGGCAAATTGGCTGTGGGATATTAAATGCAAATAACACTGGCATATTATTGGGCAATTAGCAGGGGCATATTAAATGGCAAATAACTCTGCATATTATTGGGCAAATTTGCTGGGGCATATTAAATGGCAAATAACACTGGCATATTATTGGGCAAATTAGCAGGGTCATATTAAATGGCAAATAACACTGGCATATTATTGAGCAAATTAGCAAGGGCATATTAGATGGCAAATAACACTGGCATATTATTGGGCAAATTAGTAGGGGCATATTAAATGGCAAATAACACTGGCATATTATTGAGCACATTGGCTGGGGATTATTAATGGCAAATAACACTGGCATATTATTGGGCAAATTGGCTGGGGCATATTAAATGGCAGAATAACACTGGCATATTATTGGGCAAATTGGCTTGGGAATATTAATGACAAATTATGCTGGCATAATATTGTGCAAATTGGCAGGGGCATATTCAATGGAAAATACTGGCATATTATTGGGCAAATTGGCTGGGGAATATTAATAACAAATAAAATTGGCAATGTGCATGTAAATGGGGTGATGGGGCATGTCCTTGGTGTGCAACGTGGGTTATGGGTCATGTCGTGGGTGTGCATCGTGGGGGGCAAAATTTGTATACCTAGGGCAGCACAAAACCAAGATACACCACTGATGCCAAGTAATATATTACTGCGGATTTATACATGAAATTCCACATTTATATATTACTACTGATTTAGCCATGATATGCCAAGTTTACGTATTACTTATGATTTAGTCATGATTTGCGAAGTTTATATATTACTGTTGATTTAGTCATGAAGTGCAATATTTATATACTGCTGCTGATTTTGCCATGATATGCCAAGTTTTTAAATTACTGCTGATTTAGACATAATGTGCCAAATTTATATATTACTGCTAATTTAGTCATGATATGCGAAATATATATATTACTCCTAATTTAGTCATGATATGCCAAGGTAATATATTACTGCTGATTTTTTCATGACATTTCATGTTTATATATTAGTGCTGATTTATTCATGATATGTTAGTGTATATATCACTGCTGATTTAGTCATGATATGCCAAGTTTTATACTTGTTTGGAGTCTTTTATGATATTTCCCGTGATATGTAATGTGATTTTTTTCTTCAATGGTATGGTATTTATATAGAAATACGCGTTTGTTTGTATTGTCTTTTTATATATGATAAAAATGAATAAATAATAAACATTAAAAAAATAAAATAAAATGAATGCTTATTTTGCCATGATTTGTCAGGTTTATACATTACTGCTGATTTAGTAAAGATATGCAAAGATTATATATTACTGTTGATTTTGCCATGATATGCCAAGTTTATATGTTACTGCTGATTTAGTCATGATGTGCCAAGTGTATATATTACTGCTGATTTAGTCATGAAATTCCAAGTTTATATGTTACTGCTGGTTTTGCCATGAAATTCCAATTTCATACATTGCTGCTTCTTTGGTCATGAAGTGCCAAGTTTATAAATTATGCGGATTTAGTAATGAAATGCCAAGTTTATATATTAATGTGAATTTAGTAATGATATGCCATGTTTTACAATACTGTTGATTTTGCCATGATATTCCAAGTTTATACATTACTGCTGATTTAGTCATGACATGCCAAGTTTATATATTACTGCTGATTTAGTCATGAAATGTCAATTGTATATATTACAGCTGATTTAGTCATGATATGTCAAGTTTATATATTACTGCTGATTTTGCCATGAAATGCTTGCCATGAAAAGCCAAGTTTTTCTATTAATGCTGATTTTGTCATGACATTCCAAGTTTATATATTACTGCTGATTTTGCCATGAAATTTCAAGTTTATATATTACTGCGGATTTAGTAAAGATGTTCCAAGTTTACATAGTACTTGTCAGGTCCCAGACCCGCTGAGGTCCCCTACCTGGCACTGTCTCTTCCAGGCTCCACACGGCCCCGCCGGGGAGCAGCTCGAGCGTGAGGTAGGCCGCATCCCTGGCCAGTGGTAGCTCGCATCCCATGTTTTACAAGCATGAGTACTAGGCAGGCTGCAGGGGGGGGCGTGTCCTGCTTCCCTTAGCTTGCCCTCATTGGCTAAAGCAAGGAGGAGGGAATAGGAGGTAGGCATCTGTTCTGCCTCCCTCCCTAGGCTTCCCAGGGAGAGGGGTGTGTATCTCACTCAACAGCTCGGGGTGTTGGCTCAAACCGTGCAACATATACAGGAACATCAGCAACTTCTCCATGGTTAGTTACAACCTCTCCAACAAGCTTCACTCCCACCTCCAGCTCACAAGTTCCAAGTCTTTTATAAAAGAGAAGCGGAACAGCTGCCACCCCATCAGCCTTCTGATTGCCCTATAGATCTACTCCCAGGAGCCCCAATTGCTTTTGGTCATATTTTTCCTGTTTCATAACCAGAATTGGCAGTACTCAAAGAGTACATCGAACACAATCTTCGTAAGGCGTTTATATGACCCTCCACATTACCTGCTGGTGCAGGCATTTTCATTGTAGGAAAAAAGGATGGTAGAGTGAGGACCTGTGTGGATTATCGGGAACTGAACCACATCACCGTAAATTACAAGAACCCGCTTCCATTGATACCCGAACTCATGGACAGGTTAGCCACAATCTACTCCAAACTTGATCTCCTGGGTGCTTATAATCAAGTCCACATTCGCCAGGGGGACAAGTGGAAGATGGCCTTCCGTACCCAATATGGGCCTTATGAATACCGAGTGATGCCCTTTGGACTTTGCAATTCCCCAGCAACATTCCAACATTTTCTTAACAATGTTTTATGAGATCTACTTGATTCTTGCGTCGTCTACTTGGACAACATCCTGATCTACTCACCAACCCTCTCAGAGCATTGATATCACATGGGGAAAGTCCTTCAATTACTACAAGACAACCACCTATATGCAAAGCTAGAGAAGTGCCAATTCTAAACCACCACAGAAGTATTCCTCCGTTATGTCATCAGACCCGGGCTCATAGAAATGGATCCCAAAAAAGTATCTGCCATCCTCCAGTGGCCAACGTCCGATTCCATCAAAGCCATGCAGCGTTTTGTGGGTTATGCTAACTTTTATCAACGATTCATAAACAGTTTCTCATGAATCATCCAGCCCATCACTCGCCTCACCAGAAAAGACCCAACAAGCATTCGACCACCTAAAAAAAGTTCACCACCACCCCTGTACTTGTTTTACCGGACCCAACAAGGGCCTGTTTCCTAGAGGTTGACGCCTCCGAGACTGCAATAGGAGTGGTCCTCTCACAGAGACATGGGGATAAAGATGAACTTCCCCCTGTGTCCTTTTACTCCAAACATCTAAGTCCAGCGGAAGTAAATTACAGCATCAGTGACCGAGAATTATTGCCATCAATATGGCACGCCAGGAATGGAGTCACCTTCTCGAGGGGACTCGTCAACCAGTAACGGTTTTTACTAGACATGTGCAAAACAAAAATTTTCATTTTCGTACGTTCGGACGAAAATTTTATTTATTTAGTCTAAAACTAATTTAGTTCACTACTGCATTCGTTTCAGACGAAATTCGTTCATTATTTTCATTTCGTTTTATTCGTTCGTACGAATCAATTGACCTACACATTCCATAAACCGAAAGTCTATAAACAGAACGTTGTTCGGTTTATAGACTTTCGGCTTATGGAATACATGTAATGCTATTGGCTTTCAATAAACCGAACTAGAGTCCCCATTCATAAGAAATTCTTATGAATGGGAACTAGAGTCCTCATGCATAAGAAATTCTTATGAATGGGAACCCCATTCATAAGAATTTCTTATGAATGGGGACTCTAGTTCGGTTTATAGAAAGCCAATAGTATTACATGTCTTCTATAAGCCGAAAGTTTATAAACCGAACGACGTTCGGTTTATAGACTTTCGGCTTATAGAACAGCAATAGCATTACATGTATTCTATAAACCGACATAATGAACGACTTTCAGTTTATGGAATGCATGTAATACTATTGGCTTTCTATAAACCGAAATAGAGTCCCCATTCATACTAATAGGTCAATTGACCTCTTCATATGAATGGGGACTCTATTTCGGTTTATAGAATAGCAATAGCATTACATGCATTCCATAAACTGAAAGTCGTTCATTATGTCGGTTTCTGGAATGTATGTAATGCTCTTTTTAGACTCTGTTTCGGTTTATAGAATGCCAATAGCACGAATGGACGAATGGACAAATGATTTTCGTTTAATAACCATTCGTTCATTCGGCTTTCGTTAGTTTAGCATTTTCGTTATTCGTTTTTCGGACGAATGGACGAAAATACTATTTTCGCACAAAAATTAATTCGTCCGAAAACGAATGCACATGTCTAGTTTTTACTGACCACCGCAATCTGGAATACCTACGGCCCAGCAATAATGGTTGTGGTAGATTGTCTATCAAAGATGGCGCATTTTATCCACTTTTCCAAGGTCCCCACGGCTGTCGAGACTGCAGAACTTTAACCAAACACATATTCCATTTGCATGGTTTCCCCCGGTCGATTTTGTCCGATAGAGGAGTTCACCTCCCGGTTCTGGAAAACATTCTGTCAAGGCCTACAAATCGAAAGGGTGTTGTCCTCCGCTTACCACCCACAGAATAATGGGAAAACCAAAAGGGTTAATCAGATCATTGAACAGTATCTAAGATGTTATATCACCCATCATCAAGACAACTGGTTCCAAATAGCGGCCTTCGCTTACCACAACCACTTGCAAATAACCATACAGATGTCACATTTCAAAGCCAACTATGGCTTTGATCCTATCTTCCACTTCTACCTACCCAAGGCCACCTCAGTACCCACTATTGCTGATCATGTACGTATTCTCCAACAAAGCTTTTCAATCCTCAGGAACACCCTACTCAAGGTCCAACAAGAATACAAAAGATATGAGGACAGACGGCAAATTCCAGCACCATCATATACAATTGGGGAAAAGGTATGGCTTTCCCCGGCCAATATCAAGATGTTGGGTCCCGCAAAAAAGCTCAATCCTATATATTTGGGTCCCTTCCATATCACTACTCTACCTGGTCCTAATGCTGTACGACTTTAACTCCCTCTCTCATGGCACCTCCACCCGACCTTCCATGTATCGCTCATCAAAAAATGGAAATCTGATAACGAAAAAGTAGATGTCAGTCATCCAACTTGCCCTATCCTCATCGATGATTCTGTAGAGTATGAAGGGGAGAAAATACTTGATTCCCATATCAGTCTTGGACGTCTAGAATATTTGGTCGAATGGAAGGGGTATGACCTTAATATATATAACTGCTGATTTAGGCTTTATATGCCAAGTTTATATATAACTGCTGATGTTGACATCATATGCCAAGTTTATACATTACTGCCATGTATTTACTGCCATGATTTGCCATGTTTATACATATCTGATGATTTAATCATGATATGCCAAGGTTATTTATTATTGATCATTTAGTGATGATAAGACACGTTTATATATTACTGCTGATTTAGTCATGATATGCCAAGTTTATATATTACTGCTGATTTAGTCATGAAATGCCAAGTTCATACACTACGGCTAATTTAGTCATACTGTGCCAATTGTATACATTACTGCTGATGTATTCATAATGTTCCAATTTTATACATAACTGCTGTTTTAGTCATTATATGTCAAGTTTATATATTACTGCTGATTTTGCCATTATATGTCATGTTTATATATTACTGCTGTTTTAGTCATAAGCTGCCAAGATTATATATTACTGGTGATTTGCTCATAATATGCCAAGTTTATACATTACTGCTGATTTAGTCATGATATGACAAGTTTATACATTCCTGCCAATTTAGTCATGATTTGTCAAGTTTATTAATTACTGCTGATTTTGACATGATATGCCAAGTTTATATTTTACTGCTGATTTAGTCATGATATGCCAGGATTATATATTACTGCTGATTTAGTCATTATATGTCAAGTTTAAATATTACTGCTGAATAATTCATGATGTCATGTTTATATATTATTGCTGATTTAGTCATGATATAACAAGTTTATATATTACTGCTGATTTAGTAATGTTATACCAAATGTATGCATTATTGCTGATTTAGTTATGAAATGCATTGTTTATATATTACTGCTTTTTTTGCCATTATATGTCAAGTGTATTTATAACTTCTGATTTAGTGACAATATGCCAAGTTTTTAGATTACTGCTGATTTAGTCATGATATGCCAAGTTTACATATTACTGCTGATTTAGTCATGATGTGCCAATTTTATACATTATTGCTGATTTAGTCATGATATGCCATTTTTATATATAACTGCTGATTTAGTCATGATATGCCAAGTTTACATATTACTGCTGATTTAGTCATAATGTGCCAAGTATATATTTTACTGTTGATTTAGTCATGGAATGCAAAGTTTATATATTACTGCGGATTTAGTAATGATATGTCAAATTTATACTTTATTGCTGATTTAGTCATGATATGCCAAGTTTATATATTACTGATGATTTTGCCATGATAAGCCAAGTTTATACATTACTGCTTATTTAGGCATGATATACCAAGTTTATTTATTGCTGCGGATTTAGTAATGATATGCCAAGTTTATATATTACTGCTAATATTGAAATAATATGATATGTTTATATATTACTGATGATTTAGTCATGATATTCCAATTTAATATACTATTGCTGATTTAGTCATGATATGCCATGTTTATATATAACTGTTGGTTTAGTCATGATATGCCAAGTTTATATATTACGGCTGATTTAGTCATGATGTGCAAAGTTTATATTTTACTGTTGATTTAGTCATGAAATGCAAAGTTTATATATTACTGCGGATTTAGTAATAATATGTCAAATTTTTTACATTAAGGGTGATTTAGTCATGATGTGCCAAGTTTATATATTACTGCGGATTTTGCCATGATATGACGAGTTTATACATAACTGCTGATTTAGGCTTCATATGCTAAGTGTATATACGACTGCTTATTTTGCCATGATATGAAAAGTTTATACATATGCCAAGTTTATATATTATTTGGAATTTTGCCATGATATGACTAGTTTATATATTACTGCTGATTTAATCATGATATGCCATGTTTATATATTACTGCTGATTTAGTCATGATATGCCAAGTTTATACATTATTGCAGATCTAGTCTGATTTAGTCATGATGTGCCAAGTTTATATATTACTGCGGATTTTGCCATGATATGACTATTTTATAAATAACTGATGATTTAGGTCATGATATGCTAAGTTTATATATGACTGCTTTTTTTGCCATGATATCAAAAGTTTATATATTACTGCTTATTTTGCCATGATAAGCCAAGCTTATACATTACTGCTTTTATAGTCATGATATACCAAGTTTATTTATTGCTGCGGATTTAGTGATGAAATGCCAAGTTTATGCATTAATGCTGATTTAGTCATGAAATCCCATGTTTATATATTACTGCGGATTTTGCCCTGATATGCCAAATGTATACATTATTGCTGATTTAGTCATAATGTTCCAAGTTTATACATTACTGCTGATTTAGTCATGATATGCCAAGTTTTTATATTACTGCTGATATTGCCATGATGAGCCAAGTTTACACATTTCTCCGGGTACAGTCATGATATTCCAAGTTTATTCATTACTGCTGATTTTGAAATGATATACCATGTTTATATATTACTGCTGATTTAGTCACGATATGCCAAGTTTATATACTAATGCTGATTTAGTCATGATGTACCAAGGTGATTTTTTACTGCGGATTTTGCCATGATATGACTAGTTTGTACATAACTGCTGATTTAGGCTTGATATGCTAATTTTATATATTATTACTTATTTTGCCATGATATGAAAAGTTTATACATTACTACCATAAATGTAATGCCATGATATGCCACGTTTATACATTAATGCTTATTTAGTCATGAAATGCCAATGTTATATATCATTGTTGATTTAGTCATGATATGCCAAGTTTATATATTACTGCTGATTTTTCCATGAAATCCCAAGTTTATATATTACTTCTTATTTAGTCATGGTATGCCAAGTTTATATATTATTGTGGATTTAGTAATGATATGCCAAATTTATACATTATTGCTGATTTAGTCATTTTGTGCCAAGTTTACATATTACTGCTGTTTTAGTCATGATATGCCATGTTTATATATTACTTCTGATTTAGTCATTATATAACAAATGTATACATTATTGCTGATCTAGTCATGAAATTCAATGTTTATATATTACTGCTGATTTTCCCATTGTATGCCAAGTTTATATATTACTTCTGATTTAGTCACGATATCCCAAGTTTATAATTTATGATATGCCAAGTTTATATATTACTGCTGATTTAGTCATGATATGCCATGTTTATATATTACTTCTGATTTAGTCATGATATGCCAAGTTTTTTTTTTACTGCAGTTTTTGCCATGATATGACTAGTTAATACATAACTGCTGATTTAGGCTTGATATGCTAAGTTTATATATTATTGCTTATTTTGCCATGATATGAAAAGTTTATACATTACTACCATAAATTTACTGTCATGATATGCCACGTTTATACATTACTGCTTATTTAGCCATGAAATGCAAATGTTATATATTATTGTTGATTTAGTCATGGTATGCCAAGTTTATATATTACTGCTGATTTAGTCATGAAAGGCCATGTTTATAAATTACTGCGAATTTTGCCATGATATGCCAAATTTATACATTATTGCTGATTTAGTCATGATATGCCAAGTTTATATATTACTGCTGATTTAGTCATGATATGCCAAGTTTATATATTCCTGCGGATTTTGCCAATATATGACTAGTTTATATATTACTGCGGATTTAGTAATGATATGCCATGTTTATATATGACTTCTGATTTAGTCATGATATGCCAAGTTTATACATTATTGCTGATCTAGTCATTGTTACGGTTACTCCCAGGCTAGCTGGAAGCTGGACCGCATGAAAGTCTGAATCCCAGTTTAGAGAGAGAGAGAAGCCACTTTGTCTCGATATCCAGACGGATCTTGTAAGTGTAGATCAATCCCACTAGCTCTTTTACAGCTAGGATACTCTTTCCCCACAAAACGAGTCAAGGCTGCGAGTTGAAGGTCAAACAAGAACTGACCAGAACTGTTTAATGATTTAGAAACAGAATATATACAGTTGAACATCTTGACAAACCAAATTGGACAAAGGAACTATAACAGGATTAAAGTTTAACCTAAGGACATACAAAGGGAAATCCTCCCTCACACCTTTCAGGATACAAAGGTGTCAAGTTCAGATACACACAGGAAACTAAATGATTTACATAAGACAATGGGAAAAGTGACAATAATTACAGGGATTAAAAGATAGGATCCAATCTTAACTCGAGGAAAGCACAGTGAATAGGACAAAGACTTGGATCCTAGTAATTACAGTACATTCCTCTGCTTGTGAGACAATTGAGTTAAACTTTGTATCAGCTCTATTATCTCCAAGCTAAAATATACAGGTTTTATACATTATTAATAACTTTCAAAATATGCATAACATTCACATAAAACATACATTTTCAGAATCACCATACTTTAAACATGAACATAACAAAAAAATCAAACAATTCCACCCAGTAGTTCAAAAGTTAGCTTTTTGGGGCATTTTCTCCATGCCCCAAATATGTTCTTAATGTGCCATACACAGTCCATAGGCCCAAATAGCATTTTTAAAGGGCCATACACCCCAGGGCCATAGTCACAGGGTAGGAGGCTGGCAAACAGGACTCTCCAGGACCAAGTGGCGAAGGGCATTTCGTCACAGTCATGAAATGTAATGTTAATATATTACTGCTGATTTTCCCATAACATGCCAAGTTTATATATTACTTCTGATTTAGTCACAATATGCCAAGTTTATATATTATGATATGCCAAGTTTATATATTACTGCAGATTTAATAATGATATGCCAAATTTATACATTATTGCTGATTTAGTGATTATGTGCCAAGTTTATATATTACTGCTGATTTAGTCATGATATGCCATGTTTCTATATTACTTCTAAATTAAGCATGATATAACAAGTTTATTAATTATTGCTGATCTAGTCATGAAATGCAATGTTTATATATTACTACTGATTTTCCCATTGTATGCCAAGTTTATATATTACTTCTGATTTAGTCACGATATCCCAAGTTTATAAATTATGATATGCCAAGTTTATATATTACAGCGGATTTTGCCATGATATGTCAAATTTATACATTATTGCTGATTTCGTCATGATATGCCAAGTTTTTAAATTACTGCTGATTTAGACATAATGTGCCAAATTTATATATTACTGCTAATTTAGTCATGATATGCGAAATATATATATTACTCCTAATTTAGTCATGATATGCCAAGGTAATATATTACTGCTGATTTTTTCATGACATTTCATGTTTATATATTAGTGCTGATTTATTCATGATATGTTAGTGTATATATCACTGCTGATTTAGTCATGATATGCCAAGTTTTATACTTGTTTGGAGTCTTTTATGATATTTCCCGTGATATGTAATGTGATTTTTTTCTTCAATGGTATGGTATTTATATAGAAATACGCGTTTGTTTGTATTGTCTTTTTATATATGATAAAAATGAATAAATAATAAACATTAAAAAAATAAAATAAAATGAATGCTTATTTTGCCTTGATTTGTCAGGTTTATACATTACTGCTGATTTAGTAAAGATATGCAAAGATTATATATTACTGTTGATTTTGCCATGATATGCCAAGTTTATACGTTACTGCTGATTTAGTCATGATGTGCCAAGTGTATATATTACTGCTGATTTAGTCATGAAATTCCAAGTTTATATGTTACTGCTGGTTTTGCCATGAAATTCCAATTTCATACATTGCTGCTTCTTTGGTCATGAAGTGCCAAGTTTATAAATTATGCGGATTTAGTAATGAAATGCCAAGTTTATATATTAATGTGAATTTAGTAATGATATGCCATGTTTTACAATACTGTTGATTTTGCCATGATATTCCAAGTTTATACATTACTGCTGATTTAGTCATGACATGCCAAGTTTATATATTACTGCTGATTTAGTCATGAAATGTCAATTGTATATATTACAGCTGATTTAGTCATGATATGTCAAGTTTATATATTACTGCTGATTTTGCCATGAAATGCTTGCCATGAAAAGCCAAGTTTTTCTATTAATGCTGATTTTGTCATGACATTCCAAGTTTATATATTACTGCTGATTTTGCCATGAAATTTCAAGTTTATATATTACTGCGGATTTAGTAAAGATGTTCCAAGTTTACATAGTACTTGTCAGGTCCCAGACCCGCTGAGGTCCCCTACCTGGCACTGTCTCTTCCAGGCTCCACACGGCCCCGCCGGGGAGCAGCTCGAGCGCGAGGTAGGCCGCATCCCTGGCCAGTGGTAGCTCGCATCCCATGTTTTACAAGCATGAGTACTAGGCAGGCTGCAGGGGGGGGCGTGTCCTGCTTCCCTTAGCTTGCCCTCATTGGCTAAAGCAAGGAGGAGGGAATAGGAGGTAGGCATCTGTTCTGCCTCCCTCCCTAGGCTTCCCAGGGAGAGGGGTGTGTATCTCACTCAACAGCTCGGGGTGTTGGCTCAAACCGTGCAACATATACAGGAACATCAGCAACTTCTCCATGGTTAGTTACAACCTCTCCAACAAGCTTCACTCCCACCTCCAGCTCACAAGTTCCAAGTCTTTTATAAAAGAGAAGCGGAACAGCTGCCACCCCATCAGCCTTCTGATTGCCCTATAGATCTACTCCCAGGAGCCCCAATTGCTTTTGGTCATATTTTTCCTGTTTCATAACCAGAATTGGCAGTACTCAAAGAGTACATCGAACACAATCTTCGTAAGGCGTTTATATGACCCTCCACATTACCTGCTGGTGCAGGCATTTTCATTGTAGGAAAAAAGGATGGTAGAGTGAGGACCTGTGTGGATTATCGGGAACTGAACCACATCACCGTAAATTACAAGAACCCGCTTCCATTGATACCCGAACTCATGGACAGGTTAGCCACAATCTACTCCAAACTTGATCTCCTGGGTGCTTATAATCAAGTCCACATTCGCCAGGGGGACAAGTGGAAGATGGCCTTCCGTACCCAATATGGGCCTTATGAATACCGAGTGATGCCCTTTGGACTTTGCAATTCCCCAGCAACATTCCAACATTTTCTTAACAATGTTTTATGAGATCTACTTGATTCTTGCGTCGTCTACTTGGACAACATCCTGATCTACTCACCAACCCTCTCAGAGCATTGATATCACATGGGGAAAGTCCTTCAATTACTACAAGACAACCACCTATATGCAAAGCTAGAGAAGTGCCAATTCTAAACCACCACAGAAGTATTCCTCCGTTATGTCATCAGACCCGGGCTCATAGAAATGGATCCCAAAAAAGTATCTGCCATCCTCCAGTGGCCAACGTCCGATTCCATCAAAGCCATGCAGCGTTTTGTGGGTTATGCTAACTTTTATCAACGATTCATAAACAGTTTCTCATGAATCATCCAGCCCATCACTCGCCTCACCAGAAAAGACCCAACAAGCATTCGACCACCTAAAAAAAGTTCACCACCACCCCTGTACTTGTTTTACCGGACCCAACAAGGGCCTGTTTCCTAGAGGTTGACGCCTCCGAGACTGCAATAGGAGTGGTCCTCTCACAGAGACATGGGGATAAAGATGAACTTCCCCCTGTGTCCTTTTACTCCAAACATCTAAGTCCAGCGGAAGTAAATTACAGCATCAGTGACCGAGAATTATTGCCATCAATATGGCACGCCAGGAATGGAGTCACCTTCTCGAGGGGACTCGTCAACCAGTAACGGTTTTTACTAGACATGTGCAAAACAAAAATTTTCATTTTCGTACGTTCGGACGAAAATTTTATTTATTTAGTCTAAAACTAATTTAGTTCACTACTGCATTCGTTTCAGACGAAATTCGTTCATTATTTTCATTTCGTTTTATTCATTCGTACGAATCAATTGACCTACACATTCCATAAACCGAAAGTCTATAAACAGAACGTTGTTCGGTTTATAGACTTTCGGCTTATGGAATACATGTAATGCTATTGGCTTTCAATAAACCGAACTAGAGTCCCCATTCATAAGAAATTCTTATGAATGGGAACTAGAGTCCTCATGCATAAGAAATTCTTATGAATGGGAACCCCATTCATAAGAATTTCTTATGAATGGGGACTCTAGTTCGGTTTATAGAAAGCCAATAGTATTACATGTCTTCTATAAGCCGAAAGTTTATAAACCGAACGACGTTCGGTTTATAGACTTTCGGCTTATAGAACAGCAATAGCATTACATGTATTCTATAAACCGAAAGTCTATAAACCGAATGTCGTTCAGCTTATAGATTTTTGGCTTATGGAATACATGTAATACTATTGGCTTTCTATAAACCGAAATAGAGTCCCCATTCATACTAATAGGTCAATTGACCTCTTCATATGAATGGGGACTCTATTTCGGTTTATAGAATAGCAATAGCATTACATGCATTCCATAAACTGAAAGTCGTTCATCATGTCGGTTTCTGGAATGTATGTAATGCTCTTTTTAGACTCTGTTTCGGTTTATAGAATGCCAATAGCACGAATGGACGAATGGACAAATGATTTTCGTTTAATAACCATTCGTTCATTCGGCTTTCGTTAGTTTAACATTTTCGTTATTTGTTTTTCGTACGAATGGACGAAAATACTATTTTCGCACAAAAATTAATTCGTCCGAAAACGAATGCACATGTCTAGTTTTTACTGACCACCGCAATCTGGAATACTTACGGCCCAGCAATAATGGTTGTGGTAGATTGTCTATCAAAGATGGCGCATTTTATCCACTTTTCCAAGGTCCCCACGGCTGTCGAGACTGCAGAACTTTAACCAAACACATATTCCATTTGCATGGTTTCCCCCGGTCGATTTTGTCCGATAGAGGAGTTCACCTCCCGGTTCTGGAAAACATTCTGTCAAGGCCTACAAATCGAAAGGGTGTTGTCCTCCGCTTACCACCCACAGAATAATGGGAAAACCAAAAGGGTTAATCAGATCATTGAACAGTATCTAAGATGTTATATCACCCATCATCAAGACAACTGGTTCCAAATAGCGGCCTTCGCTTACCACAACCACTTGCAAATAACCATACAGATGTCACATTTCAAAGCCAACTATGGCTTTGATCCTATCTTCCACTTCTACCTACCCAAGGCCACCTCAGTACCCACTATTGCTGATCATGTACGTATTCTCCAACAAAGCTTTTCAATCCTCAGGAACACCCTACTCAAGGTCCAACAAGAATACAAAAGATATGAGGACAGACGGCAAATTCCAGCACCATCATATACAATTGGGGAAAAGGTATGGCTTTCCCCGGCCAATATCAAGATGTTGGGTCCCGCAAAAAAGCTCAATCCTATATATTTGGGTCCCTTCCATATCACTACTCTACCTGGTCCTAATGCTGTACGACTTTAACTCCCTCTCTCGTGGCACCTCCACCCGACCTTCCATGTATCGCTCATCAAAAAATGGAAATCTGATAACGAAAAAGTAGATGTCAGTCATCCAACTTGCCCTATCCTCATCGATGATTCTGTAGAGTATGAAGGGGAGAAAATACTTGATTCCCATATCAGTCTTGGACGTCTAGAATATTTGGTCGAATGGAAGGGGTATGACCTTAATATATATAACTGCTGATTTAGGCTTTATATGCCAAGTTTATATATAACTGCTGATGTTGACATCATATGCCAAGTTTATACATTACTGCCATGTATTTACTGCCATGATTTGCCATGTTTATACATATCTGATGATTTAATCATGATATGCCAAGGTTATTTATTATTGATCATTTAGTGATGATAAGACACGTTTATATATTACTGCTGATTTAGTCATGATATGCCAAGTTTATATATTACTGCTGATTTAGTCATGAAATGCCAAGTTCATACACTACGGCTAATTTAGTCATACTGTGCCAATTGTATACATTACTGCTGATGTATTCATAATGTTCCAATTTTATACATAACTGCTGTTTTAGTCATTATATGTCAAGTTTATATATTACTGCTGATTTTGCCATTATATGTCAAGTTTATATATTACTGCTGATTTTGCCATTATATGTCATGTTTATATATTACTGCTGTTTTAGTCATAAGCTGCCAAGATTATATATTACTGGTGATTTGCTCATAATATGCCAAGTTTATAAATTACTGCTGATTTAGTCATGATATGACAAGTTTATACATTCCTGCCAATTTAGTCATGATTTGTCAAGTTTATTAATTACTGCTGATTTTGACATGATATGCCAAGTTTATATTTTACTGCTGATTTAGTCATGATATGCCAGGATTATATATTACTGCTGATTTAGTCATTATATGTCAAGTTTAAATATTACTGCTGAATAATTCATGATGTCATGTTTATATATTACTGCTGATTTAGTCATGATATAACAAGTTTATATATTACTGCTGATTTAGTAATGTTATACCAAATGTATGCATTATTGCTGATTTAGTTATGAAATGCATTGTTTATATATTACTGCTTTTTTTGCCATTATATGTCAAGTGTATTTATAACTTCTGATTTAGTGACAATATGCCAAGTTTTTAGATTACTGCTGATTTAGTCATGATATGCCAAGTTTACATATTACTGCTGATTTAGTCATGATGTGCCAATTTTATACATTATTGCTGATTTAGTCATGATATGCCATTTTTATATATAACTGCTGATTTAGTCATGATATGCCAAGTTTACATATTACTGCTGATTTAGTCATAATGTGCCAAGTATATATTTTACTGTTGATTTAGTCATGGAATGCAAAGTTTATATATTACTGCGGATTTAGTAATGATATGTCAAATTTATACTTTATTGCTGATTTAGTCATGATATGCCAAGTTTATATATTACTGATGATTTTGCCATGATAAGCCAAGTTTATACATTACTGCTTATTTAGGCATGATATACCAAGTTTATTTATTGCTGCGGATTTAGTAATGATATGCCAAGTTTATATATTACTGCTAATATTGAAATAATATGATATGTTTATATATTACTGATGATTTAGTCATGATATTCCAATTTAATATACTATTGCTGATTTAGTCATGATATGCCATGTTTATATATAACTGTTGGTTTAGTCATGATATGCCAAGTTTATATATTACGGCTGATTTAGTCATGATGTGCAAAGTTTATATTTTACTGTTGATTTAGTCATGAAATGCAAAGTTTATATATTACTGCGGATTTAGTAATAATATGTCAAATTTTTACATTAAGGGTGATTTAGTCATGATGTGCCAAGTTTATATATTACTGCGGATTTTGCCATGATATGACGAGTTTATACATAACTGCTGATTTAGGCTTCATATGCTAAGTGTATATACGACTGCTTATTTTGCCATGATATGAAAAGTTTATACATTGCTGCCATAAATGTACTGCCATGATATGCCACGTTTATACATTACTGCTGATTTAGTCATGACATGCCAAGTTTATATATTACTGCTGATTTAGTCATGAAATGTCAATTGTATATATTACAGCTGATTTAGTCATGATATGTCAAGTTTATATATTACTGCTGATTTTGCCATGAAATGCTTGCCATGAAAAGCCAAGTTTTTCTATTAATGCTGATTTTGTCATGACATTCCAAGTTTATATATTACTGCTGATTTTGCCATGAAATTTCAAGTTTATATATTACTGCGGATTTAGTAAAGATGTTCCAAGTTTACATAGTACTTGTCAGGTCCCAGACCCGCTGAGGTCCCCTACCTGGCACTGTCTCTTCCAGGCTCCACACGGCCCCGCCGGGGAGCAGCTCGAGCGCGAGGTAGGCCGCATCCCTGGCCAGTGGTAGCTCGCATCCCATGTTTTACAAGCATGAGTACTAGGCAGGCTGCAGGGGGGGGCGTGTCCTGCTTCCCTTAGCTTGCCCTCATTGGCTAAAGCAAGGAGGAGGGAATAGGAGGTAGGCATCTGTTCTGCCTCCCTCCCTAGGCTTCCCAGGGAGAGGGGTGTGTATCTCACTCAACAGCTCGGGGTGTTGGCTCAAACCGTGCAACATATACAGGAACATCAGCAACTTCTCCATGGTTAGTTACAACCTCTCCAACAAGCTTCACTCCCACCTCCAGCTCACAAGTTCCAAGTCTTTTATAAAAGAGAAGCGGAACAGCTGCCACCCCATCAGCCTTCTGATTGCCCTATAGATCTACTCCCAGGAGCCCCAATTGCTTTTGGTCATATTTTTCCTGTTTCATAACCAGAATTGGCAGTACTCAAAGAGTACATCGAACACAATCTTCGTAAGGCGTTTATATGACCCTCCACATTACCTGCTGGTGCAGGCATTTTCATTGTAGGAAAAAAGGATGGTAGAGTGAGGACCTGTGTGGATTATCGGGAACTGAACCACATCACCGTAAATTACAAGAACCCGCTTCCATTGATACCCGAACTCATGGACAGGTTAGCCACAATCTACTCCAAACTTGATCTCCTGGGTGCTTATAATCAAGTCCACATTCGCCAGGGGGACAAGTGGAAGATGGCCTTCCGTACCCAATATGGGCCTTATGAATACCGAGTGATGCCCTTTGGACTTTGCAATTCCCCAGCAACATTCCAACATTTTCTTAACAATGTTTTATGAGATCTACTTGATTCTTGCGTCGTCTACTTGGACAACATCCTGATCTACTCACCAACCCTCTCAGAGCATTGATATCACATGGGGAAAGTCCTTCAATTACTACAAGACAACCACCTATATGCAAAGCTAGAGAAGTGCCAATTCTAAACCACCACAGAAGTATTCCTCCGTTATGTCATCAGACCCGGGCTCATAGAAATGGATCCCAAAAAAGTATCTGCCATCCTCCAGTGGCCAACGTCCGATTCCATCAAAGCCATGCAGCGTTTTGTGGGTTATGCTAACTTTTATCAACGATTCATAAACAGTTTCTCATGAATCATCCAGCCCATCACTCGCCTCACCAGAAAAGACCCAACAAGCATTCGACCACCTAAAAAAAGTTCACCACCACCCCTGTACTTGTTTTACCGGACCCAACAAGGGCCTGTTTCCTAGAGGTTGACGCCTCCGAGACTGCAATAGGAGTGGTCCTCTCACAGAGACATGGGGATAAAGATGAACTTCCCCCTGTGTCCTTTTACTCCAAACATCTAAGTCCAGCGGAAGTAAATTACAGCATCAGTGACCGAGAATTATTGCCATCAATATGGCACGCCAGGAATGGAGTCACCTTCTCGAGGGGACTCGTCAACCAGTAACGGTTTTTACTAGACATGTGCAAAACAAAAATTTTCATTTTCGTACGTTCGGACGAAAATTTTATTTATTTAGTCTAAAACTAATTTAGTTCACTACTGCATTCGTTTCAGACGAAATTCGTTCATTATTTTCATTTCGTTTTATTCATTCGTACGAATCAATTGACCTACACATTCCATAAACCGAAAGTCTATAAACAGAACGTTGTTCGGTTTATAGACTTTCGGCTTATGGAATACATGTAATGCTATTGGCTTTCAATAAACCGAACTAGAGTCCCCATTCATAAGAAATTCTTATGAATGGGAACTAGAGTCCTCATGCATAAGAAATTCTTATGAATGGGAACCCCATTCATAAGAATTTCTTATGAATGGGGACTCTAGTTCGGTTTATAGAAAGCCAATAGTATTACATGTCTTCTATAAGCCGAAAGTTTATAAACCGAACGACGTTCGGTTTATAGACTTTCGGCTTATAGAACAGCAATAGCATTACATGTATTCTATAAACCGAAAGTCTATAAACCGAATGTCGTTCAGCTTATAGATTTTTGGCTTATGGAATACATGTAATACTATTGGCTTTCTATAAACCGAAATAGAGTCCCCATTCATACTAATAGGTCAATTGACCTCTTCATATGAATGGGGACTCTATTTCGGTTTATAGAATAGCAATAGCATTACATGCATTCCATAAACTGAAAGTCGTTCATCATGTCGGTTTCTGGAATGTATGTAATGCTCTTTTTAGACTCTGTTTCGGTTTATAGAATGCCAATAGCACGAATGGACGAATGGACAAATGATTTTCGTTTAATAACCATTCGTTCATTCGGCTTTCGTTAGTTTAACATTTTCGTTATTTGTTTTTCGTACGAATGGACGAAAATACTATTTTCGCACAAAAATTAATTCGTCCGAAAACGAATGCACATGTCTAGTTTTTACTGACCACCGCAATCTGGAATACTTACGGCCCAGCAATAATGGTTGTGGTAGATTGTCTATCAAAGATGGCGCATTTTATCCACTTTTCCAAGGTCCCCACGGCTGTCGAGACTGCAGAACTTTAACCAAACACATATTCCATTTGCATGGTTTCCCCCGGTCGATTTTGTCCGATAGAGGAGTTCACCTCCCGGTTCTGGAAAACATTCTGTCAAGGCCTACAAATCGAAAGGGTGTTGTCCTCCGCTTACCACCCACAGAATAATGGGAAAACCAAAAGGGTTAATCAGATCATTGAACAGTATCTAAGATGTTATATCACCCATCATCAAGACAACTGGTTCCAAATAGCGGCCTTCGCTTACCACAACCACTTGCAAATAACCATACAGATGTCACATTTCAAAGCCAACTATGGCTTTGATCCTATCTTCCACTTCTACCTACCCAAGGCCACCTCAGTACCCACTATTGCTGATCATGTACGTATTCTCCAACAAAGCTTTTCAATCCTCAGGAACACCCTACTCAAGGTCCAACAAGAATACAAAAGATATGAGGACAGACGGCAAATTCCAGCACCATCATATACAATTGGGGAAAAGGTATGGCTTTCCCCGGCCAATATCAAGATGTTGGGTCCCGCAAAAAAGCTCAATCCTATATATTTGGGTCCCTTCCATATCACTACTCTACCTGGTCCTAATGCTGTACGACTTTAACTCCCTCTCTCGTGGCACCTCCACCCGACCTTCCATGTATCGCTCATCAAAAAATGGAAATCTGATAACGAAAAAGTAGATGTCAGTCATCCAACTTGCCCTATCCTCATCGATGATTCTGTAGAGTATGAAGGGGAGAAAATACTTGATTCCCATATCAGTCTTGGACGTCTAGAATATTTGGTCGAATGGAAGGGGTATGACCTTAATATATATAACTGCTGATTTAGGCTTTATATGCCAAGTTTATATATAACTGCTGATGTTGACATCATATGCCAAGTTTATACATTACTGCCATGTATTTACTGCCATGATTTGCCATGTTTATACATATCTGATGATTTAATCATGATATGCCAAGGTTATTTATTATTGATCATTTAGTGATGATAAGACACGTTTATATATTACTGCTGATTTAGTCATGATATGCCAAGTTTATATATTACTGCTGATTTAGTCATGAAATGCCAAGTTCATACACTACGGCTAATTTAGTCATACTGTGCCAATTGTATACATTACTGCTGATGTATTCATAATGTTCCAATTTTATACATAACTGCTGTTTTAGTCATTATATGTCAAGTTTATATATTACTGCTGATTTTGCCATTATATGTCAAGTTTATATATTACTGCTGATTTTGCCATTATATGTCATGTTTATATATTACTGCTGTTTTAGTCATAAGCTGCCAAGATTATATATTACTGGTGATTTGCTCATAATATGCCAAGTTTATAAATTACTGCTGATTTAGTCATGATATGACAAGTTTATACATTCCTGCCAATTTAGTCATGATTTGTCAAGTTTATTAATTACTGCTGATTTTGACATGATATGCCAAGTTTATATTTTACTGCTGATTTAGTCATGATATGCCAGGATTATATATTACTGCTGATTTAGTCATTATATGTCAAGTTTAAATATTACTGCTGAATAATTCATGATGTCATGTTTATATATTACTGCTGATTTAGTCATGATATAACAAGTTTATATATTACTGCTGATTTAGTAATGTTATACCAAATGTATGCATTATTGCTGATTTAGTTATGAAATGCATTGTTTATATATTACTGCTTTTTTTGCCATTATATGTCAAGTGTATTTATAACTTCTGATTTAGTGACAATATGCCAAGTTTTTAGATTACTGCTGATTTAGTCATGATATGCCAAGTTTACATATTACTGCTGATTTAGTCATGATGTGCCAATTTTATACATTATTGCTGATTTAGTCATGATATGCCATTTTTATATATAACTGCTGATTTAGTCATGATATGCCAAGTTTACATATTACTGCTGATTTAGTCATAATGTGCCAAGTATATATTTTACTGTTGATTTAGTCATGGAATGCAAAGTTTATATATTACTGCGGATTTAGTAATGATATGTCAAATTTATACTTTATTGCTGATTTAGTCATGATATGCCAAGTTTATATATTACTGATGATTTTGCCATGATAAGCCAAGTTTATACATTACTGCTTATTTAGGCATGATATACCAAGTTTATTTATTGCTGCGGATTTAGTAATGATATGCCAAGTTTATATATTACTGCTAATATTGAAATAATATGATATGTTTATATATTACTGATGATTTAGTCATGATATTCCAATTTAATATACTATTGCTGATTTAGTCATGATATGCCATGTTTATATATAACTGTTGGTTTAGTCATGATATGCCAAGTTTATATATTACGGCTGATTTAGTCATGATGTGCAAAGTTTATATTTTACTGTTGATTTAGTCATGAAATGCAAAGTTTATATATTACTGCGGATTTAGTAATAATATGTCAAATTTTTACATTAAGGGTGATTTAGTCATGATGTGCCAAGTTTATATATTACTGCGGATTTTGCCATGATATGACGAGTTTATACATAACTGCTGATTTAGGCTTCATATGCTAAGTGTATATACGACTGCTTATTTTGCCATGATATGAAAAGTTTATACATTGCTGCCATAAATGTACTGCCATGATATGCCACGTTTATACATTACTGCTCATTTAGTCATGATATGCCAAGTTTATATATAACTGCTTATTTTGCCATGATAAGCCAAGTTTATACATTACTGCTTTTTTAGTCATGATATGCCAAGTTTATACATTAATGCTTATTTAGTCATGAAATGCCAATGTTATATATCACTGCTGATTTAGTCAGGATATGCCAAGTTTATATATTACTTCTTATTTAGTCATAATATGGCAATTTTATATATTACTGCGGATTTTGCCATGATATGCCAAATGTATACATAATTGATGATTTTGTCATGATATATCAAGTTTATATATTACTGCTGATTTAGTCATGATATGCCAAGTTTATATATTATTTGGAATTTTGCCATGATATGACTAGTTTATATATTACTGCTGATTTAATCATGATATGCCATGTTTATATATTACTGCTGAATTAGTCATGATATGCCAAGTTTATACATTATTGCAGATCTAGTCTGATTTAGTCATGATGTGCCAAGTTTATATATTACTGCGGATTTTGCCATGATATGACTATTTTATAAATAACTGATGATTTAGGTCATGATATGCTAAGTTTATATATGACTGCTTTTTTTGCCATGATATCAAAAGTTTATATATTACTGCTTATTTTGCCATGATAAGCCAAGCTTATACATTACTGCTTTTATAGTCATGATATACCAAGTTTATTTATTGCTGCGGATTTAGTGATGAAATGCCAAGTTTTTGCATTAATGCTGATTTAGTCATGAAATCCCATGTTTATATATTACTGCGGATTTTGCCCTGATATGCCAAATGTATACATTATTGCTGATTTAGTCATAATGTTCCAAGTTTATACATTACTGCTGATTTAGTCATGATATGCCAAGTTTTTATATTACTGCTGATATTGCCATGATGAGCCAAGTTTACACATTTCTCCGGGTACAGTCATGATATTCCAAGTTTATTCATTACTGCTGATTTTGAAATGATATACCATGTTTATATATTACTGCTGATTTAGTCACGATATGCCAAGTTTATATACTACTGCTGATTTAGTCATGATGTACCAAGGTGATTTTTTACTGCGGATTTTGCCATGATATGACTAGTTTGTACATAACTGCTGATTTAGGCTTGATATGCTAATTTTATATATTATTACTTATTTTGCCATGATATGAAAAGTTTATACATTACTACCATAAATGTAATGCCATGATATGCCACGTTTATACATTAATGCTTATTTAGTCATGAAATGCCAATGTTATATATCATTGTTGATTTAGTCATGATATGCCAAGTTTATATATTACTGCTGATTTTTCCATGAAATCCCAAGTTTATATATTACTTCTTATTTAGTCATGGTATGCCAAGTTTATATATTATTGTGGATTTAGTAATGATATGCCAAATTTATACATTATTGCTGATTTAGTCATTTTGTGCCAAGTTTACATATTACTGCTGTTTTAGTCATGTTTATATATTACTTCTGATTTAGTCATTATATAACAAATGTATACATTATTGCTGATCTAGTCATGAAATTCAATGTTTATATATTACTGCTGATTTTCCCATTGTATGCCAAGTTTATATATTACTTCTGATTTAGTCACGATATCCCAAGTTTATAATTTATGATATGCCAAGTTTATATATTACTGCTGATTTAGTCATGATATGCCATGTTTATATATTACTTCTGATTTAGTCACGATATCCCAAGTTTAAACAGTTTTGCTGATTTAGTCATGAAATGCCATGTTTATATATTTCTTTTGATTTAGTCATGATATGCCAAGTTTTTTTTTTACTGCAGTTTTTGCCATGATATGACTAGTTAATACATAACTGCTGATTTAGGCTTGATATGCTAAGTTTATATATTATTGCTTATTTTGCCATGATATGAAAAGTTTATACATTACTACCATAAATTTACTGTCATGATATGCCACGTTTATACATTACTGCTTATTTAGCCATGAAATGCAAATGTTATATATTATTGTTGATTTAGTCATGGTATGCCAAGTTTATATATTAATGCTGATTTAGTCATGAAAGGCCATGTTTATAAATTACTGCGAATTTTGCCATGATATGCCAAATTTATACATTATTGCTGATTTAGTCATGATATGCCAAGTTTATATATTACTGCTGATTTAGTCATGATATGCCAAGTTTATATATTCCTGCGGATTTTGCCAATATATGACTAGTTTATATATTACTGCGGATTTAGTAATGATATGCCATGTTTATATATGACTTCTGATTTAGTCATGATATGCCAAGTTTATACATTATTGCTGATCTAGTCATTGTTACGGTTACTCCCAGGCTAGCTGGAAGCTGGACCGCTTGAAAGTCTGAATCCCAGTTTAGAGAGAGAGAGAAGCCACTTTGTCTCGATATCCAGACGGATCTTGTAAGTGTAGATCAATCCCACTAGCTCTTTTACAGCTAGGATACTCTTTCCCCACAAAACGAGTCAAGGCTGCGAGTTGAAGGTCAAACAAGAACTGACCAGAACTGTTTAATGATTTAGAAACAGAATATATACAGTTGAACATCTTGACAAACCAAATTGGACAAAGGAACTATAACAGGATTAAAGTTTAACCTAAGGACATACAAAGGGAAATCCTGCCTCACACCTTTCAGGATACAAAGGTGTCAAGTTCAGATACACACAGGAAACTAAATGATTTACATAAGACAATGGGAAAAGTGACAATAATTACAGGGATTAAAAGATAGGATCCAATCTTAACTCGAGGAAAGCACAGTGAATAGGACAAAGACTTGGATACTAGTAATTACAGTACATTCCTCTGCTTGTGAGACAATTGAGTTAAACTTTGTATCAGCTCTATTATCTCCAAGCTAAAATATACAGGTTTTATACATTATTAATAACTTTCAAAATATGCATAACATTCACATAAAACATACATTTTCAGAATCACCATACTTTAAACATGAACATAACAAAAAAATCAAACAATTCCACCCAGTAGTTCAAAAGTTAGCTTTTTGGGGCATTTTCTCCATGCCCCAAATATGTTCTTAATGTGCCATACACAGTCCATAGGCCCAAATAGCATTTTTAAAGGGCCATACACCCCAGGGCCATAGTCACAGGGGAGGAGGCTGGCAAACAGGACTCTCCAGGACCAAGTGGCGAAGGGCATTTCGTCACAGTCATGAAATGTAATGTTAATATATTACTGCTGATTTTCCCATAACATGCCACGTTTATATATTACTTCTGATTTAGTCACAATATGCCAAGTTTATATATTATGATATGCCAAGTTTATATATTACTGCAGATTTAATAATGATATGCCAAATTTATACATTATTGCTGATTTAGTGATTATGTGCCAAGTTTATATATTACTGCTGATTTAGTCATGATATGCCATGTTTCTATATTACTTCTAAATTAAGCATGATATAACAAGTTTATTAATTATTGCTGATCTAGTCATGAAATGCAATGTTTATATATTACTGCTGATTTTCCCATTGTATGCCAAGTTTATATATTACTTCTGATTTAGTCACGATATCCCAAGTTTATAAATTATGATATGCCAAGTTTATATATTACAGCGGATTTTGCCATGATATGTCAAATTTATACATTATTGCTGATTTCGTCATGATATGCCAAGTTTATATATTACTGAGGATTTAGTAATGATATGCCACATTTATACATTATTGTTGATTTAGTCATTATGTGCCAAGTTTATATATTACTACTGATTTTGTCATGATATGCCAAATTTATATATTACTGCTGATTTAGTCATGATATGCCATGTTTATATATCACTTCTGATTTATTCATGATATGTCAAGTTTATACATTATTGCTGATCTAGTCATGAAATGTAATGTTAATATATTACTGCTGATTTTCCCATTATATGCCAAGTTTTTATATTACTTCTGATTTATTCACAATATGCCAAATTTATATATTATGATATGCCAAGTTTATATATTACTGCGGATTTAGTAATGATATGCCAAATTTATACATTATTGCTGATTTAGTCATTTTGTGCCAAGTTTACATATTACTGCTGATTTAGTCATGATATGCCATGTTTATATATTAATTCTGATTTAGTCATGATATAACAAGTTTATACATTATTGCTGTTCTAGTCATGAAATTCAATGTTTATATATTACTGCTGATTTTCCCACTGTATGCCAAGTTTATATATTACTTCTGATTTAGTCACGATATCCCAAGTTTATAAATTATGATATGCTAAGTTTATATAGTACTGCTGATTTAGTCATGATATGCCATGTTTGTATATTACTTCTGATTTAGACTTGATTTGCCACGTTTAAACATTATTGCTGATTTAGTCATGAAATGCCATGTTTATATATTACTGCTGATTTAGTCATGATATGCCAAGTTTATATATAACTGCTTATTTTGCCATGATAAGCCAAGTTTATACATTACTGCTTTTTTAGTCATGATATGCCAAGTTTATACATTAATGCTTATTTAGTCATGAAATGCCAATGTTATATATCACTGCTGATTTAGTCAGGATATGCCAAGTTTATATATTACTTCTTATTTAGTCATAATATGGCAATTTTATATATTACTGCGGATTTTGCCATGATATGCCAAATGTATACATAATTGATGATTTTGTCATGATATATCAAGTTTATATATTACTGCTGATTTAGTCATGATATGCCAAGTTTATATATTATTTGGAATTTTGCCATGATATGACTAGTTTATATATTACTGCTGATTTAATCATGATATGCCATGTTTATATATTACTGCTGATTTAGTCATGATATGCCAAGTTTATACATTATTGCAGATCTAGTCTGATTTAGTCATGATGTGCCAAGTTTATATATTACTGCGGATTTTGCCATGATATGACTATTTTATAAATAACTGATGATTTAGGTCATGATATGCTAAGTTTATATATGACTGCTTTTTTTGCCATGATATCAAAAGTTTATATATTACTGCTTATTTTGCCATGATAAGCCAAGCTTATACATTACTGCTTTTATAGTCATGATATACCAAGTTTATTTATTGCTGCGGATTTAGTGATGAAATGCCAAGTTTATGCATTAATGCTGATTTAGTCATGAAATCCCATGTTTATATATTACTGCGGATTTTGCCCTGATATGCCAAATGTATACATTATTGCTGATTTAGTCATAATGTTCCAAGTTTATACATTACTGCTGATTTAGTCATGATATGCCAAGTTTTTATATTACTGCTGATATTGCCATGATGAGCCAAGTTTACACATTTCTCCGGGTACAGTCATGATATTCCAAGTTTATTCATTACTGCTGATTTTGAAATGATATACCATGTTTATATATTACTGCTGATTTAGTCACGATATGCCAAGTTTATATACTACTGCTGATTTAGTCATGATGTACCAAGGTGATTTTTTACTGCGGATTTTGCCATGATATGACTAGTTTGTACATAACTGCTGATTTAGGCTTGATATGCTAATTTTATATATTATTACTTATTTTGCCATGATATGAAAAGTTTATACATTACTACCATAAATGTAATGCCATGATATGCCACGTTTATACATTAATGCTTATTTAGTCATGAAATGCCAATGTTATATATCATTGTTGATTTAGTCATGATATGCCAAGTTTATATATTACTGCTGATTTTTCCATGAAATCCCAAGTTTATATATTACTTCTTATTTAGTCATGGTATGCCAAGTTTATATATTATTGTGGATTTAGTAATGATATGCCAAATTTATACATTATTGCTGATTTAGTCATTTTGTGCCAAGTTTACATATTACTGCTGTTTTAGTCATGATATGCCATGTTTATATATTACTTCTGATTTAGTCATTATATAACAAATGTATACATTATTGCTGATCTAGTCATGAAATTCAATGTTTATATATTACTGCTGATTTTCCCATTGTATGCCAAGTTTATATATTACTTCTGATTTAGTCACGATATCCCAAGTTTATAATTTATGATATGCCAAGTTTATATATTACTGCTGATTTAGTCATGATATGCCATGTTTATATATTACTTCTGATTTAGTCACGATATCCCAAGTTTAAACAGTTTTGCTGATTTAGTCATGAAATGCCATGTTTATATATTTCTTCTGATTTAGTCATGATATGCCAAGTTTTTTTTTTACTACAGTTTTTGCCATGATATGACTAGTTAATACATAACTGCTGATTTAGGCTTGATATGCTAAGTTTATATATTATTGCTTATTTTGCCATGATATGAAAAGTTTATACATTACTACCATAAATTTACTGTCATGATATGCCACGTTTATACATTACTGCTTATTTAGCCATGAAATGCAAATGTTATATATTATTGTTGATTTAGTCATGGTATGCCAAGTTTATATATTACTGCTGATTTAGTCATGAAAGGCCATGTTTATAAATTACTGCGAATTTTGCCATGATATGCCAAATTTATACATTTTTGCTGATTTAGTCATGATATGCCAAGTTTATATATTACTGCTGATTTAGTCATGATATGCCAAGTTTATATATTCCTGCGGATTTTGCCAATATATGACTAGTTTATATATTACTGCGGATTTAGTAATGATATGCCATGTTTATATATGACTTCTGATTTAGTCATGATATGCCAAGTTTATACATTATTGCTGATCTAGTCATTGTTACGGTTACTCCCAGGCTAGCTGGAAGCTGGACCGCTTGAAAGTCTGAATCCCAGTTTAGAGAGAGAGAGAAGCCACTTTGTCTCGATATCCAGACGGATCTTGTAAGTGTAGATCAATCCCACTAGCTCTTTTACAGCTAGGATACTCTTTCCCCACAAAACGAGTCAAGGCTGCGAGTTGAAGGTCAAACAAGAACTGACCAGAACTGTTTAATGATTTAGAAACAGAATATATACAGTTGAACATCTTGACAAACCAAATTGGACAAAGGAACTATAACAGGATTAAAGTTTAACCTAAGGACATACAAAGGGAAATCCTGCCTCACACCTTTCAGGATACAAAGGTGTCAAGTTCAGATACACACAGGAAACTAAATGATTTACATAAGACAATGGGAAAAGTGACAATAATTACAGGGATTAAAAGATAGGATCCAATCTTAACTCGAGGAAAGCACAGTGAATAGGACAAAGACTTGGATCCTAGTAATTACAGTACATTCCTCTGCTTGTGAGACAATTGAGTTAAACTTTGTATCAGCTCTATTATCTCCAAGCTAAAATATACAGGTTTTATACATTATTAATAACTTTCAAAATATGCATAACATTCACATAAAACATACATTTTCAGAATCACCATACTTTAAACATGAACATAACAAAAAAATCAAACAATTCCACCCAGTAGTTCAAAAGTTAGCTTTTTGGGGCATTTTCTCCATGCCCCAAATATGTTCTTAATGTGCCATACACAGTCCATAGGCCCAAATAGCATTTTTAAAGGGCCATACACCCCAGGGCCATAGTCACAGGGGAGGAGGCTGGCAAACAGGCCTCTCCAGGACCAAGTGGCGAAGGGCATTTCGTCACAGTCATGAAATGTAATGTTAATATATTACTGCTGATTTTCCCATAACATGCCAAGTTTATATATTACTTCTGATTTAGTCACAATATGCCAAGTTTATATATTATGATATGCCAAGTTTATATATTACTGCAGATTTAATAATGATATGCCAAATTTATACATTATTGCTGATTTAGTGATTATGTGCCAAGTTTATATATTACTGCTGATTTAGTCATGATATGCCATGTTTCTATATTACTTCTAAATTAAGCATGATATAACAAATTTATTAATTATTGCTGATCTAGTCATGAAATGCAATGTTTATATATTACTGCTGATTTTCCCATTGTATGCCAAGTTTATATATTACTTCTGATTTAGTCACGATATCCCAAGTTTATAAATTATGATATGCCAAGTTTATATATTACAGCGGATTTTGCCATGATATGTCAAATTTATACATTATTGCTGATTTCGTCATGATATGCCAAGTTTATATATTACTGAGGATTTAGTAATGATATGCCACATTTATACATTATTGTTGATTTAGTCATTATGTGCCAAGTTTATATATTACTGCTGATTTTGTCATGATATGCCAAATTTATATATTACTGCTGATTTAGTCATGATATGCCATGTTTATATATCACTTCTGATTTATTCATGATATGCCAAGTTTATACATTATTGCTGATCTAGTCATGAAATGTAATGTTAATATATTACTGCTGATTTTCCCATTATATGCCAAGTTTATATATTACTTCTGATTTATTCACAATATGCCAAATTTATATATTATGATATGCCAAGTTTATATATTACTGCGGATTTAGTAATGATATGCCAAATTTATACATTATTGCTGATTTAGTCATTTTGTGCCAAGTTTACATATTACTGCTGATTTAGTCATGATATGCCATGTTTATATATTAATTCTGATTTAGTCATGATATAACAAGTTTATACATTATTGCTGATCTAGTCATGAAATTCAATGTTTATATATTACTGCTGATTTTCCCACTGTATGCCAAGTTTATATATTACTTCTGATTTAGTCACGATATCCCAAGTTTATAAATTATGATATGCTAAGTTTATATAGTACTGCTGATTTAGTCATGATATGCCATGTTTGTATATTACTTCTGATTTAGACTTGATTTGCCACGTTTAAACATTATTGCTGATTTAGTCATGAAATGCCATGTTTATATATTACTGCTGATTTAGTCATGATATGCCAAGTTTATTTTTTACTGCGGATTTTGCCATGATATGACTAGTTTATACATAACTGCTGATTTAGGCTTGATATGCTAAGTTTATATATTACTGCTTATTTTGCCATGATATGAAAAGTTTATACATTACTACCATAAATTTACTGCCATGATATGCCACGTTTATACATTACTGCTTACTTAGTCATGAAATGCCAATGTTATATATTATTGTTGATTTAGTCATGATATTCCAAGTTTATATATTACTGCTGATTTTTCCATGATATCCCAAGTTTATATATTACTTCTTATTTAGTCATGGTATGCCAAGTTTATATATTACTGCTGATTTAGTCATGAAATGCCATGTTTATATATTACTGCGAATTTTGGCATGATATGCCAAATTTATACATTATTGCTGATTTAGTCATGATTTGCCAAGTTTATATATTACTGCTGATTTAGTCATGATATGCAAAGTTTATATTTTCCTGTGGGTTTTGCCAATATATCACTAGTTTATATATTACTGCGGATTTAGTAATGATATGCCACATTTATACTTTATTGCTGATTTAGTTATTATGTGCCAAGTTTATATATTACTGCTGATTTAGTCATGATATGCCATGTTTATATATTACTTCTGATTTAGTCATGATATACAAAGTTTATACATTATTGCTGATCTAGTCATGAAATGCATTGTTTATATATTACTGTTGATTTTCTCATTGTATGCCAAGTTTATATATTACTTCTGATTTAGTCACGATATGGCAAGTTTATAAATTATGATATGCCAAGTTTATATATTACTTCTGATTTAGTCATGATTTGCCAAGTTTATACATTATTGCTGATTTAGTCATGAAATGCCATGTTTATATATTAATGCTGATTTAGTAATGATATGCCAAATTTCTACTTTATTGCTGATTTATTATTATGTGCCAAGTTTATATATTACTTCTGATGTAGTCATGATATGCTAAGTTTATTTTTTACTGCTGATTTTGCCATGATATGACTAGTTTATACATAACTGCTGATTTAGGCTTGATATGCTAAGTTTATATATTATTGCATATTTTGCCATAATATGAAAAGTTTATACATTACTACCATAAATTAACTGCCATGATATTCCACGTTTATATATAACTGCTGATTTAGTCATGAAATGCCAATGTTATATATTATTGCTGATTTAGTCATGATATGCCAAGTTTATATATTACTGTTGATTTAGTCATAATGTGCCAAGTTTATATATTACTGCTGATTTAGTCATGATATGCCAAGTTTATATATCACTGCGGATTTTGGCAATATATGACAAGTTTATATATTACTGCTGATTTAGTAATGAAATGCCAAATATATATTTTATTGCTGATTTAGTCATCATGTGCCAAGTTTATATATATATATATATTTTTTTATATATATAAATCTTTTTGTTCTATTATAAAAACATCCAAACATGTAGATCTTACATACATTTGTTTCGCAAATAAAGTTCTGTCCAGAGTAGTCCACAATATATGAAACACAAATAGAAAGGGTCTGGTCCTCACAGGGTTTATGAAAAGAGCTAGAGAAAAGAAGAGAAAAGAAAAGATAGAAAAAAGAGAGAGTAAATAAAGAGAAGGGAGAGAAAGAGAGAGAGAAAAAAAAATAATAATAATAATTTTTAATTCTCCGTCGGTGCGTCCCCGGCCCCAACCCACTCCCCCTCCCCGTTCACGGCAGCGCGACTATTGTCCACTCCCTAAATGGGCTTCTTTTACTCCACTCCAGATTACTTTAATTTCTTTTAGTTTGCCTCTAGCAGGCCATGAGAGAAAGAATGCTTCTTCTGCCGTAAGTTGAAAATCTACCTGTTTCACTACATCTGACCAGGCTGGCAACTCCTGCTTCCTCCATAAGCGGGAGAGCAGCAGCTTGAATGCCATAAGTATGTTAATGGAAAGAATTTGTCTGGGGGATTTAGCTTGACCTGTGTTCAGATTGAAGAGAAATGTGTAGGGTGACAACGGGGTATTATTCTCTAGGACCCTATTAAGTACAAGGGAAACTAGGTTTTTGATTTGAATTAATTGTTCACAAGACCACCAAACATGAAGATGGGATCCTCTCTGTCTTCCACATCTCCAACACAGGTCAGAGGCGTCCGAAGAGAATTTACATATTCGAGAGGGTACGTAGTGCCATCTATATAATATTTTATAATAAAATTCCTGGAGATTAATACCGTGGAGAGCCGATCTAGTATTTTGGAAAGTATTATTCCAAGTCTCCACGGGAAAAATCTTACCAAGATCGGTTTCCCAATATATAACAGATGTAGGTTTAGATTGTGAGAGCAGGTTATCCAATAATACTTGCAACTTAGAGATGTTATTGGTTCGGGAATTTTGAAAGAGAAATTTATCGAGAGAGGTACTTTCTGTCAAAGGATTTGTTTTTATAAAATGTAATAAGCGAAGATAGGTGAGGTACTCAGAGTTAGGGAGGGGAAGTTTGCCCTGTAGATTTTGGAAGGAGGGCATTTTGCCATCCTGGAGTATGTCATCTATTTTATTCATCCCTGCCGCAAGCCATTTTCTGATATCAAGGTTGTGCATTCTCATCGACAATGTTCCCGTAGGGGCCAGACCGTTCAATCCCTGAGCACTGGAAAATTATTTCTTAAATCAAAACATTCCCTTTACTGTCTCTATAACTATCAGATTCGAGATTTTTAATTTATTGAACCAGGTTGTTGGGGTCCAGAAGAAATAGTAAGGTTCTAGACCATGGCATTCAAAAGTCTCGATTTGAAGCCATCGGGTGTTCCAAGATGATTTGAATTTCCAAGCTAGAAAGTTTGAAAATTGACATACGTCCTGCATCCTTTCAAGATCTGGGAAGCCCAGCTCCCCATTTCGTATGCCGCGTCTGAGGGTTATATTAGCAGTTCTAGTGTGTTTCCTATCCCAAACATACAAGGATAATAGAGAAGTTAGTTGTTTTAAGTACATAGTTGGTGCTCTCAAGGGGATAGCCCTCATCAAAAAAAGAATTTTAGGGATTATATATGACTTGATTATATTAATATATATATATATATATATATATATATATATATATATATATATATATATATATATATTACTGCTGATTTAGTCATGATATGCCATGTTTATATATTACTTCTGATTTAGTCATGATATGCAAAGTTTATACATTATTGCTGATCTAGTCATGAAATGCAATGTTTATTTATTACTGCTGATTTTCCCATTACATGCCAAGTTTATATATTACTTCTGGTTTAGTGACGAGATGCCAATTTTATATATTATGATATGCCAAGTTTAAATATTACTGCGGATTTAGTAATGATATGCCAAATTTATATATTATTGCTGATTTAGTCATGAAATGCCATGTTTATATATTACTGCTGATTTAGTCATGATATGCCAAGTTTATATATTACTTCTGATTTAGTCATGATATGCCAAGTTTATATATTACTTCTTATTTAGTCATTATATGCAGATTTTATATATTACTACTGATTTAGTCAGGAAATTCCCAGTTAATATTTTACTGCAGATTTATAATGATATGCCAAATGTATACTTTATTGCTGATTTAGTCATAATATGCCATGTTTATATATTACTGCTGATTTTGTCATGATATGCCAAGTTTATATATTCCTTCTTATTTAGTCATGATATGCCAAGTTTAGATATTACTGCTGATTTAGTCATGTAATGCCAAGTTTAGATATTACTGCTGATTTTGCCATGATAAGCCAAGTTTATACATGACTGGTTTTTTAGTCATGATATGCCAAGTTTATATAATCCTTCTTATTTATTCATGGTAGGCCACGTTTATATATTACTGCTGATTTAGTCATGATATGCCAAGTTTATATATTACTGCTGATTTAGTCATGAGATGCCAAGATTTGATATACCAAGTTTATGTATTACTTCTGATTTAGTCACTATATGCCAAGTTTATATATTTCTGATTATTTTGCCATGATATGAAAGGTTTATACACTACTACCTTAAATTTAATGCCATGATATGTTACGTTTATACTTTTCTGCTGATTTAGTCATAAAATGCCAATGTTATTTATTATTGCTGATTTTGTCATGATATGCCAAGTTTATATATTACAGCTGATTTTGCCATGATAAGCCAAGTTTATACATTACTGCTGATTTAGTAATCATATGCCAATTTTATACATTACTGCTTTTTTAGTCATGATATACCAAGTTTATATATTACAGCTAATTGTCAGGATCTACCGCGGAGTAGATCCCCCGAATACCCTGTTCTGCTTACCTTACAAGATGTGTCTCTTCCTGCAAAATATGTGCCCGTACTAAAGAGAGTCATCACAAACCTCCAGGGTTACTTCAACCATTGCCCATTCCTACGAGACCATGGGGAGATATTTCTATGGATTTTATCAATGACCTACCACCATCTCGTCAATACACCACATTAATGGTCATAGTGGACCGTCTCACTAAGATGGCACATTTTGTTCCCAGTCCAGGCCTTTCTTCAGCTACTGAAACTGCCGATCTTTTTATACGAGAGGTCTTTAAGCTTCATGGTTTACCCGAAAACATTGTTTCAGATCGAGGCACCCAGTTTACATCCCACTTCTGGAAAGCATTCTGTACGGAACTACATATACAACGCTCCCTCACTACGGCATTCCACCCCCAGAGTAACGGTCAAACCGAACGTACCAATCAAACTTTAGAGCAGTATTTACGTTGTTTCACCACCCATCTTCAAAATGACTAGATCAAGTTTTTACCCATAGCAGAATTTGCCTACAATAATCATATACACAGTTCGACTGGGATGTCTCCATTTTTTTGTCAATTATGGCTTCCACCCATCCATGCTTCCTGGAGCACCTATCTCCAGTAGTGTTCCATCAGCTACTACTCATGTACGCAATCTCACTGACACATATGCTTCGCTTCGCAGAACCTTGTCACGAGCTTATAAGATGTTTGCCGACCGTCACAGATCCTTGCCTCCAACCCACAAAGCGGGTGATAGGGTTTGGCTCTCTACGAGGCATCTGAAACTTGCATGTCCGACCAAGAAGTTTGGTCCCAAGTTCGTTGGTCCTTTTCCCGTCGCAGAAGTGATTTCTCCCTTAGTCGTACGACTTCTCCTCCCGTCTTCTATGAAGATCCACCCGGTTTTCCATGTATCTTTGCTTAAACCTTGGGTGGAGAATCCCTTTCCTGGAAGACTCGATCCTCCTCCAGGACCCGTTCTAGTCGATGGGATTGAGGAGTGCGAGGTTGAAGAGGTTCTGGACTCCAGATTGCATCGGGGTCAGCTCCAATATCTCATCCATTGGAGAGGTTATGGTCCGAGTGACAGATCCTGGGAGCCTGCTAAGATGATACATGCAGATGACTTGGTTCGTACCTTTCACGAATTGCACCCTGATCGCCCCGGTCATTGGCGAGGCCGGAGGTGATGGCCTCAATACCCTGTTCTGCTTACCTGTCCTCTCGCTCCCGAAGCGCGCACACTGCTGCCAATGGAAACGGAGGCGCGTCCCCGATGACATCACGCCTGTAGCGTTCACAGCAAACGTGGGAACATTTAAAAGGGAGAATCACCTTGCACTCCTTGCTTGGTGATTCTCGTGTTCCTTGCCTCGCGTATATATCTTTGTTTCTCCTGATTAGTTATATTGACCTTGGACTTTTCCCTGACCATTCTGCCTGCCTGTGCCCTCTGACCCTGGATTTCCTATGACCATTCTACCTGCAGGTGCCCCACTGATCCTGGTTTGTACTTGCACATTTAACCATCTACTTGCTGGATTACAGTTGCTGTTTGTATATACACGTTAACCATCTACTTGCTCGATTACAGTTGCTGTTTGTATATAAACGTTAACCATCTACCTGCTGGATTACAGTTGCTGTTTGTACTTGCACGTTTAACCATCTACCTGCTGGATTACAGTTGCTGTTTGTATATACACGTTAACCATCTACTTGCTCGATTACAGTTGCTGTTTGTATATAAACGTTAACCATCTACCTGCTGGATTACAGTTGCTGTTTGTACTTGCACGTTTAACCATCTACCTGCTGGATTACAGTTGCTGTTTGTATATACACGTTAACCATCTAACTGCTGGATTCCAGTTGCTGTTTGTATATACCCGTTAACCCGCTCCCTGCTGGATTACAGTTTACTTATCACTGGTATCTGCATGCTTATTATTTTCCATCTGGATTACAAACTTTTGGTGTATGTTTCTGTATGACATTGGATACTGCTGGATTATCATTGCTGTACATACCAGGTTCGTACCTACAGTGTGTTATCCCTTATTATTTGAGTATATTGAGTGTGTCTGCATCTAGGTCTCTATTCTGTTTCCAACACCCATCACACTAATATTGAAATAATATGCCAAGTTTATATATTACTGATGATTTAGTCATGATATTCCACTTTAATATATTACTGCTGATTTAGTCATGAAATGCCAAGTTTATATATTACTGCTGATTTAGTCATGATATGCTAAGTTTATATATTACTGCTGATTTTGCCCGATAAGTCACGTTTATACATTACTGCTGATTTAGTCATGATATTCCACTTTAATATATTACTGCTGATTTAGTCATGAAATGCCAAGTTTATATATTACTGCTGATTTAGTCATGATATGCTAAGTTTATATATTACTGCTGATTTTGCCCGATAAGTCACGTTTATACATTACTGCTGATTTAGTAATGATATACCAAGTTTATACAATACTGCTTTTTTAGTCATGATAGGCCAAGTTTATATATTACAGCTAATATTGAAATAATATGCCAAGTTTATATATTACTGCAGATTTAGTAATGATATGCCAAATGTATACATTATTGCTGATTTAGACATGAAATGCCATGTTTAAATATGTCTGCTGATTTAGTCATGATGTGCCATGTTTATATATTACTGTTGATTTAGTTATGAAATGCAAAGTTTTTATATTATTGCTGATTTTCCGATTAAATGGCAAGTTTATATATTACTTCTGATTTAGTCACGATATGCCAAGTTCATAAATTACTGCTGATTTAGTCATGATATGCCATGTTTATATATTACTTCTAATTTAGTCCTGGGAAAATGTACTAAAAGGAACTTATTGAAAATAAGAAAAAATAATGGACATACACTTCTACTTATGCTTTCCAAAATGGCATGCTCATATTTGATAATATCAAAGCAGCCTTCATCATTCTAATGAAGATGTTGTTAGCAAAATTATTAATTCACAGAAGAAGGAGAAGGCAACAATTCAAGAAGGTATACTATAGGATGCGTACTTTTGTTACTATTATGGCATTGAGGTGCACGTGAGATGAACGTTTTGTCAAAAATTTAACATTTAAATATGCACTACACACAGAAACATACCAGGTTTGTCCCTGCACAATGCATAGTTGAGTCAACTCACCTGCACATCACTATTAATAAATAGCTCCTTGTGTTAAAATTCCTCATTTTATAAATATAGACTGCTACTCATAACAGAGAGCTGTAATTTGATTTTCTATGTGGATTTCTTTCTAAAACAGACCAACTGTATGTGGTACCTGACCTGGGCATTGGAAGAACACCTCAATACATCAGGTCAGAGGGAGGATGGGCAGAGAAACACATACAGCACTACACCTATTAGAGGGCAAAACAAATTGTGTGGGACCTTGGAGAACCTGTTCACATCAGAGGCTTTTGATTATGCTTGTTCACTTCTAGCCAACATTATAGCTGGATTATTCTAGATTCTTTTCATTTTTCTGCATACACTAGTGTTGTCCAACTTATAATTGTAGAGTAATGCATACTATGCAGAAGCTTAGTTTGGAGTTGCCGGCATGATTTATTTCATTATATGGTACAATAGAACCTATGGCTTTTCTGGGAGCCATGATGGAGACCAGTTGGACGTCAATGTTAGATACATTAGCAAAATAAACTATGTATGCATCCTGCTCACACCTGGTTTGTAAGAGTCATATCATACATTTGAGTCTCTGATAAGCTAACATTTTTCCTTTTAGCCTGCTTACAGAAGGTTATTACCACTCCCCTAACACATTTAAAAAGTTTGGGCAGCAGTGTAGACTGTGCTGATTGCCCACTTCATACATACATACGTTGCAATGCTGTACCACTGCCTCACTCTTTTTTTATGATATTCACATTTCTTTTCTTTTTGTCAAGGGGACATATTTTTCTGACTTATTGAGGATTTAAATCCATTGGTAGGTCAGAGCACTGTTTATCAGTGCCCTAATTTTCCCTGACATTCATTACAGTTAGATCTATGAAAGCAAGATGGAAACAATGGTGATAGTTAATAGTGTTTATATTTCTCTAACAGCATGGTTCTTCAGAAATGTTATTATATTGACATGGATTTACCCAAACGCTTGGTTAGTGTAAAAACTCTGAGGAGGATCAGTGATGCAGAACCTAGTATCAAAGGAAACTGAGGACTTAAGAGGTAGGCGAGATGGATTTCACTCTGACCAACATGCACCCTATGGTTGAGCAGCAGATAGAGAAGCCCAGAGACTTGTGCAGCACCCAGAACTACCTCCAGAACCTCAGTAACCTAATAATACAAACAACTAAAGAAGCAGGTTGGAATAACAACCGGTCAGAAGGGTAGGACAAGGCAGGATAAACGATGAACAGGCCGTGGTCAGAATCCAGGGAATAAATCAGGAACAAATAAGGAACAAGGACAAAACACGGGAAGCAGGATAAACAGGAACAAGCCGATGTCAGGAATATAGAAGTCAGAATGGTCAAAACAAGCAGGAGTCAGAATACCAGAAATAACGAATACTGAATCACAATACCACAAATAGGAAAAAGGCACTATCACAGGCAAAGGTTCAATGCAGACTGAGCCTTTAAATATCCCTCCAAAGCATGTCTCTGCCCCTGGGATGAAAACGATGCTTGGAAGCAAACAAGGAAGTAGCTTTTAAAAACTTAAGATGGCGCCGCTGTATGGAAGGGACTTCCGTATGGCAAAAGCTAAGCCAGTGGCAGCATGTAGTGTGGAGGAGTGTGCGCTGCACTGAGTAAGCGCATGTGCACATTCTCTGAAACCGCAGCAGCGGATCTTTGCGGACAGAACCTCGAGGTAAGTATTACAGTTAACACAGTTGTTTTATCACCGTGACTTTGATGGTGGCTTTATGGTTACTGTGGCTGAGATGGATGCAGGTTCTGTTTCATGGATTTAAAGGCATTTGAGTTAGTTTCATGCATATTTGGAAAGGAAATATGAATATTGCATGACATTCTGGTATATGACTGGCTACACCTGTTTAATCCTAAGTGCTACATGACAGTGGACACTGGTCCATGAGTTCTTTATCTTCGAGGTGTAGGATAAAAATGTAACCGCTGTTAATATGTGGGTTGAAATTAATCACTTGTTGAGTGCCAGATGACCCTATGAGTTATTTCAGATATATTCATAAAGAGCAGCGGTGGCAAGACCGCGGCTCTCAAGCATCGCGTGACTCTTTAACAGGTAATATGTGGCTCATGGCTCGTGGCTCATGGCTTGAACATCTGCTTCAGACCTCAGACAGACCTCTTGTGAGTGCGACCATCTGTTGCATCCTGGCAATAATTCAGGAGCCACCCGCAGGAACAGTGATTCCTGGCTGTGTGCATGCACACTCTAAATGCTTTTTTGCACCATGGTTAACACACTGAGCAATGGTGACCTTCAAGAAAAAAATGTTCTACAAGTCCTTCATGCAGCATTTTGAAGTGTGACATTCAATAAAAATGAAAGAAAAGAAGTGCTGCCCCTAGATCACCAAGATAAGCCCTGGGGATGCAAATATCAAGTTTTGGATGAACATCGCAAGTTTCTTGGTGAAAATGACAAGTCTCTGGGTTCAAATGGTTAGTTCCCCCGCTAAGTGAACTCATCAGGTTTGTTCCTGCACAATGTATAGTTGAGTTGGTGAGATTAAATGTTCAATTCACATTAACTTATACGCTATTCACTTTAACGCACCTGCTATCCAATTCAACTCACCTTTTAGTGAATAGCCCCATGTGGGTGCAAATGGCCACTCTGTGTGTGCAGACAAATATAGTATTACTATTTATAAATACATTTTGATAATGTAAATGTCTTGCGGCTCTCTAACATCTGAAGTCTATCGTATGTGGCTCTTACATATAAGGTATATTCAACTCTCTCTGTAAAACACACAGTTTCTCACATCTCTCACATACTGAACCTGCTGAAATATTTAAAAATGCTAACAGAATATATCACAGCTCGGTCCCTTGATCACCTTAAGGCAACATACTGCTTTTCAAAAGAATTACAAATCATTGGCTATGGCAGCAGGCAATAAATACAGATAAAATGATAATCTGCTTGTGATTTTTTCGTTTGAGCCAATTTTAAATATTATTGCTGATTTAGTCATGAAATGCCAAGGTTATATATTATTGCTGATTTTTCCATTATATGCCAAGTTTATGTATTATTTCTGATTTAGTCACGGTATGCCAAGTTTATATATTAATGCGGATTTAGTAAAGATATGCCAAATTTATACATTATTGCTGATTTAGTCATGAAATGCCAAGTTTATATATTACTGCTGATTTCGTCATGATATGCCATGTTTATATATTATTGCTGATTTAGTCATGATATGCCATGTTTATATATTACTGCTGATTTTGCATTGATATGCCAAATTTATACATTATTGCTGATTTAGTCATGAAATGTCAAGTTTATATATTACTGCTGATTTAGACATGAAATGACAAGTTAATATATTACTGCTAATTTTGCCATGATATGCCATGTTTATATATTACTGCTGATTTAGTCATGATATACCAAGTTTATACATTACTGCTGATTTAGTCTTGATATGCCAAGATTATACATTACTGGTAATTTAGTAATGATATGCCAAGTTTATATATTAATGCAGATTTTGTAATGATATGCCAAATGTATACATTATTTCTGATTTAGTCATGAAATGCCATGTTTATATATTACTGCTGATTTTGCCATGATATGCCATGATTATATATCAATTCTGATTTAGTCATGATCTGTCAAGTTAAATATTACTGCTGTTTTAGTCAGAATATGCCATGTTTATACATTATTGCTGATTTAGTCTTCAAATGCCATGTTTATATATTACTGCTGATTTTGCCATTATATGCCAAGTTTATACATTACTGCTGATTTAGTCATGATATACCATGTTTCTATATTACTGCTGATTTTGCCATGATATGCCATGTTAATATATTAATGCTGATTTAGTCATGATATACCAAGTTTATATATTACTGCTGATTAATCATGATATGCCAAGTTTATACATTGCTGCTGATTTAGTCATGGTATGCCAAGTTTATATATTCCTACGGATTTTGCCATGATATGACTAGTTTATACATAACTGCTGATTTAGTCTTGATAAGCCAAGATTATACATTACTGGTGATTTAGTCATGATATGCCAAGTTTATACATTACTGTTGATGTATTCATGATTTGCCAAGTTTACACATTACTGCTGATTTAGTCATGCTATGCCAAGTTTATTTATTACTTCTGATTTAGTCACAATATGCCAAGATTATATATTACTGCTGATTTAGTCATGATATGCCAAGTTTATATATTAATGTTGATTTAGTCATAAAATGCTAAGTTTATATATTATTCCGGATTTAGTAATGATATGCCAAATGTATACATTATTGCTGATTTAGTCATAATATGCCATGTTTATATATTACTGCTGATTTTGCGATGATATGCCATGTTTATATATTATTGCTGATTTAGTCATGATATGCCATGTTTATATATTACTGCTGATTTTGCCATGATATGCCAAATGTATACATTATTGCTGATTTAGTCATGAAATGCCAGGTTTATATATTACTGCTTATTTAGCTATGAAATTACAAATTAATATATTACTGCTGATTTTGCGATGATATGCCATGTTTATATATTACTGTTGATTTAGTCATGAAATGCCAAGTTTATATATTACTGCAGATTTAGTAATGATATGCCAAATGTATACATTATTGCTGATTTTATCATGATATGCCATGGTAATATATTACTGCTGATTTAGTCATGATATACCAAGTTTATATATTACTGCTGATTAATCATGATATGCCAAGTTTATACATTACTGCTGATTTAGACATGGTATGCCAAGTTTATATATTACTACGGATTTTGCCATGATATGACTAGTTTATACATTACTGCTGATTTAGTCTTGATATGCCAAGATTTTACATTACTGCTGATTTAGTCTTGATATGCCAAGATTATACATTACTGGTGATTTAGTCATGATATGCCAAGTTTATACATTACTGTTGATGTATTCATGATTTGCCAAGTGTAAACATTACTGCTGATTTAGTCATGATATGCCATGTTTAGATATTACTGCTTATTTTGCAATGATATGCCATGTTTATATATTACTTCTGATTTAGTCACGACATGCCAAGTTTATATATTACTGCTTATTTAGTCATGAAATGCCAAGTTTATATATTAATGCGAATTTAGTAATGATATGCCAAATGTATACATTATTGCTGATTTAGTCATGATATGCCATGTTTATATATTACTGATGATTTTGCAATGATATGCCATGTTTATTTATTACTGATGATTTTGCAATGATATGCCATGTTTATATATTACTTCTGATTTAGTTATGATATGCCAAGTTTATATTTTACTGCTGATTTAGTCATAATATGCCAAGTTTATATATTACTGTTGATTTAGTCATGAAATGCTAAGTTTATATATTATTCCGGATTTAGTAATGATATGCCAAATGTATGCATTATTGCTGATTTAGTCATGATATGCCATGTTTATATATTACTGCTGATTTTGCAATGATATGAAATAATTATATATTATTGCTGATTTAGTCATGATATGTCATGTTTATATATTACTTCTGATTTTGCAATGATATGAAATGTTTATATATTATTGCTGATTTAGTCATGATATGCCATGTTTATATATTACTGCTGATTTTGCCATGATATGCCAAATTTATACATTATTGCTGATTTAGTCATAAAAAGCCAAGTTTATATATTACTGCCGATTTAGCCATGAAATGACAAGTTAATATATTACTGCAGATTTTGCCATGATATGCCATGTTTATATATTACTGCTGATTTAGTCATGATATACCAAGTTTATACATTACTGCTGATTTAGTCTTGATATGCCAAGATTATACATTACTGCTGATTTAGTCATGATATGCCAAGTTCATATATTAATGCAGATTTTGTAATGATATGCCAAATGTATACATTATTTCTGATTTAGTCATGATATCCCATGTTTATATATTACTTCTGCTTTAGTTATGATATGCCATGTTTATATATTACTGCTGATTTTGCCATTATATGCCAAGTTTATATATTACTGTTGATTTAGTCATGAAATGCCATGTTTATATATTACTGCTGATTTTGCCATGATATGCCATGTTGATATATTACTTCTGATTTAGTTATGATATGCCATGTTTATATATTACTGCTGATTTTGACAATATATGCCAAGTTTATATATTACTGTTGATTTAGTCATGAAATGCCATGTTTATATATTACTGCTGATTTTGCCATGATATGTCATGTTGACATATTACTTCTGATTTAGTGATAATATGCCACGTTTATATATTACTGTTGTTTTAGTCATGAAATGCCATGTTTATATATTACTGCTGATTTTGCCATGATATGCCATGTTGATATATTACTTCTGATTTAGTTATGATATGCCATGTTTATATATTACTGCTGATTTTGCCAATATATGCCAAGTTTATATATTACTGTTGATTCATGAAATGCCATGTTTCTATATTACTGCTGATTTTGCCATGATATGCCATGTTAATATATTAATGCTGATTTAGTCATGATATACCAAGTTTATATATTACTGCTGATTAATCATGATATGACAAGTTTAAACATCACTGCTGATTTAGTCATGGTATGCCAAGTTTATATATTACTACGGATTTTAACCATGATATGACTAGTTTATACATTACTGCTGATTTAGTTGTGATATGCCAAGATATTACATTACTGCTGATTTAGTCTTGATATGCCAAGATTATACATTACTGGTGATTTAGTCATGATATGCCAAGTTTATACATTACTGTTGATGTATTCATGATATCCCATGTTTATATATTACTTCTGATTTAGTAATGATAATTCATGTTTATATATTACTGCTGATTTTGCCATTATATGCCAAGTTTATATATTACTGTTGATTTAGTCATGAAATGCCATGTTTATATATTACTGCTGATTTTGCCATGATATGCCATGTTGATATATTACTTCTGATTTAGTTATGATATGCCATGTTTATATATTACTGCTCATTTTGCCAATATATGCCAAGTTTATATATTACTGTTGATTTAGTCATGCAATGCCATGTTTATATATTACTGCTGATTTTTCCATGATATGTCATGTTGATATATTACTTCTGATTTAGTCATAATATGCCAAGTTTATATATTACTGTTGATTTAGTCATGAAATGCCATGTTTATATATTACTGCTGATTTTGCCATGATATGCCATGTTGATATATTACTTCTGATTTAGTTATGATATGCCATGTTTATATATTACTGCTGATTTTGCCAATATATGCCAAGTTTATATATTACTGTTGATTCATGAAATGCCATGTTTCTATATTACTGCTGATTTTGCCATGATATGCCATGTTAATATATTAATGCTGATTTAGTCATGATATACCAAGTTTATATATTACTGCTGATTAATCATGATATGACAAGTTTATACATTACTGCTGATTTAGTCATGGTATGCCAAGTTTATATATTACTACGGATTTTGCCATGATATGACTAGTTTATACATTACTGCTGATTTAGTCTTGATATGCCAAGATTTAACATTACTGCTGATTTAGTCTTGATATGCCAAGATTATACATTACTGGTGATTTAGTCATGATATGCCAAGTTTATACATTACTGTTGATGTATTCATGATTTGCCAAGTGTGAACATTACTGCTGATTTAGTCATGATATGCCATGTTTAGATATTACTGTTGATTTAGTCTTGAAATGCCATGTTTATATATTACTGTTGATTTAGTCACGATATGCCAAGTTTATATATTACTGCTGACTTAGTCATAATATGCCAAGTTTATATATTACTGTTGATTTAGTCTTGAAATGCCATGTTTATATATTACTGCTGTTTTTTCCATTATATGCCAAGTTTATATATTACTGCTGATTTTGCCATGATATGCCAAATTTATACATTATTGCTGATTTAGTCATGAAATGCCAAGTTTATATATTACTGCTGATTTAGCCATGAAATTACAAGTTAATATATTACTGCTGATTTAGCCATGAAATTACAAGTTAATATATTACTGCTGATTCTGCTATGATATGCCATGTTTATATATTACTGCTGATTTAGTCATGATATACCAAGTTTATACATTACTGCTGATTTAGTCTCTATATGCCAAGATTATACATTACTGGTAATTTAGTAATGATATGCCAAGTTCATATATTAATGCAGATTTTGTAATGATATGCCAAATGTATACATTATTTCTGATTTAGTCATGAAATGCCATGTTTATATATTACTGCTGATTTTGCCATGATATGCCATGATTATATATTAATTCTGATTTAGTCATGATCTGTCAAGTTAAATATTACTGCTGTTTTAGTCATAATATGCCATGTTTATACATTATTGCTGATTTAGTCTTCAAATGCCATGTTTATATATTACTGCTGATTTTGCCATTATATGCCAAGTTTATATATTACTTCTGATTTAGTCACGATATGCCAAGTTTATATATAACTGCTGATTTAGTCATGATATGCCAAGTTTATATATTACTGTTGATTTAGCCATGAAATGCCAAGTTTATATATTAATGCGAATTTGGTAATGATATGCCAAATGTATACATTATTGCTGATTTAGTCATGATATCCCATGTTTATATATTACTGCTGATTTTGCAATGATATGCCATGTTTATATATTTCTCCTGATTTAGTTATGATATGCCATGTTTATATATTACTGCTGATTTTGCCATTATATGCCAAGTTTATATATTACTTCTGATTTAGTCACGATATGCCAAGTTTATATATTACTGCTGGTTTCGTCATGATATGCCATGTTGATATATTATTTCTGATTTATTTATGATATGCTATGTTTATATATTACTGCTGATTTTGCCATTATATGCCAAGTTTATATATTACTTCTGATTTAGTCACGATATGCCAAGTTTATATATTACTGCTGGTTTAGTCATGATATGTCAAGTTTAAATATCACTGCTGTTTTAGTCATGATTTGTCAAGTTTAAATATCACTGCTGTTTTAGTCATGATATGCCAAGTTTATACAATATTGCTGATTTAGTCTTGAAATGCCATGTTTATATATTACTGCTGTTTTTTCCATGATATGCCAAGTTTATATATTACTACTGATTTAGTCATGATATGCCATGTTTAGATATTACTGCTTATTTTGCCATGATATGCCATGTTTATATATTACTTCTGATTTAGTCACGAGATGCCAAGTTTATATATTACTGCTTATTTAGTCATGATATGCCAAGTTTATATATTACTGTTGATTTAACCATGAAATGCCAAGTTTATATATGAATGCGAATTTAGTAATGATATGCCAAATGTATACATTATTGCTGATTTAGTCATGATATGCCATGTTTATATATTACTGCTGATTTTGCAATGATATGCCATGTTTATATATTACTTCTGATTTAGTTATGATATGCCATGTTTATATATTACTGATGATTTTGCCATTATATGCCAAGTTTATATATTACTTCTGATTTAGTCACGATATGCCAATTTTATATATTACTGCTGATTTAGTCATGATATGCCAAGTTTATATATTACTGTTGATTTAGTCATGAAATGCTAAGTTTATATATTATTCCGGATTTAGTAATGATATGCCAAATGTATACATTATTGCTGATTTAGTCATGATATGCCATGTTTATATATTACTGCTGATTTTGCTATGATATGAAATGTTTATATATTATTGCTGATTTAGTCATGATATGCCATGTTTATATATTACTGCTGATTTTGCCATGATATGAAAAATTTATACATTATTGCTGATTTAGTCATGAAATGAACAGTTAATATATTACTGCTGATTTTGCCATGATATGCCATGTTTATATATTACTGCTGATTTAGTCATGATATAATAAGTTTATACATTACTGCCAAGTTTATACATTACTGCCAAGTCTTGATATGCCAAGATTATACATTACTGGTGATTTAGTCATGAAATGCCAAGTTCATTTATTACTGCAGATTTTGTAATGATATGCCAAATGTATACATTATTGCTGATTTAGTCATGAAATGCCATGTTTATATATTACTGCTGTATTAGTCAGAATATGCCATGTTTATACATTATTGCTGATTTAGTCTTCAAATGCCATGTTTATATATTACTGCTGATTTTGCCATTATATGACAAGTTTATATATTACTTCTGATTTAGTCATGATATTCCAAGTTTATATATAACTGCTGATTTAGTCATGATATGCCAATTTTATATATTACTGTTGATTTAGTCATGAAATGCCAAGTTTATATATTACTGCGGATTTAGTAATGATATGCCAAATGTACACATTATTGCTGATTTAGTCATGATATGCCATGTTTAGATATTACTGCTTATTTTGCCATGATATGCCATGGTTATTTATTACTTCTGATTTAGTCACGAGATGCCAAGTTTATATATTACTGCTTATTTAGTCATGATATGCCAAGTTTATATATTATTGTTGATTTAGCCATGAAATGCCAAGTTTATATATTAATGCGAATTTGGTAATGATATGCCAAATGTATACATTATTGCTGATTTAGTCATGATATGCCATGTTTATATATTACTGCTGATTTTGCAATGATATGCCATGTTTATATATTACTTCTGATTTAGTTATGATATGTCATGTTTATATATTACTGCTGATTTTGCCATTATATGCCAAGTTTATATATTACTTCTGATTTAGTCATGATATGCCATGTTGATATATTACTTCTGATTTAGTCATGATATGTCAAGTTTAAATATCACTGCTGTTTTAGTCAGGATATGCCAAGTTTATACAATATTGCTGATTTAGTCTTGAATTGCCATGTTTATATATTTCTGCTGTTTTTTCCATTATATGCCAAGTTTATATATTACTTCTGATTTAGTCATGATATGCCATGTATAGATATTACTGCTTATTTTGCCATGATATGCCATGTTTATATATTACTTCTGATTTAGTCACGATATGCCAAGTTTATATATTACTGCTGATTTAGTCATGATATGCCAAGTTTATATATTACTGTTGATTTAGCCATGAAATGCTAAGTTCATATATTATTCCGGATTTAGTAATGATATGCCAAATGTATACATTATTGCTGATTTAGTCATGATATGCCATGTTTATATATTACTGCTGATTTTGCAATGATATGAAATGTTTATATATTATTGCTGATTTAGTCATGATATGCCAAGTTTATATATTACTGCTGATTTTGCCATGATATGCCATGTTTATATATTACTGATGATTTTGCCATGATATGCCAAATTTATACATTATTGCAGATTTAGTCATGAAATGCCAAGTTTATATATTACTGCTGATTTAGCCATGAAATGACAAGTTAATATATTACTGCTGATTTTGCCATGATATGCAATGTTTTTATATTACTGCTGATTTAGTCATGATATACCAAGTTTATACATTACTGCTGATTTAGTTTTGATATGCCAAGATTATACATTACTGGTGATTTAGTCATGATATGCCAAGTTCATATATTACTGCAGATTTTGTAATGATAAGCCAAGTTTATACATTACTGCTGATTTAGTCTTGATATGCCAAGATTATACATTACTGGTGATTTAGTCATGATATGCCAAGTTCATATATTACTGCAGATTTTGTAATGATTTGCCAAATGTATACATTATTGCTGATTTAGTCATGATATGCCATGTTTATATATTACTGCTGATTTTGCCATGATATGCCATGTTTATATATTACTGCTGATTTAGTCATGATATACCAAGTTTATACATTACTGCTGATTTAGTCTTGATATGCCAAGATTATACATTACTGGTGATTTAGTCATGATATGCCAAGTACATATATTACTGCAGATTTTGTAATGATATGCCAAATGTATACATTATTGCTGATTTAGTCATGAAATGCCATGTTTATATATTACTGCTGATTTTTCCATGATATGCCATGTTTATATATTAATTCTGATTTAGTCATGATATGCCAAGTTTAAATATTACTGCTGTTTTAGTCAGAATATGCCATGTTTATATATTACTTCTGATTTAGTTATGATATGCCATGTTTATATATTACTGCTGATTTTGCCATTATATGCCAAGTTTATATATTACTTCTGATTTAGTCACTATATGCCAAGTTTATATATTACTGCTGGTTTCGTCATGATATGCCATGTTGATATATTACTTCTGATTTAGTCATGATATGTCAAGTTTAAATATCACTGCTGTTTTAGTCAGGATATGCCAAGTTTATACAATATTGCTGATTTAGTCTTGAAATGCCATGTTTATATATTTCTGCTGTTTTTTCCATTATATGCCAAGTTTATATATTACTTCTGATTTAGTCATGATATGCCATGTATAGATATTACTGCTTATTTTGCCATGATATGCCATGTTTATATATTACTTCTGATTTAGTCACGATATGCCAAGTTTATATATTACTGCTGATTTAGTCATGATATGCCAAGTTTATATATTACTGTTGATTTAGCCATGAAATGCTAAGTTTATATATTATTCCGGATTTAGTAATGATATGCCAAATGTATACATTATTGCTGATTTAGTCATGATATGCCATGTTTATATATTACTGCTGATTTTGCAATGATATGAAATGTTTATATATTATTGCTGATTTAGTCATGATATGCCAAGTTTATATATTACTGCTGATTTTGCCATGATATGCCATGTTTATATATTACTGATGATTTTGCCATGATATGCCAAATTTATACATTATTGCAGATTTAGTCATGAAATGCCAAGTTTATATATTACTGCTGATTTAGCCATGAAATGACAAGTTAATATATTACTGCTGATTTTGCCATGATATGCAATGTTTATATATTACTGCTGATTTAGTCATGATATACCAAGTTTATACATTACTGCTGATTTAGTCTTGATATGCCAAGATTATACATTACTGGTGATTTAGTCATGATATGCCAAGTTCATATATTACTGCAAATTTTGTAATGATAAGCCCTGTTTTTTGTTATATTGTGATTCACTTCCTATATTTCACCTAGCTGCTATATCCACTGTTGGCAATTGAGTATTACACTAAATAATGGCGTTATTTGAATATAGACGCAACTACACTATTAATGTAGATGATATTTTTGGAGACAATATAATCCCAAACGATCCTATAGAAACCTGTCCAGATATTACCGATCTGATGGACAGACTTGAAAAACTACTTATAAAGGAGCTAAAAATAAGATGGGAAACTGAGACTCTCCAAAAATATATCAAAGATAATATCACCCCACGTGGTTTACGACTGTTTAAACACCCCACGTTTGATACCGATGATATAGATTTTATAGAGTGGATAAAGAGTGGAATGAAGCTCTTGAACATTGCACATTTTCACTTATGAATGTTATTATAAAACAAAGAAAGAAAACTCTTATCACATTAGATTTAGAAATTCAGGAGATACAAGAAAAATTAAGATCATATACTCCAAATTCATTGTATCGGGATCTCTCTTACAATACGGTTAAGAAAATTGAAAAAATAGAACAAGAAATAAGAACGATAAAAATCAAAAAATATCATAGAGATATGCAGGATTATAAAATGAATACAGTCAGAAATCCATCTGACTATAGGAATAATAAACATAATACACATCCCAAGCAATATATTAACTACCACACAAAACAAAGTCATGAACATCCATGGAGAAAAACCGATACTATCTCAGACAGACAAGCCACTAATAATTTGAGAACCCCAATTCAAACCAGGCTAACTAGACTTAGCCAGCACAACAGACCATCATTCCCCAATGTTAACAAAAGAAACGATCAAATAGAAACTAATAATAGATTTCAGGTGCTGTCGGAGTCTGGAGAAACATCTCCTTTTTTAGATTCAGACCACCGACTGTTACGTCCCCTACCCAAGGAACAACGGGAAAGATACAGAGAAAACAGAAGAAAAACACACTGGAGGGGCCCCAGAGAAAGGATAAATACAAACGGAAATCGAGAGGAAACAGAGGGGGTAAAAAACTACAAAGGAAAAAGACGACTAAACTACTAAATGCAAAAAATATATCAGGAATTTTTAATTTATCACATAAAGCCCTGTCTCAGGAACAATTGTTGGTACTAAGCAAGGGTCTAAAATTTGCCCCCACAAATAAATTCAATCTATTTGCGGCATACATAGACATCAACAAATTTGTCAGGAATTCCACTATAAAAAGATTCTATGCTCTAAAACCGAAAATAGAGACTTCAAAAGAAGTTGACCCAAACAATATAATGCCGACTAAACTGAGAAAGAAATCGAAATTTTATCCCACTACATATAAGTCAGGGGCATTCGAGGTTTTCGAAAAAGCAGTAATGGATGACTTTCGGAAACTAAAACCAAATAAATATGACTATCAAAATATGTCTAAAAGGGAACTTAATGTTTTAAAATCCCTCCAAGAAGACCAAGAGTTGGTCATAAAACCGGCCGATAAAGGAGGAGGGACAGTAGTACTATCAAAACAGTACTACATTGAAGAAGCCCACAAACAACTAAATCAAGAGAACATCTATAAAAAACTGAAAAAAGATCCCACAAATGATTTTAAGAAAGTTTTAACCAGTTATTTAGATAAAGGTAAAGAAAGGAATTTTTTATCCAAAAACGAATATGATTATATCAATGTTATGAACCCAAAGATACCAGTAATATATTTTTTACCCAAAATACACAAAGATCCTGTCAACCCCCCAGGGAGACCAATAGTGTCAGGTATTGATTCTATGTTTTCCAACCTATCAGAATATCTTGACCATGTGCTTCAACCTTATGTGAAAGAAGTAAAATCATATTTGAAAGATACTTTAAGTATATTAAATATTCTAAAAACAGTCACATGGGAAGAAGATTTTTTCCTAGTGTCTAGTGATGTAACATCACTATACACCATTATTGATCACCAACAAGGTTGTGAGGCTGTAAGAAACAGCCTAATCAATAAAAACACCCTTAAGACTGATCAGGTAGACTATGTAGTAGAAGGTATTAATATAATTTTAAATCATAATTTTTTTTGGTTTCTGGATAATTTTTACTTACAAAGTACGGGTACAGCCATGGGAAGCAGGTTCGCTCCTAGCTACGCCAATCTTTTTATGTCACAATGGGAAAACAAGTTTATCTGGGATGGACATGGATGGCAAACAAACCTTATCCTATACTATCGTTATATTGATGATCTTATTTTTATATGGAAAGGCAGTGAGAGTGATTTAAATCAGTTTCTTGAACATCTCAATAACAACACTAACAACATTACCCTTAATACTGTATATAGTAAAGAGCATATCACTTTCCTAGATTTAGAAATATATGTGGAAAATGGCCTACTAAAAACCAAAAACCATTTTAAGAAAGTAGATGCCAATAACTATATAGAAAAATCGAGCTGCCACTATCCCCCCTGGCTCAGAGGAATCCCCAAAGGCCAGTGTACCAGAATAAGGCGTAATTGTACAGACTTAACGGAATATAAAGAACAAACCAAAATATTACGTGAGAAGTTTATTGAAAAAGGGTATGATAAAACCAATATAGATCATACCATCAAAGAAATAGCAGAAACAGATAGAAATCTTCTTTTAAATTATAAAGAGAAACATGTATCTAATAAATTCCAAAATAGTCTTCCTATTATTTTTAATTATAATAACAAATCTAAACATATCAAGAAGATCATTAAAAAACATTGGAACATTCTCTATAAGGACGATATACTTAAACCCATTATACCCGAAAAACCACTAATTGTCTTCAGAGGAGCACCCAGCATTAAGCAATCGCTAACATCAAATTACACTAGGGAGACAAAACCAGCTAGCACAGCACCGAGTCACTTTATGACTCGTAAACCTGGTTTTTATGGTTGCCTAAACTGTATTGGATGCAGATCAATTACACCGCAGAAATACCCCATTACAGATTTTCATTCTAAAATAAATGGCCAAGGGCATAAAATCAATCATTTCATTACATGTTCCACGACTAATGTGGTTTATCTCCTGGAATGTCCATGTGGACTTCAATACGTGGGTAGAACCACTAGACAATTTAAGAAACGCATTGAGGAACATGTTAGGAACATAAGAAATGGCCTATTAACCCACAGCCTCTCGAAACATTTCTTAGACCATCATCAAAAGGACCCAAAGGGCCTAAAAATGTGTGCCATAGAAAAAGTTGTAAAACACTGGAGAGGAGGAGACAATATTAAAAATATAGGTCAAAAAGAAATGAAATGGATTTTTAATCTTAATACACTTAAACCGCAAGGATTAAATGCGGACTTTGAACTGTATAATTTTATGTAATGTCTTTCTACTTTCAGGCAGCTTACTATATGGGATTTGCAATAATTTTTTATATAATGACTATATTTTTGTCTATTTCTATTTTTCTATTTTTCTATATATTATGTAATAAATTTTTGATATTTTTACCATATTTTTTACCATATATTATATTATAAGCCGAGGTGATACGAACAATGACTGCTATAAACCGAATTCCGAATGCACCATATCCGAGATACCTTCGGTTTACATAATACGAAGACTGAAACGAAGGATTCGAATTCGACTTGGTCTATTAATCCGAAAGTTGTAACTCGGCATACACATAGGAGTTTCGTATTGAAGTTAATACGAAAATGGATCCGAGAATGTTGTAAGTCAAATCCTCGCGGCTGGACTCACCTGCTTTTTACCTTAAGGACTTTGCTACTATTTTATTGTATTTTTAAAGAACACTGCAGAAGCGTTTTTCCTCATAAAGACCAAAGTGTGGCGCCCACCTTGCAGATCTCAGGAAACCCTTCATGTAAGCAGATATTTGTTCTTTTTATATTAAAACCTGTTTTTTGCCACTCATCTGTTGTTCCACTTCTTCCTTGTCTTTGGAGTTCTAAGGATAATTGAAGTACCGAATCTTTTTTAAGAAAAATCGTCTGATGAGCATATTTTATACTTGGAGTCTGTGAGTGCAAAATCCAAAGGGAGATTTTATCTCTCCTGAAGTTACTATTGTTTCACCATTTTCACTCACCTATTGTATATATTAGGTACTACATAGATTCCACAGTTTATGTAAAGCGCACTTTTTTTCTGTTTTGTAATTTTTATACATTACTGCTGATTTAGTCTTGATATGCCAAGATTATACATTACTGGTGATTTAGTCATGATATGCCAAGTTCATATATTACTGCAGATTTTGTAATGATATGCCAAATGTATACATTATTGCTGATTTAGTCATGATATGCCATGTTTATATATTACTGCTGATTTTGCCATGATATGCCATGTTTATATATTACTGCTGATTTAGTCATGATATACCAAGTTTATACATTACTGCTGATTTAGTCTTGATATGCCAAGATTATACATTACTGGTGATTTAGTCATGATATGCCAAGTACATATATTACTGCAGATTTTGTAATGATATGCCAAATGTATACATTATTGCTGATTTAGTCATGAAATGCCATGTTTATATATTACTGCTGATTTTGCCATGATATGCCATGTTTATATATTAATTCTGATTTAGTCATGATATGCCAAGTTTAAATATTACTGCTGTTTTAGTCAGAATATGCCATGTTTATATATTACTGCTGATTTTGCCATTATATGACAAGTTTATATATTACTTCTGATTTAGTCATGATATGCCAAGTTTATATATTACTGTTGATTTAGTCTTGAAATGCCAAGTTTATATATTACTGCGGATGTAGTAATGATATGCCAAATGTATAGATTATTGCTGATTTTGCCATGATATGCCATGTTTATATATTACTTCTCATTTAGTTACGAGATGTCAAGTTTAAATATTACTGCTTATTTAGTCAAGATATGCCAAGTTTATATATTACTGTTGATTTAGTCACAAGATGCCAAGTTTATATATTACTGCTTATTTAGTCATGATATGCCAAATGTATACATTATTGCTGATTTAGTCATGATATGCCATGTTTATATATTACTGCTGATTTTGCAATGATATGAAATGTTTATATATTATTGCTGATTTAGTCATGATATGCCAAGTTTATATATTACTGCTGATTTTGCCATGATATGCCATGTTTATATATTACTGATGATTTTGCCATGATATGCCAAATTTATACATTATTGCAGATTTAGTCATGAAATGCCAAGTTTATATATTACTGCTGATTTAGCCATGAAATGACAAGTTAATATATTACTGCTGATTTTGCCATGATATGCAATGTTTATATATTACTGCTGATTTAGTCATGATATACCAAGTTTATACATTACTGCTGATTTAGTCTTGATATGCCAAGATTATACATTACTGGTGATTTAGTCATGATATGCCAAGTTCATATATTACTGCAAATTTTGTAATGATAAGCCCTGTTTTTTGTTATATTGTGATTCACTTCCTATATTTCACCTAGCTGCTATATCCACTGTTGGCAATTGAGTATTACACTAAATAATGGCGTTATTTGAATATAGACGCAACTACACTATTAATGTAGATGATATTTTTGGAGACAATATAATCCCAAACGATCCTATAGAAACCTGTCCAGATATTACCGATCTGATGGACAGACTTGAAAAACTACTTATAAAGGAGCTAAAAATAAGATGGGAAACTGAGACTCTCCAAAAATATATCAAAGATAATATCACCCCACGTGGTTTACGACTGTTTAAACACCCCACGTTTGATACCGATGATATAGATTTTATAGAGTGGATAAAGAGTGGAATGAAGCTCTTGAACATTGCACATTTTCACTTATGAATGTTATTATAAAACAAAGAAAGAAAACTCTTATCACATTAGATTTAGAAATTCAGGAGATACAAGAAAAATTAAGATCATATACTCCAAATTCATTGTATCGGGATCTCTCTTACAATACGGTTAAGAAAATTGAAAAAATAGAACAAGAAATAAGAACGATAAAAATCAAAAAATATCATAGAGATATGCAGGATTATAAAATGAATACAGTCAGAAATCCATCTGACTATAGGAATAATAAACATAATACACATCCCAAGCAATATATTAACTACCACACAAAACAAAGTCATGAACATCCATGGAGAAAAACCGATACTATCTCAGACAGACAAGCCACTAATAATTTGAGAACCCCAATTCAAACCAGGCTAACTAGACTTAGCCAGCACAACAGACCATCATTCCCCAATGTTAACAAAAGAAACGATCAAATAGAAACTAATAATAGATTTCAGGTGCTGTCGGAGTCTGGAGAAACATCTCCTTTTTTAGATTCAGACCACCGACTGTTACGTCCCCTACCCAAGGAACAACGGGAAAGATACAGAGAAAACAGAAGAAAAACACACTGGAGGGGCCCCAGAGAAAGGATAAATACAAACGGAAATCGAGAGGAAACAGAGGGGGTAAAAAACTACAAAGGAAAAAGACGACTAAACTACTAAATGCAAAAAATATATCAGGAATTTTTAATTTATCACATAAAGCCCTGTCTCAGGAACAATTGTTGGTACTAAGCAAGGGTCTAAAATTTGCCCCCACAAATAAATTCAATCTATTTGCGGCATACATAGACATCAACAAATTTGTCAGGAATTCCACTATAAAAAGATTCTATGCTCTAAAACCGAAAATAGAGACTTCAAAAGAAGTTGACCCAAACAATATAATGCCGACTAAACTGAGAAAGAAATCGAAATTTTATCCCACTACATATAAGTCAGGGGCATTCGAGGTTTTCGAAAAAGCAGTAATGGATGACTTTCGGAAACTAAAACCAAATAAATATGACTATCAAAATATGTCTAAAAGGGAACTTAATGTTTTAAAATCCCTCCAAGAAGACCAAGAGTTGGTCATAAAACCGGCCGATAAAGGAGGAGGGACAGTAGTACTATCAAAACAGTACTACATTGAAGAAGCCCACAAACAACTAAATCAAGAGAACATCTATAAAAAACTGAAAAAAGATCCCACAAATGATTTTAAGAAAGTTTTAACCAGTTATTTAGATAAAGGTAAAGAAAGGAATTTTTTATCCAAAAACGAATATGATTATATCAATGTTATGAACCCAAAGATACCAGTAATATATTTTTTACCCAAAATACACAAAGATCCTGTCAACCCCCCAGGGAGACCAATAGTGTCAGGTATTGATTCTATGTTTTCCAACCTATCAGAATATCTTGACCATGTGCTTCAACCTTATGTGAAAGAAGTAAAATCATATTTGAAAGATACTTTAAGTATATTAAATATTCTAAAAACAGTCACATGGGAAGAAGATTTTTTCCTAGTGTCTAGTGATGTAACATCACTATACACCATTATTGATCACCAACAAGGTTGTGAGGCTGTAAGAAACAGCCTAATCAATAAAAACACCCTTAAGACTGATCAGGTAGACTATGTAGTAGAAGGTATTAATATAATTTTAAATCATAATTTTTTTTGGTTTCTGGATAATTTTTACTTACAAAGTACGGGTACAGCCATGGGAAGCAGGTTCGCTCCTAGCTACGCCAATCTTTTTATGTCACAATGGGAAAACAAGTTTATCTGGGATGGACATGGATGGCAAACAAACCTTATCCTATACTATCGTTATATTGATGATCTTATTTTTATATGGAAAGGCAGTGAGAGTGATTTAAATCAGTTTCTTGAACATCTCAATAACAACACTAACAACATTACCCTTAATACTGTATATAGTAAAGAGCATATCACTTTCCTAGATTTAGAAATATATGTGGAAAATGGCCTACTAAAAACCAAAAACCATTTTAAGAAAGTAGATGCCAATAACTATATAGAAAAATCGAGCTGCCACTATCCCCCCTGGCTCAGAGGAATCCCCAAAGGCCAGTGTACCAGAATAAGGCGTAATTGTACAGACTTAACGGAATATAAAGAACAAACCAAAATATTACGTGAGAAGTTTATTGAAAAAGGGTATGATAAAACCAATATAGATCATACCATCAAAGAAATAGCAGAAACAGATAGAAATCTTCTTTTAAATTATAAAGAGAAACATGTATCTAATAAATTCCAAAATAGTCTTCCTATTATTTTTAATTATAATAACAAATCTAAACATATCAAGAAGATCATTAAAAAACATTGGAACATTCTCTATAAGGACGATATACTTAAACCCATTATACCCGAAAAACCACTAATTGTCTTCAGAGGAGCACCCAGCATTAAGCAATCGCTAACATCAAATTACACTAGGGAGACAAAACCAGCTAGCACAGCACCGAGTCACTTTATGACTCGTAAACCTGGTTTTTATGGTTGCCTAAACTGTATTGGATGCAGATCAATTACACCGCAGAAATACCCCATTACAGATTTTCATTCTAAAATAAATGGCCAAGGGCATAAAATCAATCATTTCATTACATGTTCCACGACTAATGTGGTTTATCTCCTGGAATGTCCATGTGGACTTCAATACGTGGGTAGAACCACTAGACAATTTAAGAAACGCATTGAGGAACATGTTAGGAACATAAGAAATGGCCTATTAACCCACAGCCTCTCGAAACATTTCTTAGACCATCATCAAAAGGACCCAAAGGGCCTAAAAATGTGTGCCATAGAAAAAGTTGTAAAACACTGGAGAGGAGGAGACAATATTAAAAATATAGGTCAAAAAGAAATGAAATGGATTTTTAATCTTAATACACTTAAACCGCAAGGATTAAATGCGGACTTTGAACTGTATAATTTTATGTAATGTCTTTCTACTTTCAGGCAGCTTACTATATGGGATTTGCAATAATTTTTTATATAATGACTATATTTTTGTCTATTTCTATTTTTCTATTTTTCTATATATTATGTAATAAATTTTTGATATTTTTACCATATTTTTTACCATATATTATATTATAAGCCGAGGTGATACGAACAATGACTGCTATAAACCGAATTCCGAATGCACCATATCCGAGATACCTTCGGTTTACATAATACGAAGACTGAAACGAAGGATTCGAATTCGACTTGGTCTATTAATCCGAAAGTTGTAACTCGGCATACACATAGGAGTTTCGTATTGAAGTTAATACGAAAATGGATCCGAGAATGTTGTAAGTCAAATCCTCGCGGCTGGACTCACCTGCTTTTTACCTTAAGGACTTTGCTACTATTTTATTGTATTTTTAAAGAACACTGCAGAAGCGTTTTTCCTCATAAAGACCAAAGTGTGGCGCCCACCTTGCAGATCTCAGGAAACCCTTCATGTAAGCAGATATTTGTTCTTTTTATATTAAAACCTGTTTTTTGCCACTCATCTGTTGTTCCACTTCTTCCTTGTCTTTGGAGTTCTAAGGATAATTGAAGTACCGAATCTTTTTTAAGAAAAATCGTCTGATGAGCATATTTTATACTTGGAGTCTGTGAGTGCAAAATCCAAAGGGAGATTTTATCTCTCCTGAAGTTACTATTGTTTCACCATTTTCACTCACCTATTGTATATATTAGGTACTACATAGATTCCACAGTTTATGTAAAGCGCACTTTTTTTCTGTTTTGTAATTTTTATACATTACTGCTGATTTAGTCTTGATATGCCAAGATTATACATTACTGGTGATTTAGTCATGATATGCCAAGTTCATATATTACTGCAGATTTTGTAATGATATGCCAAATGTATACATTATTGCTGATTTAGTCATGATATGCCATGTTTATATATTACTGCTGATTTTGCCATGATATGCCATGTTTATATATTACTGCTGATTTAGTCATGATATACCAAGTTTATACATTACTGCTGATTTAGTCTTGATATGCCAAGATTATACATTACTGGTGATTTAGTCATGATATGCCAAGTACATATATTACTGCAGATTTTGTAATGATATGCCAAATGTATACATTATTGCTGATTTAGTCATGAAATGCCATGTTTATATATTACTGCTGATTTTGCCATGATATGCCATGTTTATATATTAATTCTGATTTAGTCATGATATGCCAAGTTTAAATATTACTGCTGTTTTAGTCAGAATATGCCATGTTTATATATTACTGCTGATTTTGCCATTATATGACAAGTTTATATATTACTTCTGATTTAGTCATGATATGCCAAGTTTATATATTACTGTTGATTTAGTCTTGAAATGCCAAGTTTATATATTACTGCGGATGTAGTAATGATATGCCAAATGTATAGATTATTGCTGATTTTGCCATGATATGCCATGTTTATATATTACTTCTCATTTAGTTACGAGATGTCAAGTTTAAATATTACTGCTTATTTAGTCAAGATATGCCAAGTTTATATATTACTGTTGATTTAGTCACAAGATGCCAAGTTTATATATTACTGCTTATTTAGTCATGATATGCCAAATGTATACATTATTGCTGATTTAGTCATAATATGCCATGTTTATATATTACTGCTGATTTTGCCATGATATGCCAAGTTTATATATTACTGCTGATTTTGCCATTATATGCCAAGTTTATATATTACTGTTGATTTAGTCATGAAATGCCATGTTTATATATTACTGCTGATTTTGCCATGATATGCCATGTTGATATATTACTTCTGATTTAGTCACGATATGCCAAGTTTATATATAACTGCTGATTTAGTCATGATATGCCAAGTTTATATATTACTGTTGATTTAGTCATGAAATGCCATGTTTATATATTACTGCTGATTTTGCCATGATATGCCATGTTGATATATTACTTCTGATTTAGTCACGATATGCCAAGTTTATATATAACTGCTGATTTAGTCATGATATGCCAAGTTTATATATTACTGTTGATTTAGTCATGAAATGCCAAGTTTATATATTACTGCGGATTTAGTAATGATATGCCGAATGTATACATTATTGCTGATTTAGTCATGATATGCCATGTTTAGCTATTACTGCTTATTTTGCCATGATATGCCATGTTTATTTATTACTTCTGATTTAGTCACGAGATGCCCAGTTTATATATTACTGCTTATTTAGTCATGATATGCCAAGTTTATATATTATTGTTGATTTTGCAATGATATGAAATGTTTATATATTATTGCTGATTTAGTCATGATATGCCAAGTTTATATATTATTGTTGATTTAGCCATGAAATGCCATGTTTATATATTACTGCTGATTTTGCAATGATATGAAATGTTTATATATTATTGCTGATTTAGTCATGATATGCCAAGTTTATATATTATTGTTGATTTAGCCATGAAATGCCATGTTTATATATTACTGCTGATTTAGCCATGAAATGCCATGTTTATATATTACTGCTGATTTTGCAATGATATGAAATGTTTATATATTATTGCTGATTTAGTCATGAAATGCCAAGTTTATATATTACTGCTGATTTAGCCATGAAATAAACAGTTAATATATTACTGCTGATTTTGCCATGATATGCCATGTTTATATATTACTGCTGATTTAGTCATGATATACTAAGTTTATACATTACTGCTGATTTAGTCTTGATATGCCAAGATTATACATTACTGGTGATTTAGTCATGATATGCCAAGTTCATATATTACTGCAGATTTTGTAATGTTATGCCAAATGTATACATTATTGCTGATTTAGTCATGAAATGCCATGTTTATATATTACTGCTGATTTTGCCATGATATGCCATGTTTATATATTAATTCTGATTTAGTCCTGATCTGCCAAGTTTAAATATTACTGCTGTTTTAGTCAGAATATGCCATGTTTATACATTATTGCTGATTTAGTCTTCAAATGCCAAGTTTATATATTACTTCTGATTTAGTCATGATATGCCAAGTTTATATATAACTGCTGATTTAGTCATGATATGCCAAGTTTATATATTACTGTTGATTTAGTCATGAAATGCCAAGTTTATATATTACTGCGGATTTAGTAATGATATGCCAAATGTATACATTATTGCTGATTTAGTCATGATATGCCATGTTTAGATATTACTGCTTATTTTGCCATGATATGCCATGTTTATTTATTATTGTTTATTTAGCCATGAAATGCCAAGTTTATATATTAATGCGAATTTGGTAATGATATGCCAAATGTATATATTATTGCTGATTTAGTCATAATATGCCATGTTTATATATTACTGCTGATTTTGCAATGATATGCCATGTTTATATATTACTTCTGATTTAGTTATGATATGCCAAGTTTATATATTACTGCTGACTTAGTCATAATATGCCAAGTTTATATATTACTGTTGATTTTGTCATGAAATGTAATGTTTATATATTACTGCTGGTTTCGTCATGATATGCCATGTTGATATATTACTTCTGATTTAGTCATGATATGCCAAGTTTAAATATCACTGCTGTTTTAGTCAGGATATGCCAAGTTTATACAATATTGCTGATTTAGTCTTGAAATGCCATTTTTATATATTACGCTGTTTTTTCCATTATATGCCAAGTTTATATATTACTTCTGATTTAGTCATGATATGCCATGTTTAGATATTACTGCTTATTTTGCCATGATATGCCATGTTTATATATTACTTCTGATTAAGTCACGAGATGCCAAGTTTATATATTACTGCTTATTTAGTCATGATATGCCAAGTTTATATATTACTGTTGATTTAGCCATGAAATGCCAAGTTTATATATTAATGCGAATTTAGTAATGATATGCCAAATGTATACATTATTGCTGATTTAGTCATGATATGCCATGTTTATATATTACTGCTAATTTTGCAATGATATAATATGTTTATTTATTACTTCTGATTTAGTTATGATATGCCATGTAAACCTCACCAAAAGAAAAGGCAAAAAAACAAAAAAAGGGGATATTGATAATTGCCTGAAAGGATGTTCTTAAGCAGATATCATGATGTTCATCCAATTACATATGTAAAAAAAGAGAACAAGAAAACATAGCACAATACTGCTGAACACCTACCACCCTTTTTCTGTATTTTGTCTTGTTTGTTTTTTGTGTGCACGCAGAGATTCACACAGGCTGGTGCAGCTCTGTTAAAGATTCTAGCGCTAGAATCTATCCCCCTTTCTACATATTATGATATGCCATGTTTATATATTACTGCAGATTTTGCCATTATATGCCAAGTTTATATATTACTGTTGATTTAGTCATGAAATGCCATGTTTATATATTACTGCTGATTTTCCCATGATATGCCATGTTGATATATTACTTCTGATTTAGTTATGATATGTCATGTTTATATATTACTGCTGATTTTGCCATTATATGCCAAGTTTATATATTACTGTTGATTTAGTCATGAAATGCCATGTTTATATATTACTGCTGATTTTGCCATGATATGCCATGTTGATATATTACTTCTGATTTAGTCACGATATGCCAAGTTTATATATAACTGCTGATTAAGTCATGAAATGCCATGTTTATATATTACTGCTGATTTTGCCATTATATGCCAAGTTTATATACTACTTCTGATTTAGTCACGATATGCCAAGTTTATATATTACTGCTGACTTAGTCATAATATGCCAAGTTTATATATTACTGTTGATTTAGTCTTGAAATGCCCTGTTTATATATTACTGCTGTTTTTTCCATTATATGCCAAGTTTATATATTACTTCTTATTTAGTCATGATATGCCAAGTTTATATATTACTGCTGATTTAGTCATGAAATGCCAAGTTCATATATTACTCTGGATTTAGTAATGATATGCCAAATGTATACATTATTGCTGATTTAGTCATGGTATGCCATGTTTATATATTACTGCTGATTTTGCCATGATATGCCATGTTTATATATTACTTCTGATTTAGTTAAGAGATGCCAAGTTTAAATATTACTGCTTATTGAGTCAAGATATGCCACATTTATATAATACTGTTGATTTAGTCATGAAATGCTAAGTTTATATATTATTCCGGATTTAGTAATGATATGCCAAATGTATACATTATTGCTGATTTAGTCATAATATGCCATGTTTATATATTACTGCTGATTTTGCGATGATATGCAATGTTTATATATTATTGCTGATTTAGTCATGATATGCCATGTTTATATATTACTGCTGATTTTGCCATGATATGCCAAATTTATACATTATTGCTGATTTAGTCATGAAATGTTAAGTTTATATATTACTGCTGATTTAGCCATGAAATTACAAGTTAATATATTACTGCTGATTTTGCTATGATATGCCATGTTTATATATTACTGCTGATTTAGTCATGATATACCAAGTTTATACATTACTGCTGATTTAGTCTTGATATGACAAGATTATACATTACTGGTGATTTAGTAATGATATGCCAAGTTCATATATTAATGCAGATTTTGTAATGATATGACAAATGTATACATTATTTCTGATTTAGTCATGAAATGGCATGTTTATATATTACTGCTGATTTTGCCATGATATGCCATATTTATATATTAATTCTGATTTAGTCATGATCTGACAAGTTTAAATATTACTGCTTATTTAGTCATGATATGCCAAGTTTATATATTACTGTTGATTTAGAAATGAAATGCCATGTTTATATATTACTGCTGAATTTGCCATGATATGCCATGTTGATATATTACTTCTGATTTAGTCACGATATGCCAAGTTTATATATAACTGCTGATTAAGTCATGAAATGCCATGTTTATATATTACTGCTGATTTTGCCATTATATGCCAAGTTTATATATTACTTCTGATTTAGTCACGATATGCCAAGTTTATATATTACTGCTGACTTAGTCATAATATGCCAAGTTTATATATTACTGTTGATTTAGTCTTGAAGTGCCATGTTTATATATTACTGCTGTTTTTTCCATTATATGCCAAGTTTATATATTACTTCTGATTTAGTCATGATATGCCAAGTTTATATATTACTGCTGTTTTAGTCATGAAATGCCAAGTTCATATATTACTCTGGATTTAGTAATGATATGCCAAATGTATACATTATTGCTGATTTAGTCATGATATGCCATGTTTATATATTACTGCTGATTTTGCCATGATATGCCATGTTTATATATTACTTCTGATTTAGTTAAGAGATGCCAAGTTTAAATATTACTGCTTATTTAGTCAAGATATGCCACGTTTATATAATACTGTTGATTTAGTCATGAAATGCTAAGTTTATATATTATTCCAGATTTAGTAATGATATGCCAAATGTATACATTATTGCTGATTTAGTCATAATATGCCATGTTTATATATTACTGCTGATTTTGCGATGATATGCCATGTTTATATATTATTGCTGATTTAGTCATGATATGCCATGTTTATATATTACTGCTGATTTTGCCATGATATGCCAAATTTATACATTATTGCTGATTTAGTCATGAAATGCATTGTTTATATATTACTGTTGATTTTGCGATGATATGCCATGTTTATATATTATTGCTGATTTAGTCATGATATGCCAAGTTTATATATTACTGCTGATTTAGCCATGAAATTACAAGTTAATATATTACTGCTGATTTTGCTATGATATGCCATGTTTATATATTACTGCTGATTTAGTCATGATATACCAAGTTTATATATTACTGCTGATTTAGTCATGAAATGCCAAGTTCATATATTACTCTGGATTTAGTAATGATATGCCAAATGTATACATTATTGCTGATTTAGTCATGGTATGCCATGTTTATATATTACTGCTGATTTTGCCATGATATGCCATGTTTATATATTACTTCTGATTTAGTTAAGAGATGCCAAGTTTAAATATTGCTGCTTATTTAGTCAAGATATGCCAAGTCTATATATTACTGTTGATTTAGTCATGAAATGCTAAGTTTATATATTATTCCAGATTTAGTAATGATATGCCAAATGTATATATTATTGCTGATTTAGTCATAATATGCCATGTTTATATATTACTGCTGATTTTGCGATGATATGCCATGTTTATATATTATTGCTGATTTAGTCATGATATGCCATGTTTATATATTACTGCTGATTTTGCCATGATATGCCAAATTTATACATTATTGCTGATTTGGTCATGAAATGCATTGTTTATATATTACTGTTGATTTTGCCATGATATGCCATGTTTATATATTATTGCTGATTTAGTCATGATATGCCAAGTTTATATATTACTGCTGATTTAGCCATGAAATTACAAGTTAATATATTACTGCTGATTTTGCTATGATATGCCATGTTTATATATTAGTGCTGATTTAGTCATGATATACCAAGTTTATACATTACTGCTGATTTAGTCTTGATATGCCAAGATTATACATTACTGGTGATTTAGTAATGATATGCCAAGTTCCTATATTAATGCAGATTTTTTAATGATATGCCAAAAGTATACATTATTTCTGATTTAGTCATGAAATGCCATGTTTATATATTACTGCTGATTTTGCCATGATATGCCATGTTTATATATTAATTCTGATTTAGTCATGATCTGACAAGTTTATATATTACTGCTTATTTAGTCATGATATGCCAAGTTTATATATTACTGTTGATTTAGAAATGAAATGCCAAGTTTATATATTAATGCGAATTTGGTAATGATATGCCAAATGTATACATTATTGCTGATTTTGCCATTATATGCCAAGTTTATATATTACTTCTGATTTAGTCACGATATGCCAAGTTTATATATTACTGCTGGTTTCGTCATGATATGCAATGTTGATATTTTACTTCTGATTTAGTCATGATATGTCAAGTTTAAATATCACTGCGGTTTTAGTCAGGATATGCCAAGTTTATACAATATTGCTTATTTAGTCTTGAAATGCCATGTTTATATATTACTGCTGTTTTTTCCATTATATGCCAAGTTTATATATTACTTCTGATTTAGTCATGATATGCCATGTTTAGATATTACTGCTTATTTTGCCATGATATGCCATGTTTATATATTACTTCTGATTTAGTCACGATATGCCAAGTTTATATATTACTGCTGATTTAGTCATGATATGCCAAGTTTATATATTACTGTTGATTTAGCCATGAAATGCTAAGTTTATATATTATTCCGGATTTAGTAATGATATGCCAAATGTATACATTATTGCTGATTTAGTCATGATATGCCATGTTTATATATTACTGCTGATTTTGCAATGATATGAAATGTTTATATATTATTGCTGATTTAGTCATGATATGCCATGTTTATATATTACTGCTGATTTTGCCATGATATGCCATGTTTATATATTACTGCTGATTTTGCCATGATATGCCAAATTTATACATTATTGCAGATTTAGTCATGAAATGCCACGTTTATATATTACTGCTGATTTAGCCATGAAATGACAAGTTAATATATTACTGCTGATTTTGCCATGATATGCCATGTTTATATATTACTGCTGATTTAGTCATGATATACCAAGTTTATACATTACTGCTGATTTAGTCTTGATATGCCAAGATTATACATTACTGGTGATTTAGTCATGATATGCCAAGTTCATATATTACTGCAGATTTTGTAATGATATGCCAAATGTATACATTATTGCTGATTTAGTCATGATATGCCATGTTTATATATTACTGCTGATTTTGCAATGATATGAAATGTTTAAATATTATTGCTGATTTAGTCATGATATGCCATGTTTATATATTACTGCTGATTTTGCCATGATATGCCATGTTTATATATTACTGCTGATTTTGCCATGATTTGCCAAATTTATACATTATTGCTGATTTAGTCATGAAATGCCAAGTTTATATATTACTGCTGATTTAGCCATGAAATGACAAGTTAATATATTACTGCTGATTTTGCCATGAGATGCCATGTTCATATATTACTGCTGATTTAGTCATGATATACCAAGTTTATACATTACTGCTGATTTAGTCTTGATATGCCAAGATTATACATTACTGGTGATTTAGTCATGATATGCCAAGTTCATATATTACTGCAGATTTTGTAATGATATGCCAAATGTATACATTATTGCTTATTTAGTCTTGATATGCCAAGTTTATATATTACTGCGGATTTAGTAATGATATGCCAAATGTATACATTATTGCTGATTCAGTCATGAAATGCCATGTTTATATATTACTGCTTATTTTGCCATGATATGCCATGTTTATTTATTACTTCTGATTTAGTCACGTGATGCCAAGTTTATATATTACTGCTTATTTAGTCATGATATGCCAAGTTTATATATTATTGTTGATTTAGCCATGAAATGCCAAGTTTGTATATTAATGCGAATTTAGTAATGATATGCCAAAAGTATACATTATTGCTGATTTAGTCATGATATGCCATGTTTATATATTACTGCTGATTTTGCAATGATATGCCATGTTTATATATTACTTCTGATTTAGTTATGATATGCCATGTTTATATATTACTGCTGATTTTGCCATTATATGCCAAGTTTATATATTACTTCTGATTTAGTCAAGATATGCAAAGTTTATATATTACTGCTGACTTAGTCATAATATGCCAAGTTTATATATTACTGTTGATTTTGTCATGAAATGTAATGTTTATATACTACTGCTGGTTTCGTAATGATATGCCATGTGTATATATTACTTCTGATTTAGTCATGATATGCCAAGTTTAAATATCACTGCTGTTTTAGTCAGGATATGCAAGTTTATACTGTATTGCTGATTTAGTCTTGAAATGCCATGTTTATATATTACTGCTGTTTTTTCCATTATATGCCAAGTTTATATATTACTTCTGATTTAGTCATGATATGCCATGTTTAGATATTACTGCTTATTTTGCCATGATATGCCATGTTTATATATTACTTCTGATTTAGTCACGAGATGCCAAGTTTATATATTACTGCTTATTTAGTCATGAGATGCCAAGTTTATATATTACTGCTGATTTAGCCATGAAATGCCAAGTTTATATATTAATGAGAATTTAGTAATGATATGCCAAATTTATATATTACTGTTGATTTAGTCATGAAATGCCATGTTTTTATATTACTGCTGATTTTGCCATGATATGCCATGTTGACATGTAGTACATAAGCCGAAAGTCTATAAACCGATCGTTCGGTTTATAGACTTTCGGCATTTTACTACACGGAGACAAAGTCTCCATTCATAATTTTATGAATGGAGACTCTGTCTCTGTATAGTTAAATGCCGACAGCCTATAAACCGAACGACTTTCGGTTTATAGACTTTCGGCTTATGTACTACATGTAATCCTATGGCTATTCTATAAACCGAAAGTCGTTCGGTTTATAGTTTAGCAATAGCATTACATGTATTCTATAAACCGAACGTCGTTCGTTTTAAAGACTTTCGGCTTATAGAATACTATTGGCTTTCTATAAACCGAACTAGAGTCGAGTCCCCATTCATAAGAAATTCTTATGAATGAGGAGGGACTCTAGTTAGGTTTATAGAATGCCAATAGTATTCTATAAGCCGAAAGTCTTTAAAACGAACGACGTTCGGTTTATAGAATGCATGTAATGCTATTGCTGTTCTATAAGCCGAATGTCTTTCGGCTTATAGAACAGCAATAGCATTACATGTATTCTATAAACCGAACGTCGTTTGTTTTAAAGACTTTCGGCTTATAGAATACATGCTGCTATTGGCTTTCTATAAACCGAAAGAGTCCCCATTCATACGAATAGGTCAATTGACCTATTCGTATGAATGGGAACTCAATTTCGGTTTATAGGAAGCTAATAGCATTACATGCATTCCATAAACCGAAAGTCATTCATGTCGGTTTATGGAATGTAGTACAATGCTATTGGTATTGTAAACCGACTCTATTTCGGTTTAGAATGCCAATAGCACGAATGGACGAATGAACGAATAATTTTCGTTTATTAACCATTCGTTCATTCGGATTTTGTTAGTTAAAATTTTCGTTATTCGTTTTTCGGACGAATGGACGAAAATGCTATTTTCGTCCGAAAATGCATTCGTCCGAAAACGAATGCACATGTCTATATATTACTGCGGATTTAGTAAAGATGTTCCAAGTTTACATAGTACTTGTCAGGTCCCAGACCCGCTGAGGTCCCCTACCTGGCACTGCCTCTTCCAGGCTCCACGCGGCCCCGCCGGGGAGCAGCTCGAGCGCGAGGTAGGCCGCATCCCTGGCCAGTGGTAGCTTGCATCCCATGTTTTACAAGCATGAGTACTAGGCAGGCTGCAGGGGGGCGTGTCCTGTGCCCCGCTAGCTTGCCCTCATTGGCTAAAGCAAGGAGGAGGGAATAGGAGGTAGGCATCTGTTCTGCCTCCCTCCCTAGGCTTCCCAGTGAGAGGGGTGTGTATCTCACTCAACAGCTCGGGGTGTTGGCTCAAACCGTGCAACATATACAGGAACATCAGCATCTTCTCCATGGTTAGTTACAACCTCTCCAACAAGCTTCACTCCCACCTCCAGCTCACGGTATTCCCCAACACCCCCCCCCCCCGGAGGGAGCCATGGCAGTGCCTGAACCCTAGTTAAAACTACCAGGTGACAGATGCCTGTACCGCTCTTTTTTGACATCTTACAAATCTTCTTTTCGTGCTTAAGCCCAGAACCTATGGCAACGAGTTCGTCAAGGTGAGAACTTCCATCTCCTTATTATCTGGTACATCGATGTCCTGGGCCCATCGTCTCCTACAAGTGGATCATCCATCACTAGAGACCTGGGCTGCATTCCGCCAAACCATGGACACCCGGTACGATGATCCTCACCGAACTTCCATGACAGAGTATTCCATTCGATCGTTGAAGCAGGGCCATCGACCTGTAGAGGAGTATATTCCAGAGTTTAAAGGGCTGGCCGTGGAGACACAGAGGAATAAGCTGGCACTTCTGCACCAGTTCAGGTTGGGTCTCTCTGAAAGCATGAAAGACAAAATAGCCCGAGTGAGGTTACCCGGTTCTCTGTAGAAAATCAACCAATTGGTAACCCAATTGGACCGCAGTCTTCGGGAGCATCGCCTAGAGAGAGCCACTTCATCTGGGGTACCGATATGCTCAGCCAACCCGGCTTCTGCTACCTCAGTACCATCCACCTCGTCTCTGGAGGAACCGAGCCAACAAAACAGCTAGTTGAAGAGAAGCCAATTTATGAATGTACTGTGGCAGGTCTGGACACATGGTAGGCAACTGTACCGAACTAGCTTCCTGAGGTAAGCTACCCATTCCTCCTTCTCGATTTTTATTGGGTAGTCTTCCATCTCATCTCTCTGTTCCTGTTTCATTACAGTGGGGAAGTAAAGACGTCCTCCAAACTGCTATCCTGGACTCCAGGGCCAGCAAGTGCTCACGATCTCGGAATACCTACCCAAGCCAAGAAGCAACCATTGACTGTTCATCTAGTGGACGGGAACCCTATACAGTCCAGTCGTGTCGCCAAGGAAACCATATTCTTAATTGTGGGAACCCGGCAACACGAGAAGATATGTTTTAATCTAGTCCACTCCCCATTGTTCCCCCCTTATTCCTGGACTCTGTATAGTGGAACACCAGAGAAGTCACGTTTGCTTCCCCCTTTTGCCTACAACATTGTTTATCGCCCTCACAACTGGGGCTTCTCAAGGGTGACTGGTTGGAGATTTCTCACCCATCAATGATCCCCTAACCCTACAAGTTCCACAAGTTCCAAGTCTTTTATAAAAGAGAAGCGGAACAGCTGCCACCCCATCAGCCTTCTGATTGCCCTATAGATCTACTCCCAGGAGCCCCAATTGCTTTTGGTCATATTTTTCCTGTTTCATAACCAGAATTGGCAGTACTCAAAGAGTACATCGAACACAATCTTCGTAAGGCGTTTATATGACCCTCCACATTACCTGCTGGTGCAGGCATTTTCATTGTAGGAAAAAAGGATGGTAGAGTGAGGACCTGTGTGGATTATCGGGAACTGAACCACATCACCATAAATTACAAGTACCCGCTTCCATTGATACCCGAACTCATGGACAGGTTAGCCACAATCTACTCCAAACTTGATCTCCTGGGTGCTTATAATCAAGTCCACATTCGCCAGGGGGACAAGTGGAAGATGGCCTTCCGTACCCAATATGGGCCTTATGAATACCGAGTGATGCCCTTTGGACTTTGCAATTCCCCAGCAACATTCCAACATTTTCTTAACAATGTTTTATGAGATCTACTTGATTCTTGCGTCGTCTACTTGGACAACATCCTGATCTACTCACCAACCCTCTCAGAGCATTGATATCACATGGGGAAAGTCCTCCAATTACTACAAGACAACCACCTATATGCAAAGCTAGAGAAGTGCCAATTCTAAACCACCCCAGAAGTATTCCTCCGTTATGTCATCAGACCCGGGCTCATAGAAATGGATCCCAAAAAAGTATCTGCCCTCCTCCAGTGGCCAACGTCCGATTCCATCAAAGCCAAGCAGCGTTTTGTGGGTTTTGCTAACTTTTATCAACGATTCATAAACAGTTTCTCATGAATCATCCAGCCCATCACTCGCCTCACCAGAAAAGACCCAACAAGCATTCGACAACCTAAAAAAAAGTTCACCACCACCCCTGTACTTGTTTTACCGGACCCAACAAGGGCCTGTTTCCTAGAGGTTGACGCCTCCGAGACTGCAATAGGAGTGGTCCTCTCACAGAGACATGGGGATAAAGATGAACTTCCCCCTGTGTCCTTTTACTCCAAACATCTAAGTCCAGCGGAAGTAAATTACAGCATCAGTGACCGAGAATTATTGCCATCAATATGGCACGCCAGGAATGGAGTCACCTTATTGAGGGGACTCGTCAACCAGTAACGGTTTTTACTAGACATGTGCAAAACAAAAATTTTCATTTTCGTATGTGCGGACGAAAATTTTATTTATTTCGTCTAAAACTAATTTAGTTCACTACTGCATTCGTTTCAGACGAAATTCGTTCATTATTTTCATTTCGTTTTATTCGTTCGTACGAATCAATTGACCTACACATTCCATAAACCGAAAGTCTATAAACAGAACGTTGTTCGGTTTATAGACTTTCGGCTTATGGAATACATGTAATGCTATTGGCTTTCAATAAACCGAACTAGAGTCCCCATTCATAAGAAATTCTTATGAATGGGAACCCCATTCATAAGAATTTCTTATGAATGGGGACTCTAGTTCGGTTTATAGAAAGCCAATAGTATTACATGTCTTCTATAAGCCGAAAGTTTATAAACCGAACGACGTTCGGTTTATAGACTTTCGGCTTATAGAACAGCAATAGCATTACATGTATTCTATAAACCGAAAGTCTATAAACCGAATGTCGTTCAGCTTATAGATTTTTTACTTATGGAATACATGTAATACTATTGGCTTTCTATAAACCGAAATAGAGTCCCCATTCATACTAATAGGTCAATTGACCTCTTCGTATGAATGGGGATTCTATTTCGGTTTATAGAATAGCAATAGCATTACATGCATTCCATAAACTGAGTGTCGTTCATTATGTCGGTTTATTGAATGTATGTAATGCTATTGGTATTCTATAAACCGACTGTTTCGGTTTATAGAATGCCAATAGCACGAATGGACGAATGGACAAATCATTTTCGTTTAATAACCATTCGTTCATTTGGCTTTCGTCAGTTTAGCAATTTCGTTATTCGTTTTTCGGACGAATGGACGAAATTACTATTTTCGCACAAAAATTAATTCGTCCGTAAACGAATGCACATGTCTAGTTTTTACTGACCACCGCAATCTGGAATACCTACGGTCACAGAGACATCTATGTCCTCGACAGGCCCGATGGGCTTTATTTTTTAGATGCTTTCAACTGCACATAACGTACGAGCTCGGGGCTCGAAACCTCAAGGCAGACACCCTATCCAGGTTATACGAAAGCCACAAGCGGAATCCAATTCCAAAGATACCATCCTACATCCGCATCAATTTTTCACCCTCCAAACCTCCCTTTTTGGGGAACTTCAAAACCACAGTAAAGATCCTACACAAACTCCTGTACTCCCTGCTTTACATACGGAACACTGACTCTTATACAAAGAGAACCATTTCTATGTACCCCTGAAGGCTCATCCTTCTGCCCTTCACTCGATCCACGATCACCCTATGGCTCGAACTCTCACCCGCAGAACATTTTGGTGGCCTCAAATGCCTTGTGACATACAGCAATACTTAAGGTCATGTAACATCTGTGCTAGATCCAAGGCACGAAACAACAAAATCTCCAGTCTACTTCAACCCATGGATGTTCCTACCCAACCATGGGAGGACGTCACCATCGATTTTATAGTCCATCTTCCAGTCTCCCAGCAATAATGGTTGTGGTAGATTGTCTATCAAAGATGGCGCATTTTATCCACTTTTCCAAGGTCCCCACGGGTGTCGAGACTGCAGAACTTTCACCAAACACATATTCCATTTGCATGGTTTCCCCCGGTCGATTTTGTCCGATAGAGGAGTTCACCTCCCGGTTCTGGAAAACATTCTGTCAAGGCCTACAAATCGAAAGGGTGTTGTCCTCCGCTTACCACCCACAGAATAATGGGCAAACCAAAAGGGTTAATCAGATCCTTGAACAGTATCTAAGATGTTATATCACCCATCATCAAGAAAACTGGTTCCAAATAGCGGCCTTCGCTTACCACAACCACTTGCAAATAACCATACAGATGTCATATTTCAAAGCCAACTATGGCTTTGATCCTATCTTCCACTTCTACCTACCCAAGGCCACCTCAGTACCCACTATTGCTGATCATGTACGTATTCTCCAACAAAGCTTTTCAATCCTCAGGAACACCCTACTCAAGGTCCAACAAGAATACAAAAGATATGAGGACAGACGGCAAATTCCAGCACCATCATATACAATTGGGGAAAAGGTATGGCTTTCCACGGCCAATATCAAGATGTTGGGTCCCGCAAAAAAGCTCAATTCTATATATTTGGGTCCCTTCCATATCACTACTCTACCTGGTCCTAATGCTGTACGACTTCAACTCCCTCTCTCGTGGCACCTCCACCCGAACTTCCATGTATCCCTCATCAAAAAATGGAAATCTGATAACGAAAAAGTAGATGTCAGTCATCCAACTTGCCCTATCCTCATCGATGATTCTGTAGAGTATGAAGTGGAGAAAATACTTGATTCCCATATCAGTCTTGGACGTCTAGAATATTTGGTCGAATGGAAGGCGTATGACCTTAATATATATAACTGCTGATTTAGGCTTTATATGCCAAGTTTATATATAACTGCTGATGTTGCCATCATATGCCAACTTTATACATTACTGCCATGTATTTACTGCCATGATTTGCCATGTTTATACATTACTGGTGATTTAATCATGATATGCCAAGGTTATTTATTATTGATCATTTAGTGATGATAAGACATGTTTATATATTACTGCTGATTTAGTCATGATATGCCAAGTTTATATATTACTGCTGATTTAGTCATGAAATGCCAAGTTCATACACTACGGCTAATTTAGTCATAATGTGCCAATTTTATACATTACTGCTGATTTATTCATAATGTGCCAATTTTATACATAACTGCTGTTTTAGTCATTATATGTCAAGTTTATATATTACTGCTGATTTTGCCATTATATGTCATGTTTATATATTAATGATGATTTAGTCATGATGTGCCAATATTATATATTACTGCTGTTTTAGTCATAAGATGCCAAGATTATATATTACTGGTGATTTGCTCATAATATGCCAAGTTTATACATTACTGCTGATTTAGTCATGATATGACAAGTTTATACATTCCTGCCGATTTAGTCATGATTTGTCAAGTTTATTAATTACTGCTGATTTTGACATGATATGCCAAGTTTATATTTTACTGCTGATTTAGTCATGATATGCCAGGATTATATATTACTGCTGATTTAGTCATTATATGTCAAGTTTAAATATTACTGCTGAATAATTCATGATGTCATGTTTAAATATTACTGCTGATTTAGTCATGATATAACAAGTTTATATATTACTGCTGATTTAGTAATGTTATGCCAAATGTATACATTATTGCTGATTTAGTTATGAAATGCATTGTTTATATATTACTGCTTTTTTTGCCATTATATGCCAAGTTTATTTATAACTTCTGATTTAGTGACAATATGCCAAGTTTTTAGATTACTGCTGATTTAGTCATGATATGCCAAGTTTACATATTACTGCTGATTTAGTCATGATGTGCCAATTTTATACATTATTGCTGATTTAGTCATGATATGCCATTTTTATATATAACTGCTGATTTTGTAATGATATGCCAAGTTTACATATTACTGCTGATTTAGTCATAATGTGCCAAGTATATATTTTACTGTTGATTTAGTCATGGAATGCAAAGTTTATATATTACTGCGGATTTAGTAATGATATGTCAAATTTATACTTTATTGCTGATTTAGTCATGATATGCCAAGTTTATATATTACTGATGATTTTGCCATGATAAGCCAAGTTTATACATTACTGCTTATTTAGTCATGATATACCAAGTTTATTTATTGCTGCAGATTTAGTAATGATATGCCAAGTTTATATATTACTGCTAATATTGAAATAATATGATATGTTTATATATTACTGATGATTTAGTCATGATATTCCAATTTAATATACTATTGCTGATTTAGTCATGATATGCCATGTTTATATATAACTGCTGATTTAGTCATGATATGCCAAGTTTATATATTACAGCTGATTTAGTCATGATGTGCCAAGTTTATATTTTACTGTTGATTTAGTCATGAAATGCAAAGTTTATATATTACTGGGGATTTAGTAATAATATGTCAATTTTTTACATTAAGGGTGATTTAGTCATGATGTGCCAAGTTTATATATTACTGCGGATTTTGCCATGATATGACGAGTTTATACATAACTGCTGATTTAGGCTTCATATGCTAAGTGTATATACGACTGCTTATTTTGCCATGATATGAAAAGTTTATACATTACTGCCATAAATGTACTGCCATGATATGCCACGTTTATACATTACTGCTCATTTAGTCATGATATGCCAAGTTTATATATAACTGCTTATTTTGCCATGATAAGCCAAGTTTATACATTACTGCTTTTTTAGTCATGATATGCCAAGTTTATGCATTACTGCCGATTTAGTCATGAAATGCCATGTTTATATATAACTGCTTATTTTGCCGTGATAAGCCAAGTTTATACATTACTGCTTTATTAGTCATGATATGCCAAGTTTATACATTAATGCTTATTTAGTCATGAAATGCCAATGTTATATATTAGAAATATAGAAACATAGAAACATAGAATGTGTCGGCAGATAAGAACCATTCGGTCCATCTAGTCTGCCCATTGATTTTTTTTGAGTACTTTTATTAGTCCCCCGTTACCGGTCTTATAGCTAGGATAGCCTTGTGTCTATCCCACGCATGCTTAAAATCCTTGACTGTGTTTACCTCTACCACTTCTGCTGGAAGGCTATTCCATACATCCACTACCCTCTCAGTAAAGTAATACTTCCTGATATTACTTTTAAATCGTTGCCCCTCTAATTTAAGACTATTTCCTCTAGTTGTGGTATTTTTTCTTCTTTTAAATATACTCTCTTCCTTTACTGTGTTGATTTCCTTTATGTATTTAAATGTTTCTATCATATCCCCCCTGTTACGTCTTTCCTCCAAGCTATACATGTTAAGATGCTTTAACCTTTCCTGGTAAGTTTTATCCTTCAACCCATGAACCAGTTTTGTAGCCCTTCTCTGAACTCTCTCCAAAGTATCAATATCCTTCTGGAGATACGGTCTCCAGTACTGCGTACAATACTCCAAGTGAGGTCTCACCAGTGCTAATTTTTATAATTACTAAATGCTAGCTTTTTATTTTTTACTATTTTAGCCACCTCTGCAGAGTACCACAGTGGTTTCTTCAATTTTTTGCTCTTACTGACAAGCCTTATGCAATTTTCTGTTGCCTTCAGTAGTGCAACTTTTAGATAATCCCATTTCTCCTGGACTCCCTTTAAATTGCTCCAGTCTGATAATGACTCCTTCACACCTAATCTAATTTTAGAAAAGTCTGTTTTTCTAAAATCTAAAACTTTTGTTTTTGTGTGGTGTGACTGCGTCACTGTTCTTATATTAAACCACACTGTCTGGTGATCACTAGATCCTAAACTTTCACCTACAGTAATATCTGATAACAAATCTCCATTTGTGAACACTAAGTCTAGTATGGCCTGCTTTCGAGTTGGCTCCTCCACTACTTGTTTTAGAGATAATCCCAGTAGGGAGTTTAGGATATGCGTACTCCTGGCGCAAGTAGCTGTTTTGTATTTCCAGTTCACATCAGGAAGATTAAAGTCACCCATGATGATCACTTCTCCCTTCATTGTCATTTTAGCTATTTCCTCAACTAGTAGATTATCTAACTCCTCTATTTGTCCAGGGGGCCTATAAATCACACCTATTCGAGTTACCATATGATTACCAAATTCTAATGTAACCCAAACTGACTCTATGTTCGCCTCACTAACTTGTATTACGTTACATTTTAAGCTATCCCTCACATACAGGGCCACCCCTCCCCCTTTTTTACCATCTCTGTCTTTTCTATATAAAGAGTACCCTGGTATTGAAATGTCCCAGTCATGTTTTTCATTATACCATGTCTCAGTAACAGCCACTAAATCTACATTCTCAGTTGCCAATATTGCCACAAGTTCATGGATCTTATTCCCTAAACTGCGAGCATTTGTAGACATGACCCTAAGCTTATCATTTTTCAGCACACTGACTACAGGTAACTTCTGTACCTTTTTTGGGGGGCTATTGGATTGATCTTTTATCGCCATTTTGCCCCCCTCTTTTAGTTTAAAAACCTCCTAGCAAAACCTCTGAGCTGCTCACTGAGAACATTTGTTCCCTTTTGAGAAAGATGCAAACCATCTTTTTTGTACAGTTCCTTTCTATCCCATAGTGAACTTCCATGAGAAACAAAGCCAAATCCTTGCTCCCGACACCATTCTCCAAGCCACAAGTTGAAGTCCCTAATACTCATCCGTCTATCATTCTGAATGTTATGCACAGGCATAACTTCAGAAAAGGACAGTGTGGACACAACCTGCCCTATAAAATTGGCAAGAACACGAAAAGCTTCCTTCACCTCTGAAACGTCATTGCAAGCCAAATCATTTTTCCCTAGATGAACCAGTACATCCAATTCTCCTTCCTGATTTGCTTGCTTAACAATATTAGAAATACGCCTCCTGTCTCTGCGAGCAGTAGCTCCAGGAAGACATCTCACTAAGCCAATACTGTCCAACTCCGCACCTCTTATGATAGAATCGCCCAACAACAACTGCTTTCTATCAGGCCTCACCTTCTCCTTGCACACCTTAGCCACATAGAAGAGTGGTTCCTCAAACTCTGCGTCTGAGCCTGCCTCCACAACACCACTGCACTCTGAAAGTGCTGAAAATGAATTCTGGACAGCCACAGACTGCGGGACATGCCTTTTATCCACAACTCTAAGCCTACCAGATCCAACAGTAATCCACCTGCCATTCCTAGGAAGCCTCTGCGGCAATGGCCTCTGTGGCAGTGACTTCGCAACAGTCTCAGCCCGAGTTTGTTTTACAGATAAATTACAAATCTCGGACTTTAAAAATGCAATCTCCTGCTGCAATCTTGAGAACTGTCTACAGATTAGACAGCCTCCAAACCTCCAAAAAATGGAATGTGAAACAAATGCAGAACAATTATCACAGTAAACCAAATCTGCCATTTTAAGAATTTAAATCAATAAGATCTTTTAGTTTTTCTCACCTCTTGTATACCTCAGACTACCTCCAGAGTATCTCCAGAATATCTCTTAAATATACTCTTTGAAAAGCAGCTCTTAGAAGAGCAGCCAAGCTATTAAATTAAATATTACTGCTGATTTAGTCAGGATATGCCAAGTTTATATATTACTTCTTATTTAGTCATAATATGGCAATTTTATATATTACTGCGGATTTTGCCATGATATGCCAAATGTATACATAATTGATGATTTTGTCATGATATATCAAGTTTATATATTACTGCTGATTTAGTCATGATATGCCAAGTGTATATATTATTTGGAATTTTGCCATGATATGACTAGTTTATATATTACTGCTGATTTAATCATGAAATGCCATGTTTATATATTACTGCTGATTTAGTCATGATATGCCAAGTTTATACATTATTGCAGATCTAGTCTGATTTAGTCATGATGTGCCAAGTTTATATATTACTGCGGATTTTGCCATGATATGACTATTTTATAAATAACTGATGATTTAGGCTTGATATGCTAAGTTTATATATGACTGCTTTTTTTGCCATGATATGAAAATTTTATATATTACTGCTTATTTTGCAATGATAAGCCAAGCTTATACATTACTGCTTTTATAGTCATGATATACCAAGTTTATTTATTGCTGCGGATTTAGTAATGAAATGCCAAGTTTATGCATTAATGCTGATTTAGTCATGAAATCCCATGTTTATATATTACTGCGGATTTTGCCCTGATATGCCAAATTTATACATTATTGCTGATTTAGTCATAATGTGCCAAGTTTATACATTACTGCTGATTTAGTCATGATATTGTAAAAAGAACAGAACAGGGACGAGCAAAAGTAGTGTTTATCAGATGTGATACTATACACAATGAAACTCGGTGTCCACTATCTCCAGCAGCCTGACTCAACAAAACAGACAGCTTCCAAATAACTGCATGAAAGTACAAAAAAGAAGAGAGGAGAATCGGGCGCTAGTGTTTGGACACTTCAATGTAAATGGATAAATAAAATAGACTCTATAGTGATGTGTGATAAAACACATAAAATGTGCACACAATATCGACAAAGTCTTGTGTAATTATAAGTGCATAAGCAGAGAATTATATGCTGACATAAAGCTGTGAATATAAAATGACAAGTGATATACAACACTGCAAAATAACACCAAAGTGTTAAACACGTGTATTAAAAAAATCAAAAAAATTATACTTATGATTTTGATAGAAAATGCATCTGTGAATAAAAAATACAAAAAATAGTGCAATATGTACTGTACACATATACGTCAAAAGATGATCGTAAGAAAAGGACTCACAATGTATAGCTCCTTAGAAAACCCAGGAGCATGGAATCAGGTTAATATATGACAGTGGAATACTTGCCCCCTTCCAAGGGATCACCTCCTCCAATAGGGCATGGAATAATGGAGAACCTCTTAATCCAAATCCAGGGTATTCAGCAATAATTTATTCCAACAGAAAACAAAAACTGTGATATAGTGGAAGCAATCCACAATAAATACACAGATAAAAAGCAGGAAAAAAAACTCCAGTCATCCGTGCGCCTCGGGGCTGGATGCAATGTCCAAGTAATTAATAGTCCACAAAGGACAAAGTTTTTGTAGTCTCCAAATTGAGAAGCAGAGCTCACTCATGATATGCCAAGTTTTTATATTACTGCTGATATTGCCATGATGAGCCAAATTTACACATTTCTCCGGGTACAGTCATGATATGCCAAGTTTATACATTACTGCTGATTTTGAAATTATATACCATGTTTATATATTACTGCTGATTTAGTCACGATATGCCAAGTTTATATACTACTGCTGATTTAGTCATGATGTACCAAGTTTATTTTTTACTGCGGATTTTGCCATGATATGACTAGTTTGTACATAACTGCTGATTTAGGCTTGATATGCTAATTTTATATATTATTACTTATTTTGCCATGATATGAAAAGTTTATACATTACTACCATAAATGTAATGCCATGATATGCCACGTTTATACATTAATGCTTATTTAGTCATGAAATGCCAATGTTATATATTATTGTTGATTTAGTCATGATATGCCAAGTTTATATATTACTGCTGATTTTTCCATGATATCCCAAGTTTATATAATACTTCTTATTTAGTCATGGTATGCCAAGTTTATATATTACTGTGGATTTAGTAATGATATGCCAAATTTATACATTATTGCTGATTTAGTCATTTTGTGCCAAGTTTACATATTACTGCTGTTTTAGTCATGATATGCCATGTTTCTATATTACTTCTGATTTAGTCATTATATAACAAGTTTATACATTATTGCTGATCTAGTCATGAAATTCAATGTTTATATATTACTGCTGATTTTCCCATTGTATGCCAAGTTTATATATTACTTCTGATTTAGTCACGATATCCCAAGTTTATAAATTATGATATGCCAAGTTTATATATTACTGCTGATTTACTCATGATATGCCATGTTTATATATTACTTCTGATTTAGTCTTGATTTGCCAAGTTTAAACATTATTGCTGATTTAGTCATGAAATGCCATGTTTATATATTTCTGCTGATTTAGTCATGATATGCCAAGTTTATTTTTTAATGCGGATTTTGCCATGATATGACTAGTTAATACATAACTGCTGATTTAGGCTTGATATGCTAAGTTTATATATTATTGCTTATTTTGCCATGATATGAAAAGTTTATACATTACTACCATAAATTTACTGTCATGATATGCCACATTTATACATTACTGCTTATTTAGTCATGAAATGCAAATGTTATATATTATTGTTGATTTAGTCATGGTATGCCAAGTTTATATATTACTGCTGATTTAGTCATGAAAGGCCATGTTTATATATTACTGCGAATTTTTCCATGATATGCCAAATTTATACATTATTGCTGATTTAGTCATGATATGCCAAGTTTATATATTACTGCTGATTTAGTCACGAGATGCCAAGCTTATATATATCCTGCGGATTTTGCCAATATATGACTAGTTTATATATAACTGCTGATTTAGGCTTGATATGCTAAATTTATATATTATTGCTTATTTTGCCATGATATGAAAAGTTTATACATTACTACCATAAATTTACTGCCATGATATGCCACGTTTATACATTACTGGTTATTTAGTCATGAAATGCCAATGTTATATATTATTGTTGATTTAGTCATGATATGCCAAGTTTATATATTACTGCTGATTTAGTCATGATATGCCAAGTTTATATATTCCTGCGGATTTTGCCAATATATGACTAGTTTATATATTCCTGCGCATTTAGTAATGATATGCCATGTTTATATATGACTTCTGATTTAGTCATGATATGCCAAGTTTATACATTATTGCTGATCTAGTCATTGTTACGGTTACTCCCAGGCTAGCTGGAAGCTGGACCGCTTGAAAGTCTGGATCCCAGTTTAGAGAGAGAGAGAAGCCACTTTGTCTCGATATCCAGACGGATCTTGTAAGTGTAGTTCAATCCCACTAGCTCTTTTACAGCTAGGATACTCTTTCCCCACAAAACGAGTCAAGGCTGCGATTTGAAGGTCAAACAAGAACTGACCAGAACTGTTTAATGATTCAGAAACACAGAATATGTACAGTTGAACATCTTGACAAACCAAATTGGACAAAGGAACTATAACAGGATTAAAGTTTAACCTAAGTACATACAAAGGGAAATCCTGCCTCACACCTTTCAGGATACAAAGGTGTCAAGTTCAGATACACACAGGAAACTAAATGACTTACATAAGACAATGGGAAAAGTGACAATAATTACAGGGATTAAAAGATAGGATCCAATCTTAACTCGAGGAAAGCACAGTGAATAGGACAAAGACTTGGATCCTAGTAATTACAGTACATTCCTCTGCTTGTGAGATAATTGAGTTAACCTTTGTATCAGCTCAATTATCTCCAAGCTAAAATATACAGGTTTTATACAATATTAATAACTTTCAAAATATGCATCACATTCACATAAAACATACATTTTCAGAATCAGCATACTTTAAATATGAACAAAACAAAAAAAATCAAACAATTCCACCCAGTAGTTCAAAAGTTAGCTTTTTGGGGCATTTTCACCATGCCCCAAATATGTTCTTAATGTGCCATACACAGTCCATAGGCCCAAATAGTATTTTTAAAGGGCCATACACCCCATAGTCACAGGGGAGGAGGCTGGCAAACAGGCCTCTCCAGGACCAAGTGGCGAAGGGCATTTCGTCACAGTCATGAAATGTAATGTTAATATATTACTGCTGATTTTCCCATAACATGCCAAGTTTATATATTACTTCTGATTTAGTCACAATATGCCAAGTTTATATATTATGATATGCCAAGTTTATATATTACTGCAGATTTAATAATGATATGCCAAATTTATACATTATTGCTGATTTAGTGATTATGTGCCAAGTTTATATGTTACTGCTGATTTTTCCATGATATCCCAAGTTTATATATTACTTCTTATTTAGTCAAGGTATGCCAAGTTTTTATATTACTGCTGATTTAGTCATGAAATGCCATGTTTATATATTACTGCGAATTTTGGCATGATATCCCAAATTTATACATTATTGCTGATTTAGTCATGATATGCCAAGTTTATATATTACTGCTGATTTAGTCATGATATGCAAAGTTTATATTTTCCTGTGCATTTTGCCAATATATGACTAGTTTATATATTACTGCGGATTTAGTAATGATATGCCAAATTTATACTTTATTGCTGATTTAGTTATTATGTGCCAAGTTTATATATTACTGCTGATTTAGTCATGATATGCCATGTTTATATATTACTTCTGATTTAGTCATGATATGCAAAGTATATACATTATTGCTGATCTAGTCATAAAATGCAATGTTTATATATTACTGTTGATTTTCCCATTGTATGCCAAGTTTATATATTACTTCTGATTTAGTCACGATATGCCAAGTTTATAAATTATGATATGCCAAGTTTATATATTACTTCTGATTTAGTCATGATTTGCCAAGTTTATACATTATTGCTGATTTAGTCATGAAATGCCATGTTTATATATTAATGCTGATTTAGTAATGATATGCCAAATTTATACTTTATTGCTGATTTATTATTATGTGCCAAGTTTATATATTACTGCTGATGTAGTCATGCTATGCTAAGTTTATTTTTTACTGCTGATTTTGCCATGATATGACTAGTTTATACATAACTGCTGATTTAGGCTTGATAAGCTAAGTTTATATATTATTGCTTATTTTGCTATAATATGAAAAGTTTATACATTACTACCATAAATTAACTGCCATGATATTCCACATTTATATATAACTGCTGATTTAGTCATGAAATGCCAATGTTATATATTATTGCTGATTTAGTCATGATATGCCAAGTTTATATATTACTGTTGATTTAGTCATAATGTGCCAAGTTTATATATTACTGCTGATTTAGTCATGATATGCCAAGTTTATATATCACTGCGGATTTTGCCAATATCTGACAAGTTTATATATTACTGCTGATTTAGTAATGAAATGCCAAATTTATATTTTATTGCTGATTTAGTCATTATGTGCCAACTTTATATATATATATATATATTTTTATATATAAATCTTTTTATTCTATTATAAAAACATACAAACATGTAGATCTTACATACATGTGTTTCGCAAATAAAGAAGAGAAAAGAAAAGATAGAAAAAAGAGAGAGTAAATAAAGAGAAGGGAGAGAAAGAGAGAGAGAAAAAAAAAATAATAATAATAATTTTTAATTCTCCGTCGGTGCGTCCCCGGCCCCTACCCACTCCCGCTCCCCGTTCACGGCAGCGCGACTATTGTCCACTCCCTAAATGGGCTTCTTTTACTCCACTCCAGATTACTTTAATTTCTTTTAGTTTGCCTCTAGCAGGCCCTAAGAGAAAGAATGCTTCTTCTGCCGTAAGTTGAAAATCTACCTGTTTCACTACATCTGACCAGGCTGGCAACTCCTGCTTCCTCCATAAGCGGGAGAGCAGCAGCTTGAATGCCATAAGTATGTTAATGGAAAGAATTTGTCTGGGGGATTTAGCTTGACCTGTGTTCAGATTGAAGAGAAATGTGTAGGGTGACAACGGGGTATTATTCTCTAGGACCCGATTAAGTACAAGGGAAACTAGGTTTTTGATTTGAATTAATTGTTCACAAGACCACCAAACATGAAGATGGGATCCTCTCTGTCTTCCACATCTCCAACACAGGTCAGAGGCGTCCGAAGAGAATTTACATATTCGAGAGGGTACGTAGTGCCATCTATATAATATTTTATAATAAAGTTCCTGGAGATTAATACCGTGGAGAGCCGATCTAGTATTTTGGAAAGTATTATTCCAAGTCTCCACGGGAAAAATCTTACCAAGATCGGTTTCCCAATATATAACAGATGTAGGTTTAGATTGTGAGAGCAGGTTTTCCAATAATACTTGCAACTTAGAGATGTTATTGGTTCGGGAATTTTGAAAGAGAAATTTATCGAGAGAGGTACTTTCTGTCAAAGGATTTGTTTTTATAAAATTTAATAAGCGAAGATAGGTGAGGTACTCAGAGTTAGGGAGGGGAAGTTTGCCCTGTAGATTTTGGAAGGAGGGCATTTTGCCATCCTGGAGTATGTCATCTATTTTATTCATCCCTGCCGCAAGCCATTTTCTGATATCCAGGTTGTGCATTCTCATCGACAATGTTCCCGTAGGGGCCAGACCGTTCAATCCCTGAGCACCAGTAGTGTATCTTCCACAAGGCAAACAAGGCACTCGCCTAGGGCGGCACTTTGCCAGAGGGCGGCACTTTGCCAGAGGGTGTTAAAGCCCACTTCTGGTGCTTCAAACATTTTCTCTCCCTCCCCCACCGTTCAGCAAGCTTTCGCTCCTTCCAATTGATCGGGGTGATGGACGTGGTGGGGGTATTAAATGTGGGTGATGGTGGCATGTAATGGGGGTGATGGGGCATGTTGTGGTTGTACAACGTGGGTGATGGGGCATGTGATAGGGTGATGGGGCATGTTGTAGGTGTGCAACGCGGGCGGGGGGGGGTGGCCGAATTTTGTCTGCCTAGGGCAGCACAAATCCAAGATACACCACTGCTGAGCACTGGAAAATAATTTCTTAAATCGAAACATTCCCTTTACTGTCTCTATAACTATCAGATTCGAGATTTTTAATTTATTGAACCAGGTTGTTGGGGTCCAGAAGAAATAGTAAGGTTCTAGACCATGGCATTCAAAAGTCTCGATTTGAAGCCATCGGGTGTTCTGAGATGATTTCAATTTCCAAGCTAGAAAGTTTGAAAATTGACATACGTCCTGCATCCTTTCAAGATCTGGGAAGCCCGGCTCCCCATTTCTTATGCCGCGTCTGAGGGTTATATTAGCAGTTCTAGGGTGTTTCCTATCCCAAACATACAAGGATAATAGAAAAGTTAGTTGTTTTAAGTACATAGTTTGTCCTCTCAAGGGGATAGCCCTCATCAAAAAAAGAATTTTAGGGATTATATATGATTTGATTATATTAATATATATATATATATATATATATATTACTGCTGATTTAGTCATGATATGCCATGTTTATATATTACTTCTGATTTAGTCATGATATGCCAAGTTTATACATTATTGCTGATCTAGTCATGAAATGCAATGTTTATATATTACTGCTGATTTTCCCATTACATGCCAAGTTTATATATTACTTCTGGTTTAGTGACGAGATGCCAAGTTTATATATTATTATATGCCAAGTTTAAATATTACTGCGGATTTAGTAATGATATGCCAAATTTATATATTATTGCTGATTTAGTCATGAAATGCCATGTTTATATATTACTGCTGATTTAGTCATGATATGCCAAGTTTATATATTACTGCTGATTTAGTCATGATATGCCAAGTTTATATATTATGATATGCCAAGTTTATATATTACTGCAGATTTAATAATGATATGCCAAATTTATACATTATTGCTGATTTAGTGATTATGTGCCAAGTTTATATGTTACTGCTGATTTTTCCATGATATCCCAAGTTTATATATTACTTCTTATTTAGTCAAGGTATGCCAAGTTTTTATATTACTGCTGATTTAGTCATGAAATGCCATGTTTATATATTACTGCGAATTTTGGCATGATATCCCAAATTTATACATTATTGCTGATTTAGTCATGATATGCCAAGTTTATATATTACTGCTGATTTAGTCATGATATGCAAAGTTTATATTTTCCTGTGCATTTTGCCAATATATGACTAGTTTATATATTACTGCGGATTTAGTAATGATATGCCAAATTTATACTTTATTGCTGATTTAGTTATTATGTGCCAAGTTTATATATTACTGCTGATTTAGTCATGATATGCCATGTTTATATATTACTTCTGATTTAGTCATGATATGCAAAGTATATACATTATTGCTGATCTAGTCATAAAATGCAATGTTTATATATTACTGTTGATTTTCCCATTGTATGCCAAGTTTATATATTACTTCTGATTTAGTCACGATATGCCAAGTTTATAAATTATGATATGCCAAGTTTATATATTACTTCTGATTTAGTCATGATTTGCCAAGTTTATACATTATTGCTGATTTAGTCATGAAATGCCATGTTTATATATTAATGCTGATTTAGTAATGATATGCCAAATTTATACTTTATTGCTGATTTATTATTATGTGCCAAGTTTATATATTACTGCTGATGTAGTCATGCTATGCTAAGTTTATTTTTTACTGCTGATTTTGCCATGATATGACTAGTTTATACATAACTGCTGATTTAGGCTTGATAAGCTAAGTTTATATATTATTGCTTATTTTGCTATAATATGAAAAGTTTATACATTACTACCATAAATTAACTGCCATGATATTCCACATTTATATATAACTGCTGATTTAGTCATGAAATGCCAATGTTATATATTATTGCTGATTTAGTCATGATATGCCAAGTTTATATATTACTGTTGATTTAGTCATAATGTGCCAAGTTTATATATTACTGCTGATTTAGTCATGATATGCCAAGTTTATATATCACTGCGGATTTTGCCAATATCTGACAAGTTTATATATTACTGCTGATTTAGTAATGAAATGCCAAATTTATATTTTATTGCTGATTTAGTCATTATGTGCCAACTTTATATATATATATATATATTTTTATATATAAATCTTTTTATTCTATTATAAAAACATACAAACATGTAGATCTTACATACATGTGTTTCGCAAATAAAGAAGAGAAAAGAAAAGATAGAAAAAAGAGAGAGTAAATAAAGAGAAGGGAGAGAAAGAGAGAGAGAAAAAAAAAAATAATAATAATAATTTTTAATTCTCCGTCGGTGCGTCCCCGGCCCCTACCCACTCCCGCTCCCCGTTCACGGCAGCGCGACTATTGTCCACTCCCTAAATGGGCTTCTTTTACTCCACTCCAGATTACTTTAATTTCTTTTAGTTTGCCTCTAGCAGGCCCTAAGAGAAAGAATGCTTCTTCTGCCGTAAGTTGAAAATCTACCTGTTTCACTACATCTGACCAGGCTGGCAACTCCTGCTTCCTCAATAAGCGGGAGAGCAGCAGCTTGAATGCCATAAGTATGTTAATGGAAAGAATTTGTCTGGGGGATTTAGCTTGACCTGTGTTCAGATTGAAGAGAAATGTGTAGGGTGACAACGGGGTATTATTCTCTAGGACCCGATTAAGTACAAGGGAAACTAGGTTTTTGATTTGAATTAATTGTTCACAAGACCACCAAACATGAAGATGGGATCCTCTCTGTCTTCCACATCTCCAACACAGGTCAGAGGCGTCCGAAGAGAATTTACATATTCGAGAGGGTACGTAGTGCCATCTATATAATATTTTATAATAAAGTTCCTGGAAATTAATACCGTGGAGAGCCGATCTAGTATTTTGGAAAGTATTATTCCAAGTCTCCACGGGAAAAATCTTACCAAGATCGGTTTCCCAATATATAACAGATGTAGGTTTAGATTGTGAGAGCAGGTTTTCCAATAATACTTGCAACTTAGAGATGTTATTGGTTCGGGAATTTTGAAAGAGAAATTTATCGAGAGAGGTACTTTCTGTCAAAGGATTTGTTTTTATAAAATTTAATAAGCGAAGATAGGTGAGGTACTCAGAGTTAGGGAGGGGAAGTTTGCCCTGTAGATTTTGGAAGGAGGGCATTTTGCCATCCTGGAGTATGTCATCTATTTTATTCATCCCTGCCGCAAGCCATTTTCTGATATCCAGGTTGTGCATTCTCATCGACAATGTTCCCGTAGGGGCCAGACCGTTCAATCCCTGAGCACCAGTAGTGTATCTTCCACAAGGCAAACAAGGCACTCGCCTAGGGCGGCACTTTGCCAGAGGGCGGCACTTTGCCAGAGGGTGTTAAAGCCCACTTCTGGTGCTTCAAACATTTTCTCTCCCTCCCCCACCGTTCAGCAAGCTTTCGCTCCTTCCAATTGATCGGGGTGATGGACGTGGTGGGGGTATTAAATGTGGGTGATGGTGGCATGTAATGGGGGTGATGGGGCATGTTGTGGTTGTACAACGTGGGTGATGGGGCATGTGATAGGGTGATGGGGCATGTTGTAGGTGTGCAACGCGGGCGGGGGGGGGTGGCCGAATTTTGTCTGCCTAGGGCAGCACAAATCCAAGATACACCACTGCTGAGCACTGGAAAATAATTTCTTAAATCGAAACATTCCCTTTACTGTCTCTATAACTATCAGATTCGAGATTTTTAATTTATTGAACCAGGTTGTTGGGGTCCAGAAGAAATAGTAAGGTTCTAGACCATGGCATTCAAAAGTCTCGATTTGAAGCCATCGGGTGTTCTGAGATGATTTCAATTTCCAAGCTAGAAAGTTTGAAAATTGACATACGTCCTGCATCCTTTCAAGATCTGGGAAGCCCGGCTCCCCATTTCTTATGCCGCGTCTGAGGGTTATATTAGCAGTTCTAGGGTGTTTCCTATCCCAAACATACAAGGATAATAGAAAAGTTAGTTGTTTTAAGTACATAGTTTGTCCTCTCAAGGGGATAGCCCTCATCAAAAAAAGAATTTTAGGGATTATATATGATTTGATTATATTAATATATATATATATATATATATATTACTGCTGATTTAGTCATGATATGCCATGTTTATATATTACTTCTGATTTAGTCATGATATGCCAAGTTTATACATTATTGCTGATCTAGTCATGAAATGCAATGTTTATATATTACTGCTGATTTTCCCATTACATGCCAAGTTTATATATTACTTCTGGTTTAGTGACGAGATGCCAAGTTTATATATTATTATATGCCAAGTTTAAATATTACTGCGGATTTAGTAATGATATGCCAAATTTATATATTATTGCTGATTTAGTCATGAAATGCCATGTTTATATATTACTGCTGATTTAGTCATGATATGCCAAGTTTATATATTACTGCTGATTTAGTCATGATATGCCAAGTTTATATATTACTTCTTATTTAGTCATTATATGCAGATTTTATATATTACTACTGATTTAGTCATGAAATTCCCAGTTAATATTTTACTGCAGATTTATAATGATATGCCAAATGTATACATTATTGCTGATTTAGTCATAATATGCCATGTTTATATATTACTGCTGATTTTGTCATGATATGCCAAGTTTATATATTCCTTCTTATTTATTCATGATATGCCACGTTTATATATTACTGCTGATTTAGTCATGATATGCCAAGTTTATATATTACTGCTGATTTAGTCATGAGATGCCAAGTTTATATATTACTGCTGATTTAGTCATGATATGCCAAGTTTATACATTACCGCTGATCTAGTAATGATATGCCAAGTTTATATATTACTGCTGATTTTGCCATGATATGACTAGTTTAGATAATACTGATGATTTAGTCATGATATGCCAAGATTTGATATGCCAAGTTTATGTATTACTTCTGATTTAGTCACTATATGCCAAGTTTATATATTTCTGATTATTTTGCCATGATATGAAAGGTTTATACACTACTACCTTAAATTTAATGCCATGATATGTTACGTTTATACTTTTCTGCTGATTTAGTCATAAAATGCCAATGTTATTTATTATTGCTGATTTTGTCATGATATGCCAAGTTTATATATTACAGCTGATTTTGCCATGATAAGCCAAGTTTATACATTACTGCTGATTTAGTAATCATATGCCAATTTTATACATTACTGCTTTTTTAGTCATGATATACCAAGTTTATATATTACAGCTAATTGTCAGGATCTACCGCGGAGTAGATCCCCCGAATACCCTCTTCTGCTTACCTTACAAGATTTGTCTCTTCCTGCAACATATGTGCCCGTTCTAAAGAGAGTCATCACAAACCTCCAGGGTTACTTCAACCATTGCCCATTCCTACGAGACCATGGGGAGATATTTCTATGGATTTTATCAATGACCTACCACCATCTCGTCAATACACCACATTAATGGTCATAGTGGACCGTCTCACTAAGATGGCACATTTTGTTCCCAGTCCAGGCCTTCCTTCAGCTACTGAAACTGCCGATCTTTTTATACGAGAGGTCTTTAAGCTTCATGGTTTACCCGAAAACATTGTTTCCGATCGAGGCACCCAGTTTACATCCCACTTCTGGAAGGCATTCCGTACGGAACTACATATACAACGCTCCCTCACTACGGCATTCCACCCACAGAGTAACGGTCAAACCGAACGTACCAATCAAACTTTAGAGCAGTATTTACGTTGTTTCACCACCCATCTTCAAAATGACAAGATCAAGTTTTTACCCATAGCATAATTTGAATACAATAATCATATACACAGTTCGACTGGGATGTCTCCATTTTTTTGTCAATTATGGCTTCCACCCATCCATGCTTCCTGGAGCACCTATCTCCAGTAGTGTTCCATCAGCTACTACTCATGTACGCAATCTCACTGACACATATGCTTCGCTTCGCAGAACCTTGACACGAGCTCAACAACGTTATAAGATGTTTGCCGACCGTCACAGATCCTTGCCTCCAACCTACAAAGCGGGTGATAGGGTTTGGCTCTCTACGAGGCATCTGAAACTTGCATGTCCGACCAAGAAGCTTGGTCCCAAGTTCGTTGGTCCTTTTCCCGTCGCAGAAGTTATTTCTCCCTTAGTCGTACGACTTCTCCACCCGTCTTCTATGAAGATCCACCCGGTTTTCCATGTATCTTTGCTTAAACCTTGGTTGGAGCATCCCTTTCCTGGAAGACTCGATCCTCCTACAGGACCCGTTCTAGTCGATGGGATTGAGGAGTACGAGGTTGAAGAGGTTCTGGACTCCAGATTGCATCGGGGTCAGCTCCAATATCTCATCCATTGGAGAGGTTATGGTCCGAGTGACAGATCCTGGGAGCCTGCTAAGATGATACATGCAGATGACTTGGTTTGTACCTTTCACGAATTGCACCCTGATTGCCCCGGTCGTTGGTGAGCCCGGAGGTCTCGCATTGGGCGGGGGTACTGTCAGGATCTACCGCGGAGTAGATCCCCCGAATATCCTGTTCTGCTTAATGTCCTCTAGCTCCCGAAGCGCGCACACTGCTGCCAATGGAAACGGAGGCGCGTCCTCGATGACGTCACGCCCGTCGCGTTCACAGCAAACGCGGGAACATTTAAAAGGGAGAATCACCTTGCACTCCTTGCTTGGTGATTCTCGTGTTCCTTGCCTCGCGTATATATCTTTGTTTCTCCTGATTAGTTATATTGACCTTGGACTGTTCCCTGACCATTCTGCCTGCCTGTGCCCTCTGACCCTGGATTTCCTCTGACCATTCTACCTGCCTGTGCCCCACTGATCCTGGTTTGTTCTTGCACATTTAACCATCTACTTGCTGGATTACAGTTGCTGTTTGTATATACACGTTAACCATCTACCTGCTGGATTACAGTTGCTGTTTGTACTTGCACGTTTAACCATCTACCTGCTGGATTACAGTTGCTGTTTGTATATACACGTTAACCATCTAGCTGCTGGATTACAGTTGCTGTTTGTATATACACGTTAACCATCCCCCTGCTGGATTACAGTTTACTTATCACTGGTATCTGCATGCTTATTATTTTCCATCTGGATTACAAACTTTTGGTGTACGTTTCTGTATGACATTGGATACTGCTGGATTATCATTGCTGTACATACCAGGTTCGTACCTACAGTGTGTTATCCCTTATTATTTGAGTATATTGAGTGTGTCTGCATCTAGGTCTCTATTCTGTTTCCAACACCCATCACATAATCACCAAGCCCTGCTCATGGAGACCGCGGACCTCACGAATGCTATTACTGCTCTCACACAACAGTTAACCAACCTTAATCAATCCGTGCAGGACCTACAGGCAGGCCAAGCACGTATGCAACAGCAGATACAACAACTACAAACCAACCCAGGGAATGTTCCAGACCCTGCCGCTGCAGTTCCTGTTCCTCCTCCAGCACCTATCATAGTAGAGGGAGCTACTGCACTGGATAGGAAGAAATATCGTACCTTTATCACCACTTGTCAGATCTTGTTCACTCTACGTCCTCGTACATATGCCTCTGATTTTGTCAAGATTCACATGGTCATTTCTCTCCTTACGGAAGAACCCCAATTATGGGCTCACCACCTTCTACACACCAACAGTTCTTTATTGGAATCATGGGGTTCATTTCGCCAAGCACTGGATTCTTTATATGAAGATCCATTTAGAACAGCTTCTGCTACCAACACCATTCGTGCCCTAAGACAAGGTCGCAGACCAGTTGAAGAATATATCACGGAATTCAGAAGAGTAGCCCTCGAGACTACTTGGAATGAATCAGCTCTGCTGGATCAATTCCTTCTGCGATTGTCTGACGGATTGAAGGATGAATTGGCACGTGTGGGCATTCCATCCACCCTTGACGAACTGTCTCGCCTAGTAACACAGATTGACCGAAGATTGCGGGAGAGAAGGGCTGAACGTACATCCTCACCTAACACTACGGTACCTGCTTTTAATACCTCTTATTTGGAGCCCAGATCTCCTACCCCCTCACAGATGGAGGAGCCTATGCAGATCGGTTTGGTACGAGGTCCCTTTACTCCGGAGGAGAAAGCACGACGTAGGAATCTCAATCTATGCCTGTATTGTGGGAGACCTGGTCATACGTACCGAGACTGCCGGGCTCGGCGACGACTTCCTGACGGTAAGAATGCTTCTTTTTCGGATGGAGGAGACAGTGTTTTACCCTCCTACAATTCACCCCATTTATCTATACCTCTTTCCCTACAGGGGACTGAAGATCCCATTTCCATCACGGCTATGATCGACTCGGAAGCCAGCGGGTGTTTCCTGGACATCAATCTAGCTAGAACCATGTCAATCCCCACTCTCAACAAACCGTCTCCAATACATATTTAGCTGGTGGACGGTAGCCCGCTAAGGACAGGCCCTATCACACACGAGACTGTTCCACTCATTGTAACCATCGGTGAGAGGCACCAAGAGATACTTCAATTCGATATCGTTCCAGCCCCTCTTTTTTCCGTCATTTTGGGTCTCCCATGGTTACGCAGACATAACCCTGTCATAAATTGGGAGACCGGTGTTTTATTCTTCAGTTCCAAACTATGTACTCATCAATGCCTTGCTACTCCTACCTTGTGTTCTACATTGAAACAGGATCTACCTAATAACCTACCAGCGGTGTATTCCCAATTTCAAGATGTCTTTGAAAAGAAAAAAGCAGGTGTACTTCCCCCTCATAGGGACTATGATTGTCCTATCGACTTACTCCCAGGGGCCTCCATTGCATTTGGAAGAACATACCCTCTTGCTGAACCGGAACTTGCCACTCTCAAAGAATACATAGAAGATAATTTAACTAAAGGATTTATATGACCTTCTACTTCACCAGCAGGAGCAGGTATTTTCTTCGTAAAGAAAAAAGACGGGGGACTACGACCATGTATTGATTACAGAGAGATGAACAATATTACCATCAAGAACCATTACCCGTTACCCCTCATTCCTGAGCAACAGGATCGTCTACGCACGGCCCAGGTGTTCACAAAGATCGATCTTAGAGGCGCTTACAATCTGGTCCGAATCAGGAGAGGGGACGAATGGAAGACGGCATTTAGATCACGTTATGGACACTTCGAATATCTGGTCATGCCTTTCGGCCTATGTAATGCTCCCGCGACTTTCCAACATTTTGTAAATGACACATTCCGTGACATATTGGATCAGTTCGTCATCATTTATCTGGATGACATCCTCATCTATTCCCCCTCACTTACGTCCCATAGAGAACACGTCTGCAAAGTTCTCACCCGTTTACGACAACATCGGTTGTATGCGAAACTGGAGGAATGTGAATTTGAGGCGAAAACAGAGTTTTTAGGGTTTATCCTTTCACCCAACAAGATACAGATGGATTCCAAGAAGATTGCAGCTATTCTCCAATGGCCTACCCCCACCAACAGGAAAAGCATACAGCGTTTTGTGGGTTTCGCAAATTTCTACAGGAAGTTCATTAGAAATTTCTCCAAACTTATCCAACCCATCACAGCTTTAACGTCCAAAAACAAGATATTCAAATGGACAGATGCGGCCCAAGAAGCTTTTGAATCCTTGAAGTTGCGATTCACTACGGCACCTATTTTGATATTTCCTGATCCTTCAAGACCATACACTCTGGAAGTAGACGCCTCTAATACAGCTGTGGGTGCCGTCTTATCCCAGAGACTTCAAGGGGATGAACAATTACATCCAGTGGCCTTCTACTCCAGAACACTAATGTCAGCTGAGAGAAATTATGACGTAGGAAAACAGGAACTTTTGGCTATAAAACTGTCACTGGAGGAATGGCGACACTTATTGGAGGGCGCTTTATATTATATTACAGTTTTTACCGATCACAAAAATCTTGAATATCTACGCACCGCCAAAAGACTCCAACCCAGACAGGCCAGATGGGCACTATTCTTTACACATTTTCAGCTGCATATCACCTACCGACCCAGCTACCGCAATCTCAAGGCTGATGCCCTTTCAAGAATCTCAGAGATAGAAGAGATCCACGAGGAGGATTCTCATCACTCCATTCTCATCATTTTTTAGCCGCCACACGAAATATATGGGATGCTATTCGGTCCCACACGTCCGCTTCTACGCTACCCAAACGATACCATTTTATTTACAAAGATGGTCTGTACTTTCACTCCGACAAAGTTTATGTCCCACCTGAAGTACGTCTACAAATACTCCAATACTATCATGACTGCTGGCCATGGTGGAATACGACAAACTCAAGATCTCATTCAACGTACTTTTTGGTGGCCTAAACTACGTGGAGAGATTACAAGATTTGTCTCCTCCTGCAACATATGTGCCCGTGCTAAAGAGAGTCATCACAAACCTCCAGGGTTACTTCAACCATTGCCCATTCCTACGAGACCATGGGGAGATATTTCTATGGATTTTATCACCGACCTACCACCATCTCGTCAATACACCACATTAATGGTCATAGTGGACCGTCTCACTAAGATGGCACATTTTGTTCCCAGTCCAGGCCTTCCTTCAGCTACTGAAACTGCCGATCTTTTTATACGAGAGGTCTTTAAGCTTTACGGTTTACTTGAAAACATTGTTTCTGATCGAGGCACCCAGTTTACATCCCACTTCTGGAAGGCATTCTGTACGGAACTACATATACAACGCTCCCTCACTACGGCATTCCACCCTCAGAGTAACGGTCAAACTGAATGTACCAATCAAACTTTAGAGCAGTATTTACGTTGTTTCACCACCCATCTTCAAAATGACTGGATCAAGTTTTTACCCTTAGCAGAATTTGCCTACAATATTCATATACACAGTTCGACTGGGATGTCTCCATTTTTTGTCAATTATGGCTTCCACCCATCCATGATTCCTGGAGCACCTATCTCCAGTAGTGTTCCATCAGCTACTACTCATGTACGCAATCTCACTGACACATATGCTTCACAGAACCTTGACACGAGCTCAACAACGTTATAAGATGTTTGCCAACCGTCACAGATCCTTGCCTCCAACCTACAAAGAGAGTGATAGGGTTTGGCTCTCTACGAGGCATCTGAAACTTGCATGTTCGACCAAGAAGCTTGGTCCCAAGTTCATAGGTCCTTTTCCCGTCGCAGAAGTGATTTCTCCCTTAGTCGTACGACTTCTCCACCCGTCTTCTATGAAGATCCACCCGGTTTTCCATGTATCTTTGCTTAAACCTTGGGTGGAAACTCCCTTTCCTGGAAGACTCGATATTCCTCCAGGACCCGTTCTAGTCGATGGGATTGAGGAGTACGAGGTTGAAGAGGTTCTGGACTCCAGATTGCATCGGGGTCAGCTCCAATATCTCATCCATTGGAGAGGTTATGGTCCGAGTGACAGATCCTGGGAGCCTGCTAAGATGATACATGCAGATGACTTGGTTCGTACCTTTCACGAATTGCACCCTGATCGCCCCGGTCGTTGGCGAGGCCGGAGGTGATCGCCTCAATACCCTGTTCTGCTTACCTGTCCTCTCGCTCCCGATGCGCGCACACTGCTGCCAAATGGAAACGGAGGCGCGTCCCCGATGACATCACGCCTGTAGCGTTCACAGCAAACGCGGGAACATTTAAAAGGGAGAATCACCTTGCACTCATTGCTTGGTGATTCTCGTGTTTCTCCTGATTAGTTATATTGACCTTGGACTGTTCCCTGACCATTCTGCCTGCCTGTGCCCTCTGACCCTGGATTTCCTATGACCATTCTACCTGCCTGTGCCCCACTGATCCTGGTTTGTACTTGCACATTTAACCATCTACTTGCTGGATTACAGTTGCTGTTTGTATATACACGTTAACCATCTACTTGCTCGATTACAGTTGCTGTTTGTATATAAACGTTAACCATCTACCTGATGGATTACAGTTGCTGTTTGTACTTGCACGTTTAACCATCTACCTGCTGGATTACAGTTGCTGTTTGTATATACACGTTAACCATCTACCTGCTGGATTCCAGTTGCTGTTTGTATATACCCGTTAACCATCTCCCTGCTGGATTACAGTTTACTTATCACTGGTATCTGCATGCTTATTATTTTCCATCTGGATTACGAACTTTTGGTGTACGTTTCTGTATGACTTTGGATACTGCTGGATTATCATTGCTGTACATACCAGGTTCGTATCTACAGAGTGTTATCCCTTATTATTTGAGTATATTGAGTGTGTCTGCATCTAGGTCTCTATTCTGTTTCCAACACCCATCACACTAATATTGAAATAATATGCCAAGTTTATATATTACTGATGATTTAGTCATGATATTCCACTTTAATATATTACTGCTGATTTAGTCATGAAATGCCAAGTTTATATATTACTGCTGATTTAGTCATGATATGCCAAGTTTATATATTACTGCTGATTTTGCCAGATAAGCCACGTTTATACATTACTGCTGATTTAATAATGATATGCCAGGTTTATACAATACTGCTTTTTTAGTCATGATAGGCCAAGTTTATATATTACAGCTAATATTGAAATAATATGCCAAGTTTATATATTACTGCGGATTTAGTAATGATATGCCAAATGTATACATTATTGCTGATTTAGTCATGAAATGCCATGTTTATATACGTCTGCTGATTTAGTCATGATGTGCCATGTTTATATATTACTGTTGATTTAGTCATGAAATGCAAAGTTTTTATATTATTGCTGATTTTCCGATTAAATGCCAAATTTATATATTACTTCTGATTTAGTCACGATATGCCAAGTTCATAAATTACTGCTGATTTAGTCATGATATGCCATGTTTATATATTACTTCTGATTTAGTCACAATATGCCAAGTTTATATATTATGATATGCCATGTGTATATATCACTGCTGATTTTGTCATTATGTGCCAAGTTTATATATTAATGTTGATTTAGTCATGAAATGCCAAGTTTATATATTATTGCGGATTTAGTAATGATATGCCAAATTTATACATTATTGCTGATTTTGCCATGATATGACATATTATATATTACTGCTGATTTATTGATGATATGCCATATTTATATATTACTGCTGATTTTGTCATGATATGCCATGTTTATATATTACTTCTTATTTAGTCATGAAATGCCAAGATTATATATTACTGCTGATTTAGTCATGATATGCCATGTTTATATATTACTGCTGATTTTGACTTGAAATTCTTGCCATTAGAAACATAGAAACATAGAATGTGTCGGCAGATAAGAACCATTCGGTCCATCTAGTCTGCCCAATTTTTTTTTTTTTTTTTTGAGTACTTTTATTAGTCCCCCGTTCCCGGTCTTATAGCTAGGATAGCCTTGTGTCTATCCCACGCATGCTTAAAATCCTTGACTGTGTTTACCTCTACCACTTCTGCTGGCAGGCTATTCCATACATCCACTACCCTCTCAGTAAAGTAATACTTCCTGATATTACTTTTAAATCGTTGCCCCTCTAATTTAAGACTATGTCCTCTAGTTGTGGTAGTTTTTCTTCTTTTAAATATACTCTCTTCCTTTACTGTGTTGATTCCCTTTATGTATTTAAATGTTTCTATCATATCCCCCCTGTTACGTCTTTCCTCCAAGCTATACATGTTAAGATGCTTTAACCTTTCCTGGTAAGTTTTATCCTTCAACCCATGAACCAGTTTAGTAGCCCTTCTCTGAACTCTCTCCAAAGTATCAATATCCTTCTGGAGATAAGGTCTCCAGTACTGCGTACAATACTCCAAGTGAGGTCTCACCAGTGCTCTGTACAATGGCATGAGCACTTCCCTCTTCCTACTGCTAATACCTCTCCCTATGCAACCAAGCATTCTGCTAGCATTTCCTGCATTAATTGTCAAATTGATATATTACTATGTGATTATTGATTAATGCTCAACTTGGAGAGCCAGGAGAAACTGGAAAAAATTCTATGGTAACCTGTATATTTGACACCCCAATAGGGAAGAAAGTGCTATTGGAGCTTTGGAGAAAAGGATTGGCACCTATGTAGAATGAAATCTGAATTAGAAAATATCAGTAAAGCAAGCAGAAGTGCTACATAGACCAGTCTTGCCTGAGGAGATAAAACAAACCCTAAAGATAGCCCCAACTGGTACCTGATGGCTTTCAGGTTACTTATTATAGAACATTTAAGAACGAGATAATCCCTGCATTTGTGTAGATGGTTAACTCACTGGTTAAGAGGGCTATGTTAGACCCAAGGATGCTTGAAGCACTAATAGTTCTAATCCCCAAAAAAGATAAGGAGTGCAAAAAACCGACCAATATTCCGACTAAATGTGGATCTAAAGATATTGGCAAAAATCCTGTCCACAAGAATAGAACCCCTTATCCCGGGACTTGTTTATGGGGAACATGTGGGTTTTTTGCAGGACAGGGAGGGTAAGGAGAACACTACAACGATCTTGAATCTAATTAGATTCGCTCAGAGAAGGGATTTCTAACTCTGCTATTGTCAACTGATCCAGAGAAAGGATTCAACATGGTGAACTGAGTTTGCATGTAAAAAGTGCTGAAGAAGATAGGGCTGGGAGAAAACCTTTTTAACTGGATACATGTGATGTATGCAGATCCTGCAGCTAGGATTAGAGGCAATGGGCACTGTCCAACCCGCTCAACCTGTCAAATCCTGTCACCGGATGACCCCCCCACCCATGTCCTGTTCATTCTTACCAAGAAGCCCCTGTTCAATACACTTAGAGCAAACACTAGAATAAATGGGATACAGCACTGAAAGGTAAATTTTTCTGTAAGCTAGCCACTTTTGCAGATGATATCTTAATATTAGTCACAAACCCTGAGTCTACACTGATCTATATAATTAGGGAGTTAGAAATATTCAGTGCATTCTCAGATTACAAAATTAATAAAGCTAAGTCTGAGATGTTAAACATAAATGTCTCCCTGGATACAGTACAGCATCTTAAAAATATGTTTTCCTTAAAGTGGTGTAAGCACTTAAATACCTGGGTATTCAGCTGACCCCCGACCGTTGCCAACTATATACACTTAACCAGGAAATGGGCATTCCCCACATCTCCAGGACGGGAAGGTTAAGTGTTGTAAAAATGAATATTGCACTTAATCCAGGCCCTGCCAATCCATGTACCTTTGTAATGGTTTTATTTAGATATGCTAGATATATTTGGGGGGGCAAACCAAGTAGGCTAGCATATTAATGTATAGCAAGGAGCCAGTGATCTGCTGCTATGATGTTACAGTATCTATTCGATTACTATAAAGCATCCTTTCTAGTATGGATTAGAGAGTGGACCCGAGATACCGACAGGGTGTGGATCAAGATAGAACAGGATTACTTTGACCAATCCTTATCTTTAATGCAGTGGTTGTATAACCCTGAAAATAAACTAATTGAAATATAAGACATCTAATGATTGAACCTACATTTGATGTCTGGTATAGATGTTTGAGGTAGGGCGTTAAAGGGAAATACCCTAGCCTCATGATTTCTTTATCTTATTACCTGGAATTCCCCCTGGGGGGTGGGGGGGGGAAGGAATGGTATTTGAGGGATATTGAGGGGAAAATATTTGTGACTGGATCAATGTGCAAGGAAGGGGGAAATGAGACCTTGGGAGGAATTACTGGAGAGAGAGGTTCCAGATAAAGGTAAGAGATATACAAATATGCAATTGAAACACTATATCCTCACAAGTAATAACATTTATGAGATACCTCAGGCTAAATCCCCCTTTGAGGCTTACTACTCATCAGGTAACCAAAGAAAGGGTATGATGTCAAGGATATATAAAATATTAAATCTTAGAAAAGGGGAACTCCCAGATTTCATCAAGAGCTGGGAAAGGGATTTCTCTAGATATTTCTAGAAATCTCAATTCCGGAAAAAGATTGGTTGAAGTGTTTTGAAATTATGTCTAAATGTTCAGTGTCTAGTAGGCACCAATAGTAGGCAAATCCTTACAAGGTAGTACAGGGTTCAAACTAAATTGCATAGGTTTTAACCATTAGTTAATGATACATGTTAAAGAAGTGGAATTGGGAAAGGGGATATGCTACATATATGGTGGAGTTACCCACTTATACAGGAATAATGCCAATTAATCTAGAAGAGCATTCAATAAGTTAAAGATAACAACATTAAACTGACTCCAGAACTTGTGCTTTTAGGCCATACCCCAGTTCCGGTTAAACCCCCCCCCCCCCCGATTAACTGATTACGGCAGCAAAGACAGTGATACCTCTGTATTGGAAGAGGTGTGAATCTCCTCCCCTATACAGCTGGATGAAACAAATATATTCAATTAGGAAAGATGAAGGAGTAGCACAGGGGATTTGGAATATACCCTGTTGGCATAAATGGGATCAAGAGTGCGCAGCTATCATATAGTGATAATAGGGTATAACAACTATAATAAAGATTAAAGAAGATACTTGGGGGCACACAGGGGTTCTTGAGTAATTGGGATATCTAATTGAGCAATAACAAGCGCTTATAGGAGGGGGATTTTTCTTAGGGTTAAGGAGAGGCCATTTTCCCACATGTGACATGTTTATGACAATGGCATTTCCTCGAGACTCCCCTTGGTGGTGTGGCCTTATTTGATGCTACCCGAGCTGAATGAGGTGTATGTGGGTGTGAGTGTAGTTATGAGTGGGGTATAAGTGCTTCTATGTGGTTCTAGATAAGGGATAGAATGTGTTATATGCAGGAAGTGCTGATACTTGATTGAGGTTTTTTTTAGTGTTTCCAATTTTTTACATAGGGGTCTATTCCTATACTGAGTAATCATTTATTGGTATGAAATGAAAGTAAAATTCTATGCAATTATAAAAATATTTATCCATGTGTACTAGTAAATAGACACTTTTTATCCTCGGTAAAGTGAAATGTCATTTTGACACAACAGGTTTTCTTAAATAAGAAAGAAATATAACAATTTCCCAGATTTTACTTTAAAAATCGGATCACCTTGTCATGAATATATGTATTCATTTAGATATATTTATTCATGTTGATTAGATCAGATCAATGAATAAACTCTTCTGGTTTTGCCTACTTTACACATACATTATATATGCTCAATATAAAAGTCCCAGTGTATTCAAAGAGGTGACTGCCATAGAGGTCAAGCACAAGGCTGGTTGCAGTTAGTGATAACTGTAAGTTTAAAAGTACTTTTCTTTCAAAGGCTGATTTGCTATTTTTTTTTACCAGTTACTGATGCATTCATAGATGTAACTTTTTTTAATAATATAGTGATTCTACAAGTATTGTACGTAAAGCTATGTTATTAATGTTAGAGATCAGAGTGACAGACACTCTGAATACTGGTTATTTCTCAAATGTGCAGATGTTTCATGCTGCGCCATAGATAACTCTCCTATCCAGCCTGTTTAGAACCCATCCCCATGGCAACATCCATAACAGAACCCGCTACTCCCAGAGACCTGAGATTCAAACACAAACAGCAAACAGTCACAGTGTCTTCTTCTGGGAGTAAAGCAGTGTCAGTCTCCTCTCTCTGCCCTTCTTGATAAGTGTTAGCTTTGGCCATCCATTGAAGAGCCTTGCTATCCTTCACTATTGGAGATGTTTAAGATGCGTGAACAGCTGCATCATTACAGCAGCCTCAACAGACTTTTCATCATGTTCAAGGGACCACAATTCAGAGACAGAGACAGGTGGCCAGACCTGGTAAGTTTTGGGATACAAGACATAGTACATGTTTTCTTCATTGTAAATGGTAGGGAGGGCCTTTGTGATTTACAGATGATTTATGAATGATAAATGCGAGCAAATCTGGCATGATAAAAATAACTAAATATGAACAAGTGCTCAAAGTTAGAGGTTGGAGAATATTTTCCAATTCTGCTTTTATTAAATGAGTATAGTAATTTCCCTGTCAGTTCCTTGCTTAGTGAATAGATTCAACAGGTATATAATAAATACATTTTCTTACCATCATATGATATCTCTCTCTTTGTAAAGTTTCTTTTTGTCAGTTTTGCTCCAGGAAAACTAGACAATGAGCAAAAATAAAATAAACTTTAATTAAAAAAGTACCTTTGTACATTGTATTTAATAAGCCAATGGAAAAACATAAAGGGACTTGTGCAGCACCCAGAACTACCTCCAGAACCTCAGTAACCTAATACCGTATTTGCTCGAATATAAGACGAGGTTTTTTTCAGAGCAAATGCTTACATTCGAGGTCGTCTTATAATCTGACCACAAATTGAGGTCAGACTATAAGACATGGATCCAGGTCCCCAGCAGAGCTGCAGGGGACCTGGATCCCCCTCTCTAGAAGCAGAGGATGTCTGCGCGATGAGCGCAGACTCCCCTGCTTCCGCCCGGCATGACCGCCGGGGCTTCTGTGAAGAAGCCGGGTACTTCCGCTTTCGTCACAGAAGTCCCGGCAAACGTGCCGGGCGGCAGCAGGGGAGATCTGCGCTCATCGCGCAGACTTCCTCTGCTGCCCCACTAGCCACCAGGGTAAATTGGGCAGCTGGGGGATGTCTGCACGATACGTGCAGATATCCTCCATACTGCCCGACACGGCAGACTATTATGACGGACCAGCTGTCCGTCATAATAGAGTGCCGTGTCGGGCAGCATGGAGGATGTCTGCACGTATCGTGCAGACATCCCCCGGCTGCCCCCACTAGCCACCAGGGAACTAAACCAGGTAAGGGGGAGGGGGGGGACGGGGGACAGAGGACACAGACAGACAAGGGGGGGGGGGAATAGAGAGAGTCAAAGGGAGGGGGAGGGGGGAGGACACAGACAGACAAGGGGAGGGGGGGAGAGAGAAAAGGGGAGAGGGGGGGTAGAGAGAGACAAAGGGAGGGGGAGGACACAGACAGACAAGGGGAGGGGGGGAGAGAGAAAAGGGGAGAGGGGGGTAGAGAGAGACAAAGGGAGGGGGGAGGACACAGACAGACAAGGGGAGGGAGGGGGGAGTCACAGACAAGGGGACGGGGGGATAGATAGAGACCAGGGGAAGGGGGAAGAGAGAGAAGTTTTGGGGGGAGAGAGAGACAACGCTGGGGGGGAAAGAGAAAGCTGGGGGAGGGGGAAAGAGGCCGCATTGGCACATAAAAGGAAATAAAAACAAGAAATGCATTTGTATTATATAAAGTTTTTATTAAATATTAAAAATCAATTTACATATATACAAGTTAAACTTTTTTCCTATAGGGTAGTCTTATAATCAGGCTTTTAGTTTTTTTCCTAAAGGAATTTACAAATTTGGGGGGGTCGTCTTATAATCAGGGTCGTCTTATAATTGAGCAAATATGGTAATACGAACAACTAAAGAAGCAGGTTGGAATAACAACCGGTCAGAAGGGTAGGACAAGGCAGGATAAACGATGAACAGGCCGTGGTCAGAATCCAGGGAATAAATCAGGAACAAATAAGGAACAAGGACAAAACACGGGAAGCAGGATAAACAGGAACAAGCCGATGTCAGGAATATAGAAGTCAGAATGGTCAAAACAAGCAGGAGTCAGAATACCAGAAATAACGAATACTGAATCACAATACCACAAATAGGAACAAGGCACTATCACAGGCAAAGGTTTAATGCAGACTGAGCCTTTAAATATCCCTCCAAAGCATGTCTCTGCCTTTGGGATGAAAACGATGCTTGGAAGCAAAATTTAAGATGGCGCCGCTGTATGGAAGGGACTTCCGTATGGCAATAGCTAAGCCATTGGCAGCATGTAGTGTGGAGGAGTGTGCGCTGCACTGAGTAAGCGCATGTGCACATTCTCTGAAACCGCAGCAGCGGATCTTTGCGGACAGAACCTCGAGGTAAGTATTACAGTTAACACAGTTTTTTTGTCACCGTGACTTTGATGGTGGCTTTCTGGTTACTGTGGCTGAGATGGATGCAGGTTCTGTTTCATGGATTTAAAGGCATTTGAGTTAGTTTCATGCATATTTGGAAAGGAAATATGAATATTGCATGACATTCTGGTATATGACTGGCTACACCAGTTTAATGCTAAGTGCTACATGACAGTGGACACTGGTCCATGAGTTCTTTATCTTCGAGGTGTAGGATATAAATGTAACCGCTGTTAATATGTGGGGTATTGTTGAGTGCCAGATGACCCTATGAGTTATTTCAGATATATTCATAAAGAGCAGCGGTGGCAAGACCGCGGCTCTCAAGCATCGCGTGACTCTTTAACAGGTAATATATGGCTCATGGCTCATGGCTTGAACATCTGCTTCAGACCTCAGACAGACCTCTTGTGAGTGCGACCATCTGTTGCATCCTGGCAGGAATTCAGGAGCCACCCGCAGGAACAGGGATTCCTGGCTCTGTGCATGCACACTCTGAATGCTTTTTTGCACCATGGTTAACACACTGAGCAATGGTGACCTTCAAGAAAAAAATGTTCTACAAGTCCTTCATGCAGCATTTTGAAGTGTGACATTCAATAAAAATGAAAGAAAAGAAGTGCTGCCCCTAGATCACCAAGATAAGCCCTGGGGATGCAAATATCAAGTTTTGGATGAACATCGCAAGTTTCTTGGTGAAAATGACAAGTCTCTAGGTTCAAATGGTTAGTTCCCCCGCTAAGTGAACTCATCAGGTTTGTTCCTGCACAATGTATAGTTGAGTTGGTGAGATTAAATGTTCAATTCACATTAACTTATATGCTATTCACTTTAACTCACCTGCTAGTGAATAGCCCCATGTGGGTGCAAATGGCCACTCTGTGTGTGCAGACAAATATAGTATTACTATTTATAAATACATTTTGATAATGTAAATGTCTTGCGGCTCTCTAACATCTGAAGTCTATCGTATGTGGCTCTTACATATAAGGTATATTCAACTCTCTCTGTAAAACACACAGTTTCTCACATCTCTCACATACTGAACCTGCTGAAATATTTAAAAATGCTAACAGAATATATCACAGCTCGGTCCCTTGATCACCTTAAGGCAACATACTGCTTTTCAAAAGAATTACAAATCATTGGCTATAGCAGCAGGCGATAAATACAGATAAAATGATAATCTGCTTGTGATTTTTTCGTTTGAGCCAATTTTAAATATTACTGCTGATTTAGTCATGAAATGCCAAGGTTATATATTATTGCTGATTTTTCCATTATATGCCAAGTTTCTGTATTATTTCTGATTTAGTCACGGTATGCCAAGTTTATATATTAATGCGGATTTAGTAAAGATATGCCAAATTTATACATTATTGCTGATTTAGTCATGAAATGCCAAGTTTATATATTACTGCTGATTTCGTCATGATATGCCATGTTTATATATTATTGCTGATTTAGTCATGAAATGCCATGTTTATATATTACTGCTGATTTTGCATGATATGCCATTTTTATATATTAATTCTGATTTAGTCATGATCTGCCAAGTTTAAATATTACTGCTGTTTTAGTCAGAATATGCCATGTTTATACATTATTGCTGATTTAGTCTTCAAATGCCATGTTTATATATTACTGCTGATTTTGCCATTAAATGCCAAGTTTATATATTACTTCTGATTTAGTCACGATATGCCAAGTTTATATATAACTGCTGATTTAGTCATGATATGCCAAGTTTATATATTACTGTTGATTTAGCCATGAAATGCCAAGTTTATATATTAATGTGAATTTAGTAATGATATACCAAATGTATTCAATATTGCTGATTTAGTCATGATATGCCAAGTTTATATATTACTGTTGATTTAGTCATGAAATGCCATGTTTATATATTACTGATGATTTTGCAATGATATGCCATGTTTATATATTACTTCTGATTTAGTTATGATATGCCATGTTTATATATTACTGCTGATTTTGCCATTATATGCCAAGTTTATATATTACTTCTGATTTAGTCACGATATGCCAAGTTTATATATTACTGCTGGTTTCGTCATGATATGCCATGTTGATATATTACTTCTGATTTAGTCATGATATGCCAAGTTTAAATATCACTGCTGTTTTAGTCAGGATATGCCAAGTTTATACAATATTGCTGATTTAGTCTTGAAATGCCATGTTTATATATTACTGCTGATTTAGCCATGAAATTACAAGTTAATATATTACTGCTGATTTTGCCATGATATGCCATGTTTATATATTACTGTTGATTTAGTCATGAAATGCCATGTTTATATATTACTGCTGATTTTGCCATGATATGCCAAATTTATACATTACTTCTGATTTAGTCATCATTTGCCATGTTTAGATATTACTGCTTATTTAGTCATGATATGACAAGTTTATATATTACTGTTGATTTAGCTATGAAATGCCAAGTTTATATATTAATGCGAATTTAGTAATGATATGCCAAATGTACACATTATTGCTGATTTAGTCATGAAAAGCGAAGTTTATATATTACTGCTGATTTCGTCATGATATGCCAAGTTTATATATTACTTCTGATTAAGGAATGATATGCCAAATGTATACATTATTGCTGATTTAGTCATGAAATGCCAAGTTTATATATTACTGCTGATTTAGTCATGAAATGACAAGTTAATATATTACTGCTGATTTTGCAATGATATGCCATGTTTATATATTACTTCTGATTTAGTCACAAGATGACAAGTTTATATATTACTGCTTATTTAGTCATGATATGCCAAGTTTATATATTACTGTTAATTTAGTCATGGTATGCCAAGTTTATATATTACTACGGATTTTGCATACATTATTGCTGATTTAGTAATGATATGCCAAATGTATACATTATTGCTGATTTAGTCATGAAATGCCATGTTTATATATTACTGCTGATTTTGCCATGATATGCCATGTTTATATATTACTTCTGATTTAGTCATGATATGCCAAGTTTAAATATTACTGCTGTTTTAGTCAGGATATGCCATGTTTACACATTATTGCTGATTTAGACTTGAAATGCCATGTTTATATATTACTGCTGATTTTGCAATTATATGCCAAATTTATATATTAATTCTAAATTACTCACGATATGCCAAGTTTAAATATTACTGCTGATTTAGTCATGATATGCCAAGTTTATATTTTACTGTTGATTTAGTCTTGAAATGACAGATTTATATATTACTGCGGATTTAGTAATGATATGCCAAATGTATACATTATTGCTGATTTAGTCATGATATGCCATGTTTATATATTACTGCTGATTTTGCCATGATATGCCAAATTTATACATTATTGCTGATTTAGTCATGATATACCAAGTTTATATATTTCTGCTGATTAATCATGATATGCCAAGTTTATACATTACAGCTGATTTAGTCATGGTATGCCAAGTTTATATATTACTACGGATTTTGCCATGATATGACTCGTTTATACATTACTGCTGATTTAGTCTTGATATGCCAAGATTTTACATTACTGCTGCTTTTGTCTTGATATGCCAAGATTATACATTACTGATGATTTAGTCTTGATATGCCAAGATTATACATTACTGGTGATTTAGTCATGATATGCCAAGTTTATATATTACTTCTGATTTTGTCATGATATGCCTTGTTTATATATTACTGCGGATTTAGTCATGATATACCAAGTTTATATATTACTGCTGATTTAGTCATGATATGCCAAGTTTTTATAATACTGCTGTTTTTGCCATGATATGCCATGTTTATATATTGCTGCTGATTTAGTCATGATATACCAAGTTTATATATTACTGCTGATTAATCATGATATGCCAAGATTATACATTACTGATGATTTAGTCTTGATATGCCAAGATTATACATTACTGTTGATTTTGTAATGATGTGCCAAATTTATACATTATTGCTGATTTAGTCATGAAATGCCATGTTTATATATTACTGCTGATTTTTCCATGATATGCCAAGTTTATATATTACTTCTTATTTAGTCACGATATGCCAAGTTTATGTATTACTGCTGATTTAGTCATGATATGCCATGTTTATATATTACTGGTGATTTTGCTATTTTATGCCAAGTTTATATATTACTTCTGATTTAGTCACGATCTGCCAAGTTTATATATCACTGCTGATGTAGTCATGATATGCCAGGTTAATTTATTTCTGCTGATTTTGCCATGATATGTCAGGTTTATACATTAATGCTGATTTAGTCATGATATGCCAAGTTTATATATTGATGCTGATTTAGTCACGATATGCCAAGTGTATATATTACTGCTGATTTAGTAATGATATGCCAAATTATTACATTATTGCTGATTTAGTCAAGAAATGCATTGTTTATATATTACTGTTGAAATAGTCATGAAATGCCAAGTTTATATATTACTGCTGAATTAGTCATGATATGCCATGGTTATATATTACTGCTGATTTAGTAATGATATGCCAAATTAATACATTATTGCTGATTTAGTCAAGAAATGCATTGTTTATATATTACTGTTGATTTAATCATAAAATGACAATTTTATATATTACTGCAGATTTAGTGATGATATGCCAGGTTAATTTATTACTGCTGATTTTGCCATGATATGTCAGGATTATACATTATTGCTGATTAAGTCATGATATGCCATGTTTATATATTACTGCTGATTTTGTCATGATATGCCATGTTTATATATTACTTCTGATTTAGTTATGATATACCAAGATTATATATTTGCAGAAAGAAAAGTCCTGCGCTCACTCCCATCACTGGGCGGCTGCAACGACTACAGTACACATCAGCCCCAATATATAGTAAAAACCAAAGAAAAACAAGTTACCTGTGCTCTCTCCTTTATCCCTATGTTTTTTTTAAAAACAAATGGAGGTTTTTTAGTTACCTCCAATGGCCATGAGAGGATGAGCCCACCTGCCAACGTCAAGGCAGACCCCCCTAGGTGGGTCCTAACTCTAACCATTCACCTTGCTTCTTTGAGTCTCTGGCAAAAATCTTTAATGAGACAGAAAGGGGTATTTTTTATATACACCCCTATACCTTATTAACCCTTAATAGGGAACACATGGGATGGGCGGCTGCATTGTAACAAGGCTGAGTAATACAAAAAATGGATACAAATGCAGAAAGAAAAGTCCTGCGCTCACTCCCATCACTGGGCGGCTGCAACGACTATAGTACACATCAGCCCCAATATATAGTAAAAACCCCAAAAAAACAAGTTACCTGCTCTCTCTTCCTTTATCAATATGTATTTTTAAAACAAATGGATGTTTTTTAGTTACCTCCAATGGCCATGAGAGGATGAGCCCACCTGCCAACGTCAAGGCAGACCCCCCTAGGTGGGTCCTAACTCTAACCATTCACCTTGCTTCTTCAAGATTATATATTACTGTGGATTTAGTAATGATATGCCAAAATTATACATTATTGCTGATTTAGTCATGAAATGCATGGTTTATATATTTCTGTTGATTTAATCATGAAGTGACTTTATATATTACTGTGGATTTTGTAATGATATGCCAAACTTTATACATTATTGCTGATTTAGTCATGATACGCCATGTTTATATATTACTTCTGATTTAGTCATGATCTGCCAAGTTTATAGATTGATGCTGATTTAGTCACAAAATGCCAATTTTATATATTACTGCTGATTTAGTCACGATATCCCAAGTTTATATATTACTTCTGATTTAGTCACGATATGCCAAGTTTATATATCACTTCTGATTTAGTCACGATATGCCAAGTTTATATATTACTGCTGATTTAGTAATGATTTGCCAAATTTATACATTATTGCTGATTTAGTCATGAAATGCATTGTTTATATATTACTGTTGATTTAGTCATGAAATGCCAAGTTTATATATTGCTGTGGATTAAGTAATTATATGCCGAAATTATACATTATTGTTGATTTAGTAATGAAATACATTGTTTATAAATTACTGTTGATTTAGTCATGAAATGCCAAGTTTATATATTACTGTGGATTTAGTAATGATATACCAAAATGTATACATTATTGCTGATTTGTCATGATAAGTCATGCTTATATATTACTGCTGATTTTGCCATGATATGACTAGTTAATATATTCTGCTGATTTAGTCAGGATATGCCATGTTTACATATTACTACTGATTTTGCCATGATATGCCATGTTTATATAATTCTGCGTATTTTGCCATGATATGACTACTTTATATATTACTGCTGATTTAGTCATGATATGCCAATTTTATATATTACTGATTATTTAGTCATGAAATGCCAATTTTATGCATTACTGCTGATTTAGTCATGATTTGACAAGTTTATATATTACTTCTGATTTGGTCACGATATGCCAAGTTTATGTATTACTGCTGATTTAGTCATGATATGCCAAGTTTATATATTACTGCGGATATTGCCATGACATGACTTCTTTATATATTACTGCTGATTTAGGGATGATATCGCATGTTTATATATTACTTCTGATTTAGTCATGATCTGCCAAGTTTATACATTATTGCTGATTTAGTCATGAAATTTCATGTTTATATATTACTGCTGATTTTGCCATGATATGCCATGTTTATATAATTCTGCGTATTTTGCCATGATATGCCATGTTTATATATTACTGCTGATTTAGTCATGATATACCAAGTTTATACATTACTGCTGATTTAGTCTTGATATACCAATTTTATATATTACTGCTTATTTAGTCATGAAATGCCAATTGTATGCATTGCTGCTGATTTAGTCATGATTTGACAAGTTTATATATTACTTCTGATTTAGTCACAATATGCCAAGTTTATGTATTACTGCTGATTTAGTCATGATATGACAAGTTTATATATTACTGTTTATTATTCATAAAATGCAAAGTTTATATAATACTGCTGATTTAGTCATGATATGCCAAGTTTATATATTACTGCTGATATTGCCATGACATGACTTCTTTATATATTACTGCTGATTTAGGGATGATATCCCATGTTTATATATTACTTCTGATTTAGTCATGATCTGCCAAGTTTATACATTATTGCTGATTTAGTCATGAAATGCCATGTTTATATATTACTGCTGATTTTGCCATGATATGCAAAGTTTATATATTACTGCGGGTTCAGTAATGATATGCCACATTTATACATTATTGCTGATTTTGTCATGATATGCCATGTTTATATATCACTGCGAATTTTTCCATGATATCCCAAATTTATTTATTACTTCTTATTTAGTCATGATATGCCAAGTTTATATATTACTGCTGATTTACTCATGATATGCCATGTTTATATATTACTGCTGATTTTGCCATGATATGTCAAGTTTATACATTACTGCTAATTTAGTCATGATATTCCAAGTTTATATATTGATGCTGATTTTGTCACAATATGCCAAGTTTATATATTACTGCTGATTAAGTAATGATATGCAAAATTAATACATTATTGCTGATTTAGTCAAGAAATGCATTGATTATATATTACTGTTGAAATAGTCATGAAATGCCAAGATTATTTATTACTGCTGATTTTTCCATCATATATCAAGTTTATACATTACTGCTGATTTAGTCATGATATGCTAAGTTTATACATTACTGCTGATTTAGTCATGAAATGCATTGTTTATATATTACTGTTGATTTAGTCATGATATTCTAAAATGTATACATTATTGCTGATTTAGTCATGATATGCCATGTTTATATATTACTGCTGATTTTGTCATGATATGTCATGTTTATATATTACTTCTGATTTAGTCATGATAAACCAAGTTTATATATTACTGTGGATTTAGTAATGATATGCCAAAATGTATACATTATTGCTGATTTAGTCATGATAAGCCATGCTTATTTATTATTGCGGATTTTGCCATGATATGACTAGTTTATATATTACTGCTGATTTAGTCAGGATATGCCATTCTTATATAATTCTGCGGATTTTGCTATGATATAACTACTTTATATATTACTGCTGATTTAGTCATGATATGCCAATGTTATATATTACTGCTTATTTAGTTATGATATGCCAATTTTATGCATTACTGCTGATTAAGTCATGATTTGACAAGTTTATATATTACTTCTGATTTAGTCACGATAAGCCAAGATAATTTATTACTACTGATTTAGTCATGATATGCCAAGTTTATATATTACTGTTTATTATTCATAAAATGCCAAGCTTATTTAATACTGCTGATTTAGTCATGATATGCCCAGAAGCCCACTCCACCCCCTGACCCCCGCTATGTATTGCCTCCCTCTCAGTTGGAGAGGTGGAGACTACGCAGCTTGGTAGCAGATGTTCACCCCTGCGTCTCCTGACATAGACTATGCCATCCGTCCCGTGAATGTTGAACTTACTTTCGTCTGAGAAGATGACCTTCTCCCACATGTCCAGTGTCCAGACCCTGTGGGGTTTCTTGTGGTGGCGCCTTGCGATGAGCCCTGCATTGCACAACCTTCTCCTTGCCGTTCTGTCCCCGTGGCTAATCACCAATCCCGGTTGATTTGCAGTGACATGAGCCAGCGATCGCGCAGGCAGAGCCGTACCAGCAGCCTGTCTTGTGAAGCGGTCGTGCACCTTCTCCGCCCTCGACCTTTCCTCTGCTCCATATTGCCAGTCTGAGCGTACCTCTTCTGCCAGCGACTCACTGTGGACCGGTGTGTTTGAATCCTGTCAGCAATCTGCCGGGACAACAGACCTTCGTTGTGTAGTGCGAGCAATACAGCCTTGACTTCTGGAGTCAGTTGCATCTTCAGGCCGGAATCTGACCGGGGTCGGCTCCGTGATGAGCTGGAATAAAGAACCGAGGGTGAGGGTAATTCCAGTGCCCACACACGCACACACACTCACAGAACTGTTATCGTTTTTTTTTTAAATAAGTATTAATGGTAAAAGGCTACAATACTTTACTTAAACACTGGCGCGATAATTATGTCCACTACTGTATATGGTGGAGTTACCCACTTATACAGTAATAATGCCAAATAATCTAGAAGAGCATTCAATAAGTTAAAGATAACAACATTAAACTGACTCCAGAACTTGTGCATTTAGGCCATACCCCATTTCCGGTTAAAACCCCCCAGATGAGACTGATTAAGGCAGCAAAGACAGTGATACCTCTGTATTGGAAGAGGTGTGAATCTCCTCCCCTAGACAGCTGGATAAAACAAATATATTAAATTAGGAAAGATGAAGGAGTAGCACAGGGGATTTGGAATATACCCTGTTGGCATAAATGGGATCAATAGTGCTAAGCTATCATATAGTGATAGTAGGGTATAACAACTATAATAAAGATTAAAGAAGGCACTTGGGGACACACAGGGGTTCTGGAGTAACTGGGATATCTAATTGAGCAATAACAAGCGCTTACAGGAGGGGGATTTTTCTTAGGGTTAAGGAGAGGCCCTTTTCCCATATGTGACATGTTTATGACAATGACATCTCCTCGAGATTGCCCTTGGTGGCGAGGCCTGATTTGATGCTACCTGAGCTGAATGAGGTGTATGTGGGTGTGAGTGTAGTTATGAGAGGGGTATACGTGCTTTTTGGTGGTTCTAGATAAGGGATGGAAAGTGTTATATGCAGGAAGTGCTGATACTTGATTGATTTTTTGTTTTGTGTTTTCAATTTTTTACGTGGGGGTTTATTCCTATATTGAGTAACCATTTATTGGTATGAAATGAAAGTAAAATTCTATGCAATTATAAAAATATGTATACATGTGTGCTAGTAAATGGACACTTTTTATCCTCAGTAAAGTGAATTGTCATTTTGACACAACAGGTTTACTTAAATAAGAAAGAAATATAAAAAATTCCCAGATTTTACTTTAAAAATCGGATCACCTTGTCATAAATATATGTATTCATTTAGATATATTTATTCATGTTGATTAGATCAGATCAATGAATAAACTCTTCTGGTTTTGCCTACTTTACACATACATTATATATGCTCAATATAAAAGTCCCAGTGTATTCAAAGAGGTGACTGCCATAGAGGTCAAGCACAAGGCTGGTTGCAGTTAGTGATAACTGTAAGTTTAAAAGTACTTTTCTTTCAAAGGCTGATTTGCTATTTTTTTTTACCAGTTACTGATGCATTCATAGATGTAACTTTTTTTTAATAATATAGTGATTCTACAAGTATTGTACGTAAAGCTATGTTATTAATGTTAGAGATCAGAGTGACAGACACTCCGAATACTGGTTATTTCTCAAATGTGCAGATGTTTCATGCTGCGCCATAGATAACTCTCCTATCCAGCCTGTTTAGAACCCATCCCCATGGCAACATCCATAACAGAACCCGCTACTCCCAGAGACCTGAGATTCAAACACAAACAGCAAACAGTCACAGTGTCTTCTTCTGGGAGTAAAGCAGTGTCAGTCTCCTCTCTCTGCCCTTCTTGATAAGTGTTAGCTTTGGCCATCCATTGAAGAGCCTTGCTATCCTTCACTATTGGAGATGTTTAAGATGCGTGAACAGCTGCATCATTACAGCAGCCTCAACAGACTTTTCATCATGTTCAAGGGACCACAATTCAGAGACAGAGACAGGTGGCCAGACCTGGTAAGTTTTGGGATACAAGACATAGTACATGTTTTCTTCATTGTAAATGGTAGGGAGGGCCTTTGTGATTTACAGATGATTTATGAATGATAAATATGAGCAAATCTGGCATGATAAAAAAAACTAAATATGAACAAGTGCTCAAAGTTAGAGGTTGGAGAATATTTTTCAATTCTGTTTTTATTAAATGAGTATAGTAATTTCCTTGTCAGTTCCTTGCTTAGTGAATAGATTCAACAGGTATATAATAAATACAATTTCTTACCATCATATGATATCTCTCTCTTTGTAAAGTCTCTCTTTGTCAGTTTTGCTCAAGGAAACTAGACAATGAGCAAAAATAAAATAAACTTTAATTAAAAAAAGTACCTTTGTACATTGTATTTAATAAGCCAATGGAAAAACATAAAGGTCTATTCACTACAAAGTTAACAGACAAGTGAACTACATAAAATCAGTCATTAATCAGGGAGTTCTCCAATACTTGATTTTGGCAGTTTATACTCAATATGGTATATACATTATGCCCCATCTACAACACATCATATACTTTAGTGATACTCCACAGCTGTCCTTGCAAGAATGAGGAGAGCAGACGTTATCATGGAACCAGAGGAACGTGAAGGTTATTATTTTAACTTGCTTCCTGGGAAAATGTACTAAAAGGAACTTATTGAAAATAAGAAAAAATAATGGAGACAGAGTGTCTCTAAATTCTTCTAGGTTTTCTGGAAGATCACGATAGGTTAGAAATTCTTATGAATGGGGACTCTATTTCGGTTTATGTTCATTACTGCTGATTTAGTAATGATATGCCAAGTTTTACATTACTGTTGATTTTGCCATAATATGCCAAGTATATACATTACTGCTAATTTAGTCATGATATGCCAAGTTTTTATATTACTGCTGATTCTGCCATGATATGCCAAGTTTATATATTACTGCGATTTAATAAAGATGTGCCAAGTTTATATATTACTGCTGATTTTGGCATAATATGCCAAGTTTGTACATTACTGCAGATTTAGTCATGATATGCCACATTTATACATTACTGCTGATTTAGAAATAATGTGCCAAGTTTTACATTACTGTTAAGTTTGCCATGATGTGCCACATTTATAAATTACTGCTGATTTAGTCATGATATGCCAAATTTATATATCACTGCTGATTTAGTCATGATATGCAATATTTATATATTGCTGCTGATTTTGCCATGATATGCCAAATTTTTAAATTACTGCTGATTTAGACATAATGTGCCAAATTTATATATTACTTCTAATTTAGTCATGATATGCGAAATATATATATTACTGCTAATTTAGTCATGATATGCCAAGGTAATATATTACTGCTGATTTTTTCATGACATTTCATGTTTATATATTAGTACTGATTTATTCATGATATGTTAGTGTATATATCACTGCTGATTTAGTCATGGTATGCCAAGTTTATATATTACTGCTGATTTAGTCATGATATGTCAAGTTTATATATTACTGCTGATTTATTCATGAAATGCCACGTTTATATATTACTGCTGATTTAGCCATGTTATGCCAAGTTTATACATTACTGCTTATTTAGTCATGAAATGTCACGTTTATTCATTACTGCAAATTTTGCCATGGTATGCCAAGTTTATGCATTACTGATGATTTAGTCCTGAGAGCCGAACAGGCAGCATGGAGGAGACCATGCTTCCTGCCACTAGCCACCAGGGAAAGGTAAGTGCTGTGGAGATGGGGGGATTTGGGCAAATTGGCTGTGGGATATTAAATGCAAATAACACTGGCATATTATTGGGCAATTAGCAGGGGCATATTAAATGGCAAATAACTCTGCATATTATTGGGCAAATTTGCTGGGGCATATTAAATGGCAAATAACACTGGCATACTATTGGGCAAATTAGCAGGGTCATATTAAATGGCAAATACCACTGACATATTTTTGGGCAAATTAGCAGGGGCATATTAAATGTCAAATAACACTGGCATATAATTATGCAAATTAGCAGGGGCATATTAAATGTCAAATAACACTGGCATATTATTGAGGAAATTAGCAAGGGCATATTAGATGGCAAATAACACTGGCCTATTATTGGGCAAATTAGTAGGAGCATATTAAATGGCAAATAACACTGGCATATTATTGAGCACATTGGCTGGGGATTATTAATGGCAAATAACACTGGCATATTATTGGGCAAATTGGCTGGGGCATATTAAATGGCAGAATAACACTGGCATATTATTGGGCAAATTGGCTTAGGAATATTAATGACAAATTATACTGGCATAATATTGTGCAAATTGGCAGGGGCATATTCAATGGAAAAAACTGGCATATTATTGGGCAAATTGGCTGGGGAATATTAATGAAAAAATAATACTGGCATATTATTGGGCAAATTGGCTGGGGCATATTAATGGAAAATGATACTGGCATATTATTGGGCAAATCAGCTGGGGAATATTAATAACAAATAAAATTGGCAATGTGCATGTAAATGGGGTGATGGGGCATGTCCTTGGTGTGCAACGTGGGTTATGGGTCATGTCGTGGGTGTGCATCGTGGGGGGCAAAATTTGTATACCTAGGGCAGCACAAAACCAAGATACACCACTGATGCCAAGTAATATATTACTGCGGATTTATACATGAAATTCCACATTTATATATTACTACTGATTTAGCCATGATATGCCAAGTTTACGTATTACTTATGATTTAGTCATGATTTGCGAAGTTTATATATTACTGTTGATTTAGTCATGAAGTGCAATATTTATATACTGCTGCTGATTTTGCCATGATATGCCAAGTTTTTAAATTACTGCTGATTTAGACATAATGTGCCAAATTTATATATTACTGCTAATTTAGTCATGATATGCGAAATATATATATTACTCCTAATTTAGTCATGATATGCCAAGGTAATATATTACTGCTGATTTTTTCATGACATTTCATGTTTATATATTAGTGCTGATTTATTCATGATATGTTAGTGTATATATCACTGCTGATTTAGTCATGATATGCCAAGTTTTATACTTGTTTGGAGTCTTTTATGATATTTCCCGTGATATGTAATGTGATTTTTATTTGGTATGGTATTTATATAGAAATACGCGTTTGTTTGTATTGTCTTTTTATATATGATAAAAATGAATAAATAATAAAGATTAAAAAAATAAAATAAAAATGAATGCTTATTTTGCCATGATTTGTCAGGTTTATACATTACTGCTGATTTAGTAAAGATATGCAAAGATTATATATTACTGTTGATTTTGCCTTGATATGCCAAGTTTATACGTTACTGCTGATTTAGTCATGATGTGCCAAGTGTATATATTACTGCTGATTTAGTCATGAAATTCCAAGTTTATATGTTACTGCTGATTTTGCCATGAAATTCCAATTTCATACATTGCTGCTTCTTTGATCATGAAGTGCCAAGTTTATAAATTATGCGGATTTAGTAATGAAATGCCAAGTTTATATATTAATGTGAATTTAGTAATGATATGCCATGTTTTACAATACTGTTGATTTTGCCATGATATTCCAAGTTTATACATTACTGCTGATTTAGTCATGACATGCCAAGTTTATATATTACTGCTGATTTAGTCATGAAATGTCAATTGTATTTATTACAGCTGATTTAGTCATGATATGTCAAGTTTATATATTACTGCTGATTTTGCCATGAAATACTTGCCATGAAAAGCCAAGTTTATCTATTAATGCTGATTTTGTCATGACATTCCAAGTTTATATATTACTGCTGATTTTGCCATGAAATTTCAAGTTTATATATTACTGCTGATTTTGTCATGACATTTCATGTTTATGTATTAGTTCTTATTTATTCATGATATGTTAGTGTATATATCACTGCTGATTTAGTCATGATATGCCAAGTTTTATACTTGTTTGGAGTCTTTTATGATATTTCCCGTGATATGTAATGTGATTTTTTTCTTCAATGGTATGGTATTTATATAGAAATACGCGTTTGTTTGTATTGTCTTTTTATATATGATAAAAATGAATAAATAATAAAGATTAAAAAAATAAAATAAAAATGAATGCTTATTTTGCCATGATTTGTCAGGTTTATACATTACTGCTGATTTAGTAAAGATATGCCAAGATTATATATTACTGTTGATTTTGCCATGATATGCCAAGTTTATACGTTACTGCTGATTTAGTCATGATGTGCCAAGTGTATATATTACTGCTGATTTAGTCATGAAATTCCAAGTTTATATGTTACTGCTGATTTTGCCATGAAATTCCAATTTCATACATTGCTGCTTCTTTGATCATGAAGTGCCAAGTTTATAAATTATGCGGATTTAGTAATGAAATGCCAAGTTTATTTATTAATGTGAATTTAGTAATGATATGCCATGTTTTACAATACTGTTGATTTTGCCATGATATTCCAAGTTTATACATTACTGCTGATTTAGTCATGACATGCCAAGTTTATATATTACTGCTGATTTAGTCATGAAATGTCAATTGTATTTATTACAGCTGATTTAGTCATGATATGTCAAGTTTATAAATTACTGCTGATTTTGCCATGAAATGCTTGCCATGAAAAGCCAAGTTTATCTATTAATGCTGATTTTGTCATGACATTCCAAGTTTATATATTACTGCTGATTTTGCCATGAAATTTCAAGTTTATATATTACTGCGGATTTAGTAAAGATGTTCCAAGTTTACATAGTACTTGTCAGGTCCCAGACCCGCTGAGGTCCCCTACCTGGCACTGCCTCTTCCAGGCTCCACGCGGCCCCGCCGGGGAGCAGCTCGAGCGCGAGGTAGGCCGCATACCTGGCCAGTGGTAGCTCGCATCCCATGTTTTACAAGCATGAGTACTAGGCAGGCTGCAGGGGGGGCGTGTCCTGCTTCCCTTAGCTTGCCCTCATTGGCTAAAGCAAGGAGGAGGGAATAGGAGGTAGGCATCTGTTCTGCCTCCCTCCCTAGGCTTCCCAGGGAGAGGGGTGTGTATCTCACTCAACAGCTCGGGGTGTTGGCTCAAACCGTGCAACATATACAGGAACATCAGCAACTTCTCCATGGTTAGTTACAACCTCTCCAACAAGCTTCACTATCACCTCCAGCTCACTGTATTCCCCAACTCCCCACCCCCCCCCCTGGAGGGAGCCATGGCAGCGCCTGAACCCTAGTTAAAACTACCAGGTGACAGATACCTGTACCGCTCTTTTTTGACATCTTACAAATCTTCTTTTCGTGCTTAAGCCCAGAACCTATGGCAACGAGTTCATCAAGGTGAGAACTGCGATCTCCTTATTATCTGGTACATCGATGTCCTGGGCCCATCGTCTCCTACAAGTGGATCATCCATCACTAGAGACCTGGGCTGCATTCCGCCAAACCATGGACACCCCGTACGATGATCCTCACCGAACTTCCATGACAGAGTATTCCATTCGACCCGGCAACATCGACCTGTAGAGGAGTACATTCCAGAGTTAAAAGGGCTGGCCGTGGAGACACAGAGGAATGAGCTGGCACTTCTGCACCAGTTCAGGTTGGGTCTCTCTGAAAGCATGAAAGACAAAATAGCCCGAGTGAGGTTACCCGGTTCTCTGTAGAAAATCAACCAATTGGTAACCCAATTGGACCGCAGTCTTCGGGAGCATCGCCTAGAGAGAGCCACGTCATCTGGGGTACCGATATGCTCAGCCAACCCGGCTTCTGCTACCTCAGTACCATCCACCTCGTCTCTGGAGGAACCGAGCCAACAAAACAGCTAGTTGAAGAGAAGCCAATTTATGAATGTATTGTGGCAGGTCTGGACACATGGTAGGCAACTGTACCGAACTAGCTTCCCGAGGTAAGCTACCCATTCCTCCTTCTTGATTTTTATTGGGTAGTCTTCCATCTCATCTCTCTGTTCCTGTTTCATTACAGTGGGGAAGTAAAGACGTCCGCCAAACTGCTATCCTGGACTCCGGGGCCAGCGAGTTCTTCAATCATATCACCTTGGCTCACGATCTCGGAATACCTACCCAAGCCAAGAAGCAACCATTGACTGTTCATCTAGTGGACGGGAACCCTATACAGTCCAGTCGTGTCACCAAGGAAACCATATTTTTAATTGTGGGAACCCGGCAACACGAGAAGATATGTTTTAATCTAGTCCACTCCCCATTGTTCCCCCCTGGACTCTGTATAGTGGAACACCAGAGAAGTCACGTTTGCTTCCCCCTTTTGCCTACAACATTGTTTATCGCCCTCACAACTGGGGCTTCTCAAGGGTGACTGGTTGGAGATTTCTCACCCATCAATGATCCCCTAACCCTACAAGTTCCACAAGTTCCAAGTCTTTTATAAAAGAGAAGCGGAACAGCTGCCACCCCATCAGCCTTCTGATTGCCCTATAGATCTACTCCCAGGAGCCCCAATTGCTTTTGGTCATATTTTTCCTGTTTCATAACCAGAATTGGCAGTACTCAAAGAGTACATTGAACACAATCTTCGTAAGGCGTTTATATGACCCTCCACATTACCTGCTGGTGCAGGCATTTTCATTGTAGGAAAAAAGGATGGTAGAGTGAGGACCTGTGTGGATTATCGGGAACTGAACCACATCACCGTAAATTACAAGTACCCGCTTCCATTGATACCCGAACTCATGGACAGGTTAGCCACAATCTACTCCAAACTTGATCTCCTGGGTGCTTATAATCAAGTCCACATTCGCCAGGGGGACAAATGGAAGATGGCCTTCCGTACCCAATATGGGCCTTAAGAATACCGAGTGATGCCCTTTGGACTTTGCAATTCCCCAGCAACATTCCAACATTTTCTTAACAATGTTTTATGAGATCTACTTGATTCTTGCGTCGTCTACTTGGACAACATCCTGATCTACTCACCAACCCTCTCAGAGCATTGATATCACATGGGGAAAGTCCTTCAATTACTACAAGACAACCACCTATATGCAAAGCTAGATAAGTGCCAATTCTAAACCACCACAGAAGTATTCCTCCGTTATGTCATCAGACCCGGGCTCATAGAAATGGATCCCAAAAAAGTATCTGCCATCCTCCAGTGGCCAACGTCTGATTCCATCAAAGCCATGCAGCGTTTTGTGGGTTATGCTAACTTTTATCAACGATTCATAAACAGTTTCTCATGAATCATCCAGCCCATCACTCGCCTCACCAGAAAAGACCCAACAAGCATTCGACCACCTAAAAAAAGTTCAACCAGTAACGGTTTTTACTAGACATGTGCAAAACAAAAATTTTCATTTTCGTACGTTCGGACGAAAATTTTATTTATTTCGTCTAAAACTAATTTAGTTCACTACTGCATTCGTTTCAGACGAAATTCGTTCATTATTTTCATTTCGTTTTATTCGTTCGTACGAATCAATTGACCTACACATTCCATAAACCGAAAGTCTATAAACAGAACGTTGTTCGGTTTATAGACTTTCGGCTTATGGAATACATGTAATGCTATTGGCTTTCAATAAACCGAACTAGAGTCCCCATTCATAAGAAATTCTTATGAATGGGAACTAGAGTCCTCATTCATAAGAAATTCTTATGAATGGGAACCCCATTCATAAGAATTTCTTATGAATGGGGACTCTAGTTCGGTTTATAGAAAGCCAATAGTATTACATGTCTTCTATAAGCCGAAAGTTTATAAACCGAACGACGTTCGGTTTATAGACTTTCGGCTTATAGAACAGCAATAGCATTACATGTATTCTATAAACCGAAAGTCTATAAACCGACTGTCGTTCAGCTTATAGATTTTTGGCTTATGGAATACATGCAAAACTATTGGCTTTCTATAAACCGAAATAGAGTCCCCATTCATACTAATAGGTCAATTGACCTCTTCATATGAATGGGGACTCTATTTCGGTTTATAGAATAGCAATAGCATTACATGCATTCCATAAACTGAAAGTCGTTAATTTTGTCGGTTTATGGAATGTATGTAATGCTATTGGTATTCTATAAACCGACTCTGTTTCGGTTTATAGAATGCCAATAGCACGAATGGACGAATGGACAAATGATTTTCGTTTAATAACCATTCGTTCATTCGGCTTTCGTTAGTTTAGCATTTTCGTTATTCGTTTTTCGGACGAATGGACGAAAATACTATTTTCGCACAAAAATTAATTCGTCCGAAAACTAATGCACATGTCTAGTTTTTACTGACCACCGCAATCTGGAATACCTACGGCCCAGCAATAATGGTTGTGGTAGATTGTCTATCAAAGATGGCGCATTTTATCCACTTTTCCAAGGTCCCCACAGCTGTCGAGACTGCAGAACTTTAACCAAACACATATTCCATTTGCATGGTTTCCCCCGGTCGATTTTGTCCGATAGAGGAGTTCACCTCCCGGTTCTGGAAAACATTCTGTCAAGGCCTACAAATCGAAAGGGTGTTGTCCTCCGCTTACCACCCACAGAATAATGGGAAAACCAAAAGGGTTAATCAGATCCTTGAACAGTATCTAAGATGTTATATCACCCATCATCAAGACAACTGGTTCCAAATAGCGGCCTTCGCTTACCACAACCACTTGCAAATAACCATACAGATGTCACATTTCAAAGCCAACTATGGCTTTGATCCTATCTTCCACTTCTACCTACCCAAGGCCACCTCAGTACCCACTATTGCTGATCATGTACGTATTCTCCAACAAAGCTTTTCAATCCTCAGGAACACCCTACTCAAGGTCCAACCAGAATACAAAAGATATGAGGACAGACGGCAAATTCCAGCACCATCATATACAATTGGTGAAAAGGTATGGCATTCCACGGCCAATATCAAGATGTTGGGTCCCGCAAAAAAGCTCAATCCTATATATTTGGGTCCCTTCCATATCACTACTCTACCTGGTCCTAATGCTGTACGACTTTAACTCCCTCTCTCGTGGCACCTCCACCCGACCTTCCATGTATCCCTCATCAAAAAATGGAAATCTGATAACGAAAAAGTAGATGTCAGTCATCCAACTTGCCCTATCCTCATCGATGATTCTGTAGAGTATGAAGGGGAGAAAATACTTGATTCCCATATCAGTCTTGGACGTCTAGAATATTTGGTCGAATGGAAGGGGTATGACCTTAATATATATAACTGCTGATTTAGGCTTTATATGCCAAGTTTATATATAACTGCTGATGTTGACATCATATGCCAAGTTTATACATTACTGCCATGATTTGCCATGTTTATACATATCTGGTGATTTAATCATGATATGCCAAGGTTATTTATTATTGATCATTTAGTGATGATAAGACACGTTTATATATTACTGCTGATTTAGTCATGATATGCCAAGTTTATATATTACTGCTGATTTAGTCATGAAATGCCAAGTTCATACACTACGGCTAATTTAGTCATAATGTGCCAATTTTATACATTACTGCTGATTTATTCATAATGTGCCAATTTTATACATAACTGCTGTTTTAGTCATTATATGTCAAGTTTATATATTACTGCTGATTTTGCCATTATATGTCAAGTTTATATATTACTGCTGATTTTGCCATTATATGTCATGTTTATATATTACTGCTGTTTTAGTCATAAGCTGCCAAGATTATATATTACTGGTGATTTGCTCATAATATGCCAAGTTTATACATTACTGCTGATTTAGTCATGATATGACAAGTTTATACATTCCTGCCAATTTAGTCATGATTTGTCAAGTTTATTAATTACTGCTGATTTTGACATGATTTGCCAAGTTTATATTTTACTGCTGATTTAGTCATGATATGCCAGGATTATATATTACTGCTGATTTAGTCATTATATGTCAAGTTTAAATATTACTGCTGAATAATTCATGATATCATGTTTATATATTACTGCTGATTTAGTCATGATATAACAAGTTTATATATTACTGCTGATTTAGTAATGTTATACCAAATGTATACATTATTGCTGATTTAGTTATGAAATGCATTGTTTATATATTACTGCTTTTTTTGCCATTATATGCCAAGTGTATTTATAACTTCTGATTTAGTGACAATATGCCAAGTTTTTAGATTACTGCTGATTTAGTCATGATATGCCAAGTTTACATATTACTGCTGATTTAGTCATGATGTGCCAATTTTATACATTATTGCTGATTTAGTCATGATATGCCATTTTTATATATAACTGCTGATTTAGTCATGATATGCCAAGTTTACATATTACTGCTGATTTAGTCATAATGTGCCAAGTATATATTTTACTGTTGATTTAGTCATGGAATGCAAAGTTTATATATTACTGCTGATTTAGTAATGATATGTCAAATTTATACTTTATTGCTGATTTAGTCATGATTTGCCAAGTTTATATATTACTGATGATTTTGCCATGATAAGCCAAGTTTATACATTACTGCTTATTTAGTCATGATATACCAAGTTTATTTATTGCTGCGGATTTAGTAATGATATGCCAAGTTTATATATTACTGCTAATATTGAAATAATATGATATGTTTATATATTACTGATGATTTAGTCATGATATTCCAATTTAATATACTATTGCTGATTTAGTCATGATATGCCATGTTTATATATAACTGTTGGTTTAGTCATGATATGCCAAGTTTATATATTACGGCTGATTTAGTCATGATGTGCCAAGTTTATATATAACTGCTTATTTTGCCATGATAAGCCAAGTTTATATATTACTGCTGATTTAGTCATGAAATGCCATGTTTATATATAACTGCTTATTTTGCCATGATAAGCCAAGTTTATAAATTACTGCTTTTTTAGTCATGATATGCCAAGTTTATACATTAATGCTTTTTTAGTCATGAAATGCCAATGTTATATATCACTGCTGATTTAGTCAGGATATGCCAAGTTTATATATTACTTCTTATTTAGTCATAATATGGCAATTTTATATATTACTGCGGATTTTGCCATGATATGCCAAATGTATACATAATTGATGATTTTGTCATGATATATCAAGTTTATATATTACTGCTGATTTAGTCATGATATGCCAAGTTTATATATTATTTGGAATTTTGACATGATATGACTAGTTTATATATTACTGCTGATTTAGTCATGATGTAACAAGTTTATATATTACTGCTGATTTAGTAATGTTATACCAAATGTATACATTATTGCTGATTTAGTTATGAAATGCATTGTTTATATATTACTGCTTTTTTTGCCATTATATGCCAAGTGTATTTATAACTTCTGATTTAGTGACAATATGCCAAGTTTTTAGATTACTGCTGATTTAGTCATGATATGCCAAGTTTACATATTACTGCTGATTTAGTCATGATGTGCCAATTTTATACATTATTGCTGATTTAGTCATGATATGCCATTTTTATATATAACTGCTGATTTAGTCATGATATGCCAAGTTTACATATTACTGCTGATTTAGTCATAATGTGCCAAGTATATATTTTACTGTTGATTTAGTCATGGAATGCAAAGTTTATATATTACTGCTGATTTAGTAATGATATGTCAAATTTATACTTTATTGCTGATTTAGTCATGATTTGCCAAGTTTATATATTACTGATGATTTTGCCATGATAAGCCAAGTTTATACATTACTGCTTATTTAGTCATGATATACCAAGTTTATTTATTGCTGCGGATTTAGTAATGATATGCCAAGTTTATATATTACTGCTAATATTGAAATAATATGATATGTTTATATATTACTGATGATTTAGTCATGATATTCCAATTTAATATACTATTGCTGATTTAGTCATGATATGCCATGTTTATATATAACTGTTGGTTTAGTCATGATATGCCAAGTTTATATATTACGGCTGATTTAGTCATGATGTGCCAAGTTTATATATAACTGCTTATTTTGCCATGATAAGCCAAGTTTATATATTACTGCTGATTTAGTCATGAAATGCCATGTTTATATATAACTGCTTATTTTGCCATGATAAGCCAAGTTTATACATTACTGCTTTTTTAGTCATGATATGCCAAGTTTATACATTAATGCTTTTTTAGTCATGAAATGCCAATGTTATATATCACTGCTGATTTAGTCAGGATATGCCAAGTTTATATATTACTTCTTATTTAGTCATAATATGGCAATTTTATATATTACTGCGGATTTTGCCATGATATGCCAAATGTATACATAATTGATGATTTTGTCATGATATATCAAGTTTATATATTACTGCTGATTTAGTCATGATATGCCAAGTTTATATATTATTTGGAATTTTGACATGATATGACTAGTTTATATATTACTGCTGATTTAATCATGATATGCAATGTTTATATATTACTGCTGATTTAGTAATGTTATACCAAATGTATACATTATTGCTGATTTAGTTATGAAATGCATTGTTTATATATTACTGCTTTTTTTGCCATTATATGCCAAGTCTATTTATAACTTCTTATTTAGTGACAATATGCCAAGTTTTTAGATTACTGCTGATTTAGTCATGATATGCCAAGTTTACATATTACTGCTGATTTAGTCATGATGTGCCAATTTTATACATTATTGCTGATTTAGTCATGATATGCCATTTTTTATATATAACTGCTGATTTAGTCATGATATGCCAAGTTTACATATTACTGCTGATTTAGTCATAATGTGCCAAGTATATATTTTACTGTTAATTTAGTCATGGAATGCAAAGTTTATATATTACTGCGGATTTAGTAATGATATGTCAAATTTATACTTTATTGCTGATTTAGTCATGATTTGCCAAGTTTATATATTACTGATGATTTTGCCATGATAAGCCAAGTTTATACATTACTGCTTATTTAGTCATGATATACCAAGTTTATTTATTGCTGCGGATTTAGTAATGATATGCCAAGTTTATATATTACTGCTAATATTGAAATAATATGATATGTTTATATATTACTGATGATTTAGTCATGATATTCCAATTTAATATACTATTGCTGATTTAGTCATGATATGCCATGTTTATATATAACTGTTGGTTTAGTCATGATATGCCAAGTTTATATATTACGGCTGATTTAGTCTTGATGTGCCAAGTTTATATATAACTGCTTATTTTGCCATGATAAGCCAAGTTTATATATTACTGCTGATTTAGTCATGAAATGCCATGTTTATATATAACTGCTTATTTTGCCATGATAAGCCAAGTTTATACATTACTGCTTTTTTAGTCATGATATGCCAAGTTTATACATTAATGCTTATTTAGTCATGAAATGCCAATGTTATATATCACTGCTGATTTAGTCAGGATATGCCAAGTTTATATATTACTTCTTATTTAGTCATAATATGGCAATTTTATATATTACTGCGGATTTTGCCATGATATGCCAAATGTATACATAATTGATGATTTTGTCATGATATATCAAGTTTATATATTACTGCTGATTTAGTCATGATATGCCAAGTTTATATATTATTTGGAATTTTGCCATGATATGACTAGTTTATATATTACTGCTGATTTAATCATGATATGCCATGTTTATATATTACTGCTGATTTAGTAATGTTATACCAAATGTATACATTATTGCTGATTTAGTTATGAAATGCATTGTTTATATATTACTGCTTTTTTTGCCATTATATGCCAAGTGTATTTATAACTTCTTATTTAGTGACAATATGCCAAGTTTTTAGATTACTGCTGATTTAGTCATGATATGCCAAGTTTACATATTACTGCTGATTTAGTCATAATGTGCCAAGTATATATTTTACTGTTGATTTAGTCATGGAATGCAAAGTTTATATATTACTGCGGATTTAGTAATGATATGTCAAATTTATACTTTATTGCTGATTTAGTCATGATATGCCAAGTTTATATATTACTGCTAATATTGAAATAATATGATATGTTTATATATTACTGATGATTTAGTCATGATATTCCAATTTAATATACTATTGCTGATTTAGTCATGATATGCCATGTTTATATATAACTGTTGGTTTAGTCATGATATGCCAAGTTTATATATTACGGCTGATTTAGTCATGATGTGCCAAGTTTATATTTTACTGTTGATTTAGTCATGAAATGCAAAGTTTATATATTACTGCGGATTTAGTAATAATATGTCAAATTTTTACATTAAGGGTGATTTAGTCATGATGTGCCAAGTTTATATATTACTGCGGATTTTGCCATGATATGACGAGTTTATACATAACTGCTGATTTAGGCTTCATATGCTAAGTGTATATACGACTGCTTATTTTGCCATGATATGAAAAGTTTATACATTGCTTCCATAAATGTACTGCCATGATATGCCACGTTTATACATTACTGCTCATTTAGTCATGATATGCCAAGTTTATATATAACTGCTTATTTTGCCATGATAAGCCAAGTTTATACATTACTGCTGATTTAGTCATGAAATGCCATGTTTATATATAACTGCTTATTTTGCCATGATAAGCCAAGTTTATACATTACTGCTTTTTTAGTCATGATATGCCAAGTTTATACATTAATGCTTATTTAGTCATGAAATGCCAATGTTATATATCACTGCTGATTTAGTCAGGATATGCCAAGTTTATATATTACTTCTTATTTAGTCATAATATGGCAATTTTATATATTACTGCGGATTTTGCCATGATATGCCAAATGTATACATAATTGATGATTTTGTCATGATATATCAAGTTTATATATTACTGCTGATTTAGTCATGATATGCCAAGTTTATATATTATTTGGAATTTTGCCATGATATGACTAGTTTATATATTACTGCTGATTTAATCATGATATGCCATGTTTATATATTACTGCTGATTTAGTCATGATATGCCAAGTTTATACATTATTGCAGATCTAGTCTGATTTAGTCATGATGTGCCAAGTTTATATATTACTGCGGATTTTGCCATGATATGACTATTTTATAAATAACTGATGATTTAGGCTTGATATGCTAAGTTTATATATGACTGCTTTTTTTGCCATGATATCAAAAGTTTATATATTACTGCTTATTTTGCCATGATAAGCCAATCTTATACATTACTGCTTTTATAGTCATGATATACCAAGTTTATTTATTGCTGCGGATTTAGTAATGAAATGCCAAGTTTATGCATTAATGCTGATTTAGTCATGAAATCCCATGTTTATATATTACTGCGGATTTTGCCCTGATATGCCAAATTTATACATTATTGCTGATTTAGTCATAATGTTCCAAGTTTATACATTACTGCTGATTTAGTCATGATATGCCAAGTTTTTATATTACTGCTGATATTGCCATGATGAACCAAGTTTACACATTTCTCCGGGTACAGTCATGATATTCCAAGTTTATACATTACTGCTGATTTTGAAATGATATACCATGTTTATATATTACTGCTGATTTAGTCACGATATGCCAAGTTTATATATTACTGCTGATTTAGTCATGATGTACCAAGTTTATTTTTTACTGCGGATTTTGCCATGATATGACTAGTTTGTACATAACTGCTGATTTAGGCTTGATATGCTAATTTTATATATTATTACTTATTTTGCCATGATATGAAAAGTTTATCCATTACTACCATAAATGTAATGCCATGATATGCCACGTTTATACATTAATGCTTATTTAGACATGAAATGCCAATGTTATATATTATTGTTGATTTAGTCATGATATGCCAAGTTTATATATTACTGCTGATTTTTCCATGATATCCCAAGTTTATATATTACTTCTTATTTAGTCATGGTATGCCAAGTTTATATATTACTGTGGATTTAGTAATGATATGCCAAATTTATACATTATTGCTGATTTAGTCATTTTGTGCCAAGTTTACATATTACTGCTGTTTTAGTCATGATATGCCATGTTTATATATTACTTCTGATTTAGTCATTATATAACAAATGTATACATTATTGCTGATCTAGTCATGAAATTCAATGTTTATATATTACTGCTGATTTTCCCATTGTATGCCAAGTTTATATATTACTTCTGATTTAGTCACGATATCCCAAGTTTATAATTTATGATATGCCAAGTTTATATATTACTGCTGATTTAGTCATGATATGCCATGTTTATATATTACTTCTGATTTAGTCACGATATCCCAAGTTTAAACATTATTGCTGATTTAGTCATGAAATGCCATGTTTATATATTTCTGCTGATTTAGTCATGATATGCCAAGTTTTTTTTTTAATGCAGTTTTTGCCATGATATGACTAGTTAATACATAACTGCTGATTTAGGCTTGATATGCTAAGTTTATATATTATTGCTTATTTTGCCATGATATGAAAAGTTTATACATTACTACCATAAATTTACTGTCATGATATGCCACGTTTATACATTACTGCTTATTTAGCCATGAAATGCAAATGTTATATATTATTGTTGATTTAGTCATGGTATGCCAAGTTTATATATTACTGCTGATTTAGTCATGATATGCCAAGTTTATATGTTCCTGCGGATTTTGCCATGATATGCCAATTTTATACATTATTGCTGATTTAGTCATGATATGCCAAGTTTATATATTACTGCTGATTTAGTCATGATATGCCAAGTTTATATATTCCTGCGGATTTTGCCAATATATGACTAGTTTATATATTACTGCGGATTTAGTAATGATATGCCATGTTTATATATGACTTCTGATTTAGTCATGATATGCCAAGTTTATACATTATTGCTGATCTAGTCATTGTTACGGTTACTCCCAGGCTAGCTGGAAGCTGGACCGCTTGAAAGTCTGAATCCCAGTTTAGAGAGAGAGAGAAGCCACTTTGTCTCGATATCCAGACGGATCTTGTAAGTGTAGATCAATCCCACTAGCTCTTTTACAGCTAGGATACTCTTTCCCCACAAAACGAGTCAAAGTTGCGATTTGAAGGTCAAACAAGAACTGACCAGAACTGTTTAATGATTTAGAAACAGAATATATACAGTTGAACATCTTGACAAACCAAATTGGACAAAGGAACTATAACAGGATTAAAGTTTAACCTAAGGACATACAAAGGGAAATCCTGCCTCACACCTTTCAGGATACAAAGGTGTCAAGTTCAGATACACATAGGAAACTAAATGACTTACATAAAACAATGGGAAAAGTGACAATAATTACAGGGATTAAAAGATAGGATCCAATCTTAACTCGAGGAAAGCACAGTGAATAGGACAAAGACTTGGATCCTAGTAATTACAGTACATTCCTCTGCTTGTGAGATAATTGAGTTAACCTTTGTATCAGCTCAATTATCTCCAAGCTAAAATATACAGGTTTTATACAATATTAATAACTTTTAAAATATGCATCACATTCACATAAAACATACATTTTCAGAATCAGCATACTTTAAATATGAACATAACAAAAAAAATCAAACAATTCCACCCAGTAGTTCAAAAGTTAGCTTTTTGGGGCATTTTCACCATGCCCCAAATATGTTCTTAATGTGCCATACACAGTCCATAGGCCCAAATAGCATTTTTAAAGGGCCATACACCCCAGGGCCATAGTCACAGGGGAGGAGGCTGGCAAACAGGCCTCTCCAGGACCAAGTGGCGAAGGGCATTTTGTCACAGTCATGAAATGTAATGTTAATATATTACTGCTGATTTTCCCATAACATGCCAAGTTTATATATTACTTCTGATTTAGTCACAAAATGCCAAGTTTATATATTATGCAGATTTAATAATGATATGCCAAATTTATACATTATTGCTGATTTAGTGATTATGTGCCAAGTTTATATATTACTGCTGATTTAGTCATGATATGCCATGTTTCTATATTACTTCTAAATTAAGCATGATATAACAAGTTTATTAATTATTGCTGATCTAGTCATGAAATGCAATGTTTATATATTACTGCTGATTTTCCCATTGTATGCCAAGTTTATATATTAATTCTGATTTAGTCACGATATCCCAAGTTTATAAATTATGATATGCCAAGTTTATATATTACTGCGGATTTTGCCATGATATGCCAAATTTATACATTATTGCTGATTTCGTCATGATATGCCAAGTTTATATATTACTGAGGATTTAGTAATGATATGACAAATTTATATATTACTGCTAATTTAGTCATTATATGCCAAGTTTATATATTACTGCTGATTTTGTCATGATATGCCAAATTTATATATAATACTGCTGATTTAGTCAATTTATTGAACCAGGTTGTTGGGGTCCAGAAGAAATAGTAAGGTTCTAGACCATGGCATTCAAAAGTCTCGATTTGAAGCCATCGGGTGTTCTAAGATGATTTGAATTTCCAAGCTAGAAAGTTTGAAAATTGACATACGTCCTGCATCCTTTCAAGATCTGGGAAGCCCAGCTCCCCATTTCGTATGCCGCGTCTGAGGGTTATATTAGCAGTTCTAGGGTGTTACCTATCCTAAACATACAAGGATAATAGAGAAGTTAGTTGTTTTAAGTACATAGTTGGTGCTCTCAAGGGGATAGCCCTCATCAAAAAAAGAATTTTAGGAATTATATATGACTTGATTATATTAATATATATATATATATATTACTGCTGATTTAGTCATGATATGCCATGTTTATATATTACTTCTGATTTAGTCATGATATGCCAAGTTTATACATTATTGCTGATCTAGTCATGAAATGCAATGTTTATATATTACTGCTGATTTTCCCATTACATGCCAAGTTTATATATTACTTCTGGTTTAGTGACGAGATGCCAATTTTATATATTATGATATGCCAAGTTTAAATATTACTGCGGATTTAGTAATGATATGCCAAATTTATATATTATTGCTGATTTAGTCATGAAATGCCATCTTTATATATTACTGCTGATTTAGTCATGATATGCCAAGTTTATATATTACTGCTGATTTAGTCATGATATGCCAAGTTTATATATTACTTCTTATTTAGTCATTATATGCAGATTTTATATATTACTACTGATTTAGTCATGAAATTCCCAGTTAATATTTTACTGCAGATTTATAATGATATGCCAAATGTATACATTATTGCTGATTTAGTCATAATATGCCATGTTTATATATTACTGCTGATTTTGTCATGATATGCCAAGTTTATATATTCCTTCTTATTTAGTCATGATATGCCAAGTTTAGATATTACTGCTGATTTAGTCATGTAATGCCAAGTTTATATATTACTGCTGATTTTGCCATGATAAGCCAAGTTTATACATGACTGTTTTTTTAGTCATGTTATGCCAAGTTTATATATTCCTTCTTATTTATTCATGATATGCCACGTTTATATATTACTGCTGATTTAGTCATGATATGCCAAGTTTATATATTACTGCTGATTTAGTCATGAGATGCCAAGTTTATATATTACTACTGATTTAGTCATGATATGCCAAGTTTATACATTACCGCTGATCTAGTAATGATATGCCAAGTTTATATATTACTGCTGATTTTGCCATGATATGACTAGTTTATATAATACTGCTGATTTAGTCATGATATGCCAAGATTTGATATGCCAAGTTTATGTATTACTTCTGATTTAGTCACTATATGCCAAGTTTATATATTTCTGATTATTTTGCCATGATATGAAAGGTTTATACACTACTACCTTAAATTTAATGCCATGATATGTTACGTTTATACTTTTCTGCTGATTTAGTCATAAAATGCCAATGTTATTTATTATTGCTGATTTTGTCATGATATGCCAAGTTTATATATTACAGCTGATTTTGCCATGATAAGCCAAGTTTATACATTACTGCTGATTTAGTAATCATATGCCAATTTTATACATTACTGCTTTTTTAGTCATGATATAACAAGTTTATATATTACAGCTAATTGTCAGGATCTACCGCGGAGTAGATCCCCCGAATACCCTGTTCTGCTTACCTTACAAGATGTGTCTCTTCCTGCAACATATGTGCGTGTACTAAAGAGAGTCATCACAAACCTCCAGGGTTACTTCAACCATTGCCCATTCCTACGAGACCATGGGGAGATATTTCTATGGATTTTATCAATGACCTACCACCATCTCGTCAATACACCACATTAATGGTCATAGTGGACCGTCTCACTAAGATGGCACATTTTGTTCCCAGTCCAGGCCTTTCTTCAGCTACTGAAACTGCCGATCTTTTTATACGAGAGGTCTTTAAGCTTCATGGTTTACCCGAAAACATTGTTTCAGATCGAGGCACCCAGTTTACATCCCACTTCTGGAAGGCATTCTGTACGGAACTACATATACAACGCTCCCTCACTACGGCATTCCACCCCCAGAGTAATGGTCAAACCGAACGTACCAATCAAACTTTAGAGCAGTATTTACGTTGTTTCACCACCCATCTTCAAAATGACTAGATCAAGTTTTTACCCATAGCAGAATTTGCCTACAATAATCATATACACAGTTTGACTGGGATGTCTTCTTTTTTATGTCAATTATGGCTTCCACCCATCCATGCTTCCATGAGCACCTATCTCCAGTAGTGTTCCATCAGCTACTACTCATGTACGCAATCTCACTGACACATATGCTTCGCTTCGCAGAACCTTGACACGAGCTCAACAACGTTATAAGATGTTTGCCGACCGTCACAGATCCTTGCCTCCAACCTACAAAGCGGGTGATAGGGTTTGGCTCTCTACGAGGCATCTGAAACTTGCATGTCCGACCAAGAAGCTTGGTCCCAAGTTCGTTGGTCCTTTTCCCGTCGCAGAAGTGATTTCTCCCTTAGTCGTACGACTTCTCCTCCCGTCTTCTATGAAGATCCACCCGGTTTTCCATGTATCTTTGCTTAAACCTTGGGTGGAGAATCCCTTTCCTGGAAGACTCGATCCTCCTCCAGGACCCGTTCTAGTCGATGGGATTGAGGAGTACGAGGTTGAAGAGGTTCTGGACTCCAGATTGCATCGGGGTCAGCTCCAATATCTCATCCATTGGAGAGGTTATGGTCCGAGTGACAGATCCTGGGAGCCTGCTAAGATGATACATGCAGATGACTTGGTTCGTACCTTCCACGAATTGCACCCTGATCGCCCCGGTCGTTGGTAAACCCGGAGGTCTCGCATTGGGCGGGGGAACTGTCAGGATCTACCGCGGAGTAGATCCCCCGAATATCCTGTTCTGCTTAATGTCCTCTCGCTCCCGAAGCGCGCACACTGCTGCCAATGAAAACGGAGGCCCGTCCCCGATGATGTCACGCCCGTCGCGTTCACAGCAAACGCGGGAACATTTAAAAGGGAGAATCACCTTGCACTCCTTGCTTGGTGATTCTCGTGTTCCTTGCCTCGCGTATATATCTTTGTTTCTCCTGATTAGTTATATTGACCTTGGACTGTTCCCTGACCATTCTGCCTGCCTGTGCCCTCTGACCCTGGATTTCCTCTGACCAATCTACCTGCCTGTGCCCCACTGATCCTGGTTTGTTCTTGCACATTTAACCATCTACTTGCTGGATTACAGTTGCTGTTTGTTTATACACGTTAACCATCTACCTGCTGGATTACAGTTGCTGTTTGTACTTGCACGTTTAACCATCTACCTGCTGGATTACAGTTGCTGTTTGTATATACACGTTAACCATCTAGCTGCTGGATTACAGTTGCTGTTTGTATATACACGTTAACCATCCCCCTGCTGGATTACAGTTTACGTATCACTGGTATCTGCATGCTTATTATTTTCCATCTGGATTACAAAATTTTGGTGTACGTTTCTGTATGACATTGGATACTGCTGGATTATCATTGCTGTACATACCAGGTTCGTACCTACAGTGTGTTATCCCTTATTATTTGAGTATATTGAGTGTGTCTGCATCTAGGTCTCTATTCTGTTTTCAACACCCATCACATAATCACCAAGCCCTACTCATGGAGACCGCGGACCTCACGAATGCTATTACTGATCTCACACAACAGTTAACCAACCTTAATCAATCCGTGCAGTACCTACAGGCAGGCCAAGCACGTATGCAACAGCAGATACAACAACTACAAACCAACCCAGGGAATGTTCCAGACCCTGCCGCTGCAGTTCCTGTTCCTCCTCCAGCACCTATCATAGTAGAGGGAACTACTGCACTGGAACCGCAAGTAGCCTTACCGGAGAAATTCTCCGTTGATAGGAAGAAATATCGTACCTTTATCACCACTTGTCAGATCTTGTTCACTCTACGTCCTCGTACATATGCCTCTGATTTTGTCAAGATTCACATGGTCATTTCTCTCCTTACGGAAGAACCCCAATTATGGGCTCACCACCTTCTACACACCAACAGTCCTTTATTGGAATCATGGTGTTAATTTTGCCAAGCACTGGATTCTTTATATGAAGATCCATTTAGAACAGCTTCTGCTACCAACACCATTCGTGCCCTAAGACAAGGTCGCAGACCAGTTGAAGAATATATCACTGAATTCAGAAGAGTAGCCCTCGAGACTACTTGGAATGAATCAGCTCTGCTGGATCAATTCCTTCTGGGATTGTCTGACGGATTGAAGGATGAATTGGCACGTGTGGGCATTCCATCCACCCTTGACGATCTCTCTCGCCTAGTAACACAGATTGACCGAAGATTGCGGGAGAGAAGAGCGTAACGTACATCCTCACCTAACACTACGGTACCTGCTTTTAATACCTCTTATTTGGAGCCAAGATCTCCTACCCCCTCACAGATGGAGGAGCCTATGCAGATCGGTTTGGTACGAGGTCCCTTGACTCCGGAGGAGAAAGCACGACGTAGGAATCTCAATCTATGCCTGTATTGTGGGAGACCTGGTCATACGTACCGAGACTGCCGGGCTCGGCGACGACTTCCTGACGGTAAGAATGCTTCTTTTTCGGATGGAGGAGACAGTGTTTTACCCTCCTACAAAACACCCCATTTATCTATACCTCTTTCCCTACAGGGGACTGAAGATCCCATTTCCATCACGGCTATGATCGACTCGGAAGCCAGCGGGTGTTTCCTGGACATCAATCTAGCTAGAACCATGTCAATCCCCACTCTCAACAAACCGTCTCCAATACATATTCAGCTGGTGGACGGTAGCCTGCTAAGGACAGGCCCTATCACACATGAGACTGTTCCACTCATTGTAACCATCGGTGAGAGGCACCAAGAGATACTTCAATTCGATATCGTTCCAGCCCCTCTTTTTTCCGTAATTTTGGGTCTCCCATGGTTACGCAGACATAACCCTGTCATAAATTGGGAGACCGGTGTTTTATCCTTCAGTTCCAAACTATGTACTCATCAATGCCTTGCTACTCCTACCTTGTGTTCTACATTGAAACAGGATCTACCTAATAACCTACCAGCGGTGTATTCCCAATTTCAAGATGTCTTTGAAAAGAAAAAAGCAGATGTACTACCCCCTCATAGGGACTATGATTGTCCTATCGACTTACTACCAGGGGCCTCCATTGCATTTGGAAGAATATACCCTCTTGCTGAACCGGAACTTGCCACTCTCAAAGAATACATAGAAGAGAATTTAACTAAAGGATTTATATGACCTTCTACTTCACCAGCAGGATCAGGTATTTTCTTCGTAAAGAAAAAAGACGGGGGACTACGACCATGTATTGATTACAGAGAGATGAACAATATTACCATCAAGAACCATTACCCGTTACCCCTCATTCCTGAGCTACAGGATCGTCTACGCACGGCCCAGGTGTTCACAAAGATCGATCTTAGAGGCGCTTACAATCTGGTCCGAATCAGGAGAGGGGACGAATGGAAGACGGCATTTAGATCACGTTATGGACACTTCGAATATCTGGTCATGCCTTTGTAATGCTCCCGCGACTTTCCAACATTTCGTAAATGACACATTCCGTGACATATTGGATCAGTTCGTCATCATTTATCTGGATGACATCCTCATCTATTCACCCTCACTTACGTCCCATAGAGAACACGTCTGCAAAGTTCTCACCCGTTTACGACAACATCGGTTGTATGCGAAACTGGAGAAATGTGAATTTGAGGCGAAAACAGAGTTTTTAGGGTTTATCCTTTCACCCAACAAGATACAGATGGATTCCAAGAAGATTGCAGCTATTCTCCAATGGCCTACCCCCACCAACAGGAAAAGCATACAGCGTTTTGTGGGTTTCGCAAATTTCTACAGGAAGTTCATTAGAAATTTCTCCAAACTTATCCAACCCATCACCGCTTTAACGTCCAAGAACAAGATATTCAAATGGACAGATGCGGCCCAAGACGCTTTTGAATCCTTGAAGTTGCGATTCACTACGGCACCTATTTTGATATTTCCTGATCCTTCAAGACCATACACTCTTTAAGTAGACGCCTCTAATACAGCTGTGGGTGCCGTCTTATCCCAGAGACTTCAGGGGGACGAACAATTACATCCAGTGGCCTTCTACTCCAGAACACTAACGTCAGCTGAGAGAAATTATGACGTAGGAAAACGGGAACTTTTGTCTATAAAACTGTCACTGGAGGAATGGCGACATTTATTGGAGGGCGCTTTACATCCTATTACAGTTTTTACCGATCACAAACATCTTGAATATCTACGCACCGCCAAAAGACTCCAACCCAGACAGGCCAGATGGGCACTATTCTTTACACATTTTCAGCTGCATATCACCTACCGACCCGGCTCCCGCAATCTCAAGGCTGATGCCCTTTCAGGAATCTCAGAGATAGAAGAGATCCACGAGGAGGATTCTCATCACTCCATTCTCATCATTTTTTAGCCGCCACACGAAATATATGGGATGCTATTCGGTCCCACAAGTCCGCTTCTACGCTACCCAAACGATACCATTTTATTTACAAAGATGGTCTGTACTTTCACTCCGACAAAGTTTATGTCCCACCTGAAGTACGTCTACAAATACTCCAATACTATCATGACTCCCCAGCGGCTGGCCATGGTGGAATACGACAAACTCAAGATCTCATTCAATGTACTTTTTGGTGGCCTAAACTACGTGGAGAGATTACAAGATTTGTCTCCTCCTGCAACATATGTGCCCATGCTAAAGAGAGTCATCACAAACCTCCAGGGTTACTTCAACCATTGCCCATTCCTACGAGACCATGGGGAGATATTTCTATGGATTTTATCACCGACCTACCACCATCTCGTCATTACACCACATTAATGGTCATAGTGGACCGTCTCACTAAGATGGCACATTTTGTTCCCAGTCCAGGCCTTCCTTCAGCAACTGAAACTGCCGATCTTTTTATACGAGAGGTCTTTAACCTTCACGGTTTACCTGAAAACATTGTTTCTGATCTAGGCACCCAGTTTACATCCCACTTCTGGAAGGCATTCTGTACGGAACTACATATACAACGCTCCCTCACTACGGCATTCCACCCTCAGAGTAACGGTCAAACTGAATGTACCAATCAAACTTTAGAGCAGTATTTACGTTGTTTCACCACCCATCTTCAAAATGACTGGATCAAGTTTTTACCCTTAGCAGAATTTGCCTACAATATTCATATACACAGTTCGACTGGGATGTCTCCATTTTTTGTCAATTATGGCTTCCACCCATCCATGCTTCCTGGAGCACCTATCTCCAGTAGTGTTCCATCAGCGACTACTCATGTACGCAATCTCACTGACACATATGCTTCGCAGAACCTTGACACGAGCTCAACAACGTCATAAGATGTTTGCCAACCGTCACAGATCCTTGCCTCCAACCTACAAAGCGGGTGATAAGGTTTGGCTCTCTACGAGGCATCTGAAACTTGCATGTTCGACCAAGAAGCTTGGTCCCAAGTTCGTTGGTCCTTTTCCCGTCGCAGAAGTGATTTCTCCCTTAGTCGTACGACTTCTCCTCCCGTCTTCTATGAAGATCCACCCGGTTTTCCATGTATTTTTGCTTAAACCTTGGGTGGATATTCCCTTTCCTGGAAGACTCGATCCTCCTCCAGGACCCGTTCTAGTCGATGGGATTGAGGAGTACGAGGTTGAAGAGGTTCTGGACTCCAGATTGCATCGGGGTCAGCTCCAATATCTCATCCATTGGAGAGGTTATGGTCCGAGTGACAGATCCTGGGAGCCTGCTAAGATGATACATGCAGATGACTTGGTTCGTACCTTTCACGAATTGCACCCTGATCGCCCCGGTCATTGGCGAGGCCGGAGGTTATCGCCTCAATACCCTGTTCTGCTTACCTGTCCTCTCGCTCCCGAAGCGCGCACACTGCTGCCAATGGAAACGGAGGCGCGTCCCCGATGACATCACGCCTGTAGCGTTCACATCAAACGCGGGAACATTTAAAAGGGAGAATCACCTTGCACTGCTTGCTTGGTGATTCTCGTGTTCCTTGCCTCGCGTATATATCTTTGTTTCTCCTGATTAGTTATATTGACCTTGGACTGTTCCCTGACCATTCTGCATGCCTGTGCCCTCTGACCCTGGATTTCCTATGACCATTCTACCTGCAGGTGCCCCACTGATCCTGGTTTGTACTTGCACATTTAACCATCTACTTGCTGGATTACAGTTGCTGTTTGTATATACACGTTAACCATCTACTTGCTCGATTACAGTTGCTGTTTGTATATAAACGTTAACCATCTACCTGCTGGATTACAGTTGCTGTTTGTACTTGCACGTTTAACCATCTACCTGCTGGATTACAGTTGCTGTTTGTATATACATTAACCATCTACCTGCTGGATTCCAGTTGCTGTTTGTATATACCCGTTAACGATCTCCCTACTGGATTACAGTTTACTTATCACTGGTATCTGCATGCTTATTATTTTCCATCTGGATTACAAAATTTTGGTGTACGTTTCTGTATGACATTGGATACTGCTGGATTATCATTGCTGTACATACCAGGTTCGTACCTACAGTGTGTTATCCCTTAATATTTGAGTATATTGAGTGCTTCTGCATCTAGGACTCTATTCTGTTTCCAACACCCATCACACTAATATTGAAATAATATGCCAAGTTTATATATTACTGATGATTTAGTCATGATATTCCACTTTAATATATTACTGCTGATTTAGTCATGAAATGAAAAGTTTATATATTACTGCTGATTTAGTCATGATATGCCAAGTTTATATATTACTGCTGATTTTGCCAGATAAGCCACGTTTATACATTACTGCTGATTTAGTAATGATATACCAAGTTTATACAATACTGCTTTTTTAGTCATGATAGGCCAAGTTTATATATTACAGCTAATATTGAAATAATATGCCAAGTTTATATATTACTGCGGATTTAGTAATGATATGCCAAATGTATACATTATTGCTGATTTAGTCATGAAATGCCATGTTTATATATGTCTGCTGATTTAGTCATGATGTTCCATGTTTATATATTACTGTTGATTTAGTCATGAAATGCAAAGTTTTTATATTATTGCTGATTTTCCGATTAAATGGCAAGTTTATATATTACTTCTGATTTAGTCACGATATGCCAAGTTCATAAATTACTGCTGATTTAGTCATGATATGCCATGTTTATATATTAATTCTGATTTAGTCACGATATGCCAAGTTTATATATTATGATATGCCATGTGTATATATCACTGCTGATTTTGTCATTATGTGCCAAGTTTATATATTAATGTTGATTTAGTCATGAAATGCCAAGTTTATACATTATTGCTGATGTAGTCATAAAATACCATGTTTATATATTACTGCTGATTTAGTCATGATATGCAAAGTTTATATATTACTTGGGATTTTGCCATGATATGACTAGTTTATATATTACTGCTGATTTAGTCATGATATGCCAAGTTAATCTATTAGTGCGGATTTTGCCATGATATGACTAGTTTATACATAACTGCCTTAAATTTACTGCCATGATATGCCAAGTTTATATATTACTGTTGATTTTGCCATGATAAGCCAAGTTTAAACATTACTGCTTTTTTAGTCATGATATGCCAAGTTTAAATATTACTGCTGATTTTGTATCGATATGCCAAGTTTATATATTACTGCTGATTTAATCATAATATGCAGATTTTATATATTACTACTGATTTAGTCATGAAACTCCCAGTTTATATTTTACTGCGGATTTATAACGATATGCCAAATTAATACATTATTACTGATTTAGTCATGATATGCCATGATTAAATATTACTGCTGATTTTGCCATGATATGCCAAGTTTATATATTACTTCTTATTTAGTCATGATATACAAAGTTTATATATTATAGCTGATTTAGTTATGATATGCCAAGTTTATTTATTACTGATTATTTAGTCATGATATGCCAAGTTTATACATTACTGCTGTTCTAGTCATGATATGCCAAGTTTATATATTACTGCGTATTTTGCCATGATATGCCAAGTTTATGTATTACTGCTGATTTAGTCAAGAAATGCAATGTTTATATATTACTGCAGATTTAGCCATGGTATGCCAATTTTATACATTATTGCTGATTTTGTCATGATATGCCAAGTTTATATATTAATTGGGATTCTACCATGATATGACTAAATTATATATTACTGCTGATTTAGTCATGATATGCCAAGTTTATATATTACTTCTGATTTAGACATGATATGCCAAGTTTATATATTACTTCTGATTTAGACATGATATGCCAAGTTTATACATTATTTCTGATCTAGTCGTGAAATGCAATTTTTATATATTACTGGTGATTTTCCCATTATTTTCCAAGTTTATATATTACTTCTGATTTAGCCATGATATGCCAAGTTTATATATTATGATATGCCAAGTTTATATATTACTGCAGTTTTAGTAATGATATGACAAATGTATACATTATTGCTGATTTAGTCATGATATGCCATGTTTATATATTACTTCTGATTTAGTCATGAAATGCCAAGTTTATACATTATTGCTGATCTAATCCTGAAATGCAATGTTTATATATTACTGCTGATTTTCCCATTATATGCCAATGTTTATATATTATTTCTGATTTAGTCATGATTTGCCAAGTTTATACACTATTGCTGATTTAGTCATGAAATGCTGTGTTTATATATTACTGCTGATATATTCATAATATGCCAGGTTTATTTATTGCCGCGGATTTTGACATGATATGACTAGTTTATACATAACAGGTGATTTAGTCATGATGTGCCAGGTTTATATATTACTGCTGATTTAGTCATAATATGCCAAGTTGATATATTACTGCGGATTTTGCCATGATATGCCAAATGTATACATAATTGCTGATTTAGACATGATATGCCAAGTTTATATAGTTCTGCTGATTTAGACATGATATGCCAAGTTTATATATTACTTGGTATTTTGCCATGATATGACTAGTTTATATATTACTGCTGATTTAGTCATGATATGCCAAGTTTATACATTATTGCTGATCTAGTCATGAAATGCAATGTTTATATATTACTGCTGATTTTCCAATTATATGCCAAGTTTATTTATTACTTCTGATTTAGTCACGATTTGCCAAGTTTATATATTATGATATGCCAAGTTTATATATTACTGTGGATTTAGTAATGATATGCCAAGTTTATACATTATTGCTGATCTAGTCATGAAATACAATGTTTATATATTAGTGCTGATTTTCCCATTATATGCCAAGTTTATATATTGATTCTGATTTAGACATGATTTGCCAAGTTTATACATTATTGCTGATTTAGTCATAAAATGCCATGTTTATATATTACTTCTGATTTAGTCATGATATACCAAGTTTATGTATTACTGTGGATTTAGTAATGATATACCAAAATTATACATTATTGCTGATTTAGTCATGATATGAAATGTTAATATATTACATCTGATTTAGTCCTGATATACCAAGTTTATATACTGCTGGTTTAGTCATGATATGCTAAGTTTCATATATTACTGCAGATTTAGTAATGCTATGCCAAATTTATACATTACTGCTGATTTAGTCATGAAATACATTGTTTATATATTACTGTTGATTTAGTCATGAAATTCCAAGTTTAGATATTACTGTGAATTAAGTAATGATATGCCAACATTTATACATTATTGCGGATTTAGTCATGAAATGCAATGTTTATATATTACTGCTGATTTTGCCATTATATGCCATGTTTATATATTACTGCTGATTTAGTCATGATATACCACGTTTATATATTACTGCTGATTAATCAGGATATGCCAAGTTTAAACATTACTGCTGAATGGTATGCCAAGTTTATATATTACTGCTGATTTAGTCATGATATGTCAAGTTTATATATAACATCTGATTTAGTCATGATGTGCCAAGTTTTTATATAGTACTGTGGATTTAGTAATGGTATGCCAAAATGTATACATTATTGCTGATTTAGTAATGATATGCCATGTTTATATATTACTGTGGATTTTGCCATGATCAGACTACTTTATATATTACTGCTGATTAGTCATGATATGTAATGTTTATATATTACTTCTTATTAAGCTATGATCTGCCAAGTTTATACATTGTTGCTGATTTAGTCATGAAATGCCATGTTTATATATTACTTCTGATTTAGTCATGATATACAAAGTTTATATATTACTGCTGATTTTCCCATAATATGCCAAGTTTATACATTTCTGCTGATTTATTCATGATTTGACAAGTTTATATATTAATTCTGATTTAGTGAAGATATGCCAAGTTTATGTATTACTGCTGATTTAGTCATGATATGCCAAGTTTATATATTACTGGTGATTTTGCCATGATATCCCAAGTTTATGTATTACTGCTGATTTAGTCATGATATGCCAAGTTTATATATTACTGCGGATTTTGCCATGATATGACTACTTTATATATTACTGCTGATTTAGTCATGATATGCCATGTTTATATATTACTTCTTATTAAGCCATGATCCGCCAAGGTTATAGATTATTGCTGATTTTGTCATGAAATTCCATGTTTATATATAACTGCTTATTTTGCATTATATGCCATGTTTATATATTACTAATGATTTTGCCATCATATGTCAAGTTTAAATATTATTTCTGATTTAGTCACGATATGCCAAAATTTATACATTACTGTTGATTTAGTCATGAAATGCCAAATTTATATATTACCGCCGATTTTGCCATGATATGCCAAGTTTATGTAATACTGCTAATTTTGCAATGATATGCCAACTTTATGCATTACTGCTGATTTATTCACAAAAATCCTTGTTTATTTATCCTGCAGATTTAGTCATGATATGCCAAGTTTATATGTTACTGCTGAATTTACCATGAAATGCCAAGTTTATATATTACTGCTGATTTTGCCATGATATGCATAGTTTATACATTACTGCTGATTTAGTCACGAAATTACAAGTTTATATTGCTGCTGATTTAGTCATGATGTGCCAAATTTATATATTACTGCTGATTTAGTCACAATATGCCAAGTTTATATATTACTGCTGATTTAGTCATGATATGCCAAGTTTATATATTACTGTTAATTTAGTCATGGTATGCCAAGTTTATATATTACTTCTGATTTAGTCATGATATGCCAAGTTTATACATTATTGCTGATATAGTCATGAAATGCAATGTTTATATATGACTGCGGATTTTCCCATTATATGCCAAGTTTATATATTACTAAAGATTTAGTCATGATTGCCAAGTTTATTTATTGCCGCGGATTTTGACATGATATGACTAGTTTATAGATAACTGGTGATTTAGTCATGATGTTCCAAGTTTATATATTACTTCTTATTTAGTCATGATGTGCCAAGTTTATATATTACTGCGGATTTTGCCATGATATGACTAGTTTATATATTACTGTTGATTTAGTCATGATATGCCAAGTTTATATATTACTGCTGATTAAGTCATGATATGCCAAGATTATATTTTGCTTGGGATTTTGCCATGATATGACTAGTTTATATATTACTGTTGATTTAGTCATGATATGCCAAGTTTATATATTACTGCTGATTTAGTCATGATATGCCAAGTGTATACATTATTGCTGATCTAGTCATGAAATGCAATGTTTATATATTCCTTTTTAATATACTTCTGCTGATTTAGTCATGAAATGCCAAGTTTATATATTACTGCAAATTTAGTAATGATATGCCAAATGTATACATTATTGCTGATTTAGTCATGATATGCCAAGTTTATATATTACTGCTGATTTAGTCATGATATGCCAAGTTTATACATTATTGCTGATCTAGTCATGAAATGCAATGTTTATATATTCCAATTTAATATACTTCTGCTGATTTAGTCATGAAATGCCAAGTTTATATATTACTGCGAATTTAGTAATGATATGCCAAATGTATACATTATTGCTGATTTAGTCATGATATGCCATGTTTATATATAACTGCTGATTTAGTCATGATATGCCAAGTTTATATATTACTGCTGATTTAGTCATGATAAGCCATGTTTATATATTACAGCTGATTCAGTCATGATGTGCCAAGTTTATATTTTACTGTTGATTTAGTCATGAAATGCAAAGTTTATATATTACTGCGGATTTGGTAATGATATGCCAAATGTATACATTATTGCTGATTTAGTCATGATATGCCATGTTTATATATAACTGCTGATTTAGTCATGATATGCCAAGTTTATATATTACTGCTGATTTAGTCATGATGTGCCAAGTTTATATTTTACTGTTAATTTAGTCATGAAATGCAAAGTTTATATATTACTGCAGATTTAGTAAGGATATGTCAAATGTATACATTATTGGTGATTTAGTCATGATGTGCCAAGTTTATATATTGCTGCGGATTTTGCCATGATATGACGAGTTTATACATAACTGGTGATTTAGGCTTCAGATGCTAAGTGTATATACGACTGCTTATTTTGCCATGATATGAAAAGTTTATACATTAATGCCATAAATGTACTGCCATGATATGCCACGTTTATACATTACTGCTCATTTAGTCATGATATGCCAAGTTTATATATTACTGCTTATTTTGCCATGATAAGCCAAGTTTATATATTACTGCTTTTTTAGTCATGAAATGCCAAGTTTATTTATTGCTGCGGATTTAGTAATGATATGCCATGTTTATGCATTACTGCTGGTTTAGTGATGAAATGCCATGTTTATATATTACTGCAGATTTTGCCATGATATGCCAAAAATATACATTATTCCTGATTTAGTCATGATATGCCAAGTTTATATATTATTGCTGATTTAGTCATGATCTTCCAAGTTTATATATTATTGCTGATTTAGTCATGATATGCCACGTTTATATATTACTGCTGATTTTCCCATTATATGCCAAGTTTATATATTACTTCTGATATAGTCATGATATGCCAAGTTTAATTATTGCCACGGATTTTGACATGATATGACTAGTTTATAGATAACTGCTGATTTAGTCATGATGTGCCAAGTTTATATATTACTTCTGATTTATTCATGATATGCCAAGTTTATATATTACATCTTATTTAGTCATAATATGCCAAGTTTATATATTACTGCGATTTTCGCCATGATATGCCAAATGTATACATAATTGCTGATTTAGTCATGATATATCAAGCTTATATATTACTGCTGATTTAGTCATGATATGCCAAGTTTATATATTATTTGGAATTTTGCCATGATATGAATAGTTTATATATTACTGCTGATTTAGTCATGATATGCCAAGTTTATATATTACTGCTGATTTAGTCATGATATGCCAAGTTTATACATTATTGCTGATCTAGTCTGATTTAGTCATGATGTGCCAAGTTTATATATTACTGCGTATTTTGCCATGATATGACTAGTTTATAAATAACTGATGATTTAGGCTTGATATGCTTAGTTTATATATGACTGCTTATTTTGCTATGATATGAAAAGTTTATACATCACTGCCATAAATTTACTGCAATGATAAGCCATGTTTATACATTACTGCTTTTTTTTTTTTTATAAATATAATCTTTATTAATTATTTTCTAAAATATAATGTAGAAAAAGACAAACAAACAGATCATTTATATTGCATTCTCCATAGAACTCATATTATAAATTACATTCAAATGACATAGAATAACACATATCGTAGATGGTCCCTCAGTCTCCCTACCCACCCCTCTAGAGTGCACCATCCTGGGTGCATTCTCCACTCTGGGAAGGGGGAACCCTGGGGTTCGGGTTATTAATTCGAGCTCTACGTGTCAAGCAGAAAAAAAGAAAGGAAGAAAAAATAAATAAAAAAAAGCTTTATTCACATTCCATTCATTCAGCCAAACTGATTGCATCCTCATCCAACACACATTCGTACTCACCTGCCGCGGCGGTTCTAAGGTGGGGGAGGGTCCGGGAGCTACGTAGCCTGCTGACCTCACTTCATACCCTATATCTTGTCGAATTTCCTGAAGCCACAGGGATTGTATTTAAACACGAATTGAGGGGAGACAGTCTTTACTTACAGTTATTTCAGAGATTCTAACCAGCGTGCCCAGATTTTATTATATTTACCTCTATCTCTATTAGGCTCCTGATTGGGGTTTAGGTAAAAGTATTTTTCAGATTCCGCCTGTAGTTTTACTTGCCCTTTAATTTCTGGCCACTGGGGGATCTCCACTTTCCTCCAGTAACAAGCGAGGCAGATTTTAACGGCCGCCAAGATATTTATAATTAAGGCTCTTCTATTAGGGTCTAGTTCTGGCAATTCCAGGTGGATCAGAAAATTTTGTGGGGTGATTTTATTTTTCCGTCCGGTGACCCAGTCCACTAGCTCCGATACCTTATGTCTTATCGGCTGTAAAAGGTCACACTCCCACCATATATGAAGTTGGGTTCCTACAACTTTCTGGCATCGCCAGCAGAGATTGTTAGTGCTTGGGTCAAATTTTGCCAAACGCGCCAGGACTAGGTACCACCTGTGCGTGAGTTTGTAGTATTGTTCTTGTATACTGATACAATGTATCGCCTTTCTAATCTCACACCAGTCTTTGAACCAATCTTGGGTGGAAAATGAGTTCCCTAATTCTAATTCCCATTGCGAGAATGCCAACGGTTTTCCAACCAACTCTTCACCGGCAAAGAACCGACGAGCCTTCGCTATTAAATTTTTATTACTACCTGAGATCAAAAAGGCTTCCAGTTCAGTGCCCTCTCTGGGAGGATTTGCCTTAAAGAAGGATCTGATTCTGATGTTATTATAGAATTCCGAACTTGGGAGGTTAAAACTTCTTATTAAGGAATCGAAGGAGAACAGTGTATCATTCCTAAACAGATCCAATCTTTTTAATGTCTACGGTGATCCAATTTGATAGAGAAATGTTAGGTATACACCAAGTAAGTATCTGAAGGGGTGCTACTTTTGATAAGGATCCTCTCGTAGCTCGGGCTTTCTTAATTTTGTGTAGAGATGTATACACCTCGTGTATTAATTTAGGATTTATCCCCATGTTTTTATAAAAGCTTGAAGGCAGCCAAAGTAGAAGGGATGGATCACAGTTATTACAGAATGAAGTCTCCAAGCTGAGCCAGCCTTTTTTATTATTGGTGTTTTGATTGTTCCATGCCATTGCATGCGTCAATTGTACCGCTTCGTAAATTCTGTGGAGATCAGGATATCCCACCCCATCATTGCTTAGCTTGTGTTTGAGGATGTGGCTTGGGATTCGAGGTTTTTTTGCTGACCAAACGAATCTGGCAAAAAGGAGATCAAATTCCTTCAGGACACTACTTGGGACACTATAAGGTATAGTCCTGAATAGATAAAGTAGTTTGGGAAGTATATATGATTTAAGTATATTAATGCGTCCCATCCAAGATGATTCTAGCTTTATCCATTGTGAGGTTAATTTCTGGAGATTTAGTAATAAGATCTTATAATTAAAGGGCACTATTCTGTCTATTTGACTTCCTATTTTTATACCTAGATATTCTATATGTTCCTTCCCTTTCGCCTTCCATCCGAGTGGAGCCAAAGCTCGTCGGTCCTCTATTGAACAGCACAGGGGAACAGTTTAGTCTTGAGGAGGTTAATCTTATAGTTGGAGTATGCGCCATACAACTCTATGGCTTCCAGTAAGGCTGGAACGGACGTTTGCGGGTGCGTCAGGGACAGAAGGACATCATCCGCATAAAGCGTTATAAGATGTTCCTCTGTTCCTATCTGCACTCCTTTAACATCTTGTGACCTCCTCAGGTATTGGGCAAGTGGCTCCATAGTCAGGGCGTAGAGGAGAGGTGCCAGAGGGCAACCCTGTCTCGTCCCATTTTGGATATTGAGAAATTCGGAAGCCAGGAAAGGACCCACAATTTTTGCCCGAGGTTTTGTATAAAGAGTCATTATCAGCTCATGGAATCTACCCGTTATACCGAATACTTGGAGGGTTTCTGACATAAATCTCCAATCCACCCTATCGAATGCTTTTTCAGCATCGAGTGCAACGAGGACTGTAGGGATTTGTTTTTGGTGGACATAATCCATGATACCAAAAATCCGTCTGGTGTTTTCAAGTCCCTCTCTGCCTGACATAAAGCCAGCCTGATCAGTATGGATTAAGTTGTGTATTACCCCTTTCAGACGGTTTGCCAAGATTTTTGAAAAAAGCTTCACGTCTATATTAATTAATGAGATGGGTCTGTAATTACCCAGCAACTGTGGGTCCTTTCCTGGCTTCGGAATCGGGGAAATTGCGGCCTCCAGCAACTCCTCAGGAAACCCCTCCTCTCTACCGATTGTATTGTAGAGTCTAACCAGCAACGAGGAGATCACTGGCTCCAAAATCTGATAGAAGAGTGTAGAAAAACCATTGGGACCTGGGGCCTTCCCGTTTCTTTGTCCCCTTATGGTATTAACAACTTCAACTTTAGTAATCGGATGACTAATAGCAGCTAATTTGTCTGGTGAAAGATTGCAAGAACTCCTTCAGATCCACCAGGTTTATTGGGGGCTGGGGTAGGGTATAGAGCGCTTCATAGAACTCTTTGAATGCCGCGGCAATTTTTTCAGGCGCAAGAATAACCTTGCCACCTTTGACTATTTTTTTAATTCTTGTTTTTGCGCAGCCTGTACTTTTAGTTTCTTCGTCAACTCTTTATTAGTTCTATTATTACTACAGTACCATCTACCTTTCAAGTGTTGCAGCATAATTTCAGCTTTCTTTCTTAAAGCACTCTTAATCTGATCATGCAAATCTTGTATTTCTCTCGACCTTTGATCTGTTGTGTCTAATTTGTTCTTCCCCTCCAGCACCGCAAGGGTTATATAGAGGTCAGCTAGTTCTTTCCCTCTTGATTTCTTTTGTTTTACACCCTCCTTAATTAAGTGACCCCTCATGACGCACTTTAATGTACACCACAGGATCTGCTCAGACACCGATCCGTTATCATTATCCTCTACAAAATTTTTGGCTTGCTCAAGCAGTCTCCTCCTAATGGCGTCGGAGCACACTACTCGATCGTCCATTCTCCAGTTATTTCGAGAGCCATACTGCGGGTTCCCCTTAATCTGAATTATCACCGGGGCATGATCAGACCAGGTGATGTTCCCTTTGTTAGCCTTAACGCATATGTTTAACATGGGACCTCTCACCATGAAACAATCGATCCTGGTGTAAGTTGCATGTACACGCGAAAAGAATGAGTAATCTTTATCGCCTGGGTGGAGTGATCTCCAAACATCATAGAGGTTATTACTAAATAGGCAAGCTGCGAAGGTGTCCGCTGCCTTCTTCATGCGTAGCTCACCTTTTATAATCCTACTAGATTGTCGATCTAAGTCAAAGTTGGCAATTGCATTAAAGTCTCCAGCCATTATCAGAAAGCCTCTAGATATTTTTTCAATGGAGTCAAGTGATGTATTCAAAAATCTAATAATACCCTCCGAGGGAGCATATAGGTTAACTAGGGTGTAAATATTATCGTTAAGTTTACATACCAAAATCAGCCTGCGGGCTTCCGCGTCTGCTTCATGGTAAATATATTCAAACTTGATCTTTGATGATATTAATATAGCTACACCCCTTTTTTTCTTAGATGTAAGAGAGGCTGAAAACAGAATGGGGTATTTAGTATATCTCCAAAATTTCTCACCCTCCTGTCTATTACAAGTCTATTACAAACAAAACATTCATTTAGTCAAGCAGGGGTAAAGATAGTGTTTTTTTTCCCCCCCTTTATTTTTTTTTTTTTCCCCCTTGAAAGTTCTATAGAACTGAAATATCACTATGAAAATATGTACAATCTTAATACAATATTATTTCTTGAATTTGACATATTTTACTTCTGTGGGTCCTTGAATTGTTATATATGTGTGTGTTTGGTTTATGTTTCTTAACGGCTTAGTGAAACTAATATGTTATGTTCTCTCTAGGGACTCCCTCGGTGGGGTTTTTTTTTTTTTTCTCTTCTTTCTCCCTTATATGCCATATTTTTCGTGAAACCTTCCGGGTTTATATTTTATATCTGCTCACCAAAACATGCCTGTTGAACTTGAGCGATACCTAAGGGTTGGCGGGAACATGGGAACTGTACATCAAACTTCCCGTATGTGTTTCACAATCTGATTTACCTATTCCAATCTTAAGTAATTTATGCCCTATATCGGCTTGTGTTGTATAATGGTACAGTAATATCCATACAGAATGATGCCGTGAAGCTTTACTGGTGTCTACCTACATATTATCAGGATATCATGTAACCGCAATGTTTTATAGATTTTACAAACGTAGAGGCTGTTTAAATGACTAACGTAAACGGATTACCATTCTATATGAATGATCTAATGTAAGACTCTGCATGGACACTGTAAATGTGTATTTAGGTGTATCTTTTCCTTTTCTTTCTTTTTAGCATACGTATACGATTAAGGTATTGCTTTGTAACTAATTAGTGTAAAATTAGACAATTTGGAAATACTAGGGCACTAAACCTTTAAATCAAAAATTAAGCACTCTTCAACGGTATAGTAATTTTTCCTTTACCTTTCTCTTTCACTAAGATTCACTAGAGTAGGCACTTCACAGACGTAGGTTGGTAGAAAGAGAAGGGAGGGGGGGAGAAAAGGAAAGATTTTTTTTTTTTTAATGATTTAATATGAGACTCGGCATGGACACGGTGAATGCGTATTTGGGTGCATCCTTTCCTTTTCTTTCTTCTTAGCATACGTATACGATTAAGGTATTGTTTTGTAACTAATTAGTGTAAAATTAGACACTTTGGAAATACTAGGGCATTAAACCTTTAAATTAAAAATTAAGCACTCTTCAATGGTATAGCAATTTTTTCCGTTATTTTTCTCTTTCACCAGGATTCACTAGAGTAGGTACTTCACAGACGAAAGTTGGTAGGAGGAAAAAAAGTGAAAGGTTTTTTTTTTTTTTTTTTTCCCCTTTCTCTTGCTGCTTTCGAAATTCAAAATTGACTAATCGAAGTATAATAAACTGAATAATTAATTTAGGCACTGCAAAATTGCTTATTAGTACGTTAGGGGATTCAAATAAAAGTATTTATTACGTTTTTGCACTTTATATGTATATACATTACTGCTTTTATAGTCATGATATACCAAGTTTATTTATTGCTGCGGATTTAGTAATGATATGCCAAGTTTATGCATTACTGCTTTTTTAGTCATGAAATGCCAAGTTTATTTATTGCTGCAGATTTAGTAATGATATGCCAATTTATATATTACTGCTGATTTAGTCATGATATGCCAAGTTCATGCATTACTGCTGATTTAGTGATGAAATGCCATGTTTATATATTACTGCAGATTTTGCCATGATATGCCAAATATATACATTATTGCTGATTTAGTCATGATAGGCCAAGTTTATATATTACTGCTGATTTAGTCATGATATGCCAAGTTTATATATTACTTGGGCATTTTGCCATGATATGACTAGTATATATATCACTGATGATTTAGTTATGATATGCCAAGTTTACATATTACTTCTTATTTAGTGATGATATGCCAAGTTTATACATTATTTCTGATCTAGTCATGAAATGCAATGTCTATATATTATTGCTGATTTTCCCATTAAATGCCAAGTTTATATATTACTTCTGATTTAGTCACGATATGCCAAGTTTATATATTATGATATGCCAAGTTTATATATTACTGCTGATTTAGTCAGGATATGCCAAGTTTATATATTACTTCTGATTTAGTCATGATATGCCAAATTTATACATTATTGCTGATTTAATCATGATATGCCATGTTTATATATTACTGCTGATTTTCCCATTATATGCCAAGTTTATATATTACTTCTGATTTAGTCATGATTTGCCAAGTTTATACATTACTGCTGATATAGTCACGATATGCCAAGTTTATTTATTGCAGCGGATTTTGACATGATATGACTAGTTTTTAGATAACTGGTGATTTAGTCATGATGTGCCAAGTTTATATATTACTTCTTATTTAGTCATAATAGGCCAAGTTTATATATTACTGCGGATTTTGCCATGACATGCCAAATGTATACATAATTGCTGATTTAGTCATGATATATCAAGTTTATTTTTTTATAAATCAGTTTTTATTGACTTTTCAGAGAAAAAAAAACATATAATAAGGACAAAAATATACAGGGAAAGGGAATGGATGAAGGGTACAGAACAAAAGAAGGGGGGTGGGAGGGGGAATGGAGTGGACCGGTTATAACATCATTACATTCCTGAGGCAGCAGGGAAACAACATGTATTATCAGTAAGATATCAGCAGTCTGACAGTTAGTTGGGGTGCAGGGGGAGCCAGGCCATAGGGCACATTGACCCATGCTACACCTCAGGACAATAATAAAACATAAATAACTGTGTCATTGGGTTAGTTGTTCAGACCTTTCGACCCTCAATATACTCCATCCAATAAAATCATCTCTGATTGAATTTTTCGGTCTGCTCAGCGGAGTGCGAGGCCTGGCTTTCTAGTGCCTTGATCCCCTCTACTCTACTCAACCATTCCTCAAATGTAGGGGGGGCGGTGGCTGCCTAGTTGCGGGAGACCAAAGCCTTTGCTTTTCAATAGGTGTCGAACAATCGACTTTTTGTATACCGATACCGGCTGGGTTGTATGGTGGAGCAGGTAATTCTCAGGGCGAAATGGTGGGGGAGAGTCTGTAAACAAAGGCAAAAGATCACAAATTTTGGTCCAGAAAGGACGTAGGAGCGGACAGTCCCAGCATATATGGAGGATCGTGCCGGTGCAATTGCCACATCTCCAGCACTGGTCAGACTGGTCTGGAAATATCGCATGTAACTTACTGGGAGTTCTGTACCATGGTGTCAAAAATTTATAGGACATCTCCTGAGTTTTAGTATTTATGGAGCTCTTATGGGTGAGATGGAACATCTTTTCCCATTGTGCAGTCGTGAATGTTTGGGACAGTGCATTCTCCCATTTCCCAACAAAGGCTGGGGGAGGGTCGGTGTCTGAGTGTATCAGAAATTTGTATAGTAAGAATATCCTGTGTACTGGCATATTCTCAAGCGTAAAAAATTCCACAAAGGGTAGCAACCCTCTTTGTAAGTTATGTATCTGAGGAATACTTCTCAGATATGATTGAAGCTGAATGTACTGGAAGTTGTACATGACCGTGGAGGCCGTATCATCCACAATCTCATGGAGTGGCTTAAGTGTGCGGTCTGACATAAAGCTTCGTAAGGTGGGCCTGTCCTCTAACGTAGTCCGTAGGAAGTCTCCTCTGTTTTGTCCCGGGGGGAAATTGGGGTTGAACCTGACCGGGGTGTTGGGTGATGGATACGTGGTTAGCTGGTGTTTCCTATGGAGTCGATGGAGCACTGATAGGGAGGCTACTGCAAAAGGGTGTGAGTTTGCAAGTAGTCTGGTGGCTTGTGGGCGTAACCACATGAGGGTCTGGAGGGGTGTCTGTCGTAAGTGAGCTTCTAGCGGTATCCATAATTTATGGGGGGGTTGGTAAGCCCATTCCAACAGGCAAAGGAGATGGCATGACTCATAGTACTTTTGGGGGCACGGTAAGCCCAACCCTCCATGAGCTTTCGGTTTCTGTAACAGTGCAGCAGAAAGGCGTGGAGGTTTTTGTGCCCACACATACTTAATAAAAAGTGTCCTTATGGAAGAGAAAAAGGCTCTGGGTATCTGGATCGGAATGGTCTGGAACAAATGTAAAAACGGTGGGAGGACATTCATTTTCAACGCATTGACCCTGCCCGTCCAGGAGATAAAAAGAGGTCCCCATTTAACAAGATCACCTCTCAGTATTGTCCGCATGGGCACAAAATTTTGGGCATAGATCTGGGATAGATCGGCTGTCAGCCATATACCTAAGTACTTAAGTTTATGGGTGCACCATTCAAATGGTGCACCCATAAACTTGTCAGTGATCTCAGCCTCTAAGGATTCGGAGTCCTCTCATGACAATATGCGGGTAACGTGTTTGGAAAGATACGATTTTATTTTATTACGAAATGTCTCCAGTTCCATAGCATCAGTCAGTGGGGGAGATTGATTATATAGGTTAGTGTAGTATGACACAAATTCTGCTGCGATCCCCGCTGGCAGCAATTTCGGTACACCCTTGGGGTCACGGATCTTAGGGATATATGTCATCTGACGCCTGTGTCTCAGGGCTCTTGCCAAGTATTTGGCTGGCTTATCTCCGTGTTAGTGGAAGATAGCTTTTAGTCTAGTGTAACTTCTGTGAGCCTGTCGGTGCAAGATATCAGCTAAATTTTTGCGTAACGTCAGCAATTTTTGGTAGTCTTCGATTTTTAATGTGCGTTTATGTGTTTGTTCTAGTGTCCCTATTTGTGAGCATAATGTACTCATAGCTGCCGAGCGCTCTTTCTTTTGAATGGTGGCTAATCGAATCAGGTGGCCCCTCAGGACACATTTATGGGCTTCCCAAATTGTAGGGAGAGAGACATCAGGCGTTACATTTTCAGAGAAATAGTAGCTTAGAACCGTTTCAGTAGATGATGATACCTGAGGGTCTGAGAACATAGACTCGTTCATACGCCAAGTGCGCTGGGGCTGTTTTAACCTGGGAGTTGTAAAGGTGATTCCTAAGGGGCATGGTCTGACCAGGAGATCAACCCATAATCCGCTTTTCTTATGTGAGATAAGTGATAATGTGTCGTGAAAACACAGTCAATCCATGTATACCGCCTGTGTGGTATGGAATAGTAGCTATAGTCTCTGTCCGTCGGGTGGTATGCTCGCCAGCAGTCTACGAGTCGTAAGTCCTGTAGGGATTTCTTAACTTTTCGCGTGATGTGTGCAGGAGTGTGTGTACGTCCAGAGGAGGTGTCCATAGTGGGGTCGAGGGCCATGTTAAAATCACCGCCTAAGACCAACATGCCTTTCCGGAATTTCGTCAGTATCACTATCATTTTAGAAAACCAGACATTCTGTTTTACATTGGGGAGATAGACATTTGTGAACGTATACAGGTGCCCCGCCACTTCGCCCTTGACAAACAGATACCTGCCCTCTGGGTCTGCTATGTGGGAAACATTATTGAGAGGGAAATGTTTAGATATGAGCACTGCCACTCCCTTGGATTTGGCCAATGGATTATTACTGTAAAATCCAAGAGGGAAGTCTCGATTAGTGAGGGCAAGGGCTGTCTGACCCTTAAAATGAGTTTCTTGTATAAATGCCGCTGACACCCGTTTACTATTCAAGTCTCTCAATAAAGTCGACCTTTTTTCAGGGATATTCAGCCTCTTTACATTGTAGGACAGTACAAGCATGTTAAAAGAAGGATTTGAGTCAGATGGTAATTACTGTAATGAATAGGAGCAGGGCACCGGGCGTGAAGCAGAAAACCCCTGTATCAAGACCCGAAAAAATCAAATGGAAACAAAAAATAAGAATGTAAAACCGGGGAAGGGATCAGGTAAGGGAGGGGGAAAACAAAATGAAAAACACACAATACATTAAGAACTTTTCTAACACCTGTGGTGACAACCGGTGGGAGAGAGGAGAAGACCACCCGACCTGCGTGGGTCCCCACCAATCTCCCCCAGTGTTCAAAATGGACACCTGTGGTGCGGGGGTAAGCAGCGTGGTCAGGGAAAAATCCAATGGCCACACCTTGACAGCAGTAACACCAATAGAAAGGGGTACGGGCAGCCTCACTCCCCCACATGGCCATTAAATCATGGAACAGATCACATATTCGATTATGCGTGAATTGCATAGCAAAATCAATAGAACAGGCAACAACGATAATAATAGTCTAAATAACAATAATAACCGGTTGAACAGTGCACCAAAAGGAAGGGAAATACCCTCAGATGACTAGTGGGCGTTCCACCGGTCATGGTAGAGAAAAATTGGGAGATTCGGAGCCACCGGAGTGGGTGGGAAAGTGGCAACTCACACATAGATCATCGGCGTTAAGCTGGCTATCACCCTCTGGCATCGCCTGGGGTGGAAAAAAAAATGGGCTGATGCCCTAAAAGTCTCATGTCTCATGTGAGAGTAACAGTAAAGTAGGATAACAGTAAGCGAGAAATCAGGATGTCAGGTACCGTAAGAACTAGGAACGGCTCTATAAGTACCATTCTATTGGTGTATCTCACCCGGCTATCTCTTATCTTAGGACAAGACTTATGTTACCAGAGGGCTAGATGGGAGGGCAATGGGCTTGTAAACCTGAGAAGGGGCCTCACAGGATCGGCCCTGGCCTAAGCCAGAGTTTCAGATATATGTTTGCGATTTAGGCCTTCTAACACCCTATGTGGGTTTATAAAGAGTCTGGGGCTTAAGGCATGTGATCATGGGCTAGTATGCGTCGCATATCTCTCTCTCACAGGATAACATTAATGGGGGAGCCTGTTCCAGCTGCCATGGGTGATTTGAGATTCGGTAAATGTAAAGCGGCATGAGACCTACAGTAGGTTCCCATCCCAGAGCCAACCTCTGTACCTTACAGCCCATATCGGTCTTGGACGGGCTATGTGCCTCTGTGCCCCACAAAGAAGTCACCGGTGTATGGGAAGTCCGAATCCGGTCCACTAATTCTGCAGTCTATGAGTTCAATAAGCTGCAACCATATTTACAAGTTTAAAGTTTGTATCCCGGTGGAGGCCAAGTGGAAGTAGCGTCCCGAGTCCCACAGGTATCTGTCTCAGGGAGTGTGAATAGGATATTCATTCCTCTGCTCTCCGTGCATCCTCTAATACTGGCGCTTCCCTCGGTCCGGTCCCAGCAGGAGCGACCGATGGCATTGCAGGTAAGTGGTCTCCCCTGTGTCCTTGTCGGGATGGCCTGGTCGGGACCGTAAATCTTCTCTCCAACATCGGGAGGCTCCAATCTGGTATGTCCAGCTCAGGAATCCCCAGATCAGCCAGGAAAGCAGGTAGGTCGTGATGGTATCACAGCGCGATCGGACCTCCATCGTCACGGACAGTAAGACAGAAGGGGTGTCCCCACCGATATTGAAGACCTCTCCGCTGCAGTTCCAAGGTGAGAGGCCTCAGGGCCCTCCGGGTCTGTAATGTTAAATCCGAGAGGTCTTGAAAAAAAGGAAATCCTGTGTCCGCCAAAGCTCCATGTCGTTTGTTCCCGTGCCCTGGCCATTATGCGTTCTTTCAGCTGGAAATCACTGATGTGGCAGAATATGTCTCTCGGAGGGGCCGAGGGGGGACCCGGGGTCTCAAAGCTCTGTGGGCTCTGTCCATGGGTATGACTGAGTCCCTCGGACGTCCCAGGAGATCATTCATGATAGAGGTTGCGAGGGCTGACACCTCCTCAGGCTCCGGGGAAGTGTGCTCCGGGACCCCCCGCAGTCTGATGTTGTGTCTCCTACCTCTATTATCGAGGTCCTCAAGTCTGCGTCGGTAGTCAGCCATATATGTGGCGTGTTGGGCTGTGATTCTCGCCACCTGGGTCATTTTTTTCGTTTGGAGGGCCAATTCTTCCTCTTGGTGCTTTACCGTCTGCTCTACTTTAGACAGGTCCGTTTTCAGGCCTAAGGGTGCGTCAGAGACTTTCTGTTTCAGCTCACTGAGCATCGTGCTGAAGTCCTCCCGCCACAGTGCAGGGGTAAAGAGTTGGATCTCTTGAGAACAGGCCGGTTCCACCGGTATGGGTACAGAGGCTTCTAGATCAGGATCCCTATCCTCCGACTCATGTGAGTCGGCAGGGGATGACGGGACCACGTGGCTCTCTGGTGATTGAGGGCCCAACATCGCCGGTAAGGGAAATACTCCCGTAGTGATGAGTTAGAGGCCTGTGAACTTCGTCCCGGTGTTTTGGGCTCTGCTGCCAAGCGTTTGTTTCGTCCCATTCTTAATTTGCAATATCGCAAAGTGCTTCGGTAGCCGTGTGTGTGGAGGAGCTCTTCCTTCAAGCTGCCATCTTCAGCCACGCCCCTGATATATCAAGTTTATATATTACTGCTTATTTAGTCATGATATGCCAAGTTTATATATTATTGCTGATTTAGTCATGATATGCCAAATTTATATACTACTGCTGATTTGGTCATGATATGCCAAGTTTATAAATTAATGCTGATTTTGTCATGATATGCCAAGTTTATATACTACTGCTGATTTAGTCATGGTATGCCAAGTTTATATATTACTGCTGATTTAGTCATGATATGCTATGTTTATATATTATCTCTGATTTAGTCATTATTGGCCAAGTTTATATATTACTGCTGATTTTTCCATTATATGCCATATTTATATATTATTGCTGATTTTGGCATTATATGCCAAGTTTATATATTACTTCTGATGTAGTCACGATATGCCAAGTTTATATATTATGATATGCCAAGTTTATATATTACCTCTGATTTAGTCATGATATGCCACGTTTATACATTACTGCTTATTTAGTCATGATATGCCAAGTTTATACATTACTGTGGATTTTGCCATGATATGACTAGTTTGTATATTAATGCTGATTTAGTCATGATATGCCATGCTTATATATTACTACTGATTTTGCCATGATGTGCCAAGTTTACACATTTCTGCGAGTACAGTCATGATATGAAAAGTTGATATATTACTGATGATTTAGTCATTATTTGCCAAAGTTATATATTACTGATGATTTTGCCATGATATACCAAGTTTATATATTACTGCTGATTTACTCATGATATGCCATGTTTATATATTATTACTGATTTTGCCATGATATGCCAAGTTTACACATTTCTGCGGGTTCAGTCATGATATGCCATGATTATATATTACTACTAAATTTGCCATGATATGCCAAGTTTACACATTTCTGCGGGTACAGTCATGATATGCCAAGTTTATATATTACTGCTGATTTAGTCATTATATGTCAAAGTTATATATTACTGCTCATTTTGAAATGATGTGCCAAGTTTATATATTACTGCAGATTTTGCCATGATATGAATAGTTTATACATAACTGCTGATTTAGACTTGATATGCTATGTTTATATATTACTTCTGATTTAGTAATGATATGCCAAGTTTATACATTACTGCTGATTTAGTCATGATCTGCCAAGTTTATATATTACTTCTGATTTAGTCATGATCTGCCAAGTTTATACATTATTGCTGATTTAGTCATGAAATGCCATGTTTATATATTGCTGCGGATTTTGCCTTTATATGCCAAGTTTATATATATCTGCATATTAAGTAATAATATGCCAAATTTATACATTATTGCTGATTTAGTCAAGAAATGCATTGTTTATATATTACTGTTGATTTGGTCATGAAATTCCAAGTTTATATAATACTGTGGATTAAGTAATGATATGAATACTTTATATATTACTGCTGATTTAGTCATGAAATGCCAAGTTTATATATTACTTCTGATTTAGTCATGATATGCCAAGTGTATGTATTACTGCTGATTTAGTCATGATATGCCAAGTTTATATATTACTGTTTATTATTCATGAAATGCCAAGGTTATATAATACTGCTGATTTAGTCATGATATGCCAAGTTTATATATTACTGCAGATTTTGAAATGATATGCCAAGTTTATATATTACTTTTAATTTAGTCACAATATGTCAAGTTTATATATGACTGCTGATTTAATCATGATATGCCAAGTTTATCTGTAACTGCTGTTTTAGTCAGGATATGCCAAGTTTATATATTACTGTGGATTTTGCCATGATATGACTAATTTATATATTACTGCTGATTTTGTCATGATGTGCCAAGTTTATATATTAATGTTTATTATTCATGAAATGCCAAGGTTATATAATACTGCTGATTTAGTCATGATATGCCAAGTTAGAAACATAGAAACATAGAAACATAGAATGTGTTGGCAGATAAGAACCATTCGGTCCATCTAGTCTGCCCAGTTTATATATTACTGCGGATTTCGTAATGATATGCCAAAATGTATACATTATTGCTGATTTAGTCATGATATGCTATGTTTATATATTACTGTTGATTTAGTCATAAAATGCAAATTTTATATATTACTGCTGATTTTGCCATGATATATCAGGTTTATACATTACTGCTGATTTAGTCATGATATGCCAAGTTTATAGATTGATGCTGATTTAGTAATGATATGCCAAATTTATACATTATTTTTTATTTAGTCATGAAATGAATTGTTTATAAATTACTGTTGATTTAGTCATTAACTGCCAAGTTTATATATTACTGTGGATTTAGTCATGAAATGCCATGTTTATATATTACTGCTGATTTATGGATGATATCCCATGTTTATATATTACTTCTGATTTAGTCATGATCTGCCAAGTTTATACATTACTGCTGATTTTGCCATGATATGGAAAGTTGATATATTACTGCGGATTTAGTAATGATATGCCAAGTTTATATATTACTTTTGATTTAGTCACAATATGTCAAGTTTATATATTACTGCTGATTTAGTCATGATATTCCAAGTTTATATATTATTTCTGATTAAGTGATGATATGCCAAGTTTATCTGTAACTGCTGTGTTAGTCATGATATGCCAAGTTTATATATTACTGTGGATTTTGCCATGATATGACTAATTTATATATTACTGCTGATTTTGTCATGATATGCCAAGTTTATTTATTACTTCTAAATTTAGTCATGATGTGCCAGTTTTATATATTACTGCTGTTTTAGTCAGGATATGCCAAGTTTATGTATTACTGCTGATTTAGTCATGATATGCCAAGTGTATACATTACTGCTGGTTTAGTCATGATATGCTAAGTTTATATTTTACTGCGGATTTAGTCATGATATGCCATGTTTATATATTACTGCGTATTTTCCCATGATATGACTACTTTATATATTTCTGCTGATTTAGTGATGATAGGCCAATTTTATATATTACTTCTGATTTAGTCATGATATGCCAAGTTTATACATTACTGCTGATTTAGTCATGATATGCCAAGTTTATATATTATTTCTGATTAAGTGATGAAATGCCAAGTTTATCTGTAACTGCTGTGTTAGTCATGATATGCCAAGTTTATATATTACTGTGGATTTTGCCATGATATGACTAATTTATATATTACTGCTGATTTTGTCATGATATGCCAAGTTTATTTATTACTTCTAAATTTAGTCATGATGTGCCAGTTTTATATATTACTGCTGTTTTAGTCAGGATATGCCAAGTTTATGTATTACTGCTGATTTAGTCATGATATGCCAAGTGTATACATTACTGCTGGTTTAGTCATGATATGCTAAATTTATATTTTACTGCGGATTTAGTCATGATATGCCATGTTTATATATTACTGCGTATTTTCCCATGATATGACTACTTTATATATTTCTGCTGATTTAGTGATGATAGGCCAATTTTATATATTACTTCTGATTTAGTCATGATATGCCAAGTTTATATATTACTTCTAATTTAGTCATGATATGCCAAGTTTATATATTACTGCTGATTTAGTCATGATATGCCAAGTTTATATATTACTGCAGATTTTGAAATGATATGCCAAGTTTATATATTACTTTTAATTTAGTCACAATATGCCAAGTTTATATATGACTGCTGATTTAATCATGATATGCCAAGTTTATCTGTAACTGCTGTTTTAGTCAGGATATGCCAAGTTTATATATTACTGTGGATTTTGCCATGATATGACTAATTTATATATTACTGCTGATTTTGTCATGATGTGCCAAGTTTATATATTAATGTTTATTATTCATGAAATGCCAAGGTTATATAATACTGCTGATTTAGTCATGATATGCCAAGTTAGAAACATAGAAACATAGAAACATAGAATGTGTCGGCAGATAAGAACCATTCGGTCCATCTAGTCTGCCCAGTTTATATATTACTGCGGATTTCGTAATGATATGCCAAAATGTATACATTATTGCTGATTTAGTCATGATATGCTATGTTTATATATTACTGTTGATTTAGTCATAAAATGCAAATTTTATATATTACTGCTGATTTTGCCATGATATATCAGGTTTATACATTACTGCTGATTTAGTCATGATATGCCAAGTTTATAGATTGATGCTGATTTAGTAATGATATGCCAAATTTATACATTATTTTTTATTTAGTCATGAAATGAATTGTTTATAAATTACTGTTGATTTAGTCATTAACTGTCAAGTTTATATATTACTGTGGATTTAGTCATGAAATGCCATGTTTATATATTACTGCTGATTTATGGATGATATCCCATGTTTATATATTACTTCTGATTTAGTCATGATCTGCCAAGTTTATACATTACTGCTGATTTTGCCATGATATGGAAAGTTTATATATTACTGCGGATTTAGTAATGATATGCCAAGTTTATATATTACTTTTGATTTAGTCACAATATGTCAAGTTTATATATTACTGCTGATTTAGTCATGATATTCCAAGTTTATATATTATTTCTGATTAAGTGATGATATGCCAAATTTATCTGTAACTGCTGTGTTAGTCATGATATGCCAAGTTTATATATTACTGTGGATTTTGCCATGATATGACTAATTTATATATTACTGCTGATTTTGTCATGATATGCCAAGTTTATTTATTACTTCTAAATTTAGTCATGATGTGCCAGTTTTATATATTACTGCTGTTTTAGTCAGGATATGCCAAGTTTATGTATTACTGCTGATTTAGTCATGATATGCCAAGTGTATACATTACTGCTGGTTTAGTCATGATATGCTAAGTTTATATTTTACTGCGGATTTAGTCATGATATACCATGTTTATATATTACTGCGTATTTTCCCATGATATGACTACTTTATATATTTCTGCTGTCAGGGAAACCTTTGTGGGGAGTCCTTTAGGAAGAGATGTTTTGTCAGGGCTTACCTTTGTTGGGAGTCTTTTAGGCAGAGATGTATGCTCACCCTTGCAAACAAACACAGACCAGGGTGACCAGGTAAGAAGCCACGTGGCCTGTGAGTTTGTGCACGGGGGCTGGTCAGGATATCTAGGTAAAGTTACAGACAAGGACAAGAGCAAAAGAATCTTCGTGGGAAAGCCAGAGGTCAGAGGATGCCAGAATTCAGAATAAACGGGTAACAAATCCAAGGTCAAAAGCCGAAAATGATTAGGAATACTGGAAGTCAAAATCACAGGAACCAAACAAGGAATCCAGAGTCAATGAACTGACACTGCTCTTAGGGAGAGGCAGTGTCTTATACCTTGTTAATTAGGTATGTGCTTCAGCTGGAGAGTTACTGACAGGTCTGAGCCTTTGGTGAAGTCCAGCCCCCTAGTGCTGCAGGCAAAACAAACATAAACATGAGTATTCCAAAGTTCTGAAATGGCTCAGAGGCAAAATAGCAGAATACGGTCCAGAAGAACCACAGTTCAAATCCCCTGCTGGGTGCATCTGGGGCGACCACGTCTGGCAGTCTGGATGTCACGGTGACGATCCTGACAGTACCTCCCCCTTAAGAACGCACTCCGGGCGTAACTAGGTTCTTCTTCATCACTTTCAAGATCAGGAGAACTGTCCTCCTCCAAGAGATCATTTGGAAACAAAGCACCTATTGTAGCCTTGGCTCTAGATGTTCCCACAGCAGATGCATTTCGTTCTTTCAATGCTTTCTCAAACATCTCTAGTTCTGTTTTGCACACTACTGTGCCATTTGAGGCATAAGTGCAATAATCTGGTAGAACTTCTTTGGCTGGACATGAAGTGGTGATGGTGCTTGCTTGAACAGTATTCTTTTTAGGTAGAGGTACAGATGTTTCTGGAGCAGGAGGTAGAGATTGTTCAGGGGTGCTGGTAGCTGATTCTAGCGGAACACAGGTTGCATTAAATACCGTGGTCTGAGTACTCTCGTGTGTCACGGAGCGTGGACCAAATTGACAGTGAGTTTGGAGTTTCTCAGGCAGAGGCGTAGACTTGGCCGGATGGGTAAGCATAATCCCAACTTGAACGGTTTCTGGCCGATGTGGGCGAATTGGGCAGAGTGAGATCCAGTGCCCTCTTTCACCACAGTAAAAGCAAAGGCCATGGTTTCTTCGCCGGTCTCTTTCTTCACAAGTCCCCTTGAGCTGGACCAATCCTATTTCCATAGGTTCATCTGAGTCAAGAGGAAGGTAGGTTTGCTCTGGGACCTCCCTAGGAGGAGGGGCATAAGGAGGCAGTACGGGGTTGTGGTATTGATACAGGTTCCCTTTGTTTCTGGGAATCTGGGATCCTCTGGGACGTGGTGTTGTTTTAGGCACAGCGGTCTTGCTAGGAGTCTTGCACTGTGCTTCCATGGCAGTCATGAAAGTATCCCATCCAGCAAGGACAGGACTCTGTGACTGCAACATTTCGTGTGCCCATTGTTTAATTTTTCCAGACAACAGATTAATAGCTGCTCGGACCCTTATAAAGTCATTAGCATAAGTCCGAGGTTTCAGGGAAAACACCAATTCACAATCCACTTTAAAGCTTAAGAATGAAGCACGGTTACCATCAAATCTCTCAGGCATAACTGTAAACGGTTCAGGATAAACAGGTTCCAGGGCTGGGTGTACTGTGCCTTTAAGAAAACAAACTTCTCTCTGCAGCTCCAATACAGACTGGGCCAGGCTGGATACTTGCTGGGTAAGCAATTGAGACATCTCTGCAGACTCCCCTTTTAGGTCAGTTCATTTGTCAGGGAAACCTTTGTGGGGAGTCCTTTAGGAAGAGATGTTTTGTCAGGGCTTACCTTTGTTGGGAGTCTTTTAGGCAGAGATGTATGCTCACCCTTGCAAACAAACACAGACCAGGGTGACCAGGTAAGAAGCCACGTGGCCTGTGAGTTTGTGCACGGGGGCTGGTCAGGATATCCAGGTAAAGTTACAGACAAGGACAAGAGCAAAAGAATCTTCGTGGGAAAGCCAGAGGTCAGAGGATGCCAGAATTCAGAATAAACGGGTAACAAATCCAAGGTCAAAAGCCGAAAATGATTAGGAATACTGGAAGTCAAAATCACAGGAACCAAACAAGGAATCCAGAGTCAATGAACTGACACTGCTCTTAGGGAGAGGCAGTGTCTTATACCTTGTTAATTAGGTATGTGCTTCAGCTGGAGAGTTACTGACAGGTCTGAGCCTTTGGTGAAGTCCAGCCCCCTAGTGCTGCAGGCAAAACAAACATAAACATGAGTATTCCAAAGTTCTGAAATGGCTCAGAGGCAAAATAGCAGAATACGGTCCAGAAGAACCACAGTTCAAATCCCCTGCTGGGTGCATCTGGGGCGACCACGTCTGGCAGTCTGGATGTCATGGTGACGATCCTGACATCTGCTGATTTAGTGATGATATGCCAATTTTATATATTACTTCTGATTTAGTCATGATATGCCAAGTTTATACATTACTGCTGATTTAGTCATGATATGCCAAGTTTATATATTATTTCTGATTAAGTGATGAAATGCCAAGTTTATCTGTAACTGCTGTGTTAGTCATGATATGCCAAGTTTATATATTACTGTGGATTTTGCCATGATATGACTAATTTATATATTACTGCTGATTTTGTCATGATATGCCAAGTTTATTTATTACTTCTAAATTTAGTCATGATGTGCCAGTTTTATATATTACTGCTGTTTTAGTCAGGATATGCCAAGTTTATGTATTACTGCTGATTTAGTCATGATATACCAAGTGTATACATTACTGCTGGTTTAGTCATGATATGCTAAATTTATATTTTACTGCGGATTTAGTCATGATATGCCATGTTTATATATTACTGCGTATTTTCCCATGATATGACTACTTTATATATTTCTGCTGATTTAGTGATGATAGGCCAATTTTATATATTACTTCTGATTTAGTCATGATATGCCAAGTTTATATATTACTTCTAATTTAGTCATGATATGCCAAGTTTATATATTACTGCTGATTTAGTCATGATATGCCAAGTTTATATATTACTGCAGATTTTGAAATGATATGCCAAGTTTATATATTACTTTTAATTTAGTCACAATATGTCAAGTTTATATATGACTGCTGATTTAATCATGATATGCCAAGTTTATCTGTAACTGCTGTTTTAGTCAGGATATGCCAAGTTTATATATTACTGTGGATTTTGCCATGATATGACTAATTTATATATTACTGCTGATTTTGTCATGATGTGCCAAGTTTATATATTAATGTTTATTATTCATGAAATGCCAAGGTTATATAATACTGCTGATTTAGTCATGATATGCCAAGTTAGAAACATAGAAACATAGAATGTGTCGGCAGATAAGAACCATTCGGTCCATCTAGTCTGCCCAGTTTATATATTACTGCGGATTTCGTAATGATATGCCAAAATGTATACATTATTGCTGATTTAGTCATGATATGCTATGTTTATATATTACTGTTGATTTAGTCATAAAATGCAAATTTTATATATTACTGCTGATTTTGCCATGATATATCAGGTTTATACATTACTGCTGATTTAGTCATGATATGCCAAGTTTATAGATTGATGCTGATTTAGTAATGATATGCCAAATTTATACATTATTTTTTATTTAGTCATGAAATGAATTGTTTATAAATTACTGTTGATTTAGTCATTAACTGCCAAGTTTATATATTACTGTGGATTTAGTCATGAAATGCCATGTTTATATATTACTGCTGATTTATGGATGATATCCCATGTTTATATATTACTTCTGATTTAGTCATGATCTGCCAAGTTTATACATTACTGCTGATTTTGCCATGATATGGAAAGTTTATATATTACTGCGGATTTAGTAATGATATGCCAAGTTTATATATTACTTTTGATTTAGTCACAATATGTCAAGTTTATATATTACTGCTGATTTAGTCATGATATTCCAAGTTTATATATTATTTCTGATTAAGTGATGATATGCCAAGTTTATCTGTAACTGCTGTGTTAGTCATGATATGCCAAGTTTATATATTACTGTGGATTTTGCCATGATATGACTAATTTATATATTACTGCTGATTTTGTCATGATATGCCAAGTTTATTTATTACTTCTAAATTTAGTCATGATGTGCCAGTTTTATATATTACTGCTGTTTTAGTCAGGATATGCCAAGTTTATGTATTACTGCTGATTTAGTCATGATATGCCAAGTCTATACATTACTGCTGGTTTAGTCATGATATGCTAAGTTTATATTTTACTGCGGATTTAGTCATGATATGCCATGTTTATATATTACTGCGTATTTTCCCATGATATGACTACTTTATATATTTCTGCTGATTTAGTGATGATATGCCAATTTTATATATTACTTCTGATTTAGTCATGATATGCCAAGTTTATACATTACTGCTGATTTAGTCATGATATGCCAAGTCTATATATTATTTCTGATTAAGTGATGAAATGCCAAGTTTATCTGTAACTGCTGTGTTAGTCATGATTTGCCAAGTTTATATATTACTGTGGATTTTGCCATGATATGACTAATTTATATATTACTGCTGATTTTGTCATGATATGCCAAGTTTATTTATTACTTCTAAATTTAGTCATGATGTGCCAGTTTTATATATTACTGCTGTTTTAGTCAGGATATGCCAAGTTTATGTATCACTGCTGATTTAGTCATGATATGCCAAGTGTATACATTACTGCTGGTTTAGTCATGATATGCTAAATTTATATTTTACTGCGGATTTAGTCATGATATGCCATGTTTATATATTACTGCGTATTTTCCCATGATATGACTACTTTATATATTTCTGCTGATTTAGTGATGATAGGCCAATTTTATATATTACTTCTGATTTAGTCATGATATGCCAAGTTTATATATTACTTCTAATTTAGTCATGATATGCCAAGTTTATATATTACTGCTGTTTTAGTCAGGATATGCAAAGTTTATCTATTACTGCTGATTTAGTCATGATATGCCAAGTTTATACATTACTGCTGGTTTAGTCATGATATGCCAAGTTTATATTTTACTGCGGATTTTGACATGATATGAGTAGTTTATATATTACTGCTGATTTAGTCATGATATGCCATGTTTATATATTACTGCTGATTTAGTCATGATATGCCATGTTTATATATTACTTCTGATTTAGTCATGAAATGCCAAGATTATATATTACTTCTGATTTAGTCATGATATCCCATGTTTATATTTTACTGCTGATTTTGACTTGAAATTGTCAAATTGATATATTACTATGTCATTATTGATTAATGCTCAACTTGGAGAGCCAGGAGAAACTAAAAAAAATTCTATGGTAACCTGTATATTTGACACCCCAATAGGGAAGAAAGTGCTATTGGAGCTTTGGAGAAAAGGATTGGCACCTATGTAGAATGAAATCTGAATTAGAAAATATCAGTAAAGCAAGCAGAAGTGCTACATAGACCAGTCTTGCCTGAGGAGATAAAACAAACCCTAAAGATAGCCCCAACTGGTACCTGATGGCTTTCAGGTTACTTATTATAGAACATTTAAGAACGAGATAATCCCTGCATTTGTGTAGATGGTTAACTCACTGGTTAAGAGGGCTATGTTAGACCCAAGGATGCTTGAAGCACTAATAGTTCTAATCCCCAAAAAAGATAAGGAGTGCAAAAAACCGACCAATATTCCGACTAAATGTGGATCTAAAGATATTGGCAAAAATCCTGTCCACAAGAATAGAACCCCTTATCCCGGGACTTGTTTATGAGGAACATGTGGGTTTTTTGCAGGACAGGGAGGGTAAGGAGAACACTACAACGATCTTGAATCTAATTAGATTCGCTCAGAGAAGGGATTTCTAACTCTGCTATTGTCAACTGATCCAGAGAAAGGATTCAACATGGTGAACTGAGTTTGCATGTAAAAAGTGCTGAAGAAGATAGGGCTGGGAGAAAACCTTTTTAACTGGATACATGTGATGTATGCAGATCCTGCAGCTAGGATTAGAGGCAATGGGCACTGTCCAAACCGCTCAACCTGTCAAATCCTGTCACCGGATGACCCCCCCACCCTTGTCCTGTTCATTCTTACCAAGAAGCCCCTGTTCAATACACTTAGAGCAAACACTAGAATAAGGGGATTGATGGTCGGTGGGATACAGCACTGAAAGGTAAATTTTTCTGTAAGCTAGCCACTTTTGCAGATGATATCCTAATATTAGTCACAAACCCTGAGTCTACACTGATCTATATAATTAGGGAGTTAGAAATATTCAGTGCATTCTCAGATTACAAAATTAATAAAGCTAAGTCTGAGATGTTAAACATAAATGTCTCCCTGGATACAGTACAGCATCTTAAAAATATGTTTTCCTTAAAGTGGTGTAAGCACTTAAATACCTGGGTATTCAGCTGACCCCCGACCGTTGGCAACTATATACACTTAACCAGGAAATGGGCATTCCCCACATCTCCAGGACGGGAAGGTTAAGTGTTGTAAAAATGAATATTGCACTTAATCCAGGCCCTGCCAATCCATGTACCTTTGTAATGGTTTTATTTAGATATGCTAGATATATTTGGGGGGGCAAACCAAGTAGGCTAGCATATTAATGTATAGCAAGGAGCCAGTGATTTGCTGCTATGATGTTACAGTATCTATTCGATTACTATAAAGCATCCTTTCTAGTATGGATTAGAGAGTGGACCCAAGATACCGACAGGGTGTGGATCAAGATAGAACATGATTACTTTGACCAATCCTTATCTTTAATGCAGTGGTTGTATAACCCTGAAAATAAACTAATTGAAATATAAGACATCTAATGATTGAACCTACATTTGATGTCTGGTATAGATGTTTGAGGTAGGGCGTTAAAGGGAAATACCCTAGCCTCATGATTTCTTTATCTTATTACCTAGAATTCCCCCTTGGGGGGGGGGGGAAGGAATGGTATTTGAGGGATATTGAGGGGAAAATATTTGTGACTGGATCAATGTGCAAGGAAGGGGGAAATGAGACCTTGGGAGGAATTACTGGAGAGAGAGGTTCCAGATAAAGGTAAGAGATATACAAATATGCAATTGAAACACTACATCCTCACAAGTAATAACATTTATGATACCTCAGGCTAAATCCCCCTTTGAGGCTTACTACTCATCAGGTAACCAAAGAAAGGGTATGATGTCAAGGATATATAAAATATTAAATCTTAGAAAAGGGGAACTCCCAGATTTAATCAAGAGCTGGGAAAGGGATTTCTCTAGATATTTCTAGAAATCTCAATTCCGGAAAAAGATTGGTTGAAGTGTTTTGAAATGATGTCTAAATGTTCAGTGTCTAGTAGGCACCAATAGTAGGCAAATCCTTACAAGGTAGTACAGGGTTCAAACTAAATTGCATAGGTTTTAACCATTAGTTAATGATACATGTTAAAGAAGTGGAATTGGGAAAGGGGATATGCTACAAATATGGTGGAGTTACCCACTTATACAGGAATAATGCCAATTAATCTAGAAGAGCATTCAATAAGTTAAAGATAACAACATTAAACTGACTCCAGAACTTGTGCTTTTAGGCCATACCCCAGTTCCGGTTAAAACCCCCCCAGATTAACTGATTACGGCAGCAAAGACAGTGATACCTCTGTATTGGAAGAGGTGTGAATCTCCTCCCCTAGACAGCTGGATAAAACAAATATATTCAATTAGGAAAGATGAAGGAGTAGCACAGGGGATTTGGAATATACCCTGTTGGCATAAATGGGATCAAGAGTGCGCAGCTATCATATAGTGATAATAGGGTATAACAACTATAATAAAGATTAAAGAAGGTACTTGGGGGCACACAGGGGTTCTTGAGTAATTGGGATATCTAATTGAGCAATAACAAGCGCTTATAGGAGGGGGATTTTTCTTAGGGTTAAGGAGAGGCCATTTTCCCACATGTGACATGTTTATGACAATGGCATTTCCTTGAGACTCCCCTTGGTGGTGTGGCCTGATTTGATGCTACCTGAGCTGAATGAGGTGTATGTGGGTGTGAGTGTAGTTATGAGTGGGGTATAAGTGCTTCTATGTGGTTCTAGATAAGGGATAGAATGTGTTATATGCAGGAAGTGCTGATACTTGATTGAGGTTTTTTTTAGTGTTTCCAATTTTTTACATAGGGGTTTATTCCTATACTGAGTAATCATTTATTGGTATGAAATGAAAGTAAAATTCTATGCAATTATAAAAATATTTATCCATGTGTACTAGTAAATAGACACTTTTTATCCTCGGTAAAGTGAAATGTCATTTTGACACAACAGGTTTTCTTAATTAAGAAAGAAAAATATCAATTTCCCAGATTTTACTTTAAAAATCACCTTGTCATGAATATATGTATTCATTTAGATATATTTATTCATGTTGATTAGATCAGATCAATGAATAAACTCTTCTGGTTTTGCCTACTTTACACATACATTATATATATATGCTCAATATAAAAGTCCCAGTGTATTCAAAGAGGTGATTGCCATAGGGGTCAAGCACAAAGCTGGTTGCAGTTAGTGATAACTGTAAGTTTAAAAGTACTTTTCTTTCAAAGGCTGATTTGCTATTTTTTTAACCAGTAACTGATGCATTCATAGATGTCACTTTTTTTAATAACATAGTGATTCTACACGTATTGTACGTAAAGCTATGTTATTAATGTTAGAGATCAGAGTGACAGACACTCCGAATACTGGTTATTTCTCAAATGTGCAGATGTTTCATGCTGCGCCATAGATAACTCTCCTATCCAGCCTGTTAAGAACCCAACCCCATGGCAACATGCATAACAGAACCCGCTGCTCCCAGAGACCTGAGATTCAAACACAAACAGCAAACAGTCACAGTGTCTTCTTCTGGGAGTAAAGCAGTGTCAGTCTCCTCTCTCTGCCCTTCTTGATAAGTGTTAGTTTTGGCCATCCATTGAAGAGCCTTGCTATCCTTCACTATTGGAGATGTTTAAGATGCGTGAACAGCTGCATCATTACAGCAGCCTCAACAGACTTTTCATCATGTTCAAGGGACCACAATTCAGAGACAGAGACAGGTGGCCAGACCTGGTAAGTTTTGGGATACAAGACATAGTACATGTTTTCTTCATTTTAAATGGTAGGGAGGGCCTTTGTGATTTACAGATGATTTATGAATGATAAATACGAGCAAATCTGGCATGATAAAAATAACTAAATATGAACAAGTGCTCAAAGTTAGAGGTTGGAGAATATTTTCCAATTCTGCTTTTATTAAATGAGTATAGTAATTTCCTTGTCAGTTCCTTGCTTAGTGAATAGATTCAACAGGTATATAATAAATATATTTTCTTACCATCATATGATATCTCTCTCTTTGTAAAGTTTCTTTTTGTCAGTTTTGCTCCAGGAAAACTAGACAATGAGCAAAAATAAAATAAACTTTAATTAAAAAAGTACCTTTGTACATTGTATTTAATAAGCCAATGGAAAAACATAAAGGTCTATTCACTACAAAGTTAACAGACAAGTGAACTACATAAAATCAGTCATTAATCAGGGAGTTCTCCAATACTTGATTTTGGCAGTTTATACTCAATATGGTATATACATTATGCCCCATCTACAACACAGTATATACTTTAGTGATACTCCACAGCTGTCCTTGCAAGAAAGAGGAGAGCAGACGTTATCATGGAACCAGAGGAACGTGAAGGTTATTATTTTAACTTGCTTCCTGGGAAAATGTACTGAAAGGTACTTATTGAAAATAAGAAAAAATAATGGACATACACTTCTACTTATGCTTTCCAAAATGGCATGCTCATATTTGATAATATCAAAGCAGCCTTCATCATTCTAATGAAGATGTTGTTAGCAAAATTATTAATTCACAGAAGAAGGAGAAGGCAACAATTCAAGAAGGTATACTATAGGATGCGTACTATAGGTACTATTATGGCATTGAGGTGCACGTGAGATGAACGTTTTGTCAAAAATTTTACATTTAAATATGCACTACACACAGAAACATACCAGGTTTGTCCCTGCACAATGCATAGTTGAGTCAACTCACCTGCACATCACTATTAATAAATAGCTCCTTGTGTTAAAATTCCTCATTTTATAAATATAGACTGCTACTCATAACAGAGAGCTGTAATTAGATTTTCTATGTGGATTTCTTTCTAAAACAGACCAACTGTATGTGGTACCTGACCTGGGCATTGGAAGAACACCTCAATACATCAATGTGTCAGTGAACCCAAATCAGATCATACATTCAGGATTAAGCCAGTAGGTGGTGAGATTAGATGCCTCATGGCGTAGTATTCATCCCCAACAATTCAGTGCATATCCTCCATTTCATTTTCACACGATGAGAAGGTATCAGATACACTATATACCAACAGTTCTGGATACACTATTATTTTTAAATACACTATTTTTTAATTTACGTCAATTAATGTATCTGTTTTAATATGTAATTAAGGTGTATACTTTCGCCATTACATGGTACTATGGAACTTGTGGTCGGATCATGCTTTGACCAGAGAAAGTCCTAAATTGAGATTTGCAGTTTGAGATGAGCAATTTTCATTGTGCATTTAAATTAAGATACATGAGTATTATTGTAGGTGTCTTAGCTTGAGCTAAACCCCTGATGCAACAAAAACATTCTTATCAGATCAATGATTTCAACTTATTTTTGCTCAAGAAAATTACATTTTAGTGTCCATAATAGAAAATTAGAAAACTGGATTATCATTTATTTCTTCAGGGACACTTTGTTGAAGAAAAGCATTGAAAAAGTGCAATTGCTCAGTGGCTGTAATTTAAGAACATTTGAAGAGATAACATTTTTAGAAGAGATAAAGATTTTTCTCAGGAAAGAATTCTACTTCAAAATATTTGAGCATTGAACAGGAAAGAATGTAACACACACTGTTATGGGGAAAAAGTACATTCTATTTGAATGATATGGTTTTTCATATCAGGACATAATAACAATCATCTGAGCCATTCAAAAATGGAAATCATTCACGACAGTTGGCCAATCTTCCCAGAAGTGGATGTTCCAACAAATTTACCCCAAGGTAGGCTGATGAGTTGAAACACCAGAGATCAGAGGGAGGATAGGCAGAGAAACACATACCACAGCACTACACCAATTAGAGGGCAAAACAAATTGTGTGGGACTTGGAAACATGGAGAACCTGTTCACATCAGAGGCTTTTGATTATGCTTGTTCACTTCTAACCAACATTAAAGGTGGATTATTCTAGTTCTTTTCTTTTTTCTGCATACTAGTGTTGTCCAACTTATTAATGTAGAGTAATGCATACTATGCAGAAGCTTAGTTTGGAGTTGCCGGCATGATTTATTTCATTATATGGTACAATAGAACCTATGGCTTTTCTGGGAGCCATGATGGAGGCCAGTTGGACGTCAATGTTAGATACATTAGCAAAATAAACTATGTATGCATCCTGCTCGCACCTGGTTTGTAAGAGTCATATCATACATTTGAGTCTCTGATAAGCTAACATTTTTTCTTTTAGCCTGCTTACAGAAGGTTATTACCACTCCCCTAACACATTTAAAAAGTTTGGGCAGCAGTGTAGACTGTGCTGATTGCCCACTTCATACATACATACGTTGCAATGCTGTACCACTGCCTCACCCTTTTTTATGATATTCACATTTCTTTTCTTTTTGTCAAGGGGACATATTTTTCTGACTTATTGAGGATTTAAATCCATTGGTAGGTCAGAGCACTGTTTATCAGTGCCCTAATTTTCCCTGACATTCATTACAGTTAGATCTATGAAAGCAAGATGGAAACAATGGTGATAGTTAATAGTGTTTATATTTCTCTAACAGCATGGTTCTTCAGAAATGTTATTATATTGACATAGTTTTACCCAAACGCTTGGTTAGTGTAACAACTCTGAGGAGGATCAGTGATGCAGAACCTAGTATCAAAGGAAACTGAGGACTTAAGAGGTAGGCGAGATGGATTTCACTCTGACCAGCATGCACCCTATGGTTGAGCAGCAGATAGAGAAGGCCAGAGACTTGTGCAGCACCCAGAACTACCTCCAGAACCTCAGTAACCTAATAATACAAACAACTAAAGAAGCAGGTTGGAATAACAACCGTTCAGAAGGGTAGGACAAGGCAGGATGAACGATGAACAGGCCGTGGTCAGAATCCAGGGAATAAATCAGGAACAAATAAGGAACAAGGACAAAACACGGGAAGCAGGATAAACAGGAACAAGCCGATGTCAGGAATATAGAAGTCAGAATGGTCAAAACAAGCAGGAGTCAGAATACCAGAAATAACGAATACTGAATCACAATACCACAAATAGGAACAAGGCACTATCACAGGCAAAGGTTCAATGCAGACTGAGCCTTTAAATATCCCTCCAAAGCATGTCTCTGCCTCTGGGATGAAAACAATGCTTGGAAGCAAACAAGGAAGTAGCTTTTAAAAACTTAAGATGGCGCTGCTGTATGGAAGGGACTTCCGTATGGCAAAAGCTAAGCCAGTGGCAGCATGTAGTGTGGAGGAGTGTGCGCTGCACTAAGTAAGCGCATGTGCACATTCTCTGAAACCGCAGCAGCGGATCTTTGCGGACAGAACCTCGAGGTAAGTATTACAGTTAACACAGTTTTTTTGTCACCGTGACTTTGATGGTGGCTTTATGGTTACTGTGGCTGAGATGGATGCAGGTTCTGTTTCATGGATTTAAAGGCATTTGAGTTAGTTTCATGCATGTTTGGAAAGTAAATATGAATATTGCATGACATTCTGGTATATGACTGGCTACACCTGTTTAATCCTAAGTGCTACATGACAGTGGACACTGGTCCATGAGTTCTTTATCTTCGAGGTGTAGGATATAAATATAACCGCTGTTAATATGTGGGTTGAAATTAATCACTTGTTGAGTGCCAGATGACCCTATGAGTTATTTCAGATATATTCATAAAGAGCAGCGGTGGCAAGACCGCGGCTCTCAAGCATCGCGTGACTCTTTAACAGGTAATATATGGCTCATGGCTCGTGGCTCATGGCTTGAACGTCTGCTTCAGACCTCAGACAGACCTCTTGTGAGTGCGACCATCTGTTACATTCTGGCAATAATTCAGGAGCCACCTGCAGGAACAGGGTTTCCTGGCTGTGTGCATGCACACTCTGAATGCTTTTTTGCACCATGGTTAACACACTGAGCAATGGTGACCTTCAAGAAAAAAAATGTTCTACAAGTCCTTCATGCAGCATTTTGAAGTGTGACATTCAATAAAAATGAAAGAAAAGAAGTGCTGCCCCTAGATCACCAAGATAAGCCCTGGGGATGCAAATATCAAGTTTTGGATGAACATCGCAAGTTTCTTGGTGAAAATGACAAGTCTCTGGGTTCAAATGGTTAGTTCCCCCGCTAAGTGAACTCATCAGGTTTGTTCCTGCACTATGTATAGTTGAGTTGGTGAGATTAAATGTTCAATTCACATTAACTTATACGCTATTGACTTTAACTCACCTGCTATCCAATTCAACTCACCTTTTAGTGAATAGCCCCATGTGGGTGCAAATGGCCACTCTGTGTGTGCAGACAAATGTAGTATTACTATTTATAAATACATTTTGATAATGTAAATGTCTTGCGGCTCTCTAACATCTGAAGTCTATCGTATGTGGCTCTTACATATAAGGTATATTCAACTCTCTCTGTAAAACACACAGTTTCTCACATCTCTCACATACTGAACCTGCTGAAATATTTAAAAATGCTAACAGAATATATCCCAGCTCGGTCCCTTGATCACCTTAAGGCAACATACTGCTTTTCAAAAGAATTACAAATCATTGGCTATAGCAGCAGGCGATAAATACAGATAAAATGATAATCTGCTTGTGATTTTTTCGTTTGAGCCAATTTTAAAGATAACTGCTGATTTAGTCATGAAATGCCAAGGTTATATATTAATGCTGATTTTTCCATTATATGCCAAGTTTATGTATTATTTCTGATTTAGTCACGGTATGCCAAGTTTATATATTAATGCGGATTTAGTAAAGATATGCCAAATTTATACATAATTGCTGATTTAGTCATGAAATGCCAAGTTTATATATTACTGCTGATTTCGTCATGATATGCCATGTTTATATATTATTGCTGATTTAGTCATGATATGCCATGTTTATATATTACTGCTGATTTTGCCATGATATGCCAAATGTATACATTATTGCTGATTTAGTCATGAAATGCCATGTTTATATATTACTGCTGATTTTGTCATGATATGCCATGTTTCTATATTACTGCTGATTTTGCCATGATATGCCATGTTTATATATTACTGCTGATTTAGTCATGATATACCAAGTTTATACATTACTGCTGATTTAGTCTTGATATGCCAAGATTATACATTACTGTTGATTTAGTCATGATATGCCAAGTTTATATATTACTGCTGATTAATCATGATATGCCAAGTTTATACATTACTGCTGATTTAGTCATGATATGCCATGTTTCTATATTACTGCTGATTTAGCCATGATATGCCATGTTAATATATTACTGCTGATTAATCATGATATGCCAAGTTTATACATTGCTGCTGATTTAGTCATGGTATGCCAAGTTTATATATTCCTACGGATTTTGCATTATATGACTAGTTTATACATAACTGCTGATTTTGCATTATATGACTAGTTTATACATAACTGCTGATTTAGTCTTGATATGCCAAGATTATACATTACTGGTGATTTAGTCATGATATGCCAAGTTTATACATTACTGTTGATGAATTCATGATTTGCCAAGTTTATACATTACTGGTGATTTAGTCATGCTATGCCAAGTTTATTTATTACTTCTGATTTAGTCACAATATGCCAAGTTTATATATTACTGCTGATTTAGTCATGATATGCCAAGTTTATATATTACTGTTGATTTAGTCATGAAATGCTAAGTTTATATATTATTCCGGATTTAGTAATGATATGCCAAATGTATACATTATTGCTGATTTAGTCATATTATGCCATGTTTATATATTACTGCTGATTTTGCGATGATATGCCATGTTTATATATTATTGCTGATTTAGTCATGATATGCCATGTTTATATATTACTGCTGATTTTGCCATGATATGCCAAATGTATACATTATTGATGATTTAGTCATGAAATGCCAGGTTTATATATTACTGCTGATTTAGCCATGAAATTACAAATTAATATATTACTGCTGATTTTGCTATGATATGCCATGTTTATATATTACTGTTGATTTAGTCATGAAATGCCAAGTTTATATATTACTGCAGATTTAGTAATGATATGCCAAATGTATACATTATTGCTGATTTAGTCATGATATGCCATGTTTCTATATTACTGCTGATTTTGTCATGATATGCCATGTTTCTATATTACTGCTGATTTTGCCATGATATGCCATGTTAATATATTAATGCTGATTTAGTCATGATATACCAAGTTTATATATTACTGCTGATTAATCATGATATGCCAAGTTTATACATTACTGCTGATTTAGTCATGGTATGCCAAGTTTATATATTACTACGGATTTTGCCATGATATGACTAGTTTATACATTACTGCTGATTTAGTCTTGATATGCCAAGATTTTACATTACTGCTGATTTAGTCTTGATATGCAAAGATTATACATTACTGGTGATTTAGTCATGATATGCCAAGTATATACATTACTGTTGATGTAATCATGATTTACCAAGTGTAAACATTACTGCTGATTTAGTCATGATATGCCATGTTTAGATATTACTGCTTATTTTGCAATGATATGCCATGTTTATATATTACTTCTGATTTAGTCACGAGATGCCAAGTTTATATATTAATGCTTATTTAGCCATGAAATGCCAAGTTTATATATTAATGCGAATTTAGTAATGATATGCCAAATGTATACATTATTGCTGATTTAGTCATGATATGCCATGTTTATATATTACTTCTGATTTAGTTATGATATGCCAAGTTTATATATTACTGCTGATTTAGTCATAATATGCCAAGTTTATATATTACTGTTGATTTAGTCATGAAATGCTAAGTTTATATATTATTCCGGATTTAGTAATGATATGCCAAATGTATACATTATTGCTGATTTAGTCATGATATGCCATGTTTATATATTACTGCTGATTTTGCAATGATATGAAATGTTTATATATTATTGCTGATTTAGTCATGATATGCCATGTTTATATATTACTGCTGATTTTGCCATGATATGCCAAATTTATACATTATTGCTGATTTAGTCATAAAAAGCCAAGTTTATATATTACTGCCGATTTAGCCATGAAATGACAAGTTAATATATTACTGCAGATTTTGCCATGTTATGCCATGTTTATATATTACTGCTGATTTAGTCATGATATACCAAGTTTATACATTACTGCTGATTTAGTCTTGATATGCCAAGATTATACATTACTGAAGATTTAGTTATGATATGCCAAGTTCATATATTAATGCAGATTTTGTAATGATATGCCAAATGTATACATTATTTCTGATTTAGTCATGATATCCCATGTTTATATATTACTTCTGATTTAGTTATGATATGCCAAGTTTATATATTACTGTTGATTTAGTCATGAAATGCCATGTTTATATATTACTGCTGATTTTGCCATGATATGCCATGTTGATATATTACTTCTGATTTAGTTATGATATGCCATGTTTATATATTACTGCTGATTTTGCCAATATATGCCAAGTTTATATATTACTGTTGATTCATGAAATGCCATGTTTCTATATTACTGCTGATTTTGCCATGATATGCCATGTTAATATATTAATGCTGATTTAGTCATGATATACCAAGTTTATATATTACTGCTGATTAATCATGATATGACAAGTTTATACATTACTGCTGATTTAGTCATGGTATGCCAAGTTTATATTTTACTACGGATTTTGCCATGATATGACTAGTTTATACATTACTGCTGATTTAGTCTTGATATGCCAAGATTATACATTACTGGTGATTTAGTCATGATATGCCAAGATTATACATTACTGATGATTTAGTCTTGATTTGCCAAGTGTAAACATTACTGCTGATTTAGTCATGATATGCCATGTTTAGATATTACTGTTGATTTAGTCTTGAAATGCCATGTTTATATATTACTGCTGTTTTTTCCATTATATGCCAAGTTTATATATTACTTCTGATTTAGTCATGATATGCCAAGTTTATATATTACTGCTGATTTAGTCATGAAATGCCAAGTTCATATATTACTCCGGATTTAGTAATGATATGCCAAATGTATACATTATTGCTGATTTAGTCATGATATGCCATGTTTATATATTACTTCTGATTTAGTTTCGAGATGCCAAGTTTAAATATTACTGCTTATTTAGTCAAGATATGCCAAGTTTATATATTACTGTTGATTTAGTCACGAGATGCCAAATGTATACATTATTGCTGATTTAGTCATAATATGCCACGTTTATATATTACTGCTGATTTTGCCATGATATGCCAATTTTATACATTATTGCTGATTTAGTCATGAAATGCCAAGTTTATATATTACTGCTGATTTAGCCATGAAATTACAAGTTAATATATTACTGCTGATTTAGCCATGAAATTACAAGTTAATATATTACTGCTGATTTTGCTATGATATGCCATGTTTATATATTACTGCTGATTTAGTCATGATATACCAAGTTTATACATTACTGCTGATTTAGTCTTGCTATGCCAAGATTATACATTACTGGTAATTTAGTAATGATATGCCAAGTTCATATATTAATGCAGATTTTGTAATGATATGCCAAATGTATACATTATTTCTGATTTAGTCATGAAATGCCATGTTTATATATTACTGCTGATTTTGCCATGATATGCCATGTTTATATATTAATTCTGATTTAGTCATGATCTGCCAAGTTAAATATTACTGCTGTTTTAGTCAGAATATGCCATGTTTATACATTATTGCTGATTTAGTCTTCAAATGCCACGTTTATATATTACTGCTGATTTTGCCATTATATGCCAAGTTTATATATTACTTCTGATTTAGTCACGATATGCCAAATTTATATATAACTGCTGATTTAGTCATGATATGCCAAGTTTATATATTACTGTTGATTTAGTCATGAAATGACAAGTTTATATTTTACTGCAGATTTAGTAATGATATGCCAAATGTATACATTATTGCAGATTTAATCATGATATGCCATGTTTAGATATTACTGCTTATTTGGCCATGATATGCCATGTTTATTTATTACTTCTGATTTAGTCACGAGATGCCAAGTTTATGTATTACTGCTTATTTAGTCATGATATGCCAAGTTTATATATTACTGTTGATTTAGCCATGAAATGCCAAGTTTATATATTAATGCGAATTTGGTAATAATATGCCAAATGTATACATTATTGCTGATTTAGTCATGATATGCCATGTTTATATATTACTGCTGATTTTGCAATGATATGCCATGTTTATATATTTCTCCTGATTTAGTTATGATATGCCATGTTTATATATTACTGCTGATTTTGCCATTATATGCCAAGTTTATATATTACTTCTGATTTAGTCACGATATGACAAGTTTATATATTACTGCTGGTTTTGTGATGATATGCCATGTTGATATATTACTTCTGATTTAGTCATGATATGCCATGTTTACATATTACTGCTGATTTTCCATTATATGCCAAGTTTATATATTACTTCTGATTTAGTCACGATATGCCAAGTTTATATATTACTGCTGGTTTAGTCATGATATGTCAAGTTTAAATATCACTGCTGTTTTAGTCATGATTTGTCAAGTTTAAATATCACTGCTGTTTTAGTCAGGATATGCCAAGTTTATACAATATTGCTGATTTAGTCTTGAAATGCCATGTTTATATATATTACTGCTGTTTTTTACATGATATGACAAGTTTCTATATTACTACTGATTTAGTCATGATATGCCATGTTTAGATATTACTGCTTATTTTGCCATGATATGCCATGTTTATATATTACTTCTGATTTAGTCACGAGATGCCAAGTTTATATATTACTGCTTATTTAGTCATGATATGCCAAGTTTATATATTACTGTTAATTTAGCCATGAAATGCCAAGTTTATATATTTATGCGAATTTAGTAATGATATGCCAAATGTATACATTATTGCTGATTTAGTCATGATATGCCATGTTTATATATTACTGCTGTTTTTTCCATGATATGACAAGTTTATATATTACTGCTGACTTACTCATAATATGCCAAGTTTATATATTACTGTTGATTTAGTCATGAAATGCCATGTTTATATATTACTGCTGATTTTGCCATTATATGCCAAGTTTATATATTACTTCTGATTTAGTCACGATATGCCAAGTTTATATATTACTGCTGACATAGTCATAATATGCCAAGTTTATATATTACTGTTGATTTAGTCTTGAAATGCCATGTTTATATATTACTGCTGTTTTTTCCATTATATGCCAAGTTTATATATTACTGCTGATTTAGTCATGATATGCCAAGTTTATATATTACTGTTGATTTAGCCATGAAATGCCAAGTTTATATATTAATGCGAATTTAGTAATCATATGCCAAATGTATACATTATTGCTGATTTAGTCATGATATGCCATGTTTATATATAACTGCTGATTTTGCAATGATATGCCATGTTTATATATTACTTCTGATTTAGTTATGATATGCCATGTTTATATATTACTGCTGATTTTGCCATTATATGCCAAGTTTATATATTACTTCTGATTTAGTCAAGATATGCCAAGTTTATATATTACTGCTGACTTAGTCATAATATGCCAAGTTTATATATTACTGTTGATTTTGTCATGAAATGTAATGTTTATATATTACTGCTGGTTTCGTCATAATATGCCATGTTGATATATTACTTCTGATTTTGTCATGATATGCCATGTTGATATATTACTTCTGATTTAGTCATGATATGCCAAGTTTAAATATCACTGCTGTTTTAGTCAGGATATGCCAAGTTTATACAATATTGCTGACTTAGTCTTGAAATGCCATGTTTATATATTACTGCTGTTTTTTCCATTATATGCCAAGTATATATATTACTGCTTATTTAGTCATGATATGCCAAGTTTATATATTACTGTTGATTTAGCCATGAAATGCCAAGTTTATATATTAATGCGAATTTAGTAATGATATGCCAAATGTATACATTATTGCTGATTTAGTCATATCCCATGTTTATATATTACTGCTGATTTTGCAATGATATGCCATGTTTACATATTACTTCTGATTTAGTTATGATATGCCATGTTTATATATTACTGCTGATTTTGCCATTATATGCCAAGTTTATATATTACTGTTGATTTAGTCATGAAATGCCATGTTTATTTATTACTGCTGATTTTGCCATGATATGCCATGTTGATATATTACTTCTGATTTAGTCACGATATGCCAAGTTTATATATAACTGCTGATTTAGTCATGAAATGCCATGTTTATATATTACTGCTGACTTAGTCATAATATGCCAAGTTTATATATTACTGTTGATTTAGTCATGAAATGCCATGTTTATATATTACTGCTGATTTTGCCATTATATGCCAAGTTTATATATTACTGTTGATTTAGTCATGAAATGCCATGTTTATATATTACTGCTGATTTTGCCATGATATGCCATGTTGATATATTACTGCTGATTTAGTCACGATATGCCAAGTTTATATATTACTGCTGACTTAGTCATAATATGCCAAGTTTATATATTACTGTTGATTTAGTCTTGAAATGCCATGTTTATATATTACTGCTGACTTAGTCATAATATGACAAGTTTATATATTACTGCTGATTTAGTCATGAAATACCATGTTTATATATTAATGCTGTTTTTTCCATTATATGCCAAGTTTATATATTACTTCTGATTTAGTTACGAGATGCCAAGTTTAAATATTACTGCTTATTTAGTCAAGATATGCCATGTTTATATATTACTGCTGATTTTGTAATGATATGCCAAATGTATACATTATTGCTGATTTAGTCATGATATGCCATGTTTATATATTACTGCTGATTTAGTTATGATATGCCATGTTTATATATTACTGCTAATTTTGCCATTATATGCCACGTTTATATATTACTTCTGATTTAGTCACGAGATGCCAAGTTTATATATTTCTGTTTATTTGCTCATGAAATACCAAGTTCATATATTACTGCAGATTTTGTAATCATATGCCAAATGTATACATTATTGCTGATTTAGTCATGAAATGCCATGTTTATATATTACTGCTGACTTAGTCATAATATGCCAAGTTTATATATTACTGTTGATTTAGTCATGAAATGCCATGTTTATATATTACTGCTGATTTTGCCATGATATGCCATGTTGATATATTACTTCTGATTTAGTCATGATATGCCAAGTTTAAATATCACTGCTGTTTTAGTCCGGATATGCCAAGTTTATACAATATTGCTTATTTAGTCTTGAAATGAAATGTTTATATATTAATGCTGTTTTTTCCATTATATGCCAAGTTTATATATTACTTCTGATTTAGTCATGATATGCCAAGTTTATATATTACTGTTGATTTAGTCATGAAATGCCAAGTTCATATATTACTGCGGATTTAGTAATGATATGCCAAATGTATACATTATTGCTGATTTAGTCATGATATGCCATGTTTATATATTACTGCTGATTTTGCCATGATATGCCATGTTTATATATTACTTCTGATTTAGTTACGAGATGCCAAGTTTAAATAGTACTGCTTATTTAGTCATGATATGCCAAGTTTATATATTACTGTTGATTTAGCCATGAAATGCCAAGTTTATATATTACTGCGGATTTAGTAATGATATGCCAAATGTATACAATATTGCTGATTTAGTCATGAAATGCCAAGTTTATATATTACTGCTGACTTAGTCATAATATGCCAAGTTTATATATTACTGTTGATTTAGTCTTGAAATGCCATGTTTATATATTACTGCTGACTTAGTCATAATATGACAAGTTTATATATTACTGCTGATTTAGTCATGAAATGCCATGTTTATATATTACTGCTGTTTTTTCCATTATATGCCAAGTTTATATATTACTTCTGATTTAGTTACGAGATGCCAAGTTTAAATATTACTGCTTATTTAGTCAAGATATGCCATGTTTATATATTACTGCTGATTTAGTTATGATATGCCATGTTTATATATTACTGCTAATTTTGCCATTATATGCCACATTTATATATTACTTCTGATTTAGTCACGAGATGCCAAGTTTATATATTTCTGTTTATTTGCTCATGAAATACCAAGTTCATATATTACTGCAGATTTTGTAATCATATGCCAAATGTATACATTATTGCTGATTTAGTCATGAAATGCCATGTTTATATATTACTGCTGACTTAGTCATAATATGCCAAGTTTATATATTACTGTTGATTTAGTCATGAAATGCCATGTTTATATATTACTGCTGATTTTGCCATGATATGCCATGTTGATATATTACTGCTGATTTAGTCACGATATGCCAAGTTAATATATTACTGCTGACTTAGTCATAATATGCCAAGTTTATATATTACTGTTGATTTAGTCTTGAAATGCCATGTTTATATATTACTGCTGACTTAGTCATAATATGACAAGTTTATATATTACTGCTGATTTAGTCATGAAATGCCATGTTTATATATTACTGCTGTTTTTTCCATTATATGCCAAGTTTATATATTACTTCTGATTTAGTTACGAGATGCCAAGTTTAAATATTACTGCTTATTTAGTCAAGATATGCCATGTTTATATATTACTGCTGATTTTGTAATGATATGCCAAATGTATACATTATTGCTGATTTAGTCATGATATGCCATGTTTATATATTACTGCTGATTTAGTTATGATATGCCATGTTTATATATTACTGATAATTTTGCCATTATATGCCACGTTTATATATTACTTCTGATTTAGTCACGAGATGCCAAGTTTATATATTTCTGTTTATTTGCTCATGAAATACCAAGTTCATATATTACTGCAGATTTTGTAATCATATGCCAAATGTATACATTATTGCTGATTTAGTCATGAAATGCCATGTTTATATATTACTGCTGATTTTGCCATGATATGCCATGTTGATATATTACTTCTGATTTAGTCATGATATGCCAAGTTTAAATATCACTGCTGTTTTAGTCCGGATATGCCAAGTTTATACAATATTGCTTATTTAGTCTTGAAATGAAATGTTTATATATTAATGCTGTTTTTTCCATTATATGCCAAGTTTATATATTACTTCTGATTTAGTCATGATATGCCAAGTTTATATATTACTGTTGATTTAGTCATGAAATGCCAAGTTCATATATTACTGCGGATTTAGTAATGATATGCCAAATGTATACATTATTGCTGATTTAGTCATGATATGCCATGTTTATATATTACTGCTGATTTTGCCATGATATGCCATGTTTATATATTACTTCTGATTTAGTTACGAGATGCCAAGTTTAAATAGTACTGCTTATTTAGTCATGATATGCCAAGTTTATATATTACTGTTGATTTAGCCATGAAATGCCAAGTTTATATATTACTGCGGATTTAGTAATGATATGCCAAATGTATACAATATTGCTGATTTAGTCATGAAATGCCAAGTTTATATATTACTGCTGACTTAGTCATAATATGCCAAGTTTATATATTACTGTTGATTTAGTCTTGAAATGCCATGTTTATATATTACTGCTGACTTAGTCATAATATGACAAGTTTATATATTACTGCTGATTTAGTCATGAAATGCCATGTTTATATATTACTGCTGTTTTTTCCATTATATGCCAAGTTTATATATTACTTCTGATTTAGTTACGAGATGCCAAGTTTAAATATTACTGCTTATTTAGTCAAGATATGCCATGTTTATATATTACTGCTGATTTAGTTATGATATGCCATGTTTATATATTACTGCTAATTTTGCCATTATATGCCACATTTATATATTACTTCTGATTTAGTCACGAGATGCCAAGTTTATATATTTCTGTTTATTTGCTCATGAAATACCAAGTTCATATATTACTGCAGATTTTGTAATCATATGCCAAATGTATACATTATTGCTGATTTAGTCATGAAATGCCATGTTTATATATTACTGCTGACTTAGTCATAATATGCCAAGTTTATATATTACTGTTGATTTAGTCATGAAATGCCATGTTTATATATTACTGCTGATTTTGCCATTATATGCCAAGTTTATATATTACTGTTGATTTAGTCATGAAATGCCATGTTTATATATTACTGCTGATTTTGCCATGATATGCCATGTTGATATATTACTGCTGATTTAGTCACGATATGCCAAGTTAATATATTACTGCTGACTTAGTCATAATATGCCAAGTTTATATATTACTGTTGATTTAGTCTTGAAATGCCATGTTTATATATTACTGCTGACTTAGTCATAATATGACAAGTTTATATATTACTGCTGATTTAGTCATGAAATGCCATGTTTATATATTACTGCTGTTTTTTCCATTATATGCCAAGTTTATATATTACTTCTGATTTAGTTACGAGATGCCAAGTTTAAATATTACTGCTTATTTAGTCAAGATATGCCATGTTTATATATTACTGCTGATTTTGTAATGATATGCCAAATGTATACATTATTGCTGATTTAGTCATGATATGCCATGTTTATATATTACTGCTGATTTAGTTATGATATGCCATGTTTATATATTACTGATAATTTTGCCATTATATGCCACGTTTATATATTACTTCTGATTTAGTCACGAGATGCCAAGTTTATATATTTCTGTTTATTTGCTCATGAAATACCAAGTTCATATATTACTGCAGATTTTGTAATCATATGCCAAATGTATACATTATTGCTGATTTAGTCATGAAATGCCATGTTTATATATTACTGCTGACTTAGTCATAATATGCCAAGTTTATATATTACTGTTGATTTAGTCATGAAATGCCATGTTTATATATTACTGCTGATTTTGCCATGATATGCCATGTTGATATATTACTTCTGATTTAGTCATGATATGCCAAGTTTAAATATCACTGCTGTTTTAGTCCGGATATGCCAAGTTTATACAATATTGCTGATTTAGTCTTGAAATGAAATGTTTATATATTAATGCTGTTTTTTCCATTATATGCCAAGTTTATATATTACTTCTGATTTAGTCATGATATGCCAAGTTTATATATTACTGTTGATTTAGTCATGAAATGCCAAGTTCATATATTACTGCGGATTTAGTAATGATATGCCAAATGTATACATTATTGCTGATTTAGTCATGATATGCCATGTTTATATATTACTGCTGATTTTGCCATGATATGCCATGTTTATATATTACTTCTGATTTAGTTACGAGATGCCAAGTTTAAATATTACTGCTTATTTAGTCATGATATGCCAAGTTTATATATTACTGTTGATTTAGCCATGAAATGCCAAGTTTATATATTACTGCGGATTTAGTAATGATATGCCAAATGTATACAATATTGCTGATTTAGTCATGATATGCCATGTTTATATATTACTGCTGATTTTGCCATGATAAGCCATGTTTATATATTATTTCTGATTTAGTCACGATATGCCAAGTTTATATATTATGATATGCCAAGTTTATATATTACTGCTGATTTATTCATTATGTGCCAAGACTATATATTATTGTTGATTTAGTCATGAAATGCCAAGTTTATATATTACTGCTGATTTAGTCATGAAATGCCATGTTTATAAATTTTTGCGGATTAATAATGATATGCCAAGTTTATATATTACTGCTGATTGTTACGACTGTTAGGGAACTTGATAGAGACCTAGATGCAGACACAATCAATTTAATGAAGTGCAATACACTGAGGGTATGAACCTAGTTTGTAATATAGAGTAACACAGGAACACATAAAAGTTTGTAATCCAGCAGGAATGTGATAAGCTTGACGCCACGGGTAATGGCTATAATCCAGCAGGGAGAGGGTTAAAACGGATAAGCACAAACAGTACTGTAATCCAGCAGGTAGATGGTTAAAGCATATAAGCATAAACAGCATCTGTAATCCAGCAGGTAGATGGTTAAAGCATATAGGCATAAACAGCAACTGTAATCCAGCAGGTGGATGGTTAAAGCATATACGCGTAAACAGCAACTGTAATCCAGCAGGTAGATGGTCAAAGCATATAAGCATAAACAGTACTGTAATCCAGCAGTTAAATGGTTAAAGCATATAGAATGGTCAAAGTACAAACCGGGTTCAGTGGGACACAGGCAGATAGAATGGTAATAGGACAGTCCAGGATCAAGGGCACAGGCCGGTAGCGTAGTCAGGATACAATCCAGGGTCAAGATCAATCAAAAAAGTCAAATGGAGCAATACGCTGAGCAAGGAACACGAGAATCACCAAGCAAGGATTGCAATGTAATTCTCCATTTTGAATCCTACCGCGTCTGACGTGCACGCGATGGTTGTGATTTCATCTGGGAAGCGCCTCCGTTTTCATTGGCAGCAGTGTGCGCGCTACCAGAGCGGGATTCCAGGTAAGTAGAACGGGGTATTCGGGGGATCTACTTCGTGGTAGATCCTGACAGTTTCCCCGCCCAAGACGAGACCTCCAGGCTCGCCAACGACCAGGGCGATCAGGGTGCAACTCATGAAAGGTACGAACCAAGTCAGCTGCATGTACCATCCTTGCCGGCTCCCAGGATCTGTCACTTGGGCCATAACCCTTCCAATGGATGAGATATTGGAGTTGACCCCGATGCAATCTGGAGTCGAGAATCTCCTCAACCTCGTATTCTTCAATGCCGTCGACTAGAACGGTTCCCGGAGGAGGAACGTGTCTCCCAGGAAATGTACTGTCCACCCAAGGTTTAAGCAAAGAGACATGGAAAACTGGATGAATTTTTATAGAAGAAGGGAATCTTACGACTACGGGTGAGATCACTTCTGAAACGGAAAAAGGACCAAAGAACTTGGGACCAAGTTTCTTTGTTGGACATGAAAGCTTCAGATGTCACCCACCTTGTAGAGTGGAGGCAACGACCTGTGGCGATCAGCGAACATCTGTCACATCAGTGCCGTCGCGCTGCAGGACATGTCCTGCTTACCTTAGCCGCCGCTTGACACGCGCTTCTTCTGCGCGTGTAATACTTACCACAAGGCCCTGTCCTGGATCCGCTGCTATGATTCCATAAAATGTACGCATGCGCTTACGCAGTGCAGCGCATACTCCTCCACGCTGTCTAAGAATTAGCTATTGCCATAAGAAGTCCCTTCCACACGGCGGCGCCATCTTGGTTTTTATGCAACTTCCTAGTTTGCTTTCCAAGCCTCATTTTCATCCCAGAGGCAGAGACTTCTTGGTTTTATATGCTACTTCCTAGTTTGCTATCCAAGCCTCATTTTCATCCCAGAGGCGGAGACTTGCCTTGGAGGGATATTTAAAGGCTCAGTCTGCATTCAACCTTTGCCTGTGATAGTGCCTTGAGCCTTTACTAGCGTTTTTGTACTTCCTATACTATATCACTGTTGCCGAACTTTGCTACCTGACCTTGTCTGTTTGCCACCTGTCCTGACCTGTTGCCTGTTTTGACTTCGCCTGAACTCTGCAAGCCTCGACTTATCGCCTGCCTGACTACTCTTTTGTCTGTGTCCCTGTTACCTTCGCCTCGGTCCTGTTGCAGCTTCCAGTCCTGTTACCTCCGCCTCGGTCCTGTTTCACCATCCTATCCTGCACCTCCGCTTCGGTCCTGTTACAGCTTCCAGTCCAGTACCTTAGTTTCAGCTTCGATACTCTGGTAGTAGTACAGAGTGCAAAAGACCAGGGGGAACGAAACCTGAGGCTCAACCATAAGGTGGACTTCCTTCAGGCGGAAGAATTCTGTTATATTACCGGGGTTTGTTGCACTAACCTCTATCTCTCTGCAAAGCAGTTCCAACCTCGCTCCTGAACGTGACAACATCTTATAGCGTTGTTGAGCTTGTGTCAAGGTTCTGCGAAGTGAAGCATATGTGTCAGTGAGATTGCACACATGAATAGTAGCTGATGGAACACTACTGGTGATGGGTGCTCAAGGAAGCATAGATGGGTGGACGTCATGGGTGACAAAAAACGGAGACATCCCAATTGAGCTGTGTATATGATTGTTGTAGGCAAATTCTGCCAGAGGTAAATACTTGGCCCAATCATTTTGGAGATGGGTGGTGAAACAACGCAAATATTGTTCTAGTGTTTGATTGGTACGTTTAGTTTGACCATTACTCTGAGGATGGAATGCTGTATTGAGGGAGCGTTGTATATGTAGTTCCGTACAGAATACCTTCCAGAAGTGGGACGTAAACTTGGTGCCCCGATCAGAAACAATGTTTTACAGGCAAACCGTGAAGTCTAAAGATCTCTCGTATAAAAAGATCGGCAGTCTCAGTGGCAGAAGGAACACCTGGACTGAGAACGAAATGTGCCATTTTAGTGAGACGGTCTACTACAACCATTAGCGTAGTGTATTGACGAGATGGCGGTAGGTCGGTAATAAAGTCCATAGAAATCTCTCCCTAGGTTCTGGTAGGTATGGGCAATGGTTGAAGTAACCCTGGAGGTTTGTGATGACCATCTTTAGCACGGGCACATATGTCACAGGAGGAGATGAATCTTGTAATCTCTTCAATTAGTTTAGGCCACCAAAAAGTACGTTGAATCAGGTCTTGAGTTTGTTGAATGCCGCCATGGCCAGCCGCTGGGGAGTCATGATAGAATTGAAGTATTTGTAAACGCACATCAGGTGGAACATAAACTTTGTCTGAGTAATGGTGCAAACCATCTTTGTACACGTATTGATACCGTTTAGGTAGCGTAGTAACGGACGTTTTGGACCGGATAGCATCCCATATACTTTGTGTGGCGGCTAGAAAATTATCAGAAAGGAGTATGGTGTTAGGACCCTCCTCGTGGATCTCCTCCATCTCGGAGATTCTAGAAAGGGAATCAGCTTTTAGGTTACGGGAGCCAGGTCGGTAGGTGATATGCAGTTGTAAATGAGGGAAAAACAGTGCCTATCTGGCTTTTCTGTGTTGGAGTCTTTTAGCGGTTAGTAGATATTAAAGGTTCTTATGATCGGTAAAAACCGTTATAGGGTGTAAAGCGCCCTCCAATAAGTGTCTCCATTCCTCCAGTGCGAGTTTTATCGCTAGAAGTTCTCGTTCTCTGGAATAGAAGGCTGTAACTGTTCGTCTTCTTGATGTCTCTGGGATAAGACAGCGCCCACAGCCGTATTTGAGACGTCCCCTTCTAGGGTGTATGGTCTTGAGGGATCAGGTAAGATAAGAATAGGTGCTGTAGTGAATCGTACTTTCAATGATTCAAAAGCGTCCTTGGCTGCATTTGTCCATTTGAATATCTTGTTCTTGGAAGTTAATGCGGTGATGGGTTGGATAAGTTTGTAGAAATGTCTAATGGATTTCCTGTAGAAATTTGCAAAACCCACAAAACGCTGTATGCTTTTTCTGTTGGTGGGGGTAGGTCATTGTAAAATTGCAGCAATATTCTTGGAATCCATCCTTATATTGTTAGGTGAAAGGATACATCCTAAAAATTCCAATGTTTTCTTTTCGAATTCACATTTCTCTAGTTTCGCATATAATCGATGTTGTCATAAACGGATGAGAACTGTGCGTACGTGTTCTCTATGAGACGTTAGGGATGGCGAATAGATGAGGATGTCATCCAGGTAAATGATGACGAACTGATCCAGTATGTCATGAAAAATGTCATTCACAATATGTTGGAAGGTCGCGGGAGTGTTACATAAACCGAAAGGCATGACCAAATACTCAAAGTGTCCATAACGTGATCTAAATGTTGTCTTCCATTCATCCCCTCTCCTGATCCGGACCAGATTGTAACCGGCTCAAAGATCAATTTTCGTGAAAACCCGGGCTGAGCGTAAATGGTCCAATAGCTCAGGAATGAGAGGTAACGGGTAACCGTTCTTGGTTATATTGTTCATCTCTCTGTAATCAATACATTGTCGTAATCCCCCATATTTCTTCTTGACAAAGAATTTACCTGCTCCTGCTGGTGAAGTGGAAGGACGTATGAATCCTTTAGCTAAATTCTCATCAATATATTCTTTGAAAGTAGCAAGTTCTGGTTCAGCAAGGGGGTATATTCTCCCAAATGGAATAGATGCTCCTTGGAGTAAGTCAATAGGGCAATCATAGTCTCTATGGGGGAGAAGTACATTGGCTTTTTTCTTATCAAAGACATCCTGAAATTAGGAATAAACAGCTGGTAAATTATTGAACGGATCCTGTTTCAACGTAACACACAAGGCAGGAGAAATAAGGCACTGCTGATTACAAAATTTGGAGTTGAAGGATAAGACACCAGTCTCCCAATTGACGATAGGGTTATGTTTGCGTAACTATGGGAGGCCTCAAATAACGGGAAAAAGAGGAACTGGAACAATATAGAATTAAAGCATCTCCTGGTGCCCCTCACCGATGGTTACTATAAGTGGAACGGTCTCATGTGTGATAGGGCTTGTCTTCAGTGGGCTACCAGACCATAGACATGGTTTTGGCTGAATCAATATCAAGGAAACATCTGCTGGCTCCCGAGTCAATCATGGCCATCATGGATATAGTGTCTTCAGTCCACTGTAGAAAGAGAGGTATAGATAAATGGGTTGTTTTGTAGGAGGATAAATCCCTATGGCTCCCTTTTAAAATGGAAAAATCCTTACCGTCAGGAACTCGTCGACAAGCGTGGCAGTCACGGTAAATACGACCAGATCTCCCACAGTTCAAGCATAGATTGGTTTCTGCATCGTGCTTTTTCTTCAGGGCACAACGGACCTCGTACCAACCCGATCTGTATAGGTTCCTCTGTCTGTGAGGGCGCAGGAGATCTGGACTCCATATCAGAGGGATTGAAAGCAGGTACCATAGCATTAGGTGAAGATACTCGCTCGGCTCTTCGTTCCCGCAATCTTCGGTCAATCTGTATCACTAGCCGAGTAAGATCGTCAAGGGAGGATGGGATACCCACACGCTCCAACTCGTCCTTTAATCCATCGGACAATCCCAGACGGAATTGATCCAGCAGAGCTGATTCATTCCAAGTAGTCTCGAGAGCTACTCTTCTGAATTCGGTGATATATTCTTCAACTGGTCTTGTCTAAGAGCACGAATGGTGTTGGTTGCAGAGGAGATTCTAAATGGGTCTTCATATAATGAGTCCAGTGCTTGGCAAAAGAATCCTCATGACTCCAATAAAGGACTGTTGGTGTGTAGAAGGTGGTGAGCCCATACTTGGGGTTCTTCAGTAAGGAGAGAAATGACAGTGTGGATCTTGCCGAAATCAGAGGCATATGTACGTGGACGTAGATTGAACAAGATCTGACAGGTAGTGAGAAAGGTACGATATTTTTTTCTATCACATGAGAATTTCTCTAGTAGGGCTACTTGCGGTTCGAGTGCTGTAGCTCCTTCTACCATGATAGGAACTGGAGGAAGTGCAGGAGCTGCAATGGCAGGGTCTGGAACATTCACTGGATTGGCTTGTAGCTGTTGTATCTGTTGCTGCATAAGTGCTTGACCTACTTGTAGGTCCTGTACGGATTGATTAAGGTTGGTTAACTGTTGGGTGAGAGCAGTAATAGCATTCGTGAGGTCTGCGGTCTCCATGATTAGGCTGGCTTGGTGATTATGTTACAACTGTTAGGGAACTTGATAGAGACCTCGATGCAGACACAATCAATTTAATGAAGAGCAATACACTAATGGTATGAACCTAGTTTGTAATATAGAGTAACACAGGAACACATAAAAGTTCGTAATCCAGCAGGAATGTGATAAACTTGACGCCACGGGAAATGGATATAATCCAGCAGGGAGAGGGTTAATGCATATAAGCATAACACAGCAATTGTAATCCAGCAGGTAGATGGTTAAAACGTATAAGCACAAACAGTACTGTAATCCAGCAGGTAGATGGTTAAAGCATATAAGCGTAAACAGCAACTGTAATCCAGCAGGTAGATGGTCAAAGCATATAAGCATAAACAGTACTATAATTCAGCAGGTAAATGGTTTAAGCATATAGAATGGTCGAAGTACAAACCGGGTTCAGTGGGACACAGGCAGACAGAGTGGTAATAGGACAGTCCAGGATCCAGTGCATAGGCAGGCAGAGTAGTCAGGATACAATCCAGGGTCAAGATCAATCAAAAAAGTTAAATGGAGCAATACGCTGAGCAAGGAACATGAGAATCCCCAAGCAAGGATTGCAAGGTGATTCTCCCTTTTGAATCTTCCCGCGTCTGACGTGCACGCGACGGGCGTGACGTCATCAGGGACACGCCTCCGATTTCATTGGCAGCAGTATGCGCAACTACCGGAGCGGGATTCCAGTAAAGTAGAACGGGGTATTAGGGGGATCTACTTCGTGTTAGATCCTTACACTGATTAAGTCATGATATGCCAAGTTTATACATTACTGCTTTTTTAGTCACGAAATGCCAAGTTCATATATTACTGCTGATTTAGTCATGATATACCAAGTTTATATATTACTGCTGATTAATCATGATATGCCAAGATTATACATTACTGAAGATTTAGTCTTGATATGCCAAGATTATACATTACTGGTGATTTAGTCATGATATGCCAAGTTTATATATTACTTCTGATTTAGTCATGATATACCAAGTTTATATATTACTGCTGATTAATCATGATATGCCAAGATTATACATTACTGATGATTTAGTCTTGATATGCCAAGATTATACATTACTGGTGATTTAGTCATGATATGCCATGTTTATATATTGCTGCTGATTTAGTCATGATATACCAAGTTTATATATTACTGCTGATTAATCATGATATGCCAAGATTATACATTACTGATGATTTAGTCTTGATATGCCAAGATTATACATGACTGGTGATTTAGTCATGATATGCCAAGTTTATATATTACTTCTGATTTTGTCATGATATGCCATGTTTATATATTACTGCGGATTTAGTCATGATATACCAAGTTTATATATTACTGCTGATTTAGTCATGATATGCCAAGTTTTTATAATACTGTTGGTTTTTGCCATGATATGCCATGTTTATATATTGCTGCTGATTTAGTCATGATATACCAAGTTTATATATTACTGCTGATTAATCATGATATGCCGAGATTAAACATTACTGATGATTTAGTCTTGATATGCCAAGATTATACATTACTGATGATTTAGTCTTGATATGCCAAGATTATACATTACTGATGATTTAGTCTTGATATGCCAAGATTATACATTACTGGTGATTTAGTCATGATATGCCATGTTTATATATTGCTGCTGATTTAGTCATGATATACCAAGTTTATATATTAATGCTGATTAATCATGATATGCCAAGATTATACATTACTGATGATTTAGTCTTGATATGCCAAGATTATACATGACTGGTGATTTAGTCATGATATGCCAAGTTTATATATTACTTCTGATTTTGTCATGATATGCCATGTTTATATATTACTGCGGATTTAGTCATGATATACCAAGTTTATATATTACTGCTGTTTTAGTCATGATATGCCAAGTTTTTATAATACTGTTGTTTTTGACATGATATGAAATGTTTATATATTGCTGCTGATTTAGTCATGGTATACCAAGTGTATAAATTACTGCTGATTAATCATGATATGCCAAGATTATACATTACTGATGATTTAGTCTTGATATGCCAAGATTATACATTACTGGTGATTTTGTAATGATGTGCCAAATGTATACATTATTGCTGATTTAGTCATGATATGCCAAGATTATACATTACTGATGATTTAGTCTTGATATGCCAAGATTATACATTACTGGTGATTTAGTCATGATATGCCAAGTTTATATATTACTTCTGATTTAGTCATGATATACCAAGTTTATATATTACTGCTGATTAATCATGATATGCCAAGATTATACATTACTGATGATTTAGTCTTGATATGCCAAGATTATACATTACTGGTGATTTAGTCATGATATACCAAGTTTATGTATTACTGCTGATTTAGTCATGATATGCCAAGTTTTTATAATACTGTTGTTTTTGCCATGATATGCCATGTTTATATATTGCTGCTGATTTAGTCATGATATACCAAGTTTATATATTACTGCTGATTAATCATGATATGCCAAGATTATACATAACTGATGATTTAGTCTTGATATGCCAAGATTATACATTACTGATGATTTAGTCTTGATATGCCAAGATTATACATGACTGGTGATTTAGTCATGATATGCCAAGTTTATATATTACTTCTGATTTTGTCATGATATGCCATGTTTATATATTACTGCGGATTTAGTCATGATATACCAAGTTTATATATTACTGCTGATTTAGTCATGATATGCCAAGTTTATATATTGCTGCTGATTTTGCCATGATAAGCCAAGTTTATACATTACTGCTTTTTTAGTCACGAAATGTCAAGTTCATATATTACTGCTGATTTAGTCATGATATACCAAGTTTATATATTACTGCTGATTAATCATGATATGCCAAGATTATACATTACTGATGATTTAGTCTTGATATGCCAAGATTATACATTACTGGTGATTTAGTCATGATATGCCAAGTTTATATATTACTTCTGATTTAGTCATGATATACCAAGTTTATATATTACTGCTGATTAATCATGATATGCCAAGATTATACATTACTGATGATTTAGTCTTGATATGCCAAGATTATACATTACTGGTGATTTAGTCATGATATGCCATGTTTATTTATTGCTGCTGATTTAGTCATGATATACCAAGTTTATATATTACTGCTGATTAATCATGATATGCCAAGATTATACATTACTGATGATTTAGTCTTGATATGCCAAGATTATACATGACTGGTGATTTAGTCATGATATGCCAAGTTTATATATTACTTCTGATTTTGTCATGATATGCCATGTTTATACATTACTGCGGATTTAGTCATGATATACCAAGTTTATATATTACTGCTGATTTAGTCATGATATGCCAAGTTTTTATAATACTGTTGTTTTTGCCATGATATGCCATGTTTATATATTGCTGCTGATTTAGTCATGATATACCAAGTTTATATATTAATGCTGATTAATCATGATATGCCAAGATTATACATTACTGATGATTTAGTCTTGATATGCCAAGATTATACATGACTGGTGATTTAGTCATGATATGCCAAGTTTATATATTACTTCTGATTTTGTCATGATATGCCATGTTTATATATTACTGCGGATTTAGTCATGATATACCAAGTTTATATATTACTGCTGTTTTAGTCATGATATGCCAAGTTTTTATAATACTGTTGTTTTTGCCATGATATGCAATGTTTATATATTGCTGCTGATTTAGTCATGGTATACCAAGTTTATATATTACTGCTGATTAATCATGATATGCCAAGATTATACATTACTGATGATTTAGTCTTGATATGCCAAGATTATACATTACTGGTGATTTTGTAATGATGTGCCAAATTTATACATTATTGCTGATTTAGTCATGATATGCCAAGATTATACATTACTGATGATTTAGTCTTGATATGCCAAGATTATACATTACTGGTGATTTAGTCATGATATGCCAAGTTTATATATTACTTCTGATTTAGTCATGATATACCAAGTTTATATATTACTGCTGATTAATCATGATATGCCAAGATTATACATTACTGATGATTTAGTCTTGATATGCCAAGATTATACATTACTGGTGATTTAGTCATGATATGCCATGTTTATATATTGCTGCTGATTTAGTCATGATATACCAAGTTTATATATTACTGCTGATTAATCATGATATGCCAAGATTATACATTACTGATGATTTAGTCTGGATATGCCAAGATTATACATGACTGGTGATTTAGTCATGATATGCCAAGTTTATATATTACTTCTGATTTTGTCATGATATGCCATGTTTATATATTACTGCGGATTTAGTCATGATATACCAAGTTTATATATTACTGCTGATTTAGTCATGATATGCCAAGTTTTTATAATACTGTTGTTTTTGCCATGATATGCCATGTTTATATATTGCTGCTGATTTAGTCATGATATACCAAGTTTATATTTTACTGCTGATTAATCATGATATGCCAAGATTATACATTACTGATGATTTAGTCTTGATATGCCAAGATTATACATTACTGATGATTTAGTCTTGATATGCCAAGATTATACATTACTGGTGATTTAGTCATGATATGCCATGTTTATATATTGCTGCTGATTTAGTCATGATATACCAAGTTTATATATTAATGCTGATTAATCATGATATGCCAAGATTATACATTACTGATGATTTAGTCTTGATATGCCAAGATTATACATGACTGGTGATTTAGTCATGATATTCCAAGTTTATATATTACTTCTGATTTTGTCATGATATGCCATGTTTATATATTACTGCGGATTTAGTCATGATATACCAAGTTTATATATTACTGCTGTTTTAGTCATGATATGCCAAGTTTTTATAATACTGTTGTTTTTGACATGATATGCAATGTTTATATATTGCTGCTGATTTAGTCATGGTATACCAAGTTTATATATTACTGCTGATTAATCATGATATGCCAAGATTATACATTACTGATGATTTAGTCTTGATATGCCAAGATTATACATTACTGGCGATTTAGTCATAATATGCCAAGTTTATATATTACTTCTGATTTAGTCATGATATACCAAGTTTATATATTACTGCTGATTAATCATGATATGCCAAGAGTATACATTACTGATGATTTAGTCTTGATATGCCAAGATTATACATTACTGGTGATTTAGTCATGATATGCCATGTTTATATATTGCTGCTGATTTAGTCATGATATACCAAGTTTATATATTACTGCTGATTAATCATGATATGCCAAGATTATACATTACTGATGATTTAGTCTTGATATGCCAAGATTATACATGACTGGTGATTTAGTCATGATATGCCAAGTTTATATATTACTTCTGATTTTGTCATGATATGCCATGTTTATATATTACTGCGGATTTAGTCATGATATACCAAGTTTATATATTACTGCTGATTTAGTCATGATATGCCAAGTTTTTATAATACTGTTGTTTTTGCCATGATATGCCATGTTTATATATTGCTGCTGATTTAGTCATGATATACCAAGTTTATATATTACTGCTGATTAATCATGATATGCCAAGATTATACATTACTGATGATTTAGTCATGATATGCCATGTTTATATATTGCTGCTGATTTAGTCATGGTATACCAAGTTTATATATTACTGCTGATTAATCATGATATGCCAAGATTATACATTACTGATGATTTAGTCTTGATATGCCAAGATTATACATTAATGGTGATTTTGTAATGATGTGCCAAATTTATACATTATTGCTGATTTAGTCATGAAATGCCATGTTTATATATTACTTCTTATTTAGTCACGATATGCCATGTTTATATATTACTTCTGATTTAGTCACGATCTGCCAAGTTTATATATCAATGCTGATGTAATCATGATATGCCAGGTTAATTTATTTCTGCTGATTTTGCCATGATATGTCAGGTTTATACATTAATGCTGATTTAGTCATGATATGCCAAGTTTATATATTGATGCTGATTTAGTCACGATATGCCAAGTGTATATATTACTGCTGATTTAGTAATGATATGCCAAATTAATACATTATTGCTGATTTAGTCAAGAAATGCATTGTTTATATATTACTGTTGAAATAGTCATGAAATGCCAAGTTTATATATTACTGCTGAATTAGTCATGATATGCCATGTTTATATATTACTGCTGATTTAGTAATGATATGCCAAATTAATACATTATTGCTGATTTAGTCAAGAAATGCATTGTTTATATATTACTGTTGATTTAATCATAAAATGACAATTTTATATATTGCTGCTGATTTAGTCATGATATGCCAGGTTAATTTATTACTGCTGATTTTGCCATGATATGTCAGGATTATACATTACTGCTGATTTAGTCATGATATGCCAAGTTTATATATTGATGCTGATTTAGTCACGATATGCCAAGTTTTCATATTACTGCTGATTTAGTAATGATATGCCAAGTTTTCATATTACTGCTGATTTAGTAATGATATGCCAAATTAATACATTGTTGCTGATTTAGTCAAGAAATGCCAAGTTTATATATTACTGCTGATTTTGCCATGATATGTCAGGTTTGTACATTACTTCTGATTTAGTCATGAAATGCATTGTTTAAATATTACTGTTGATTTAGTCATGAAATGCTAAGTTTATATATTACTGTGGATTTAGTAATGATATTCCAAAATTTATACATTATTGCTGATTAAGTCATGATATGCCATGTTTATATATTACTGCTGATTTTGTCATGATATGCCATGTTTATATATTACTTCTGATTTAGTTATGATATACCAAGTTTATATATTACTGCTGATTTAGTCATGATATGCCAAGTTTTTATAATACTGTTGTCTTTGCCATGATATGCCATGTTTATATATTGCTGCTGATTTAGTCATGATATACCAAGTTTATATATTACTGCTGATTAATCATGATATGCCAAGATTATACATTACTGATGATTTAGTCTTGATATGCCAAGATTATACATTACTGGTGATTTAGTCATGATATGCCTTGTTTATATATTGCTGCTGATTTAGTCATGATATACCAAGTTTATATATTACTGCTGATTAATCATGATATGCCAAGATTATACATTACTGATGATTTAGTCTTGATATGCCAAGATTATACATGACTGGTGATTTAGTCATGATATGCCAAGTTTATATATTACTTCTGATTTTGTCATGATATGCCATGTTTATATATTACTGCGGATTTAGTCATGATATGCCAAGTTTTTATAATACTGTTGTTTTTGCCATGATATGCAATGTTTATATATTGCTGCTGATTTAGTCATGGTATACCAAGTTTATATATTACTGCTGATTAATCATGATATGCCAAGATTATACATTACTGATGATTTAGTCTTGATATGCCAAGATTATACATTACTGGTGATTTTGTAATGATGTGCCAAATGTATACATTATTGCTGATTTAGTCATGATATGCCAAGATTATACATTACTGATGATTTAGTCTTGATATGCCAAGATTATACATTACTGGTGATTTAGTCATGATATAACAAGTTTATATATTACTGCTGATTTAGTCATGATATACCAAGATTATACATTACTGATGATTTAGTCTTGATATGCCAAGATTATACATTACTGGTGATTTAGTCATGATATACCAAGTTTATATATTACTGCTGATTTAGTCATGATATGCCAAGTTTTTATAATACTGTTGTTTTTGCCATGATATGCCATGTTTATATATTGCTGCTGATTTAGTCATGATATACCAAGTTTATATATTACTGCTGATTAATCATGATATGCCAAGATTATACATTACTGATGATTTAGTCTTGATATGCCAAGATTATACATTACTGATGATTTAGTCTTGATATGCCAAGATTATACATTACTGGTGATTTAGTCATGATATGCCATGTTTATATATTGCTGCTGATTTAGTCATGATATACCAAGTTTATATATTAATGCTGATTAATCATGATATGCCAAGATTATACATTACTGATGATTTAGTCTTGATATGCCAAGATTATACATGACTGGTGATTTAGTCATGATATGCCAAGTTTATTTATTACTTCTGATTTTGTCATGATATGCCATGTTTATATATTACTGCGGATTTAGTCATGATATACCAAGTTTATATATTACTGCTGTTTTAGTCATGATATGCCAAGTTTTTATAATACTGTTATTTTTGCCATGATATGCAATGTTTATATATTGGTGCTGATTTAGTCATGGTATACCAAGTTTATATATTACTGCTGATTAATCATGATATGCCAAGATTATACATTACTGATGATTTAGTCTTGATATGCCAAGATTATACATTACTGGTGATTTTGTAATGATGTGCCAAATTTATACATTATTGCTGATTTAGTCATGATATGCCAAGATTATACATTACTGATGATTTAGTCTTGATATGCCAAGATTATACATTACTGGTGATTTAGTCATGATATGCCAAGTTTATATATTATTTCTGATTTAGTCATGATATACCAAGTTTATATATTACTGCTGATTAATCATGATATGCCAAGATTATACATTACTGATGATTTAGTCTTGATATGCCAAGATTATACATTACTGGTGATTTAGTCATGATATGCCATGTTTATATATTGCTGCTGATTTAGTCATGATATACCAAGTTTATATATTACTGCTGATTAATAATGATATGCCAAGATTATACATTACTGATGATTTAGTCTTGATATGCCAAGATTATACATGACTGGTGATTTAGTCATGATATGCCAAGTTTATATATTACTTCTGATTTTGTCATGATATGCCATGTTTATATATTACTGCGGATTTAGTCATGATATACCAAGTTTATATATTACTGCTGATTTAGTCATGATATGCCAAGTTTATATATTACTGCTGATTTTGCCATGATAAGCCAAGTTTATACATTACTGCTTTTTTAGTCACGAAATGTCAAGTTCATATATTACTGCTGATTTAGTCATGATATACCAAGTTTATATATTACTGCTGATTAATCATGATATGCCAAGATTATACATTACTGATGATTTAGTCTTGATATGCCAAGATTATACATTACTGGTGATTTAGTCATGATATGCCAAGTTTATATATTACTTCTGATTTAGTCATGATATACCAAGTTTATATATTACTGCTGATTAATCATGATATGCCAAGATTATACATTACTGATGATTTAGTCTTGATATGCCAAGATTATACATTACTGGTGATTTAGTCATGATATGCCATGTTTATTTATTGCTGCTGATTTAGTCATGATATACCAAGTTTATATATTACTGCTGATTAATCATGATATGCCAAGATTATACATTACTGATGATTTAGTCTTGATATGCCAAGATTATACATGACTGGTGATTTAGTCATGATATGCCAAGTTTATATATTACTTCTGATTTTGTCATGATATGCCATGTTTATACATTACTTCGGATTTAGTCATGATATACCAAGTTTATATATTACTGCTGATTTAGTCATGATATGCCAAGTTTTTATAATACTGTTGTTTTTGCCATTATATGCCATGTTTATATATTGCTGCTGATTTAGTCATGATATACCAAGTTTATATATTACTGCTGATTAATCATGATATGCCAAGATTATACATTACTGATGATTTAGTCTTGATATGCCAAGATTATACATTACTGATGATTTAGTCTTGATATGCCAAGATTATACATTACTGGTGATTTAGTCATGATATGCCATGTTTATATATTGCTGCTGATTTAGTCATGATATACCAAGTTTATATATTAATGCTGATTAATCATGATATGCCAAGATTATACATTACTGATGATTTAGTCTTGATATGCCAAGATTATACATGACTGGTGATTTAGTCATGATATGCCAAGTTTATATATTACTTCTGATTTTGTCATGATATGCCATGTTTATATATTACTGCGGATTTAGTCATGATATGCCAAGTTTTTATAATACTGTTGTTTTTGCCATGATATGCAATGTTTATATATTGCTGCTGATTTAGTCATGGTATACCAAGTTTATATATTACTGCTGATTAATCATGATATGCCAAGATTATACATTACTGATGATTTAGTCTTGATATGCCAAGATTATACATTACTGGTGATTTTGTAATGATGTGCCAAATTTATACATTATTGCTGATTTAGTCATGATATGCCAAGATTATACATTACTGATGATTTAGTCTTGATATGCCAAGATTATACATTACTGGTGATTTAGTCATGATATGCCAAGTTTATATATTACTTCTGATTTAGTCATGATATACCAAGTTTATATATTACTGCTGATTAATCATGATATGCCAAGATTATACATTACTGATGATTTAGTCTTGATATGCCAAGATTATACATTACTGGTGATTTAGTCATGATATGCCATGTTTATATATTGCTGCTGATTTAGTCATGATATACCAAGTTTATATATTACTGCTGATTAATAATGATATGCCAAGATTATACATTACTGATGATTTAGTCTTGATATGCCAAGATTATACATGACTGGTGATTTAGTCATGATATGCCAAGTTTATATATTACTTCTGATTTTGTCATGATATGCCATGTTTATATATTACTGCGGATTTAGTCATGATATACCAAGTTTATATATTACTGCTGATTTAGTCATGATATGCCAAGTTTATATATTACTGCTGATTTTGCCATGATAAGCCAAGTTTATACATTACTGCTTTTTTAGTCACGAAATGTCAAGTTCATATATTACTGCTGATTTAGTCATGATATACCAAGTTTATATATTACTGCTGATTAATCATGATATGCCAAGATTATACATTACTGATGATTTAGTCTTGATATGCCAAGATTATACATTACTGGTGATTTAGTCATGATATGCCAAGTTTATATATTACTTCTGATTTAGTCATGATATACCAAGTTTATATATTACTGCTGATTAATCATGATATGCCAAGATTATACATTACTGATGATTTAGTCTTGATATGCCAAGATTATACATTACTGGTGATTTAGTCATGATATGCCATGTTTATTTATTGCTGCTGATTTAGTCATGATATACCAAGTTTATATATTACTGCTGATTAATCATGATATGCCAAGATTATACATTACTGATGATTTAGTCTTGATATGCCAAGATTATACATGACTGGTGATTTAGTCATGATATGCCAAGTTTATATATTACTTCTGATTTTGTCATGATATGCCATGTTTATACATTACTGCGGATTTAGTCATGATATACCAAGTTTATATATTACTGCTGATTTAGTCATGATATGCCAAGTTTTTATAATACTGTTGTTTTTGCCATTATATGCCATGTTTATATATTGCTGCTGATTTAGTCATGATATACCAAGTTTATATATTACTGCTGATTAATCATGATATGCCAAGATTATACATTACTGATGATTTAGTCTTGATATGCCAAGATTATACATTACTGATGATTTAGTCTTGATATGCCAAGATTATACATTACTGGTGATTTAGTCATGATATGCCATGTTTATATATTACTGCGGATTTAGTCATGATATGCCAAGTTTTTATAATACTGTTGTTTTTGCCATGATATGCAATGTTTATATATTGCTGCTGATTTAGTCATGGTATACCAAGTTTATATATTACTGCTGATTAATCATGATATGCCAAGATTATACATTACTGATGATTTAGTCTTGATATGCCAAGATTATACATTAGTGGTGATTTTGTAATGATGTGCCAAATTTATACATTATTGCTGATTTAGTCATGATATGCCAAGATTATACATTACTGATGATTTAGTCTTGATATGCCAAGATTATACATTACTGGTGATTTAGTCATGATATGCCAAGTTTATATATTACTTCTGATTTAGTCATGATATACCAAGTTTATATATTACTGCTGATTAATCATGATATGCCAAGATTATACATTACTGATGATTTAGTCTTGATATGCCAAGATTATACATTACTGGTGATTTAGTCATGATATGCCATGTTTATATATTGCTGCTGATTTAGTCATGATATACCAAGTTTATATATTACTGCTGATTAATCATGATATGCCAAGATTATACATTACTGATGATTTAGTCTTGATATGCCAAGATTATACATGACTGGTGATTTAGTCATGATATGCCAAGTTTATATATTACTTCTGATTTTGTCATGATATGCCATGTTTATATATTACTGCGGATTTAGTCATGATATACCAAGTTTATATATTACTGCTGATTTAGTCATGATATGCCAAGTTTTTATAATACTGTTGTTTTTGCCATGATATGCCATGTTTATATATTGCTGCTGATTTAGTCATGATATACCAAGTTTATATATTACTGCTGATTAATCATGATATGCCAAGATTATACATTACTGATGATTTAGTCTTGATATGCCAAGATTATACATTACTGATGATTTAGTCTTGATATGCCAAGATTATACATTACTGGTGATTTAGTCATGATATGCCATGTTTATATATTGCTGCTGATTTAGTCATGATATACCAAGTTTATATATTAATGCTGATTAATCATGATATGCCAAGATTATACATTACTGATGATTTAGTCTTGATATGCCAAGATTATACATGACTGGTGATTTAGTCATGATATGCCAAGTTTATATATTACTTCTGATTTTGTCATGATATGCCATGTTTATATATTACTGCGGATTTAGTCATGATATACCAAGTTTATATATTACTGCTGTTTTAGTCATGATATGCCAAGTTTTTATAATACTGTTGTTTTTGACATGATATGCAATGTTTATATATTGCTGCTGATTTAGTCATGGTATACCAAGTTTATATATTACTGCTGATTAATCATGATATGCCAAGATTATACATTACTGATGATTTAGTCTTGATATGCCAAGATTATACATTACTGGCGATTTAGTCATGATATGCCAAGTTTATATATTACTTCTGATTTAGTCATGATATACCAAGTTTATATATTACTGCTGATTAATCATGATATGCCAAGATTATACATTACTGATGATTTAGTCTTGATATGCCAAGATTATACATTACTGGTGATTTAGTCATGATATCCCATGTTTATATATTGCTGCTGATTTAGTCATGATATACCAAGTTTATATATTACTGCTGATTAATCATGATATGCCAAGATTATACATTACTGATGATTTAGTCTTGATATGCCAAGATTATACATGACTGGTGATTTAGTCATGATATGCCAAGTTTATATATTACTTCTGATTTTGTCATGATATGCCATGTTTATATATTACTGCGGATTTAGTCATGATATACCAAGTTTATATATTACTGCTGATTTAGTCATGATATGCCAAGTTTTTATAATACTGTTGTTTTTGCCATGATATGCCATGTTTATATATTGCTGCTGATTTAGTCATGATATACCAAGTTTATATATTACTGCTGATTAATCATGATATGCCAAGATTATACATTACTGATGATTTAGTCATGATATGCCATGTTTATATATTGCTGCTGATTTAGTCATGGTATACCAAGTTTATATATTACTGCTGATTAATCATGATATGCCAAGATTATACATTACTGATGATTTAGTCTTGATATGCCAAGATTATACATTAATGGTGATTTTGTAATGATGTGCCAAATTTATACATTATTGCTGATTTAGTCATGAAATGCCATGTTTATATATTACTTCTTATTTAGTCACGATATGCCATGTTTATATATTACTTCTGATTTAGTCACGATCTGCCAAGTTTATATATCAATGCTGATGTAGTCATGATATGCCAGGTTAATTTATTTCTGCTGATTTTGCCATGATATGTCAGGTTTATACATTAATGCTGATTTAGTCATGATATGCCAAGTTTATATATTGATGCTGATTTAGTCACGATATGCCAAGTGTATATATTACTGCTGATTTAGTAATGATATGCCAAATTAATACATTATTGCTGATTTAGTCAAGAAATGCATTGTTTATATATTACTGTTGAAATAGTCATGAAATGCCAAGTTTATATATTACTGCTGAATTAGTCATGATATGCCATGTTTATATATTACTGCTGATTTAGTAATGATATGCCAAATTAATACATTATTGCTGATTTAGTCAAGAAATGCATTGTTTATATATTACTGTTGATTTAATCATAAAATGACAATTTTATATATTGCTGCTGATTTAGTCATGATATGCCAGGTTAATTTATTACTGCTGATTTTGCCATGATATGTCAGGATTATACATTACTGCTGATTTAGTCATGATATGCCAAGTTTATATATTGATGCTGATTTAGTCACGATATGCCAAGTTTTCATATTACTGGTGATTTAGTAATGATATGCCAAGTTTTCATATTACTGCTGATTTAGTAATGATATGCCAAATTAATACATTGTTGCTGATTTAGTCAAGAAATGCCAAGTTTATATATTACTGCTGATTTTGCCATGATATGTCAGGTTTGTACATTACTTCTGATTTAGTCATGAAATGCATTGTTTAAATATTACTGTTGATTTAGTCATGAAATGCTAAGTTTATATATTACTGTGGATTTAGTAATGATATTCCAAAATTTATACATTATTGCTGATTAAGTCATGATATGCCATGTTTATATATTACTGCTGATTTTGTCATGATATGCCATGTTTATATATTACTTCTGATTTAGTTATGATATACCAAGTTTATATATTACTGCTGATTTAGTCATGATATGCCAAGTTTTTATAATACTGTTGTCTTTGCCATGATATGCCATGTTTATATATTGCTGCTGATTTAGTCATGATATACCAAGTTTATATATTACTGCTGATTAATCATGATATGCCAAGATTATACATTACTGATGATTTAGTCTTGATATGCCAAGATTATATATTACTGATGATTTAGTCTTGATATGCCAAGATTATACATTACTGGTGATTTAGTCATGATATGCCTTGTTTATATATTGCTGCTGATTTAGTCATGATATACCAAGTTTATATATTACTGCTGATTAATCATGATATGCCAAGATTATACATTACTGATGATTTAGTCTTGATATGCCAAGATTATACATGACTGGTGATTTAGTCATGATATGCCAAGTTTATATATTACTTCTGATTTTGTCATGATATGCCATGTTTATATATTACTGCGGATTTAGTCATGATATGCCAAGTTTTTATAATACTGTTGTTTTTGCCATGATATGCAATGTTTATATATTGCTGCTGATTTAGTCATGATATACCAAGTTTATATATTAATGCTGATTAATCATGATATGCCAACATTATACATTACTGATGATTTAGTCTTGATATGCCAAGATTATACATGACTGGTGATTTAGTCATGATATGCCAAGTTTATATATTACTTCTGATTTTGTCATGATATGCCATGTTTATATATTACTGCGGATTTAGTCATGATATACCAAGTTTATATATTACTGCTGTTTTAGTCATGATATGCCAAGTTTTTATAATACTGTTGTTTTTGCCATGATATGCAATGTTTATATATTGCTGCTGATTTAGTCATGGTATACCAAGTTTATATATTACTGCTGATTAATCATGATATGCCAAGATTATACATTACTGATGATTTAGTCTTGATATGCCAAGATTATACATTACTGGTGATTTTGTAATGATGTGCCAAATTTATACATTATTGCTGATTTAGTCATGAAATGCCATGTTTATATATTATTGGTGATTTTTCCATGATATGCCAAGTTTATATATTACTTCTTATTTAGTCACGATATGCCAAGTTTATGTATTACTGCTGATTTAGTCATGATATGCCATGTTTATATATTACTTCTGATTAAATCACGATCTGCCAAGTTTATATATCACTGCTGATGTAGTCATGATATGCCAGGTTAATTTATTTCTGCTGATTTTGCCATGATATGTCAGGTTTATACATTAATGCTGATTTAGTCATGATATGCCAAGTTTATATATTGATGCTGATTTAGTCACGATATGCCAAGTGTATATATTACTGCTGATTTAGTAATGATATGCCAAATTAATACATTATTGCTGATTTAGTCAAGAAATGCATTGTTTATATATTACTGTTGATTTAATCATAAAATGACAATTTTATATATTGCTGCTGATTTAGTCATGATATGCCAGGTTAATTTATTACTGCTGATTTTGCCATGATATGTCAGGATTATACATTACTGCTGATTTAGTCATGATATGCCAAGTTTATATATTGATGCTGATTTAGTCACGATATGCCAAGTTTTCATATTACTGGTGATTTAGTAATGATATGCCAAGTTTTCATATTACTGCTGATTTAGTAATGATATGCCAAATTAATACATTGTTGCTGATTTAGTCAAGAAATGCCAAGTTTATATATTACTGCTGATTTTGCCATGATATGTCAGGTTTGTACATTACTTCTGATTTAGTCATGAAATGCATTGTTTAAATATTACTGTTGATTTAGTCATGAAATGCTAAGTTTATATATTACTGTGGATTTAGTAATGATATTCCAAAATTTATACATTATTGCTGATTAAGTCATGATATGCCATGTTTATATATTACTGCTGATTTTGTCATGATATGCCATGTTTATATATTACTTCTGATTTAGTTATGATATACCAAGTTTATATATTACTGCTGATTTAGTCATGATATGCCAAGTTTTTATAATACTGTTGTCTTTGCCATGATATGCCATGTTTATATATTGCTGCTGATTTAGTCATGATATACCAAGTTTATATATTACTGCTGATTAATCATGATATGCCAAGATTATACATTACTGATGATTTAGTCTTGATATGCCAAGATTATATATTACTGATGATTTAGTCTTGATATGCCAAGATTATACATTACTGGTGATTTAGTCATGATATGCCTTGTTTATATATTGCTGCTGATTTAGTCATGATATACCAAGTTTATATATTACTGCTGATTAATCATGATATGCCAAGATTATACATTACTGATGATTTAGTCTTGATATGCCAAGATTATACATGACTGGTGATTTAGTCATGATATGCCAAGTTTATATATTACTTCTGATTTTGTCATGATATGCCATGTTTATATATTACTGCGGATTTAGTCATGATATGCCAAGTTTTTATAATACTGTTGTTTTTGCCATGATATGCAATGTTTATATATTGCTGCTGATTTAGTCATGATATACCAAGTTTATATATTAATGCTGATTAATCATGATATGCCAACATTATACATTACTGATGATTTAGTCTTGATATGCCAAGATTATACATGACTGGTGATTTAGTCATGATATGCCAAGTTTATATATTACTTCTGATTTTGTCATGATATGCCATGTTTATATATTACTGCGGATTTAGTCATGATATACCAAGTTTATATATTACTGCTGTTTTAGTCATGATATGCCAAGTTTTTATAATACTGTTGTTTTTGCCATGATATGCAATGTTTATATATTGCTGCTGATTTAGTCATGGTATACCAAGTTTATATATTACTGCTGATTAATCATGATATGCCAAGATTATACATTACTGATGATTTAGTCTTGATATGCCAAGATTATACATTACTGGTGATTTTGTAATGATGTGCCAAATTTATACATTATTGCTGATTTAGTCATGAAATGCCATGTTTATATATTATTGGTGATTTTTCCATGATATGCCAAGTTTATATATTACTTCTTATTTAGTCACGATATGCCAAGTTTATGTATTACTGCTGATTTAGTCATGATATGCCATGTTTATATATTACTTCTGATTAAATCACGATCTGCCAAGTTTATATATCACTGCTGATGTAGTCATGATATGCCAGGTTAATTTATTTCTGCTGATTTTGCCATGATATGTCAGGTTTATACATTAATGCTGATTTAGTCATGATATGCCAAGTTTATATATTGATGCTGATTTAGTCACGATATGCCAAGTGTATATATTACTGCTGATTTAGTAATGATATGCCAAATTAATACATTATTGCTGATTTAGTCAAGAAATGCATTGTTTATATATTACTGTTGATTTAATCATAAAATGACAATTTTATATATTGCTGCTGATTTAGTCATGATATGCCAGGTTAATTTATTACTGCTGATTTTGCCATGATATGTCAGGATTATACATTACTGCTGATTTAGTCATGATATGCCAAGTTTATATATTGATGCTGATTTAGTCACGATATGCCAAGTTTTCATATTACTGCTGATTTAGTAATGATATGCCAAGTTTTCATATTACTGCTGATTTAGTAATGATATGCCAAATTAATACATTGTTGCTGATTTAGTCAAGAAATGCCAAGTTTATATATTACTGCTGATTTTGCCATGATATGTCAGGTTTGTACATTACTTCTGATTTAGTCATGAAATGCATTGTTTAAATATTACTGTTGATTTAGTCATGAAATGCCAAGTTTATATATTACTGTGGATTTAGTAATGATATTCCAAAATTTATACATTATTGCTGATTAAGTCATGATATGCCATGTTTATATATTACTGCTGATTTTGTCATGATATGCCATGTTTATATATTACTTCTGATTTAGTTATGATATACCAAGATTATATATTTGCAGAAAGAAAAGTCCTGCGCTCACTCCCATCACTGGGCGGCTGCAACGACTACAGTACACATCAGCCCCAATATATAGTAAAAACCAAAGAAAAACAAGTTACCTGTGCTCTCTCCTTTATCCCTATGTTTTTTTTTAAAACAAATGGAGGTTTTTTAGTTACCTCCAATGGCCATGAGAGGATGAGCCCACCTGCCAATGTCAAGGCAGACCCCCCTAGGTGGGTCCTAACTCTAACCATTCACCTTGCTTCTTTGAGCCTCTGGCAAAAATCTTTAATGAGTCAGAAAGGGGTATTTTTTATATACACCCCTATACCTTATTAACCCTTAATAGGGAACACATGGGATGGGCGGCTGCATTGTAACAAGGCTGAGTAATACAAAAAATGGATACAAATGCAGAAAGAAAAGTCCTGCGCTCACTCCCATCACTGGGCGGCTGCAACGACTACAGTACACATCAGTCGATATAATATATAGTAAAAACCAAAAAAAAAAACAAGTTACCTGCCCTCTCTTCCTTTATCCCTATGTATTTTTAAAACAAATGGATGTTTTTTAGTTACCTCCAATGGCCATGAGAGGATGAGCCCACCTGCCAACGTCAAGGCAGACCCCCCTAGGTGGGTCCTAACTCTAACCATTCACCTTGCTTCTTCAAGATTATATATTACTGTGGATTTAGTAATGATATGCCAAAATTATACATTATTGCTGATTTAGTCATGTAATGCATGGTTTATATATTTCTGTTGATTTAATCATGAAGTGACAAGTTTATATATTACTGTGGATTTTGTAATGATATGCCAAACTTTATACATTATTGCTGATTTAGTCATGATACGCCATGTTTATATATTACTTCTGATTTAGTCATGATCTGCCAAGTTTATAGATTGATGCTGATTTAGTCACAAAATGCAAATTTTATATATTAATGCTGATTTAGTCACGATATGCCAAGTTTATATATTACTTCTGATTTAGTCACGATATGCCAAGTTTATATATTACTTCTGATTTAGTCACGATATGCCAAGTTTATATATTACTGCTGATTTAGTAATGATTTGCCAAATTTATACATTATTGCTGATTTAGTCATGAAATGCATTGTTTATATATTGCTGTGGATTTAGTCATGAAATGCCAAGTTTATATATTGCTGTGGATTAAGTAATTATATGCCGAAATTATACATTATTGTTGATTTAGTAATGAAATGCATTGTTTATAAATTACTGTTGATTTAGTCATGAAATGCCAAGTTTATATATTACTGTGGATTTAGTAATGATATACCAAAATGTATACATTATTGCTGATTTAGTCATGATAAGTCATGCTTATATATTACTGCTGATTTTGCCATGATATGACTAGTTAATATATTCTGCTGATTTAGTCAGGATATGCCATGTTTATATATTACTTCTGATTTAGTCACGATATGCCAAGTTTATATATTACTTCTGATTTAGTCACGATATGCCAAGTTTATATATTACTGCTGATTTAGTAATGATTTGCCAAATTTATACATTATTGCTGATTTAGTCATGAAATGCATTGTTTATATATTGCTGTGGATTAAGTAATTATATGCCGAAATTATACATTATTGTTGATTTAGTAATGAAATACATTGTTTATAAATTACTGTTGATTTAGTCATGAAATGCCAAGTTTATATATTACTGTGGATTTAGTAATGATATACCAAAATGTATTCATTATTGCTGATTTAGTCATGATAAGTCATGCTTATATATTACTGCTGATTTTGCCATGATATGACTAGTTAATATATTCTGCTGATTTAGTCAGGATATGCCATGTTTATATATTACTACTGATTTTGCCATGATATGCCATGTTTATATAATTCTGCCTATTTTGCCATGATATGACTACTTTATATATTACTTCTGATTTAGTCATGATATGCCAATTTTATATATTACTGCTTATTTAGTCATGAAATGCCAATTTTATGCATTACTGCTGATTTAGTCATGATTTGACAAGTTTATATATTACTTCTGATTTAGTCACGATATGCCAAGTTTATATATTACTGTTTATTATTCATAAAATGCAAAGTTTATATAATACTGCTGATTTAGTCATGATATGCCAAGTTTATATATTACTGCGGATATTGCCATGACATGACTTCTTTATATATTACTGCTGATTTAGGGATGATATCCCATGTTTATATATTACTTCTGATTTAGTCATGATCTGCCAAGTTTATACATTATTGCTGATTTTGCCATGATATGCCATGTTTATATAATTCTGCGTATTTAGTCATGAAATGCCAATTTTATGCATTACTGCTGATTTAGTCTTGATATGCCAAGATTATACATTACTGATGATTTAGTCTTGATATGCCAAGATTATACATTACTGCTGATTTTGCCATGATATGCCAAGTTTATATATTACTGCTGATTTAGTCATGATGTGCCAAGTTTATATATTACTGCTGATTTAGTCATGATATGCCAAGTTTATATATTACTGCTGATTTAGTCATGATGTGCCAAGTTTATACAATACTGCTGATTTAGTCATGATATGCCATGTTTATATATTACTGCGGATTTAGTCATGATATGCCACGTTTATATATTACTGTTGATTTAGGAATGATATGCCAAGTTTATATATAACAATGGATTTTTCCATGATATGACTAGTTTAAACATTACTGCTGATTAAGTCATGATGTGCCATGTTTATACATTACTGTTGATTTAGTCATGATATGCCAAGTTTATTGTGGGGGTTCCAGACCCCATCTCCAACTAGCTAGGGGCCCCTTACCTGCATCCACTCCCGTTGCTGCCCGACAGAGGGGAAGGCCGTCGCGTGGTAGGCCGCATCCCCGGACTCCAGTAACCCGCGTCCCACGAGTTGCTGGTGCTGCTGTTATTTCGGATGGCAGAGGGGTGTGGCCTATCGCGCGATGGTGCCGATCCATTGGTGGAGACAGCGGGGGTGTGGCCAGAGGCTGCCACTCACCCCAGTGAGTGTCAGGCTTCTCTATGTGAGTGGGTGGACTTCCCTGATTGGAGGAGGCGGGGAGGTACACTTGACAGCCCATAAATACCAAGCACTGACTACAATCAGTGCTTGTGTATTGAGCTGCTAAGTGGTGTAAACCCTTGGTTCCTTCTCACAGTTCTTTTCCTTTGTCTTACCTCCTGTTCCCATTGATTCCCCGGATTTTGACCTCGGCTTTCCTCCTGGACATTCTGATTTCTCCTGCCCTTTGATCCTGGCTTGAATTGTTTATTCTCTGGTTACCCCAACCAACATCCCGCTCTCTGCTGCTCCCCTATGGCCACTCACGACCCTCCTGCCATAGGCTCCCAGCCGCAAACATGATATGACTAGTTTATACATTATTGCTGATTTAGTCATGATATGCCATGTTTATACATTACTGTTGAATTAGTCATGATATGCCAAGTTTATACATTATTGCTGATTTAGTCAAGATGAACCAAGTTTATAAATTACCGCAGATTTTGAAATGATATGCCAAGTTTGTATATTACTTCTGATTAAGTCATGATGTGCCAAGCTTATGTATTACTGTTTATTTACTCATGAAATGTCAAGTTCATTTATTACTGCAGATTTAGTAATGATATGCCAGATTCATACATTATTGTTGATTTAGTCACAATATGCCATGTTTATATATTACTGCTGATTTTGGCATGATATGCCAAGTTTATATATTACTGCTGATTTTGGCATGATATGCCAAGTTTATATATTATTGCTGATTTAGTCATGATATGCCAAGTTTATATATTACTGCTGATTTAGTCATGATGTGCCACCTTTATTTATTACTGCTGATTTAGTTATGATATGCCTAGTTTATATATTACTGCTGATTTAGTTATGATATTCCAAATTTATACATTATTTCTGATTTAGTTATAATATGCCATGTTTATATATTACTGCTGCTTTTGCCATGATATGCCAATTTTATATATTACTTGTTATTTAGTCATGATATGCCAAGTTTATTTATTACTGCTGATTTATTCATGATATGCCAAGTTTATACATTACTGCTGATTTAGTCATGATGTGCCAATTTTATCCATTACTGCAGATTTAGTCATTATATGTCAACTTTATATATTAGTGCTGATTTAGTCAGTATATGCCAAGTTCATACATTACTGCTGATTTTGCCATGATATGCTTAGTTTTTACATCACAGCTGTCTTTGCCATGTAATATCAAGTTTATATATTACTGGTGATTTAGACATGAAACGGCAAGTTTTTATTTGATGACTGATTTAGTCATGATGTGCCAACTTTATCTTCTACTGCTGATTTAGTAATGATATGCCAAGTTTATACATTATTGCTGATTTAGGCATGATAGGCCAAGTTTTTATATTCCTGCTGATTTTTCCATGATAAACCAAGTTTATATTTTTATGCTTGTTTAGTCATGATATGCCAAGATTATATATTACTGCTGATTGAGTCATGATTTGTAAAGTTTATAAATGTATGCTGATTGAGTCATGATATGTCAATTTTATACATTACTGCTGATTTGATCATGATGTGCCAAGTTTATATATTACTGCGGATTTAGTAATGATAACCCAAATTTATATATTACTGCTGATGTAGTCATGATGTGCCAAGTTTATATATTACTGCTGATTTTGTCATGATATGCCAAGTTTATATATTACTGATGATTTTGCCATTATATGTCAAGTTTATATTTTAATGCTGATTTAGTCATGAAATGCCAAGTATGTATATTACTTCTGATTTTGCCATGATATGCCAAGTTTATATATTACTGCTGATTTAGTCATGATGTGCCACGTTTATATATTACTGCTGATTTAGTCATGATATACCAAGTTTATATATTACTTCTGATTTAGTCATGATATGCCAAGTTTATATATTACTGCTGATTTAGTCATGATGTGCCACGTTTATTTATTACTGCTGATTTAGTTATGATATGCCAAATTTATACATTATTGCTGATTTAGTTATAATAAGCCATGTTTATATATTACTGCTGCTTTTGCCATGATATGCCAAGTTTATATATTACTTGTTATTTAGTCATGATATGCCAAGTTTTTATATTACTGCTGATTTAGACATGAAATGCCAAGTTCATATATTAACAGTGATTTTATCATAATATGGCAAGTTTAAGATATCAGAAAACATATATTATGTTTTGCTTATGAAACAATATAGAAAAATATATATTAAAAATAGGATATTATAATTTTTATGTAGGGGTTCCTTGAAACATTAATATTATTATTTTTTTATTTTTTTGGGATTCACACTGGGCAACTTTATTTGCTTTTTACCGTAACTAATTTACTATTCATTGACATGACATACAAAGTGTAAGCATTTAATCCTCATTGGCATTAAATACAAAGTTTAACCCCTTAGTGACATGACTTTTTTGGCTTGTCCGACGCTTGGTGACATGGGCTGTTTTAACATTTCTGAGGTGTTTGTGTTTTGCTGTAATTTATTTCTGTCTCATTTAGTGTACCCGCACAAACTATATATCGTTTTTATCGTTATAAGAAGGGCTTTCTTTTAGAGGGCTGACGTGATGACGTGATGACGTCGACGTGAATGGGAGGAGCACCCGCAGGAACCCGAGCTGATCTGAGCTGACCTAGCGAGCGATGGATCCGACAGACTCGATAGAACACGTTGCCCGCCAATTATATCTACTGCGTCCCCAGGCCTGAGAAGTCTCCACAGAGTATCCCCTGCTAAAATCCATCAGCTGGAATATTCGGAACTAGAGATCCAGCGGAGTGAGAGAGAGTGGAGCGTGGGAAGAGGGATGGTGTAAGAAGGAAGGAGGGAGGAAAGAAAAGAAAAGAAACAGAAGCACTACTCTCTGGAGGGAATCCGGTTCAGCTGCAGTTCGGTGGACAAACACCAGACTTCCGTGGAAGCTCGTTCATCCATCTTACCTGGCAGCAATTAGAATTTTCTGCAGTGTGCGGGTTCCCCGGTCCGAGCAGTCCCTGAACGCCAGTCCGGACAGATAAGTGGCAGTTTGCCGTTTTATATTTCTTTTTTACACCATATCTATAGTGGCCCGGGGATATAATTCACTGAAGACTAGTCAGTGTTACTTACTCAGCTATATAATTGACGGTGGTCTATACTCCAACCCCCGCTGGCCAGTGCAATCTTGGGATTAACAAGGACAGGTGGGTTATCGCCACTATCTTTCCTCCCCTTGGCACTCGTAGCATGTGTCCCGACATTCTTTGGGGAATAACATTCGAAGATCTGTCTGCTAGATCCAGGCGGGCCTATATCGCCCGGTGAGGCGAACCTGGTACACTTGTTTACTATAAGTAACTCCTGACCGTACAACAGTCACCTCCTGCAAGGCCAGACACGTGGCATACTCCAATATTCGCAACCAAGCAGCTTCAGATAAGGAGTATAACCCTGGTTCTACTCTTCTTTGGTATATATTGAACTTGCCCTACAGCTCTAAACCAAAATATGCCTCCAAAAGTGGATAAGAAGCAGAGAGAAGAGAAGGGTGAAAGAAAAAAAGGTAGGGAGAAAGGGATTAAGAACACCCCAATAAATTCCTTTTATTCACCTCGGTCACAAACAGACTCCACGATGTCGGAAAAACCACATATAGATCAGAGTGGAGAGAGTAGTATTCTAGATTCTGCCGGATACATCTCCCAGCTAGATCTGACAACGGCCCTGGAAGATCTTTATCAAAAGATAAGAAATGACCTGGATCGTAACCTCACAGAATATAAAGAAGAACTGCTCCATTTAAAAACCACGATCCTCTCACAATCTAATGAAATAATCCTTCTTCAACAAAAAGTCAGCGATCTGCAGGACCAAAGTACAGCAATGAAGTCAGAAATAAACAAATTGAATCAGAAGATGGCAGATACAGAAGACCGTTCAAGGAGACAAAATCTAAAGATCAGAGGCATCCCAGAAGAGAATACTGATATAGATAGATATATGTTCGAGCTACTTAATGTATATATTGATCCAAAACTTGTTGGTCCACTACCAATAGAAAGAGCACACAGATTGCCGAAGCCTGCCAACTTGATAACATCAACAGTTAGTAGAGACGTTATTGTCCGTTTCCAGAATTATAAGATAAAAGAAATGCTGGCCTCTGAAATAAGAAAGAATCCCACAAAGGATACTAAATTTACGGGCTTGACCACCTTCGCTGACCTATCGGCTGCAACGCGAGCGTTCAGAAGGAGTTTCGCTGATCTCACGCTATGTCTTAGAAATAACAATGTTCTTTATGCATGGGGATATCCTGCCAGACTGAGAATTACTTGGAGAGATGAGAAATATGTCTGCTTTGATCCAGATCAACTGAGGAACAAAATGACCACCTGGGGCCTGATCCACTCATAGTGTATTACACTGGATAGTTTACATACTTTGCTTTTCTAAACATCTATCGGCCCGTTTCTTCTGTACTTTTAGTTTTACATGAGAACCCCCTTAAATATTTCTACATATTCTCAGCCCATTCGAAGAGAGAATGTAATTTTTCTTTTTTTTTTTTCTCGTACCTAATTATGTTATGGGGCGTCCTCGCACAGAACTTGAATTGTTTTATTAATATTTATGTATCTATTCATGCCACTGGGTGCCGGGGATATGGTCACCCAGGAAATACTAGTATCTGTAGGCATAGAATTTCGAGATACCTTTTCATCCTCTTTTTTTTTTTTTCGCTTTGGTAGTGGTTACTGGGTTATTGTGGTATGTTCTTGATAAATAATTGGAGGAAGAGATAAGTTGTGTTTTGCACTTTAATTCTGAATTGTTTTATCATTATTTATGCATTTAATCATGTTACGGGGTCTTTTTACCTCATTATTCTACCCACTGCACTTAATAATATCATGGATTACAACTGGGCACGGCTATATGAATATGCTAAGACGGTATATATATATGCATGATTTTTTTTTTTTTTAATTGTTTTAATTATTTTTAATTATGCTATGGGGTTTTTGTCACTTTATCTGATTCAATGCACTTAACAATACCATGGGTTATAATTGGGCACTGTTATATGAATATGTAAACACAGAATATATAATAATGTTCTTTTTTTTCTTCCTTCTTTTTTTTATTTATTTATTTATTTTTTTTTTAGTGGTTACTGGGTTATTGTGGTATGCTCTCGATAAATATTTAGAGGAAGAGATAAGATGTGTTTTGCACTGAAATTCTGAATTGTTTTATTATTATATATGTACTTAATTGTTATGGGGTTTTTTTCACTTTATTATCTGATTCAATGCACCAAATAATACCATGGGTTACAATTGGGCACTGCTATTTGAATATGTAAATATAGATTATATAATAATTTTTTTTTTGTTTTTTGTTTTTTTTCATCATTTTACCCATCGCACTTAATAATATCATGGATTACAATTGGGCACTGCTATATGAATATGTTAAGACAGTATATATATATATATGGTTTGGTTTTTTTTTTTTTTGTTTTTTTCTAGTTTCTAATTATGCTATAGGGTGCCTCGCATCGAAATCTGAATTGTCCTGATAATACTTGGGTATCTAATCATGTCATGGGGGGTTCAGAATATGGTCACGCAGGAAATATCAGTATCTGTAGTTACAGAATCTCTGAGACACCTCTTCCTATGCTTATCTTTTTATTTCCTTATTATCTTGTTTCTCCCTTCTCTTTTTTTTTTTTTTCTTCTTCCTTCTCTTCTTCTTCTCTCTCGATGGTCTCAAGGGACGACTAGTCATAAGGGGGTCATGAAGTCTGGGGTTGAAATGGGCCGCAAATGGGATTATACCGAGTCCCGCTCTCTAAACCCAGCTATGGGGGCGCCTCCAGAGTCAACGGGCATAGGCCCTGCTTGCTCTATACATGCCATGATGATGCAGGATTTGCTAACTAACCCGCGGGTGCTCCTCAAATGTTTCCCGGATGGTTCAGGGAAATGGGCCCTCCGCTGGCCCGGGAGCAAGTCCCCCGGACCTCTTGAGAGGGAGCGATGAATCTGAAGTGATGGATGAATGGAAGTGCAAGTTGAGTAGTAATGGTGAGTGTAAGGATGATTATGAATGGAAGTGTAAGGATGGTGAGAATGATGAGCTGATTGAAGAATCCTCCTCCCCCGGGGCGTGGGGGCCTGTGCGCTCTCTCATGCTACCCCTATTGCGATTGTTTTACGCAAGGGATGTCACTTAGACTGGCATCTATAAACGCACAGGGGTTAAACACACCTCATAAACGGGCTCACCTTTATGATATGCTCACGGCAGAATCTATAGACATTGTACTCGTACAGGAGGAGTTGCAATAATATTAGCTGATAAACATAAATTTGAATATATTTTCCACGAAACAGATCTGGAGGGCCGTCGACTAATACTGGTCTGTCGGATCAATGATATAACATATACATTTATGAATCTATATGCCCCCTCGGCCCACTCCATTCAGTTTATTAGAACAGCTCTACAGAGATTGGAGGAAGTGGCTAAGGGACTGGTGATTATTGGGGGAGACATGAATACCGTATTGGATCCAAAACTAGATAGATCTTCCCCAAGGAATAACAAGGTCGCGCAACCTGGGCGGAGGGCTGGAAGACTTGCGGAGCTACTTATGCGGTTCAACTATTACGATGTCTGGAGAGCACAGAATCCGGATAGTAGAGACTATACATTTCACTCCTTGGTGCACTCCTCATATTCACGTATTGATCTTTTCCTGGTGCTGGGCCCAACCCTGGACCGGTGTTCCCGGGCCCGGATAGGGCCCATCACCTGGTCGGACCACGCCCCGATCTTCATGGAGATCCGGCAGAATCCAGGATATGGATCAAGAAGATCATGGAGACTGAACGAAGCTTTACTTACATCAGAGGAAAGCCGTTTAGACCTGATTACACAGGCTCGTCTCTTTCTGATTGATAATGATACAGGGGAAACGTCAGATACTAATCTGTGGTGTTCCCTTAAATGTTTTTTGCGAGGATACCTAATAAAACAGGGCTCCTGGATAAATAAACAAAGAGGGAAATCCTTGGCGGATCTCCACATTGCCCTTGCGGGACTTGAAAGAGCGAATAAATTACACCCTTCCAACCAGGGCAGTGTGGACATCACCAAGATAAGACAAGAAATCACAAAGAAACTACGCGAAAGGGCAGACTACGCAATGCAGAGCCTTAGACAGAGATGGTATTCTACCAACAATCAGGTGGGCCGGGATCTCACTAATAAACTGAGATATACTAAACAAAAAAATAGGATCAAAAAAATCATTTTTAAGGGGAAAACAAACCTAACACCCAGAGATATTGCGAAAGCATTCCGGTCCTACTATGAAGAGCTATACAATCTCCCGGAAACGCGTTTGGGGGAGGGAGAACTGACCAGGTTTTTAGAAAGCCTGGATCTACCTAGGATTTCATCAGGAAAACTTGAGAGGCTGAACAGCCCATTCACGCAGACCGAAGTCTCGAGGGTAATCCAGGAGTTAAAGCCTGGTAAGGCCCCAGGACCTGACGGGTTTTCGACCATTATCTATAAAATTCTTGATCCGGTTATTACTCCACTACTGGAAAAAGAGACGACCTTCCCAGATGAAATGCTAGAGGCCACCATAATTCCTATCTTGAAAACTGGGAAGGATCCTGCTATCGTTACCAACTATCGCCCAATCTCCCTTATTAACCAGGATATAAAAATCTATTCTAAAATTCTGTCCATTAGACTAAATCAGGTCATCCTTGAACTGGTGGCTCCGGATCAGGTTGGCTTTATGCCAGGGAGGTCGTGTGAGGACAATGTCCGGAGGGTTCTCGGTATCCTAGATATGATACATTGAAAGAGAACTCCTTCGATCCTTCTCGTATTAGATGCCGAGAAGGCATTCGACCGAGTTAATTGGAAATATATGACGGGAACCCTCCGGGCATTTGGATTGGATGGCTCGTTCCTTGGGAAAACTTTGGCACTGTATTCTAATCCAAGAGCGAGAGTGGGCGGTTTACTAGCGGAATCGGACTTTTTTAGGATTAGTAACGGAACACGCCAGGGGTGTCCACTAGCCCCATTATTATATGCACTATCTATTGAGCCACTCGCTGCATCACTACGGAAGTCGGAAGACATCCATGGAATTAGAATAGGGAATGACGACCATCTTATTATGCTATATGCCGACGATATCTTCCTGACGTTATCCTCTCCCCAACTCTCATTCTCTGCAATGGTCGAGCTGATCGCCAAGTTCTCACAACTTTCTAATTACCAGCTAAATCTGTCCAAAACCCAGGCTATCACGCTCTATGTAGACCATACTCAGTTGAAAGTAGTAAACTCTATAGGCCTAAAATCGCGGAATAAAACCCCGATAGACTACTTAGGAATCAAGATCCCGGAAAAAACTTGGACAATATCGTCCCCATCAACTATGCTCTGCTTCTATAAGAAATTAAAAATACACTAAATACCTGGAGATCCCTGGAACTGTCCTGGCTAGGCAGACTAAATATTATAAAATCATACATTATCCCAAAAATTATATATCTACTCAGGGCTATCCCATATAGAGTGCCAGCTTGTCTGGAGCTCTGGCAGTGCCAGGATTGCAAAAGCAGAGATAAAAAGGACTCTCCAAAAGGAGGACTGGGATTTCCAGACTTAATAAGAGTACAGAACGCTTGCCAGTTGGCAAACGCCCTGGCATGGAGGCTGAAGAGTTTAGATAACCTTGGCTGGATAAATATCGAGAGAAACGAAGCGGATAATATCGAGCCATATCTATTTCACTGGTTGAGCCCGGAGAAATATCGGAAAATAAGACCACCTAATAGAATTACTAGAACCCTTATCCAAAACATGCATAGAATGCGACGAATTATGGGGTCATGGAATAAAATTACACACGACACCCCCATAGGGGTAATCTCCCTGATGATCCAAGATATAGACTTGAGAGGCTGGGAAAACCGCGGAATCCAGCGAGTAGAGGACCTGCTAGTGGATAAGTGTCTCTGCTCCTTCCCGGAGCTCCAGACAAACTTCACACTTCCCAACACAGAAATATTTTCCTACCTGAGAGTAAAACATTTTCTCGCAAAAAGAGTGATTATCCCCACGGATAACTGGGGAGATTTTCTCGGGACAATCACTACGACACCGGATCGGTTGATTTCTAAAATCTTGGTTTTCCTCGAGAGTATACAGACTCAAACTAAACCTGGGGCAATGAGCAAATGGGAGAGAGATCTATCACTGACTGAATAGCCCCAGAAATGGTGGAGTGCGTGGCAAGCCACTAGGAAGGCCACGCACTCCGTAAACCTTCAAGAGCATTATTTTAAACTCATGTACCGATGGTACTTAGTACCCACGCGCTTATTCAGGTTCAATCATTTGCCGGATGATCTATGTTGGAGGGTTGTGGGTCCCAGGGCTCCCAGATTCATATCTGGTGGGAGTGCCCAAGATTGGTGGAATTGAAGTCTAAACTAATAACAAATGCCAAGTTATTTTTGGCATGCCGCTGCAGCTCCTCCCCCAAACCTTTTTATTCCATTGGGATATCCCCTATAGAGATAAGCATAATAGAATAATTTTTATAAATATATTATTAGCAGCTAAAATATCGCTGGCCAGATACTGGCGAAGGCCTGACATCCCATCCTGGACAGAAATAGAACACCAGATAGGAAATCAGGCTGGGGGAGAAAGATACTTCTATAGGAAAGATAAAAAATCGCGAGAATACTATAACAAAATCTGGGCCGTATGGAAGGGATTAGAGGAACCCCTGTGATAGATGCAGGAATTGGAAAATCGAATCGGGGGCGGCATGGTCACGCGGGCCCCTGCCCGGGTGGAGGAAGGACAGAGAAATTGATTGAATGACAGGATGGATATATGGTAATATGTGAGGATTAAGAATGAGGTGCATAGTAGAGAGAATAACCCACTACAAAGCGGATTTAGATTAGAAGAATAGGTTTTCACATTTTTTCTTGTAATATGAGGGGAAACCTAGACAGCCCCGCTGGGGTAATTGGAGGACGGGACTCTCAAACCCTATCCTATATTGGTAACCTAGAACAACCCTCATTTGACATGTCAATTAAGATGTAATCCTCACATGGGGGATAATCTTGCTCTAAGCATGGCTCACATGGTATGGATGATTTTTTGGTTTACATGTATTTTTGTTTGTAATATTTACTCGCAATGGAAAACAAAAGAAAATATTAATAAAGATGGATTTAAATAAAAGAAGGGCTTTCTTTTGATACCATTATTTTGATAATAGCATATCATTTGATGTAAAAAAAAATAATAAAATATGGCAAAAAAATGGAAAAAAAAATTTTTTTAAGACTCTTATTTGAAAAATCGTATACTCATGTACAAGAGACAACAAAAAAACACTGCTAAATAGTTTCTAATATATGTCCTGAGTTCAGAAATAGCCCATGTTTTATGTTTTTGTGCTTTTTTTATTCATGTTACAGGGCCAGAACTATAAGTAGTGCAAAGCTATTTTAAAATCCTTTTTTTCAAAATTAGCGATAGTGACATTGTAACACTGATTTCTGTACTAAATCCATGAATGACTCCCAACAAGTACATATTTTTGAAAACTAGACCACTTAGGGCATTTAACTTGGGGTATTTTGACACATTTCATGTAGCCATTTTACCACCAATATTTGCCAAAGTTTGCAGCAAAAAATCTTTTTTTTTAATTTTTCACATAGATTGCAATTTAGGTAAACATTACCTTAGAATGTGAAGGGGTATTTCCAAATAACACCTCAATATGTGTTCAGCAACATCTCCTGAGTACAGGCATACCACCCATGCATAGGTTTGTTGGTTTGTTTTGGGGCTAAAAGGCCACATTTAGGGGGTGCGCATTTTGGTTTTCCAACTTGGAATTCTGACATGCAGAAAACCTGCGCCCATGTCCCATTTGGGACATTTTTTAAGCCAGAAAGTGTATTCTACCCGACAAAGCCATATATTTTTTTAAACTAGACACCCTAGGGTATTTCAAATGGTAGTATTTTAACACTTTCCATGCACTAATTATACTACCAGCCTATGTCAATGTTTTGGGTAGTAATTTTTTTTCACATACATTGTACTTTGGGCATGAATTCACAGATCCTGTTATAGGTCAGTGCCAAACAACACCTCAATATGTGTTTAGCAACATCTCCTGAGTACAGGGATACCACCCATGTGTAGGTTAGTTAGATTATTTGGGGGTTAAAAGGCCACATTTGAGAGGTGCGCTTTTTGGTTTTTCAACTTGGAATTCTGATATACAGAAAACCTGCGCCCATGTTCCATTTGGGACATTTGTGAAGCCAGAATGTGTATTTTACCCCACAAAACCATACATTTTAGCAAACTAGACACCCTAGGGTATTTCAAATGATAGTATTTTAACACTTTCCATGCACTAATTCTATTACCAGCCTTTGTCAAATTTTAGGTTAGTAATTTTTTAATGTTTTGTTTCCACATACATTGTACTTTGATCATGAATTCACAGATCCTGTTATGTGTCAGTGCAAAACAACACCCCAATATGTGTTCAGTAACATCTTCTGAGTACAGGGATACCCCCCATGCATAGGTTTGTTGGTTTGTTTTGGGGTTAAATCCCACATTTGGGGGGGGCGCAATTCCAACCTGAAATTTTGACATGTAGTCAGCCTGCGCCCATGTTCCATTTAGAACATTTTTGAAGCCGTCCAATGAATTGTACCCCATCAAACCATATATTTTTGGAAAATAGACATCCTAAGGTATTTCAAATGGTGGTATTTTAATACTGTATATGTACTAATTCTACCACCAGCCTTTGTAAAAATTTGTGGTAGTACTTTTTTGGGAGTTTTTTTTCCACATGCATTGTACTTCAGGCATGAATTCACAGATTCTGGTATATGTCACTGCCAAAATGTGTTCAGCAACATCTCCCGAGTACAGGCTAGAAGGCAACATTTGTGAGATGCGCATCTCAAAATTCCAACTTGGAATTTTGACATGTAGTCAACCTGCGCCCGTGTCCTATATGGGATATATCTTTGAAGCCAGCCAATGTAATTTACCCCCACCAAACCATATAATTTTTAATGGTAGACACCCATCACTCCTTGTGGCAAGGGCTCAGCAGCCACCGATACATCACTAGATGATGTATCAGAAAGCTGACCAGGGTCAAAATCGAACCCTGAGTCCGCGGCCTCAGAATCAGTGCGTAAGCAGTGATCTCGAGCAAAGAAGGGGTTAATAGCTCTTAGAAGAGCCTATCTAGTACTGTAATACATTACAGTACAAAGTAATTAATCCATAAAACAGTGCAGACAGCAAAACATACTGTTGCTGTGCAAGATTACTGCTCATACAGTGATGAATGGCAGGGAAGGGGTTAATACACAGTGAAAGACTTTCATAAAACCTGCCAATTTTATAAAATGTTATTTTATATCACTAATACTGATCTGTCTCACCAAACCGCCTTTGCCACTAATTCGCTGTTACTGATCGCTATGCGCTCAGACAGCTTAAAAAAAAAATCTCAAATACTTTTACTTTACATGTAATACGCTAGCGGGTGTGTGTAAAAAATAAAAATAAAGAAAAATATGCAGACAGATAAAAATTGCTTTGGCGTCAATATCATTGCGTATGCAGTGATCGACAGCAAAGAAGGGGTTAATAACTCTTAGAAGAGCCTTTGTAGTACTATAATAAATCACAGTACAAAACAAAATTAACCCCTAAAAAATGCACAAACAGCAAAAATAAATGCGCTGATGTGCACGATCGCTGCTTACGCAAGATCAGTGGCAGGGAAGGGGTTAAACGCAGGGAATGGCTTTAATAATTTTTTTTTTATTGTTTTATTATTTGTGTGTTGTGTGTTTATTGTTTTTTTTTTTACTTTTACTTACTTTGATCTGTCTCTCTCCCTCACTAAAAAAAAATGTGAGGAGAGGGAGACCTCTCACCTCTAAGACAATAAAATGCTGAAACATATATATGAATGAAATACACATTATAAATATTACTATATGGTGCATAACAATTATTCCTGCATTCCAGTCACACACAGCAGAGCAGCTTCTACCCAGCTCTCTGCAGCACACACTTACATTACACATCTCTCAGGCACAAACATCATACTAACACACAACTTCCCCAGCTTTTTCTACATCTCCCTCTCTATTACATCTTACATACATACACTCATTACACGAAGTTCAGTCTTTTGATTGGTAATTTCATTCCTCTTAAAGCCGGCGACCGATCAGAAAAAGGAATCCACAAGGTAAGAGTCTGATGTTTTACAAAGTTTGTGAGCAGAGGCGGCTCTATAATTAGGCAAGTTAGGCTTCGCCTAAGGCCACATGCTTGCGGGGGCCTCATGGATGCCTAACTCACCTAATAGCCTAACTCACCTAATAGCCTTTGAGGAGACAGGGGAGCTTAACGCTGCCTGCGTGTTGTGTGTAGCAGGCAGCAATAAGCCCCCTGTTACATCAGTGCCATAGCGTTGGCACTTTAAGGGGCCGAATACTGCCTTCAATGCACATTTTTTTTGTGTCCACGTGCGACCCCAGATGTCTTCATGGACCACACACTATTCACTTTCTGAAGAGGAGCGTTCCGCTCCCACTCTCACCAACGAGCAGCAGCAGAAGCCAAACAATGCGACCCTCTCCTCCCTGTAGGTGCACTGACAGGTAACTAAGCAGGGAGGGAAGGGGACATGTGGGTCTGGGTGTAAAAGAAAAACTGTTCCTCCGCAGCACTGTAATGGCACTGAAAAGCAGTTTGGGGACAGATATGGCCCTGCCAACCTCTTTGGAGATAAAGATATCAGTTGTATGTTTAAGGACAATGATAGCTGCGATTAGCTGTTAGGGACACTGATGGGAGAGGGCACAAATATGGCACTAATAAGATGTTTGTGGACAATGATGGCCCTGACAATCTGTTTGGTCACATAGACAGCCCTGTGGGTGCTACAATGTGATACTGTAATGTGTGTGTGTATCTGGTCAGCATATGAATGTGTTATATATTCTAGTGTATCTGATCAAATATCTCCAAGATGAGAACACAAACACATATATACACACTCATTTTCTGACGAGGTACACTTACATACACACTCTTATGCATATGCTGATCGGATGCACACACTAGCACATACATACACACTCTTATGCAGATCAGATACATACACATAGTGTATGTGTATGCTAGTGTGTGTATCTGATCAGCATTTGAGTGTGTATGTGGGTGCTATACCGAGTACTTTTGTTTATAGATATTTGTAGAAAAATTATGATACAAATAAAATTCAAAATGTGGTGAATTCCTAATTGCTGGGATTTAAGGTTAGTCTTAAAATATGCTATTTATACAGTTCATTTTTATTATATCTTGCATATCTTTTTCAATTATGAGTGTCAGTGAGGGCCTCATGTTCGAGTTTTGCCTAAGGCCTCACAAAGTCTAGAGCCGCCTCTGTTTGTGAGAATGAATCAGCTGTGTGTGATGCTCTGTGTAAGGAATTCACTGGGTAAGAGTCTGATGTTTGACAGAGTTTGTGAGTATTAATCAGCTGTGTGTGATGCTCTGTGTAAGGAATTCACTGGGTAAGAATCTCATGTGTTACAGAGTTGGTGAGTATTAATCAGCTATGTGAGATGTTCTGTGTAAGGAATTATTTATGGACAAAACTACAGAACAAGATAAAGATCAGAAAATATAATGATGGAGGGAAATAATTTTATTGGAAAATGAATGAAATATACTAAAAATGCCACAAATGTTCAGATTGTAGCACATTACCAAATTCCTTGTCTGCCCTCTTGTATCCTCTTGTGACAAACTACACTGCACCAGTAAAAGGAAACCAGTAAGGATTATGTTCAGCTGATAGAGGGCATCGATTGTAAACATTTTTAAAAGAAATGCTTTAACCAGGGGACAGACATTTTGTTTAGAATCTTAGATCTTCCTAAATTTGGGTCAAATTCTATGCAGGGCAAATAGGACTTTGCAAAGAACCTTATTTATATTCTTTCATTAAAGCATTTCTTTTTAAAATGTCTATTCTTTGAATATAGTTTTCCTTTAAACATGTTAAGTCCAGTGTACAAGGATGTAGTAAAATAGATGTATTTGAAGTCCATGCGGGCTTGCTGAGTGCCGCTGCACAACATTATTCTTTAAGAATTATAGTTGGGGGGAGAGATTTTAGGGAGCAAAGGGAGAGAGGAACAAATAATCCCCAAAATGGCAAAGTGCAGATCAGTTTAATAAACTTTATCTTCACCGTACAAACAATGGGGGTCACGTATAAATTCGGTACACACTTAACGCCAAATACTGGCACTGTAACAGTGTGCGCTACTGCACAAATTTAAGCTATCTGCAGAGCCTCTGCCAGTTTCACAGGTCTGGCTTGTGCTGGTTCTCATTGTGCAAGCACAGCCAATGTATAAAAAATCAGGTGTTGAAAAACTCCTGATTGTTGTTTGAAAATCTCTACCAAACATTGTTTGCTGTAGGTCTTTCTCCCACACTTTTAATTGTGGGAGTTTTTATACAAGATTCCCAAAGTTTTGGTGACTTGAGTACCTTTACCTTCCAAGGAACTCAATCCCAGCTACCTTTCTTAGTTAGCAGGTTCCCTGAGCTATACATTGGTGAGGTATCTTTTGTGATGCAATTTGTGCATACCTATCTACTTCTGTGACAACTGAACTCCATGCTTCATATCCTTCCTCTACATTACCTGGACTACTATGTCTTTTATAAGTTCCCTTTGTCTACTCGTTTGACTTTAACACGGCACACACTCTCACTCTTGAAAAATAAGATTCCTACAGATTTGGGATGTGAGCAGCACAGTTTCCTTGCCTTCAATTCAATGTTAAAAAAATGAAGATTGTTCACTCTGGTGAAGGTAACGTCGGACAACATATAGCCAGAGAAAGATTTCTGCAAAGGGATCATTGTGTAAAGCTTCCATGCCTTCAACTCACTGTAAAAAGAAAGAAGATTGTTCGATCTGGTCATGGTAAAGTCGGTAAACATATGGCCAGAGGAAGATTTCTGCGATGGGATCGGTGTTTAGATCACTCAGATAGAGCAGAGATGACATTGTGCAAGAGGGAGACTGGGGCATTGATGGAGAAGATATTCCGTGTCAAGGGTTGTTTAATTATACAAGTGCAGAATCTGGTAGGGAGTTTTATGTAAGGGTCTGTAAATTACATTTGACCCTTGATTTTATGGAGAATCAGAGAGTGCAGAGGGATCAGGATTTATTTCTGAAATGTTGTGTTCTGAACGTCAAAATTGTTCACTCTGGTGAAGGTAACGTTGGACAACATATGGCCAGAGGAAGATTTCTGCGATAAGATCTGTGTTAAGACCTTCCATGTTGTCAGTTCACGGTAAAAGGATAGAAGATTGTTCGCTCTGGTGAAGGTAACATCTGACAACATATGGCCAGAGGAAGATTTCTGCGATGGGATCAGAGTTTAGATGGCCCAGATAGAGGATCGCGTCATGGGACATTGGTAGAGAATGTATGCCATATCAGAGGTTTTTTTAGTTATCCAAGTGCACAATCTGTTAGGGAGTTTTATGTAAGGGTCGGGATATTACATCTGACCCTTGATTGTATGGAGAATCAGATTGTGCCAAGGGATCAGAATATACTTCTGAAATGTCATGTTCTGAACATCAAGATTGTTCGCTCTCGTGAAGGTCACGTTGGACAACATATTTCCAGAGAAAGATTTCCGCAATGGGATCAGCATTTAGATTACCTACCAGATCCTCGATCTAAGTGGTTTTATTTAAGGGTCGGGATTTTACATGTGACCCTTCATGGTAAGGAGAATCAGATTGTGCCGAGGGATCAGGATTTACTTCTGAAATATCGTCTACTGAATGTCAAGATTGTTCGCTCTGGTGAAGGTAAACATATCGCCATAGGAAGATTTCTGCGATGGGATCGGCATTTATATCACTTAGATAGAGGATCTGGTAACAAGTTTAATGTAAGGGTTGGGATATTACATCTAACCCATGATGGTATGGAGAATCAGATTGTGCTGAGGGATCAGGATTTACTTCTGAAATGTCGTGTTCTGAACGCCAAGATTGTTAGCTCTGGTGAATGTAACGTCGGACAACAAATGGCCAGAAGAAAATTTCTACCACGGGATTAGCTTTTAGATCACTCGGATAAAGGATCGCCTTGTGGACATTGATAGAGATTGATTGTCAGAGGTTTTTTAGTTATACAAGTGTAGAATCTGGTAGGGAGTTTTATGTAAGGATCGGGATATTACATCTGACCCTTGTTTGATGGGAGAATCAGACTGTGCCAAGGGATTAGGATTTACTTCTAAAATGTGGTGTTCTGAACATCAAGATGAAGGTAACAACAGACAACATATGGATAGAGGAAGATTTCTTTGATGGGATCGGCATTTAGATCACTCATATAAAGGATCGCGTTGTGGGACATGTCAGAGGTTTTTTAGTTATACAAGTGCAGAGACTGGTAGGGAGTTTTATGTAAGGGTCGGGATATTACATCTAACCCATGATGGTATGGAGAATCAGATTGTGCCTAGGGTTCAGGATTTACTTCAGAACGTCGGACAACATATTGCCAAAGGAAGATTTCTGCGATGGGATGAGCATTTAGATCACTTAGATAGAGGATCAGGTAAAGAGTTTTAAGTAAGGGTCGGGCGCTCTCAGACCAGTATGACTGTAAGCAAAAATTGCCCTCCAGGGTAGCACTCTTAACTCGTCCAAGCACAAAAAAAGCTAAGGCAGCCGGACAAAAAAGTTAGCCGACAGCACCCGGGGTTCCTAATCAGTCTCCCGCACAGGTACTGACCAGGCCTGGCACTGTTTAGCTTCTGAGGTCAGACGGGATCGGGCACTATCAGAACAGTATGGCTGTAGGCGAAGTTGGCCCTTCCGGGTAGCACTCTTAACTCGTCCAAGCCCAAAAACAGCTAAGGCGGCTGGACAAAAAAGTGAGCCGACAGCACACGGGGTTCCCATTCAGTATCCCGCACCAGTACTGACCAGGCCTGGCTCTGCTTAGCTTCCGCGGCCAGATGGGATCTGTCGCTCTCAGAGCAGTATGGCTGAAGTCAAAGTTTCCCCTTCCGGGTAGCACTCTTAACTTGTACAAGCCAGAAAAAAGCTAAGGAGGCTGGATAAAAAAAGTAAACCTACAGCACACGGGGTTCCCACAAGTCTCCCGCACAGGTACTGATCAGGCCTGGCTCTGCTTAGCTTCCACGATCATGCACTCTCACACCAGTATGCCTGTAGGCAAAATTTGCCCTGCCAGGTAGACCTCTTAACTCGTCCAAGCCAGAAAAAGGCTAAGGCGGCCGGACAAAAAAGTGAGCCAACAGCAGCCGGGGTTCCCAATAAGTCTCACGCAAAGGTGCTGACTAGGCCTGACTCTGCTTAGCTTGTGAGGTCAGACAGGATGGGGCACTCTCAGACCACTAAGGCTGTAGGCAAAGTTTGCACTGCCGGGTAGCACTCATAACTCGTACAAGCCCGAAAACAGCTAAAGCGGCCGGACAAATAAGTGAGCCTACTGCGCCCGTGGTTCCCAATCAGTCTCCCTCACCGATACTGACCAGGCCTTGCTCTGATTAGCTTCCAAGGTTGGACGGGATCGGGTGCTATGGCGGTAGGCAAAATTTGCTCTGCTGGGTAGCACTCTTAACCTTTCCAAGCCCAAAAACAGCTAAGGCGGCTGGACAAAAAAATGAGCCAACAGCACCCGGGGTTCCAATCCATCTCCCGCACCAGTACTGACCAGGCCTGGCTCCGCTTAGCTTTTGAGGTCAGATGGGATGAGGGGCTCTCAGACCATTATGGCTGTAGGAAAGGTTTACACTGCCGGGTAGCACTCTTATCTCGTCCAAGCCCAAAAACAGCTAAGGCGGCCGGAAGAAAAAGTGAGCCTACAACACCCGTGGTTTACACTCTGACCATCCCTGGCTCTGCTTAGCTTCCGAGGTCGGATGGGATCGGGCGCTCTCAGACCAGTATGGCTGGCAGCAACTTTTCCAAGCCCGAAAACAGCTTAGGCGGCCAGACAAAAAAGTGAGTCTACAGGAGCCGGGGTTCCCAATCAGTCTCCCTCACTGGTTCTGACCAGGCCTTGCTTTGCTTAGCTTCAAGGTCAGATGGCATCAGGCACTCTCAGACAAGTATGGCTTTAGGCAAAGTTTGCTCAGTCCGGTAGCACTCTAAACTTGTCCAAGCCCAAAAACAGCTTAGGCGGCCAGACAAAAAAATTAGACTACAGGAGCCGGTGTTCCCAATCAGTCTCCCGCACCGAAACTGACCATGCCTGGCTCTGCTTAGCTTCCAAGGTCGGACGTGATTGGGTGCTGTTAGCTTAGTATGGCTGTAGGCAAAGTTTTCTCTTCCGGGAAGCACTCTTAACCTTTCCAAGCCCGAAAAAAGCTAAGGCAGCCAGGTAAAAAAAGTGGCCCTACAGCAGTAAGGGTTCCCAATCAGTCTCCCGCACAGGTACTAACCAGGCCTGGCTCTGCTTAGCTTCTGAGGTCAGACGTGATCAGGCGCTCTCAGACCAGTATGGCTGTAGGCAAAGTTTGCCCTGCCGGGTAGCACTCTTAACCCGTCCAAGCACAAAAAAAGCTAAGGTGGCCGGATAAAAAAAGTGAGCCTAAAGCACATGGGGTTCAAAATCAGTCTCCCGCACCGTTACTGACAAGGCCTGCCTCTGCTTAGCTTCCGAGGTCAGGCAGGATCAGGCACTCTCAGACCAGTATTTCTGTAAGCGAAGAGTGCCATGCCGGGACTCCTCTTGACTCGTCCGGCCCCAAAAAAACACATGTACTCTTAGAGTAGGGTCAGGTTTCCAAGCCAGCCCACCGGTTCTGACCAGGCCTGGCTCTGCTTAGTGTCCGAGGTCGGACGGGATTGGGAACTTGCAGAGCAATATGGCTGTAGGCAAAGAGTGCCCTGCCGGGACTCCTCTTGACTCGCCCGGACTCCGAAAACACCCAAGGGGGCCGGAAAGGCCAGTAAAAAAAATAAAATGGACAGCCTACAGCACCCAGGGTTCCCAATCAGTCTCCCGCATCGGTACTGACCAGGCCTGGCTCTGCTTAGCTTCTGAGGTCAGACAGGTTTGGGCACTCTCAGAGAAGTATGGCTGTATGGAAAGAGTGAGCTGCCGGGACTCTTCTTGAGTCATCCAGCCCCCAAAAACACCCAAGAGAACTGGACAGGCCAGCAAAAAAAATTAAATGGACAGCCTACAGCACCTGGGGTTCCCAATCAGTCTCCCACACAAGTACCAACCAGGCCTGGCTCTGCTTAGCTTCTGAGGTTGGATAGGACTGGGCGCTCACAGAGCAGTAAGGCTGTAGGCAAAGAGTACCCTGCCGGGACTCCTCTTGTCTCGTCCGGCCCCGATAACACCAAAGGGGCTATACAGGCCAGCAAAAAATATAAAATGGATAGCAACCGGAGTTCCCAAAAAGTCTCCCGCACAAGTACTGACCAGGCCTGTCTCTACTTAGCTTCCGAGGTCGATCGGGATCGGGTGCTGTCAGGGCAGTATGGCTGTGGGTAAAGAGTGCCCTGCCGGAAATCCTCTTGATCCGGAAACAACAAAGGGGGAAGGACAACCCAGAAAACAAAAATGGGCAGCCTACAGCACCAGGGGTTCCCAATCAGTCTCCCGCACTGGTACTGACCAGGCCTGGCTGTAGGCAAAGATTGCCCTGCCGGGACTGTTCTTGACTCGTCCGGCCCCGAAAAACACCCAAGGAGGCCGGACAGGCCAGCAAAAAAAATAAAATGGACAGCCTACAGCACCCGGGGTTCCCAATCAGTCTCCCGCACAGCTCCCAGGCACTCTCATAGCAGTATGGCTGTAGGCGAAGAGTGCCCTGCCGAACCCATCTTTAATTGTCCGGCCCCCGAAACACCCAAGGGTGCCGGACAGTCAAGCAAAAAAAAAACAGACAGCCTACAGCACCCGGGGTTCCCAATCATTCTGCCGCACCGGTACTGACCAGGCATGGCTCTGCTTAGCTTCCAAGGTCCGAGAGGATCGGGCGCTCTCAGAGCAGTATGGCCGTAGGCAAAGAGTGCCATGCTGGGGCCCCTCTTGAGTCGTCTGACCTCTGAAAACACCCAAGGTGGCCAGACAGTCAAGCAAAAAAAAATGGACAGCCAACAGCACCCAGGGTTCCCAATCAGTCTCCCGAACCAGTACTGACCAAGCCTGTCTCTGCTTAGCTTCTGAGGTTGGACAGGATCAGGCACGCTCAGAGCAGTATGGCTGTAGGCAAAGAGTTCTCTGCCAGGACCCCTCTTGACAGATAGGGAGAAAGAAAGATACGTTGAAGTATAGATACTCAAAGATAGGGATAGGAAAAAAGAGATAGAGGATTTCAGTGCCTCCATTGATGTGAGAATATTAAGAGTAATCATGGCAAGGAAAAATATTCCTCATGATCTACGTGGTAAAAAGCCTGAATGAGAATAAAAGTACTTACTCTAACTGCTGGTGAGCACACTGCTGGGGATACAACTGTTATATAGGAGTTTCAGGCTCCTGTGGCAACCTGAACTACTGCTTACCCCTTTAATGTGTGTGCTTCCTCATAGCTTCACTTCTTGTCTGAAAGCAGTAAAAAAAATATCTTAATAAAACAAAATAATTTTCTCGAGATAACAAACTTGACTTCTTGATAAGACAACTTGTTATATTGAGAAAACAAGTTTGTTATTTTTTTTAAAACAACTTGTTATCTTAAGAAAACAAGTCAGGAAAATAATACACGGCCTCTTTGCACATGCACATTATGCAAACAGACAGTGTGGCACATACAGGTAAAGGTGTCCTATTTGAGTTTTCTGACTCATCCTCCTCGTCCTGAAGGGTACAGAGCTGTATTGAACCCTTCAATATTTTATTTAGTTGGTTTCCTTACAATAGGATAGGATTGCTCCTATTTTGTAAGTTGGCTTTAAGACAATTACCCATTCATGTCAGTGTTATCTATCAAATAGAAATTTTATGCAGCCTGTGGCTCTGTAGTCTTACCTGCACTAGTGCTATCGACCATAAGACATCTCTACCATTATTTCTACCATAGCACTTTCTTTTGATTGCAGCTCTAAACACAAGATGTGGCTAGGATTACAGCCACATTAGGTTTGATCGCAGAAATGGACAGGAAGTGGTGTTGAATGAAATGTGCATGTGCAAGAACAGGACTGCACATGCATGATATCACATCACTAATCAATAAAGAAGTGAGGACGGGCTTGAATCGTTTCGCGCTTCTAGCGCTTAGTCATAAGCTGGCAATAGTGTGGGTGAAAGAGATTTAAATAGTGCACCAAAAGAGGGATGTCACAAGTGGGTGGAGAGAGGGGGTGGTTGTATTCATTCACAGAAACCCTTTATTGAAAAGTTACAATGAATGTGGGTTGGTCAGATAATTGGGTGTGTGAAGAGGAAACAACCATACCTCAAGTGAATAATGCAATATAAATAAAGAAGTTGTGACTTTATGGTGCTTTAAGTGTGTCTGGACTGTTACTATTTAAAAACAATGTGGACATAGATAGGAGGAACAGAGTTTCATTAATAGAAGACAAAATAGGTTGTATTTTGTACATTATTTGTACTAGACAAAGAGTTATATATAGCAAAAAATGAAAATTTTTAGATATTGTTTTGAATATATTACTGCATAAGTGCTAGTTTATAAACTGATAGAGGTTTCATATGAAGGCTAAAATAAATATGAATAGTAATGATAATATACAATATGAATTGGTTAAAATAAAGCAAGATTAATATTTTTGTAGATATATAGAGAGATATACAGCAGTTGGGAACCGGGAGAGGGGAATGAGCTAAAGGATGTAGTTGAAAAAGGGGGGAGGGGGGGAAGAGAAGGGAAGGAGAATAGGCACAAGAATTAAATAGAAATTCTAGTAAATGACAAAAAGACCACACTAGACAAACTACAAGCTGAATTATCCCAAATAAAAGAAAAAACAACTGACTTTGCTCAATCCCCGGAGTTACAAGAATACATAGAAAAACTTGAAAAAGTTAAGAACACAACTGAACAAGAAACAGGACAGCGCAAAAAAAGTAAATTTATCTGGGATAGAGAAGATTATACGAACAATAAAATGTATACGTGGAAACAATTAAATTGCCCCACAAGACTGGGAAGACAAACAAAATCGATCCTCAATAAAAGGAGAACAGTATCCTTTACAATTATGGAATCATCTGAAGGAGCAACCACTAGCAATAGTGCATCGGCAGCCTCCTCTTCCCCAACCTCTCCAAATTCAGTGACAAGACAACGAAAAGCAGATTCAATCTTTACTGATATGACAAAAAACGACTTAACTCAAGCTGTCCAAACAAAGAGGAAAAAACAGTACCAAAGAAGAGGAAGACTAGAAGAGGAAGAGGAACAACCAAGAACCAGACAATCCAGCAAGTACAACAAGAAACACTATTAAACGTTGTCAACCTCTCTAGTACTCCCCTTACAGAGGAAGAAATTCTACTGTTAAGCAAAGGTCTTTCCTTTGCTCCCCCGGGTCAATTTAATCTCTTCGATACTCTATTGGATATTAATAAATTAGTCAGAGATCTTACTTTAAAAAAATATTTTATAATCAATAAAGACACCAATCAAGACATGTACTCTGATTCTACCATATCTGATGCCTCCAATAGTGAATTGGGTGATATTCAAGACAACGAAAATTCCAATACAACCCTATCTTTTCTAGACAAATGCACGTTGAATACACTAGAGGACTTAAAGCACAACTTTGCGGACATTACAAAAGTCAAACACATAAATACACAACTGAGATCTAAGTCAAGTTTTTACCCTACCAACATTAGAGGAATAGAATCCGATCTCTTCCAGAAAGTAATCGAACAGGAGCTTATTGAACTAAAGCAGAGGGCACAACGAAACTATATACCTTCTGCTCAAAAACACGACTCTAAAATCCTCAAATATCTCCTGAACAATAAACAAGAGAGAAACACACTGCGCCCAATTGTGGTGGAAACAGCTGCAGCAAATTCTACCAGTGTCTCACTCCTGGCAATAAACAAATCAAAACAACACACAAGTGAAAACGTGCGCTGTGACCCAACACTTCAAAACACACAACTCAGGAAAAATAAATAATAAATTGTTACCCTTAAAGTAAATCAGCCTTAAAGTAAATCAGCTCAATATTCAATCCGAAGGGAAAAAAATAAAACAAAACAGAACAGAAATAATATAGTGTAGTATATCACATAAAAGTGCTGATAACAAATAATAAGTGAGAACACACTCACATCTTCCTGAGCAGAGATCTGCTCAGTCTATACAGCATCCAGGGAGCCCACCAAGGGGTTAAAGATCCAACAGGTTCACAGAGGAATCCTATGCAGCTTATTCAGAGTACATATATAGAGTCCCAGTAGCAGTCGCAGGTTGTGGACAAGAGGAGACTGCTACTGGGACTCTATATATGTACTGTTCAAGTGGATCTTTGAATGTAAGATTCTTTATATGTTTTTATTGGTATTAAAATCGTTGAAGCTAAATAGTCTCCTCCTTACCCTCTCTTATACTACTGCTGGGAGTACCTTCTGGGTCTGCCACCCTGAATAAGCTGCATAGGATTCCTCTGTGAAACTGCCCTATATTCGAACAATCCCAATGATGAAGGTTTGAGAGCACTACATTCTATGCTTGAAAAACATAGCAACTATGACATCGATACCATCACATTTTTATTACAATCAGTTCACTTTCTGCTTCACTTTCTTCAAATAAGAGGTACTGCAATGGGGGCGCGTTTCATGCCCTCATATGCCAACCTCTTCATGGGGGCTTGGGAAGAATCCACCATCTTCTCTGAGAATAACCCATTTAAATACAACATCTCATACTATGGGAGGTATATCGATGACTTGATATTTATCTGGAATGGATCACTTGAGGATCTATCCTCTTTTCACAACTATCTTAACAATAACTCGGTGAATATCTCCCTTACGATACAAATAGATGCCAAGGCTATAACCTACCTGGACCTTGAACTCCTAGGAGATTCGCCACAAGGGAGAGTCATTTCAAGAGGCTACAGAAAACCATCTGCTACCAATACAATACTCCATTCAAGGAGTTGTCATCCTACCCATGTCAAAAAGAATATCCCCAAAGGGGAATTCATTAGACTGAAAAGAAACTGCTCAGAAGAATCAGACTTCAACATAAAAGCTGAACAACTATCCTCAAGACTCAACCGTAGGGGATATAATACGGACCTTATATCCGAAGCAAAGTTGAAAGTCCAAAATCGAAGCAGAGATCAACTCCTATCTTCAAAACCACCTCAAACAATGAAAACAAAAAATGACACAACTATCACTTTCTGCACTACGTATAGTAATAACTACACAGATATAGTTAATGTGGTGAAGAAATACTTGCCACTTCTCAACACAGATCCTCACTTCAATGAAATCATATCAAAGGGCATCAGATTCTCTTTTTGAAGAGCACGCACCTTTAAGAATATTCTCTCCCCCAGCCATTACACACCACATCAATCTGACACAAACAGAACCTGGCTGGACTCCAGAAGAACTTTCAAATGCGGTCACACAAGATGCAAGGTGTGCTCACCAGTGGCGGATCTTCCATTGGTGCTAGGTGTGCGCCACACACCTATGGATTTGAGCCACTGTGATAGTGTGCTTTTGTCTGCACGGAGGAGGTGTCCGTCCGGGGACCCGGAGCATCAGCTACTAGGTAAGTGATGGTGAGGAGGGTGGTTAAAAACGAGCACATTAATTGCACAATATTCCTGGGCTCTGACTGGCACATTATTACTGGGCATCTGACTGGCACACTATTCCTGGTATCTGACTGGCACACTATTACTGGGCATCTGACTGGCACACTATTCCTGGTATCTGACTGGCACACTATTCCTGGTATCTGACTGGCACAATATTCCTGGGCTCTGACTGGCACACTATTACTGGACATCTGACTGGCACACTATTCCTGGTATCTGACTGGCACACTATTACTGGGCATCTGACTGGAACACTATTCCTGGTATCTGACTGGAACACTATTCCTGGTATCTGATTGGCACAATATTCCTGGGCTCTGACTGGCTCACTATTACTGGGCATCTGACTGGCACAATATTCCTGGTATCTGACTGGAACACTATTCCTGGTATCTGATTGGCACAATATTCCTGGGCTCTGACTGGCTCACTATTACTGGGCATCTGACTGGCACACTATTCCTGGTATCTGACTGGCACGCTATTACTGGGCATCTGACTGGCACAATATTCCTGGTATCTGAGTGGCACACTATTCCTGGTATCTGAGTGGCACAATATTCCTGGGCTCTGACTGGCACACTATTACTGAGCATCTGACTGGCACAATATTCCTGGTATCTGACTGGCACACTATTACTGGGCTCTGAGTGGCACAATATTACTGGGCTCTGAGTGGCACAATATTACTGGGCTCTGAGTGGCACACTATTCCTGGTATCTGACTGGCACAATATTCCTGGTATCTGACTGGCACAATATTACTGGTATCTGAATGGCATAATATTACTGGTATCTGAGTGGCAAAATATTACTGGGCTTTGAGTGGCACAATATTACTGGGCTCTGAGTGGCACACTATTCCTGGTATCTGACTGGCACAATATTCCTGGGCTCTGACTGGCACAATATTCCTGGTATCTGACTGGCACAATATTACTGGTATCTGAGTGGCAAAATATTACTGGGCTTTGAGTGGCACAATATTACTGGGCTTTGAGTGGCACAATATTACTGGGCTCTGAGTGGCACACTATTCCTGGTATCTGACTGGCACAATATTCCTGGGCTCTCGCTGGCACAATATTCCTGGTATCTGACTGGCACACTATTACTGGGCATCTGACTGGCACACTATTACTAGGCATCTGACTGGCACGCTATTCCTGGTATCTGACTGGCACACTATTCCTGGTATATGACTGGCACAATATTCCTGGGCTCTGCCTGGCACACTATTACTGGGCATCTGACTGGCACACTATTCCTGGTATCTAACTGGCACACTATTACTGGGCATCTGACTGGCACACTATTCCTGGTATCTGACTGGCACAATATTCCTGGGCTGACTGGCACACTATTACTGGGCATCTGACTGGCACAATATTCCTGGTATCTGACTGGCACACTATTACTGGGCTCTGAGTGGCACAATATTACTGGGCTCTGACTGGCACAATATTACTGGTATCTGACTGGCACAATATTACTGGTATCTGAATGGCATAATATTACTGGTATCTGAGTGGCACAATATTACTGGGCTCTGAGTGGCACAATATTACTGGGCATCTGACTGGCACAATATTCCTGGTATCTGACTGGCACACTATTACTGTGCTCTGAATGGCACACTATTACTGGGCTCTGACTGGCACAATATTCCTGGTATCTGACTGGCACAATATTACTGGTATCTTAATGGCATAATATTACTGGTATCTGAGTGGCACAATATTACTGGGCTCTGAGTGGCACAATATTACTGGGCTCTGACTGGCACACTATAACTGGTATCTGACTGGCACAATATTACTGGGCTCTGACTGGCACAATATTACTGGGCTCTGAATGGCACAATATTACTGGGCACTGAATGGCATAATATTACTGGACTGACTGGCATAATATTACTGGGCACTGAATGGCATAATATTACTAGACTCTGACTGGCATAATATTACTGGGCTCTGACTGGCACAATATTACTGGGCTCTGACTGGCACAATATTCCTGATATCTGACTGGCACAATATTACTGGTATCTGAATGGCATAATATTACTGGTATCTGAGTGGCACAATATTACTGGGCTCTGAGTGGCACAATATTACTGGGCTCTGACTGGCACAATACTTCTGGGCTCTGACTGGCACACTATAACTGGTATCTGACTGGCACAATATTACTGGGCTCTGAATGGCATAATATTACTGGGCTCTGACTGGCACAATATTACTGGTATCTGAATGGCATAATATTACTGGTATCTGAGTGGCAAAATATTACTGGGCTCTGAGTGGCACAATATTACTGGGCTCTGACTGGCACACTATAACTGGTATCTGACTGGCACAATATTACTGGGCTCTGACTGGCACAATATTACTGGGCTCTGAATGACACAATATTACTGGGCACTGAATGGCATAATATTACTGGACTCTGACTGGCATAATATTACTGGGCTCTGACTGGCACAATATTCCTGATATCTGAATGGCACAATATTACTGGTATCTGAATGGCATAATATTACTGGTATCTGAGTGGCACAATATTACTGGGCTCTGAGTGGCACAATATTACTGGGCTCTGAGTGGCACAATATTACTGGGCTCTGAGTGGCACAATACGTCTGGGCTCTGACTGGCACACTATAACAGGTATCTGACTGGCACAATATTACTGGGCTCTGAATGGCATAATATTACTGGGCTCTGACTGGCACAATATTACTGGGCTCTGACTGGCATAATTTTACTGGGCTCTGAATGGCACACTATTACTGGGCTCTGACTGGCACAATATTCCTGGTATCTGACTGGCACAATATTACTGGTATCAATAATAACTTGTACAAATAATTGAATGTGTAAAACAAAACGTAAGAGGAGGAGACCTTCCACAGAAATTGAGCCGGAGAGAAACCTTTTGGATCTTCACACTGGAAACCCGTGTACCGAAGGGAATGAACAAGGAATATGATGTTTCCTGTTTTTTCAAATAACCTTTTCTTTTTTTTTCTTTTTCTCCTTTTCTTTTTCCTTTTTACACTTTTTTGTCACATCCACCTCATTATTGCCTCTATCTCTTTTCTTCCTCACTTTCTCCCTCCTTACGTTTCTCACTCCAATCACTTATTAGTCACATCCACTTTATTATTGCCTTATCTTTATCACTTCCTTCCTCCCCACGTTTTTCACTTTCACATTGACTTGTTTGTATATTTGCTCCTATTCTCCTTCTTCCTTCCCTTTTTTTCCTTCCTCTTTACACTTATTTGTCACATTCACTTCACTTTTGTCTCTATTTTTTTCCTTTTTCACCTCCCCCCCTACGTCTTTCACTCTCACACTGACTTGTCACACCTATTTAATTCTTGTCTCTATTCTTCTTCCCTTCTCTTCCCTCCCTCCCCCCCTTTTCAACTACATCCTTTAGCTCATTCCCCTCTCCCGGGTTCCCAACTGCTCTATATCTCTCTATATATCTACAAATATATTAATCTTGCTTTATTTTAACCAATTCATATTGTATATTATCATTACTATTCATATTTATTTTAGCCTCCATATGAAACCTCTATCAGTTTATAAACTAGCACTTATGCAGTAATATATTCAAAACGATATCTGATATAGTTTCTAAATATTTTCATTTTCTTGCTATATATAACTCTTTGTCTAGTACAAATAATGTACAAAATACAACCTATTTTGTCTTCTATTAATTAAACTCTGTTCCTCCTATCTATGTCCACATTGCTTTTAAATAGTAACAGTCCAGACACACTTAAAGCACCATAAAGTTACAACTTCTTTATTTATATTGCATTATTCACTTGAGGTATGGTTGTTTCCTCTTCACACACCCAATTATCTGACCAACCCACATTCATTGTAACTTTTCAATAAAGGGTTTCTGTGAATGAATACAACCACCCCCTCTCTCCACCCACTTGTGACATCACTCTTTTGGTGCACTATTTAAATCTCTTTCACCTACACTGTTGCCAGCTTATGACTAAGCGCTAGAAGCGCGAAACGCGTCAAGCCCGTCCTAACTTCTTTATTTTGCCTCCTTATCCTCTGCTGTGATTTACCACCATTATACTGGATATTTTTTCATTCCAATTAAAATTACTAGTTTTTACACTTACCATCTCGAGAGTGCCATTTTTTGCTACCTCTCTTTTTTCTCTCTCGTATATTATCACTGGTGTGGGTCTCACACCTAAACGATTTTGCTCACCTGGGCAGCACGGATCACTTTGCTTCTTTCCTATTTATTTGGGACCCTCTCCAGGAAGTATCCTGAACCTCTACATATTAGAAACATAGAAACATAGAATGTGTCGGCAGATAAGAACCATTCGGTCCATATAGTCTGCCCAATTTTTTTTGAGTACTTTTATTAGTCCCCCGTTCCCGGTCTTATAGCTAGGATAGCCTTGTGTCTATCCCACGCATGCTTAAAATCCTTGACTGTGTTTACCTCTACCACTTCTGCTGGCAGGCTATTCCATACATCCACTACCCTCTCAGTAAAGTAATACTTCCTGATATTACTTTTAAATCGTTGCCCCTCTAATTTAAGACTATGTCCTCTAGTTGTGGTAGTTTTTCTTCTTTTAAATATACTCTCTTCCTTTACTGTGTTGATTCCCTTTACGTATTTAAATGTTTCTATCATATCCCCCCTGTTACGTCTTTCCTCAACGCTATACATGTTAAGATGCTTTAACCTTTCCTGGTAAGTTTTATCCTTCAACCCATGAACCAGTTTAGTAGCCCATCTCTGAACGTTCTCCAAAGTATCAATATCCTTCTGGAGATACGGTCTCCAGTACTGCGTACAATACTCCAATTGAGGTCTCACCAGTGCTCTGTACAATGGCATGAGCACTTCCCTCTTCCTACTGCTAATACCTCTCCCTATGCAACCAAGCATTCTGCTAGCATTTCCTGCTGCGCTATTGCATTGCCTACCTACCTTCAAGTCCTCTGAAATTATTACTCCTAAATCCCTTTCCTCAGATGTTGAGGTTAGGACTGTACCAAATAGTCTATATTCTGCTTTTGGGTTTTTACGCCCAAGGTGCATAATCTTGCACTTGTCCACATTAAATGTCAGTTGCCACTGCTCTGACCATTTTTCTAGTTTAGCTAAATCATTTGCCATTTGGCTTATCCCTCCATGAATATCAACCCTGCTGCAAATCTTTGTATCATCAGAAAAAATACATACTTTGCCAACAAGACCTTCTGCAATATCGCTAATAAAAATATTAAAGAGAATGGGTCCAAGTACAGATCCCTGAGGTACCCCACTAGTAACAAGACCTTGCATCGAATATACCCCATTGACTACAACCCTCTGTTGCCTGTCACTCAGCCATTGTCTAATCCATTCAACAATATTGAAATCCAAATTCAAAGATTTCAGTTTATTAATAAGCCTTCTATGTGCGACAGTGTCAAAAGCCTTACTGAAATCTAGGTAAGCAATGTCTACTGCACCACCCTGATCTATTATTTTAGTCACCCAATCAAAAAAATCAATAAGATTAGTTTGGCATATATTTATGGATATCCTCCAGTCAGCACCCCTTTCAGACCAATCTCAGATAAATCACTTTATTTTCCTTTTTTTACTCATCTTTGTTATTTCATTATTTCCCATTTCAGCTTGCCTTCCATCGTTTCTTGCCTTTACCCAGTTATGTCATCATCCTCTAAGAGATCTTATTCCAGGACTTCTAGGTGAGTGGATGTTTATTTTTACATTTTCAAGTAGGGCATTTCCTGCCCTTTTTTTTCTGGTCCATTTTCTAGTCCCAGGCCACAGTCAGAGTTAACTTAGAGATTGAAATCTAAGAAGACACGTATATATAATATTTTTATTAATTTGTGATTAAGGAATTTGTAATTTAAATCATTGTTAAGTTTATGGTCTAAGGATATCATCTACTGGACATTATTGTGAACAAAATTGACAACACCCTAATATATATTAACTAGGGAGGTGTTTCATGTAATCAATGAAAGCAGGAAACGTATTTACCTTTTAGAGGTACTCTTAACATGATAAAAATTCAGATAAAAGGGGTTAGTGGCTGGTATGAAAAGAAAGAAGGGAGTAAGGACCAACTGACCCTAACACCGGTATCTCTCAGAGCAGCTTGAGACTAGACAACATTTTTGCTTAATATAGTCCATATTGAACGTTATATATTTTTAAATAGCTTTTTCTGAATATTCTATGGTAAATCAAATTACTTTATGATGGGAAATTCCAAATCTATGGTAAATTTTTAGTGTATCTTCTTTTCTAATTGCAGAAGGCATATACACATAACTAATGATGGGAAATTATCCTATTTCCTCTATTGTAGTATATTTGATTGATTGTTTATTATTCTACATATATATGCAGATATACTGCTAGGAAAATCTTTATATTACTATTCTATACAGAGGCGTAACCAGAAACCACATGCCCCGGTGCAAAAATTGCCCTGGAGCCCCCCGACTCCATCCAATTAATGCCACTTACATGCCTCCCAACTGTTTTGCTTTGTGCGGGACAGTACTGACTTTGGTAGGCTATCCCGCTGTCCTGCCAACCTGTATTAGTTGTTAGAAAGCAACATCAGTATTATGCATAATTGATTTTAAAACAAAACAACTTTATTAGTCTTATATTTAAAAAATCTAGTGAAAAACAAGATATAGTGTATAAATACATGTAAAAAAATCATGAGGTGAAAAATAAAAATCAATGTTAGGTCAGCCTAGCTCAACCTGGTGCTAAACAAGCACAATAGTCATATGCTGTTATACACAACCCAGACATGGTTGATATTAGTATAAAACGAGAAGGGATTCATCAGTCTGGGGATCATTACAACCAAGACTGAGACCAAGGGGCACCCTTGTAGTCATTTTTAAAAAGTTTTTATCCCTCCAGCGTCTGGTGGGAGTAAATGACATATGCCAAAAATAAGGAACTACTGTATTTATCACTTATAGACCTTTGCCCCAGAATTCAAGGGACACTAAACTTTTTTTTTTTACTTGTGCTTATAATTTAGAAGCACAAGTGAAAAGTTAGTTGCCCCTAGTAGAAGGATGAACTGGCGTGTACTTTTGATAGTACAAGCCGGTTTATCCTCTGACAGCCGTCTGGTCGGCGACTGTCTGTCTCTGCTAGCGCAGAAAGAGACCCTTGTTTTTGTATGAGATCAGCAGGGGGGACCGTAATTAGGTCCCCCCTGCTGATCCCATGCAAAAACGAGTGTCTCTCACTGTGCTAGCAGCGAGAGACAATCCCATTTAACTGTGCACGTCCTGACGTTTGTCATCAAGCCACCATTGATGTCATAAGCAAGAGACACCACAAGCACATGTAAAACACATTTTCATGTAAAACACAATGCATAGATCAATTACAATCATTTTTTAAAATTCTCTACATGCACACTACATTCTCTTTGCCCACTGAAAAGATCCCACAGCATCACTTTGCCAATTAAACTGAGCCACAGTCAGGTACCAATTAACATGCCACAGTCACTTTGTCATTTACATTTGCAACAGCCAGTGTGCCCTTTAAAAATGCCACAGTTTGCCTATTAATATACCACTGTTAGTTTGTCTATTGATACGCCACAGACAGTTTTCCCATTTATATACCAATATTAGTTTGCCCATTAACCCCTTAACGCATTCGGACGCATATACGTCCTCCGTTTTCATGTAGTGTTGCGCTCCTTAGCTGTTGCAACTCCTTCAGCCGCCCCTCAACCCCCCCCCCCCCCCGCGCGCATACGATCACCGCGAATGTGTGAAAGTGTTGCAATGATGCCTCGATGGAGGCATCATTCAACACATTCTGTGCCCCCCTGGGCACCGCGATCGCCCGGTGATCGCGGGTGTGTGCTGTATCGGAGGAGCATGCTCCTCCGATACAGGGTACGCCCAGAGGAGAGCGACGGAAGAGAAAAAAAAAAAAATCTCTTCCGTCGCTCTGAAACCGCTACTTGACTGCCCCTACAGGCAGTTAAGTATATTACAGTTAAAAATAAAAAATGAATTAAATAAATAAATAAAATAAATAAATAAATGGAAAAGTTAACCCTAGATCTACTGTACCTAGATCTAGGGTTAGGGTCATAAATAGGGTTACAGGGTGGTTCGGATGATTACAAGGGTTAGATTAAGGGGTGGGGGTAGTTTTAGGGTTAAATTTAGAGTAAATTTAGAGTTGGGGTAAATTTAGGGTTGGGGTTAAAAAGTCACTGTAGAAGAAAATGATTAGAAAACCAAAAAAAACACTAATATTGTTTATTGCCCTATTACTTGAAATAAAACATAGACAAACAAGGAAACATTGGTATTACTAAACTCAGGACAAATATTATAAATATATAGACGGGGTCGTTTTTACCATATGTAATTGTGTAAAAAATTAGGTCAAAGTTAGAAAAAGTGTTTTTTATGGCATATTTTCATCATATTTTATATGTTTTTAATAGTAAATGATATCATATGATGAAAATAATAGTATCAAATGAAACCCCTATCTGTCCTTTAAAAAATGATATATAATTTGTGTGGGTGGACTAAACACAAAGAAAGAAATTCACAGTTCAGTAAACGTATGACAAAAATAATGGAATTCTGGTCTTTAAGGCACATCAAATGCAACATAGCACTCAGTCACTAAGGGGTTAATAGGCCACAGGCAATTAGCCCATTAATATCCCACTGTTATATTGCCCATTAATATGCCACAGTTAGTTTACCCAATAAATGCATCTCCTCTCCAGACTTCCCCAGTACTCACCTTGCTGCTGCTCTCTCGTGTCCCCGGCTGTCTCCTCCACACAGCAGGAAATAGACGGTAGATGGATGCGCTCCGTGTGAGACAGTGACGTGTGCAGCGGGACCAGTTAACCAGTAAGCAAGCCCTGGGCAAGCGCACACTTACACACAGTCACACATAAATACACGCAGTCACACACAAACAGTTACACACTTAGTCACCTTTACACACACTGTCAGACAGCCACCGTTACACTAACAGCCACCTTTACACACTTAGGCACAGGATACACTTACACAGACACTCATGTACACACACTTGCACAGACAGTAACACATGCATTGACACACACACACCTTGTACACACTGACATACACTTCAATATACTGACACACACTTACACACATTTATTTTTTTTTTAACATCCCCCCACACATGCTGTCCTCCTCCTCACGTTCTCGATGGTGTCTGCAGAGGCAGAAGAAACTAGATGCCGGTGTTCTTCCTCTGCAGACAACATCCTTCTTCCTGCAGCCAATCAGAGGGTGACAGGGGCAGAGCTTGCACACATCGCACTGTGCTTGGTGTGACAAGAAGGTGCGGTAACCGCAGGCACTCACCTGCAGCCCACCTGCGGTGCAAGCTCCACTCCTGTCACACTCTGTGATTGCAGTGCCTCTCCTCCCGTGCACCCTGGGCCCCAATCATCCCCAAACATCAGTATTTTTTCCTGTTCTCTCAGACTGACAAGTGGAACTACTTTCTGTAGCTTGAAATTTTCTTTTTGGCTTACCTGAGTCCTCTTGATCTCTGCCTGGGGAAGTTCAGCCTCTCTTACCCAGAAGCTTCCAGTACACAGCTCCTAGTGCAGTGAGTCTCCCTGGAAGTCCCCCCTTTAGCGAGCGGGAGGGTGAGCAATATGCCTTGCCTGCTCTGCTGGGTTTCCTATCATCTGAATCTTCGTGGGTATCGTTATTTATTATTTATTTATGTTGTTTTCCATTTGTGGCCTCTTCCTGGTGTCGCAGTAGCTATGACACATCCGCGACACTTGTTTCTGATTTTATGTGAGTCTGCCCTTACTCTGTTCAGCTTCTTGCCAGTGTTGCTATGCTGATGACGTCATCACGACATTTCTCCCTGATAGTCCATCACTATCTAACCTTTTAAAGGCCCGGGAACCATTTTAGACTGTGTTTGTTTGTGGTTTTTCTCTGGTTTTCTGCTCACAGTGTTTTGTAATTGGCTTGTGCTCCTGTGCTGCTGGTAAGTGCCTCTTCTTTAGCAGTATGTGTTGCCATAGTGATTTGGCTATGTATCTCCTTGGTTTTATATTATGCTGTTTTTTGGGCTCTGCTGGATATGGAAGCTGAACAAAAGTACTGGTCTCATGATGAAGACATTTCAAATGACTCTGTTCCATTAGAGCAGAAATCAGTTCAACAACTTATTTCGGCAGTTAAAGCTTCTCTTCACATTGAAGACCCACTTCCAGACCTACTGCCTTCTCACCAGTTCTTCTCAGATCTCCACCACCGGAAAACCACGTTTCCATTTCATGACGCCACTAAAGATATTTTTTCGACCGAATGGCAGAAGACAGAGAAAAAATTCTCCTTCCAAAGAAAGATGGCCTGTCTGTATCCATTTAAACCCTTAGTGACAGAGTGCTATGCTGCATTCGATGTACTTTGAAGACCAGAATTCCATTATTTTTGTCATATGTTTATTGAACTGTGAATTTCTTTCTTTGTGTTCAGTCCACCCACACAAATTATATATCATATTTTAAAGGACAGATAGGGCTTTCATTTGATACTATTATTTTCATCATATCATATAATTTACTATTAAAAAATAATATATGATGAAAATATGCCATAAAACACTATTTTCTAACTTTGACCTTATTTTGTTTTAAACAATTACAAATGGTATAAGACCCCGTCTATATATTTCTAATATTCGTCCTGAGTTTAGAAATACCAATGTTTCCATGTTTGTTTATGTTTTATTTCAAGTAAAAATGGCACTAAACAATATTAGTGTTTTTTTGTTTCCTAACCATTTTCTTCTACAGTGATGTTTTAACCCCAACCCTAAATCTACCCCCACCCATTAATCTAACCCTTGTACTAACCCGAACAGCCCTGTAGCTTTTTCCTTTTATTTATTTATTTTTTATCTAACTGTAATATTGCTGACTGCCTCTAGGGGCAGTCAAGCATCAGTTTCAGAGCAATGGAAGAGAGGTTTTTTCTCTCACTTCCGACCCTATCTGCTAGGAAAGCTGTATTGGAGGAGCATGCCAAAAACAGAAGAGACAATATCTATACTTCCTTATTCTGCTCCAGCAGACATGATTTAGGGGTCACCAGAGGTGATGAAATCACAGGTAAGAAAGGCAGAAATATCCTTTCATCTGTGAGAGGTGGGAAGAATCACACATACACCCTCAATGGAATATCTTTTCTTCCCCAAGTCCGGGAAGGGTTTTAGCAATGCATAATCCAACATCACATTGGGAATGAGATGAGCCTCAAGGACCATGCTTTGCAGGACGTATATATACTTCCATAAGCTTTAAGGGGTTAAAGAATCTGAGGTTAGATCTTGGATCCAAGCCATCAGAGTAGATGCAGCAGTGGCCCGGATTGCAAGACACACAGTCTTACCAATGGATGACGCGGGCACTTTTAGGGATCCCATTGAGAAAAGAATGGACTCTAGCCTTTCCAAAGCTTATCTTGCTGTGGGGTCTGGCTACCATCCTGCAGTAGCAATGACGTCCGTTTTGCGAGCTTTAAAGATTTGGCTTCTTAACCTACAAGGAGCTCTTGAATCCGGGGTCAGCAGACCCAGGATTATTGAGGCCTTATCAGATATCCACTTAGCTGCTAATTTTTTCACTATGGCCTCAGTAGATCTGGTTCGGGTGCCGGCTAGATCCATGGCTCTGTCAGTAGCAGCTAGAATAGCACTTTGGCTCAGAGCCTGGAATGCAGACATATCATCCAAGTCAAATCTTTGTGCTCTCCCCTTTCAGGGTGACAAGCTGTTTGGAAAAGATCTCGATGATATTCTCAAGAGAGCCATGGAGGGCAGCAAGGTTTTCCAGAGACCAAGGCCAGACAGGCGCTCCAGAGATTTGGGCTTGTTTTGTGGAGCCAGGCAATACAGACCTGGAAGAGAATATTCCAGATTTCCATCCTGGAGGGGCGGTCAGTCTTCTGGTTCTACTTGGGGCTCCAGAGGCAAGTCTCAACTTTTTCATCCCAGAAAATCCCAATTCTGAAGGTGGCTTGGTCCCAGGTGTGGGGGCACGTCTCCTCTTCGCCAACACCTGGGCATCACTCATTCCGGATCTTTGGGTCATGGCCATCATCAGAAGAGGGTACATTTTGGAATTCCACAGCCTTCCACCAACCGGGATAAGAGTCAGAACTCTTATCCCTCGAGATCCCATCAAGAGATGCTGGAATCCTATGTGCCAGAACGTCATTGTTCCCGTTGCTCCCCATCATCGCTACAGAGCGCTATTCCCCCCGTTTATGGTTCAGAAGGCTTCTGGAGGTTGGAGACCAGGTTTGGATCTTCACAAGCTCAACACCTTTTTATTGGTCTGAAGGTTCAAGACGGAATCTCTGTCATCAATCAAATCCGTCATCAACCCAGGCGACTGGCTGATCTCCATAGACTTAAAGGATGCCTATTTTCACGTTCCCATCTTTGCTGCACATCAGAGTTTCCTGAGATTTGCTGTGGGGGAGGGCCATTTTCAGTTCAGAGCTTTGCCCTTCGTGCTCAGCACGGCTCCAAGAACGTTTTCCCACAATTCTCCTGCTTGTTATCGCATATCTATGGCTCCTAGGGATCAATATCTTCCATTACCTGGACGATATACTAGTTGTGGCAGACTCTCCCAACATTCCTTCCATTCACAGGGACAAATGTCCTGGAGAGGTTTGGTTGGCTGATCAATTGGACCTAGAGGCAATTTCTTCCTGCTCAACGCCTTCTCTATCTGGGAGCTCTTTTCGACACTGTGCAGGACTCAATTCGGGACCAATCCTTCATCTCAGCAAAGGCCATGATGAGCCTTCTGGGTCTACTCTCATCCCCAATCAGACTTGTTTCCTGGGCTTAGTGGCATCTCTGAATTCCTCAACTTCGCTTTCTGCAACTGTCAGCAATTTACCTTCCGGGGGCCGAGAACAGGCCCGCCATCAGGGGGTGATGGGCAATACTGGCGTACCGAGCACATCATGCCAGCTAAAAAAAAAAAAAAGATTCTCCGTTAAGCCGGTCCGCGGCTGTGAGGGAAGCGTTGTGTGCTCCCCTCCAGCCGCGCAGCTTCAATAAAGATTGTTAAAAAAAAAAAAAATGCAACCCGAGTTACTCAGGTCGCATTTTTTTTTTTTGAACAATCATTATTGAAGCCGCACGGCTGGAGGGAAGCGCACAACGCTTCCCTCACAGACACGGACCTGCAGAGCACCGGGAGACAGCAGCAAGGAGGTACTGGGGAAGGGGGGTGGGAAAATCCAGGCATACTGAGGGGCAAAATCCTGGCATATTAATTGGCATAACCCTGGCATATTAATTGGCAAAATCCTGGCATATTAATTGGCATAATGCTGGCATTTTAATTGGCATAACCCTGGCATATTAATTGGCAAAATCTTGACATATCGAGAGACAAAATCCTGGCATATTAATTGGCATAACCCTGGCATATTGTCAAAATCCTGGAATATTAATTGGCATAACCCTGGCATATTGAGTGACAAAATCCTGGCATATTAATTGGCAAATTCCTTGCATACTGAGGCGTTAAATGCTGGAATATTTAATGGCAAAATTCAGGCATACTGAGGGGTTAAATACTGGCATATTCTTGTAATACAAGGAGGAAGTAAGAGTAGGGTAAGGGGAAAGAAATGAAAAAACATGCACACAAGATTAATAAATAGGAAGACACTAGGGACCCTAACACTAAGAGAAGAAATTCAAAATAGAATGAGCATTTTAAGATATTGCAAAAGGAAAAAAAATAAAAAAAAAGGGGAAGAGAGAAAGAATTATATCTATATTGATGTGATCCGGAGTCTGAGTGTTAAAATAAAAAAAAATACTGGCATATTGAATGGCAAAATACTGGCATATTAATTGGCAAAAGAATGGCATATTGAGGGGCAATATATTGGCATACTAAATGGCACACTGAGGGGCAAAATACTGGCATATTAAAAGGCAAAAGAATGGCATATTGAGGGGCAAAATACTGGTATATTAAATGGCACATTGAGGGGCAAAATACTGCCATATTAAATGGCATATTGAGGGGGAAAATACTGCCATATTAAATGGCATATTGAGGGGGAAATACTGCCATATTAAATGGGAAAAGAATGGCACATTGAGGGGCAAAATACTGGCATATTAAATGGCAAATTGAGGGGCAAAATACTGGCATATTAATTGGCAAAAGAATGGCACACTGAGGGGCAAAACACTGACTTATTGAGTGACAAAATATTACTGGCATATTGACCAACTGCTCCCAACCACCCTCCATATCACAGTAGACCAGTATAACATGCTGTGAGGGTAGGTGGGTCAAGTGGGAGATATTGTTGGGGGGGGGGGGGGTTTGTTCAGTAAGGGGCCCTGAAATTCCTGGTGGCGACCCTTGCAGACTATCTGAGTCAAGTGAAGTTAGACCAGGCAGAATGGAGTCTAGCCCCTCATGTCTTCCAGAAGTTAGTTTCCAAGTGGGGTCTTCCTCAAGTGGACCTGATGGCCACCACGTCAAGCAGGCAGGTCGCTCCTTTCTTTTCCAGACGGTTCGACCCAGTGGCTATAGGGACGGATGCTCTGTCCAACCCTTGGACATTCGACCTGGCTTATGTGTTTCCTCCAATTCCCTTGATTCCTCCCATCCTCTGGAAGATACACAGGGAACGAGCAGAAGTGATTGCGGTAATTCCGTTTTGACCCAGGTGTCCCTGGTTTCGACTGCTGAAGAGGTTATCGTTGGGTCTCCCTTGTTGACTAAGGGGTTTTCATTATCTGTCATTGAGACCCTTCTACAATCAAGGAAGAGATCCACATCAAGCACCTATTATAAGATTTGATCGGTTTTCTTCAAATGGTTGGTAGGTGGAGCAATCTCCCAAAGCTCTGTTTCTTCTTCAGATATCCGTGATTTTCTTCAATCTGGCCTGGACAGAGGCCTGAGCCTCAGCTCCTTAAGGGTTCAAGTTTAAGCTATCTCCGCTCTCTCAAGCATACGGTGGGCCTTGGATCCTGATGTTGTTTGGTTCTTCAAGGCTGTCCTTAAGATTCGTCCTCCTCTGAGATCTTCAGCTCCACCATGGGATCTTCCTCTCGTTCTTCAGGCCTTCTCCTCCGCCCCTTCGGACCTCTGGAGGTCATAGCCATTTATCTACTGACCTTGAAAACCCTCCTACTGGTGATCTATTACCTCAGCCAGAAGAGTGTCGCAACTCCAAGCCTTCTCCTGGAAGGAGCCTTACTTGTTGTTCAGGATTCAGTAGTCTTGCGGACTCTGCCTCACTTCAGACCTGAAGTTGTTTCAGAATTTCACTTGAACCAGGAGCTGATCCTGTCATCTTTTTTTCCCCCAGAGCCTGCTTCAGATGAGGAAAGAGTCTTCCATACTCTCGATCCAGTTCGGTGCCTCAAAACTTATCTTCATAGAACTGCTGACTGGAGGAAATCTGATCACCTTTTTGTCTTTCCTTCTGGTTTCTGCAGGGGACATGCTGCATCCTCCTTTACCCTGGGAAGATGGTTGGTCACAGCTATCTCTAAGGCTTACGAATCCCAGAGTGTTCCAGTACCTTCAGCACTGTATAACAGATTTATGTTATCTGGAACATAATCTGGCCTGGACAGAGGCCTGAGCCTCCGCTCCTTAAGGATTTTAGTTTCAGCTATCTCCACTCTCTCACGCAGACTCAGGGCACATTCTACTAGATCATTGGCTTCTACCTGGGCAGCAGCAGCACGTCTCTTTAGATATTATCTGTAGAGAAGCTACTTGATCGTCCATTTCCACGTTCGTGAAGCATTACAAGCTTGATATCCATGCGGCTTTGAGGGTGCAATTTGGGAAACGAATCCTGGAAACTGCATAAATGTGTTTTCGTTGCCCACCCTTATTTTGTCTATTGCATGGGTATTACCTATATGTAATGCTGCCATGGATAGCCAGGAAAAGTGAAAAATGTTTCATACTTACCATAATTTTCTTTTCCTGGCTAAGATACATGGCAGCATGGAACACCCCCCCCCCCCCCAAGTTGTCTGATTGCTTGGTACAAGACTGAGGTTTGGGGATGGTTGGGGCCCTATTTGTATCACCTGTGAGTTTGTTTTCCTGTCCTATCAGCTGAGAAGGAGGAGCTACCCATATGTAATGCTAATTTTCACTTATCCTGTAATAGTTATTATGGGGAGAATTTGATATTATTCTGCTAATTGTCAGAGCTAGGGCCTTTAAAGAGTAAGTAGAATATTTGCAGGGAGTTTTATGTGAAGATATGTATAACGTTATATATTAACTCTAAGAACTCTTTGTGCTTAAAGACCATAAGCTGTGCAGTATAACAATGTAGAATTTGTAGAACTGTAAATGGAGAGTGCTAGAATTGAGATGCAACCACCCCCATCAGTGGTACTTCTCTGGCTGCTACAATCACTCAGTCTCTGTTTTGGGCATATAGTTATAGAACAAAACATTTAGACATTTGAATCATTAGTAAGCACCATCTTGTGCATGGTCAAATCCACCATTCGGTGATCAGAGGCTCTATTGGTAAATTCCTGCATGTGCAAGACCCAGGAACATTTACTAAACTGCTTCCTGTTGCTTGCTTAATGGGTACACACACCAAAAAAAATGTTGATTTTTTATTTTGCAGTGTTGATTTGAGATATCTTTTGCTTTGTGAACTATCAATCAAGTGTGACTGGGCACCTCCATTTTATGAAAGTGTTTTTGGGTGCCACAGTGCCTTTATAGCATTAGTATCTCACTTTGGTGCTGGGGACACAGAATGCAGTCTATAAATCAGAATTATGTCCATAGACTTGCACTGAATGGGAGGGTAATATAACTATTACATCACAAGGGGGTAGAGTTATCCTGTTTGCTCTGTCCAGAAAAATGTACTTTTTGTGTTGGAAGGCATGTTTAAATAAATAAATAAAAAAAAAGGGTGTCACAAAATGGATTTGAAGATCCACTGTGACAGGGGTTCTTGGAGGCCAGAAGACTTCCTGTGGACTATGGACTGTTGATATACTAGTTTAGGGGTACACACTTTGAGGGCACCAGTGGAACCCTGTTTCAACTGGACTTCAAACACAGGCACCCAGGATGTCAGCCAAGATGTGTACCCTTCGGTCCAAACCTTTGTCCCATTCACAGTGTGTCCCCCAGGTTAAGATTGTATTCTATCCTGTGAATATGTCACCTTAGCCATTGTCTTCATGTAAGTAATTCAGTGTCCAGTTGTACAGTGATGTCCCTCAATTAGCAAGTTACTTTAATTGAGTGTACTTTGTATGTATCTGAACTTGACACCTTTGTATCCTGAAAGGTGAGGCAGGATTTCCCCATTGTATGTCCTTCTGCTAAATTGATTATTTTGAGTTCATCATATGTCTTACTGTGCATTTTTTAATTAGGTTTACTCATTGTATGGTATTCCTATTTGGTTTGCAGCCTGAAAGTATAATGTATTTCTAGACCCAGTTAATTGGAGGACCTAGTGGAGAACTATGCTTAGTTCCATCCCCCCATTGTATACTAATGTCTCTGATGTCATGTTTATGTCTTTTTATAAGTCTGTGTTGTTTCACAAATAAAGGGGTTGTTCATTCTTGCTGTAACTGCTAGTGGTCTCCTGTCTGCTATTTGGGTACAAAGAGCAAGGGTCCAGGAAAGACTTGAGGGGTGAATGCTGAGCTGTAATTGGGGGCTAAGGAGGTGATTTCATACAACGGGCAGAGGGTCTACTACATCTGGTAGACAGTCTGTTACAGTGTGCACAGCACCTAGTGATACCCTGGAGCCAGGAAGAGAGCAGGGGTGTATCTTATGACATCATGCAGGCTCTGCCCACAGTTGGCATGTGTGTGTTTTAAAGGCGCAGGTAATCTAATTACATCTAATGTAAGTGGCAGTGTTGCTTTAAACAGTCCTATAAAATTTACTGCTAAAGAATAAAAGAAATTGATACAAATTTTTAGTTATGTTATAAAAGCCAAGACTCACTGCTGTTGTCAGTTAATCTGACTTAACAGAAACAAAATAATTATCCACATACATATTATTTGAAAAGCACCGAGGGTCAAAGCAGGAAACGCAAATTGAAAAAAAAAAAAAAAAATAATAATAATCACAAACTATTGGTAGGATACTTTAGTTGAAGCAAAAGTGATGCTGGTATTTTTTTTATGAGATTGCTTTGTTTGTGTAGCACCTATCCGGCCCATGTGAAAGATGTATGAAGAATGATGGCGTTTTAAAAGGCTGCGGGTGTTCTATTACCACGTTTGCAACTTCCTTTTTATTCCATACAGATATCAGAAAAGTAATAAGGTAATTAAAAAATAGCGCATTTACAAGTTTCTTTTATATGCATACCCTGAAACAGGCTGTAGAGGGATGTAAATAAAAAATACCAGAGTTGGATTTAAATTGATCCTACATGAAAGAAGACCACTGACCATTTACCACCAATTTAAACCTAGTAAACTTCCCCATGGACATGTAGTCAGAATTCCCAAAGATTGTGGCATGATAATTTACGTTCATTTTAAAAAAGGCAATAAAATACAAATAGTTAAATGTAGAAATTTACCTTTGTTTAATCCACAAGCCTTATACAGCTTATCATTTTTGAAAAAAAAACAAAAAACCCAAAACAAAAATAAAAAAGGACATTACAATATCCAAAGACTGGGTCATTCCTTAACAGTATGACAGGATTTGGGAAAAGTAAACACCTGGCTGACAGAAATCGGTATGTAACTTCTGGAACATTGATGACTTTCCAACTCTTAAAAAACAACAACAAAATTATAATAAAACTTAATTCCAGTGTTCCAAGGTAGCTCTGTTATAGAAATACGGTAACTTCTTGGGATACAGTTGACTTAGAAACAAACTGGTTTTGTTACCTTCTACACTGGCCGCAATAATATTAAAGAAGAGCTTTTAATATTTCAGTTGTGTCGACACCTTTTTGAGGACCTATGAGATATGTACTCCTGCTTACCTACGCTCTTCACCAAAAGGTTAAGAAACAAAAAAAAAAAAAAAGTGGTCTGTACAATTTATTAAATCTGGGAAATCCGTGGCATGTTAACTATAGGAAAACATTTTGAAGTTTATCCCTGGACATGCAGCAAGGAGCAACAAAAATCTAATTGCATTTGAAGGAATAGAGGTCTTACAAACAGTGACTCTCTTTTCCAATATTACAGGGATCAAAATACTCCCACAACTACATATGAAATGATTTAATAACACTTTTATCTGATTTACATGGCAGAACTTCAACCTAGTTACAACTGGTATACTGTAAATGTTCAAATGCATTAACAGCCTTCTGAAAAAAAACAGGAGAGGGCAAATACAAACAAAATAAAATTTACATTGTAGCAAATGAGTAGTACTACGATTGAGGAGAAACCTGCGCTTTTCTCATGGAACGCAGAGCCTTCTCTCGTAAATGCTTCTCCAAATCGTCCAGATTTCCTTCACCGTCACTTTCAGTCTCCTGGTGGGGGGGAAATGTATAGGGATTTTGTTTAGGGAGGTACACGCCCGGCATCGGCAGAATTTTTATTACGCTGCAGCGGAAGACAGAAAAGGAGGCAGAACAGTGATTGGTGACCATAACTAGCGTTAAAGTGGGGCTTCCCTACAGATCCCACTTCCCAGAGAATTATTATACATAGAACAAATGACTCTTCTTGAACATAGAAAAGTCTAGTGTTTAGAGAAGGTCATGGTTCTGATTACTAGGGTAAACGCATCTTTAGGGAGCTTAATTTCTCAATGGGGAAAAACATACATTTAAAACTTGCGCCTGTCTCACCTTTTTTGTTTCAGTGTCTGCATCCTGTTCACCTGTCTCTGGGGAAGCAGAAGCTGCAGCAGCCTTTTCCTTCTTATGCTTTTTGTGTTTCTTATGCTTCTTCTCTTTTTTGTGTTTCTTGTCCTTTTTCTTCTTCTTCTTCTTGCCACCACCTTCCTGATCAGATGTCTATAAGTGGGGGAAAAAGGAAGTAAAATAAGCGTTTTGGCAACTTACAAGGCAATATTATAAGAGGAGTCAATTGTTTGCATACCTGAGCAGGTGATGGGCTTGGAGTGCTGCTCCTTGCCTTCTTTGCAGGTGCAGGAGCCGGAGACCAGTTGCCGGACTGAGAACGTGACCTTGTTGGTGATGGTGGTGCTTGCTTTTTTGGAGCTGGTTCAGGGGATCCAGAAACAGATCTGACTGAAGAGTCACTTCTAGCAGCCTGTGGGCTTAAAGAGCCACTGCCAGAAGAAGAAGGGAATAAAAATTAAGTACAGTGTAAATAAAAAATCATGCAAGGAACTCAAATGTAACAACTGATAAAAATCAGAAAGGCGTGGTAAATCCGCACTGAACGTGCTCTTGAATCAGAACTAGTTTTCACTGTATGGAGTTCGGAATTGATCAAGGTCTACAAAGATTAAATGTAACTTACTTTTTGCTTTTCTTCGGTTCTGGGGTCCGAGACACTCTTCTGATGGGACGTGAGGTGGGTGAAGAGGAAGCCTGCCTCCTTGGTGGAGAAGATGACTGCCCCCTCCTCTGTGTGGGTGGGCTCTCAGAACTGCGAGCAACTCTTGGGCGTGGTGGCGATGGAGACTGACGTTTTGCTGGCGGTGGGGGTGAGCGTGCTTCTCTGACTTGCCTTGCAGGGGGAGACCCCTTCCTATGTTTAGAGGATAGTGATGGGGAACGCCTCTTTCCCTGAGGAGATCCTTTATGTTTAGAAGGTGGAGAATGGGATAACCTATGCTTAGATATAGGTGGGGACTGGGATGTTCTCCTCTTTGGAGGTGGTTGTGGTAGGGGAGAGGAGGTTCGTCTCTTGGGTGGAGGAGATGGGGAATATCTTCTTTGAATTGGAGGAGAGTACCGTCTTTGAGGGGGAGAATGTCTACGAGGAGGAGATGGAGATCTATAAAATAAGATTTTTTTTATTTTATTTTTTAGGAATGAGTCATTAAATCAAAATATTTAATTCAGATCCTAGACATTAATAACGCTACTAAAACTTTCTTTTTCTAATAAATTGTAACCAAATGATCTTACTTTACTTACGCAAAATATAGTTTATTCTCTGACCCGCAGACTCCCTAGGAAGCATCAGGGCTGTGGCTGTCACAGACAGTATAGCACTGCTAGTGCAATGCGAGACATTTTCACATGCCACCAGAGGGGGAACCTTAGCTAGGTGCTTTCTATTGGTTGCCTTAAAATACAAGGGTCTCTCATCGCACTAGCAGACAGTCCAAGTCCAGACAGACCCTAGACACACATGGAAAGCCCCTGCGCTGATTTGCAAGGTCAGATAGCTAAATCATACAAGCTCTCCCTCAGCCAAGTCACAGAATACTTTGTAAAAGTAGCAAAATGTTTTACTTTTTCTTCAATAGGTAAAACAAAAGTAAAAAATAACCTTTGTGAAACTTAGCAGTACAGTTTAAAGTGCAGTTACCTGCGCCTCTGTGGAGAAGGAGATCGGCGTCTCCTTGGTGGTGGTTGTGGGGAAGGGCTGCGACGTCTTCTAGCTTGAGGTGGAGTTGGACTCCTCCTCCTCCGACTGCAAGAATAAAAATAAATGTCCATTAGAAAGCATTCTCAGTACACTAGAAAATTTATGTCCAGTCAGCATATTGTTTCTACTGAATATACCTTGAGAAAAAGAAGAAATGCTTGCTGGTCCCCTTCTGAGTTACTGGGTCAATTAAGGAGGTGGCAAAAATAGTGCACAACTATGATTTGCAGCAAAAATATGGTTAACCCTGCACAAAGTGGCACACAAATGTACAAAAAGAAAATCCCCAATAGTGCTTAAAAAAAATTCTTCCATCAAAAAGATTGAAGAAAAAAAAAAAAAACTATGACAGCCTGGTGCATAAAAAGAAAAACATGTCTACTATAAATAAATATTCTGCACTCCAATATTTTTAGGATTAGCGAACCTTGGGGTTAGAAATGGTTAATAGGAAACACAAGCAATGGAGCAGGAGTACTAAAATAAAAATAAAAACCTTGTTATATATCACAATGAAGACATAAGTAGTGGAATAAAGCAAATACAGTCACAAAACTGTAGAGTGGTATAACAATGGAAAACAATCTTCAAAATTTCACAATACACTGCGATCTTCAAAGTGGTAAAATCCTTTACTAGTTGGGGTAAATAAGAAAAATGCATAAATAGAATTTAAAAAAATCTTAAAATATCACACCGATATTATCCACACCAGTGTGACACTACAAGATTATATCTTCTTTATGCATTTTTCATCTTTACCCTAACTAGTAAAGGATTTTACCACTTTGAAGATCGCAGTGTATTATGAAACATGTCCATTGTTATATCACTCTGTCAAATTTGTGAGGGCATTAGAATTATTCCACCACAAATGTTTTTATTGTGACATATTACATAATGTTTGTGTTTTTATTCATTTTAGTACTCCTGTGCCTTTCATATTTACCGATCTGCATCCTGGGAGAGATTTATCATTGGGAGGCTGTAGTGTACTAGGAAAGTATGTTTAAGGTGTTCACAGTCAATATCTATATACATATATATTTTCTCTTACAAATAGTTAGAGGCTGGAAAAAGAATATCCAGTACCCTTTTCATTATAGTGTTCACTAAACCATTAACGCACATGCCCTTCTAGATAGCCTATTTATAAGTTATCAGGGACGTAAAAATTAATTAGCAAGGTTTAACAAAAAGGCATAGTCCAAATGTGGAAGACCGTTTTCTAAATTAGTCACAGATAATGAAAATCACTGACATTAAACTACCAGAAGACAAACCTAAACCAACCTTTTCAGCAGAGGTGACTGCCACCTTTTTCCAATCTGCATCCTGACAGCAGGAAAAAATGGTTTATAAAATTTAGCTCGCCTTTTAATTTATATATTTGCATAAGAACACTAAATGTCCGGCAGTGACTAACCGTGGAGATGGGTCCTTTGGTCGTTTTCTTGATGGGCTTGGGCTTCGTGATGCTGAATGCCGTCTTCGCCTTCCAACTTCTCCATTTTTCACAGTAGCTCTTTTTGGACGTTCATCCTCTGATGAGGAGGATGAGCCAGAGTCTGGAGATGAAAAAGTCGGGCTTTATATAAATACACAATGCACACTTTCCCAAATACTAGAATGGGAACAGTTATTGACCCCTTATAGATAAAGGCATAAAGCAATTCAAAAACAGGGTTTAAACACTATATTCTAAAGGGCATTCAATAATAATCTAAAGACCACAGGTCATTTCATATATATGCAGTCATTACTGAAAAAAATATTATCCCATTGAACATTAAAGGGACTCCGTCACCTAACTGATGCTGTGAATGTAGAGTGTAACAAATCAAAAATGTTCTACACATTGTGTTAGAATTATAGCATGGAAATGCATAAATTAAGAGAAAACTATTTCTAAATGTGACTGTGGTGTTACCTGTTTAAGACATCACTTTGTGGCTTAAACAGCAAATTACAAAAAAGGTCTTCTCAGGCCACAAGGTGATGTCAAACAGGAAACGCCAGTCTCACATTTAACATATATTATTGTATTTACCTGAAATCCAATGTATAGTTATTTCCCAATATTTTTTTATTTTCTATGTTCAAAACAAACCGTATTTAGGTGGCAGAGACCCTTTAAGCACAGAATAAACAATAGTAAATAGTTTTAGACCAAAACGTAGAATGCATAAAATTGGAACTTTTAACCACAAAAATTGGACAGATCATTTTAGAAGCAGCATAGACTGCTTTGTATGCCCATTATATAGTAGGTAGGGTTAGGTTCTTACCTTACTGAGAATATGCTGTGAATTGGCAGGTGAGCTTAATTATATGCACTGCCCAATTCATTTAACTAAAACCTTGCATATATATTAGGTTGAAATAATTATTGCCAACTTTATTCGAGTGAGAAGTGCAGACAGTTTTGTGTATGTATTGCAAATGATACTCTAAAACCTGCAATATATTAGGTAATATAAAGGTGAAAATTTAAGGTTTGTAAAAAATGGAAAACAACACTACAATGTGATCATGTGAAAGACCCATGTCACTAGTAGAGAAAAATAAAATCTATCACGTCAATGTAGGAGAGATCTTTGCATAAAAACACTCCTGTTACCTGAAGAGGACTGCTGATTCTGCCTTCTATATTGACGTCGCTGCTGCACTGAATCTGCTGGTCCCATTCGCCCACCTTTCTCATCATCTATAAAAATAAAAAAGTCAAATATTACACAGGTAATGGTTGCTGTGAAAGGATCTGCACAAGCACATTCATAAACATTACCTGGCAACTTTTTGCACAATAAATTCAGACTGTGAAAATGCAAACCTATAGCACTTCAAAAAGCTTAATACTTCCTAAGCATATTTATGGTGTCTTGGCCAAGACCATTACATTGTTTTCTGCTCACTAGCGCAACATGTTCTCAAGCCGCATTAACAATTCAGTGATTACCGTATTTATCGGCGTATAACACGCACTTTTTCTCCCTGAAAATAGGGGGAAAATGGTGTGCGCATGTTATACGCTAGAAAAAAAAAAAAATTCTAAAAAACTTACCTCGTTCCTGCTCTGTGCCCCAGTGCTCTGAAGCTGCGTGGCTGTGAGGGAAGCGTTGTGAGCTTCCCTCCAGCCGCGCGGTCAATAAAGTGTGTTTTTTTTTTTTTTTAAACAAACTTTATTGTTCGGCGCGGCTGGAGGGAAGCTCACAAGGAGGGTAGCATAACGAGCATACTAAGGGGCAATATCCTGGCATATTAAATGGCATATTGGGGGCAATATCCTGGCATATTAAGGGCAATATCCTGGCATATTAAAATGGCATATTGGGGGCAATATCATGGCATATTAAGGGCAATATCCTGGCATATTAAAATGGCATATTGGGGGCAATATCCGGCATATTAAAATGGCATTTTGGGGGCAATATCCTGGCATATTAAAATGGCATATTGGGGGCAATATCCTGGCATATTAAAATGGCATATTGGGGGCAATATCCTGGCATATTAAAATGGCATATTGGGGGCAATATCCTGGCATATTAAATGGCATATTGGGGGCAATATCCTGGCATATTAAATGGCATATTGGGGGCAATATCCTGGCATATTAAAATGGCATATTGGGCTTCAAAGTTCTATATTTGAAATTTTTTTTCCTGAAATTTCCTTCTTAAAATGAGGCGCGTGTTATACGCCGGTACGTGTTATACGCCGATAAATACGCTATGTTAAAATATTTCGACCTTGAACAACTGAATGTGGGCAGTACGTGTAAAACATTGGGTATGAAAGTAACTCACTGCTACAAAGGGCATAGCCAGGAAAATGCTTTGAGGGTTATAAAGAAAAATAAAACATATGCATGACTCAAATGTTTTAAGTTTCATAACCTTCTAAAACTAGTATTACCTTTTGCTTGACACTGTGAAGGCAGCGGAATATCAGGAACACATAGCAAACTTATTTTACCATTAGTCAAAAACGCAGTTTCGCTTATTTCCAAAATTAATATTTTTAAATTAACCCCTTCGTGACGTTAGGACGTACTATACCGTCCTAATTTTAAGTGCCTAAAAGTCGTTAGGACGGCATAGTACGTCCTTTGTTAAACAGCTCATCACGGCTCCCCGCATTGAGCTGTTTTCGGATCCCGCTGCAGGCACTTGCAGCGGGATCCCACCTGTCATCTGAGGCCACTTTGAGTGGCCTCAGTCTGACAGGGGAAATGTAGCCGGTGCTCAAAGCGAGCACCGGCTACATTTCTCTAAATCGCGCCATGCCCGAACTTCCGGGTTCGGGGACGCCTCCGTGACGTCACACGTGACATCCGGAGGTCTCGCGATATTTTGGCAGGGTCCCACAGGGTCTATTAAGACCCTGATCGGGTCTCTGCCATAGTGTTACTGGCTACCGATCACCTTGTGATCGGTGGCCAGAAACAATTTGTGACGTTTTGGTGCTTGCGTCGTTTGGGACGCAAACACATTGCGTCATGAAGGGGTTAAAGTAAATGTTATTAGACAGCTCAGACAATTACAAATATAAAAATAAAAAATAAAAAAAACTGATCCACCTAAGTTATAACTATCAAGTAAATTGAACTAAATACTGACATACACACCACCCCACAAATCTTACCAGATTCTGATAAATCCCTTTTCCGTGGTTTTGGAGGTGGTGATGGAGTCTTTCTTTTCTCCATTGCTTTGTGTTTTGGTGCTGCATTAAAATATTAAAAGGGAAATGTGTTTTCAGATGCTAACCCAATAATGGTATAATTACTATATCTTTAGCAGCTCTAAACATCCAAGATGTGGGTCCCTTTCAACATATCAAGAAACTTTTAAAAAAAAGTATATAAACATAAAAATATTTTGATGAATGGCATCTGTGCGTTGCCCAGGTACACATCCCCATGCTGCATCTAGCTCTCACGACCATGCCTGACATTATAGCGCTGGGGATCATGTGACTAGCTGGTGCTCAGACCACATGGGGAGCGCAAAAAACAGCATGGTAGGATATCTGTCTGGCCAGCGCAGAGACGCTATGCAGTAGTGTAGTGTGGTGGTGAGGCATGTGCCAGGCCAAGTCCCGGGTGGGCAATATGAGCGCAGGGGCAAGGTCTGGGTGGGATATACGGGCGCAGGAGCAATGTATGTGGGGTAAATAACAAAAGGAAACATGGAGTGGGGGCAGTGGGCTGCACAGATCATTTGGTCTGTAAGAGGCCCCATCATTTCTTAGAGTGGCCCTTTCTGTATGGACACAGTGTTTCTATTTTTACCCTGAATACATTACTTATTTGTAAAGAACTGCATATTCATCAAAGTATGTTTTAACATTCTAACACTGGGTTTATAATTACAGTGCTCAATCTTGTTTATATACAGTTAAAATAGTAAAAGGTTTCATAAAAAGGTATATGGTGAGATAACTAGTAAAATGTTGCACATGAATGGGCAAGTGAAAAATTCAAGATTTAAATTATTGTACCACACAGCTAAAACTAAAATCCACCTTCACATCATCTACAGAACAAATCTGTTACCTGGTGCTCTAGGAGGAGATGCAGAATTTCTGCTTTTTCTTGGACGAAAAGACTGCTGTGGTGATGGAGACCGTCTTTTAGGTGGTGGGCTTGGTGGTGGAGATTGCCTATACCTCCTCCGTGGTGGGCTAGCAGATGGGGAAGACCGCCGAGGCTTGCGAGGTGGACTAGAAGAGATTCTTTTAATTTGCTTCTTAGGTGGAGGAGGAGAACGGGAAGAGGATGAGGAGGAGCTGCTGCCAGACAAAGATGCAGAAGATCGTCTTCGTCTAAAATAGCGTGCACACAGAAAATGAAAATCACTGGGACATGTTAAAGAAATAACATTACACTGAAAGATTATGCATGCTCCAGCAGTTTGCACAAAGTGCTGCCAGAGAACAAACCAATTGCATTACATATATTTAAGCAAAGTGTTCTTCCTAAAAAAAATTGTGATTAAGCATATAGACCCATAGAATGCCAGTAACACACAAACTTGGATGTATAGGAGTGCATCATACACAGTAATGCTGTAAATTCCTATTCATGTGGTTTTCTAGAATCCTTGACAACCAAGTGTCATGCAAAGTACATTTAACTCCATTGTCACACTCTATAAATGCTTTCAAGCACACAAGTAGTAGCACATATGTACCCCACCAGTTTGGCCCAATTGCAATAGACCCAGGAAAGTTTCAACTTTAAAAAAAGGCAAAAGAAAAAACACATAACCAAAAATTCTTGGTCTATTGGCGGTTTACAAAAAATAATTCAGTCAAAAACTGTAATAGTCTAGTTTTTTTAGTTAGCTGCTGATAAATCTGTGTAAGTTTTGCATAAAGATTTAGAAAGTCAGGATTATAAAACTTTATATAATACACACCTCCTCACTGGACTTCTGCTTCTCTTGTGCCTCGGTGGGGGAGGCATGCGACGTGGAGGACTTCTCCTTCGTGGAGATGGCCTGCGTCTGGGGCTTGGTCGTCTCCTAGGACTGTACGACCTATGCAAAATTAAAATAAAGCCCTATTACCATAAATGTCAAATCAAGAGCACACCTCATAAAATGAGACATAAGGAAAATACTTGGCAAGCATGTGAATCCAGTGTTCCCCCCATAACTCATTAATTTCACACGGAACAGCTTCTTCCTCTATAGAAGTTCAATACTGAATTCTGTGAAAGAGGAGAAAGCTATGCACACAGGACATTGAGAGGATGAATGTGCTCCCACCCAATCCACATGAACCCTTGAAGCCACAAATTCACACCATAACATTGTGGTGAACAGGGTTGAAGGGGGAAAAATATGTATATATTTTTTATCTCAATTCGATTTTGTTTCCAACAAATTTAATTTGCTTGTGAAATGCATATCTATAAATTAGTCCCAACGAAGACAATACTTTGCACTCAATAATCATAGTCTTAAAAAAAAAAAAAAAATTAGTACAAGAGTGGCAAGGAGCAAATTATTTTAACTTCTATTTTGTTTCTGTTAATAAATGACCTAAGGCCACTACTGCCATGTATAGTAGTAGTGTTTCAGTTAGAAAGAATCTACTAATTAAGTTAGTTCTATTTCCTCTCATGCATTTTTTTTTTTTTATCTGATATTCATTAACTTGGTTTAGTTTACGTTCTGTTTCAGTTTATTACAAGCATAGTTAATTTAATACTTTTTACATTCTTTACCAGATACATAATGAAATTAAAATATATTTTTAAAAAAGCAAATGAATTAATGATTTTAATCAAACAACCCTGGTGGTGGGTATACAGAGAGTTGCACAGGGTTATTTTCTATAACATTGTTCAAGGTGGAAGTACATTAACCCCTTCGCGCTTCTAGGAGGTTCTATGGCCTCCTACTTTTTACTGCCTTAAGGCTAGTAGGACGGCATGGACAGTCCTGCATGTAATAGCTTATCGCGGCTGCCAGGAACACAGACGCCGGTTTGGTGCTGTGGTCGTTAAGGACTAGAGCATGTAGGTGTCTTATCTAGCTACAACTTACCTTGACCGTGATCTATGGCGTCTTCTTGGCCTCGAGTGAGACGGGGACCGAGATTTCGATTTAGAGCGCGAACGGGACTTATGTCGATGGCGCTCTCGCTCTTTGACCTTGCGGACATTTGGTTCAGGAGAGGCCTCCTTGGTATCAGGAACCGGGTCTACGTTGATTGATTTTAATATATCACTGAATGGAGAAAAAAAATCATGTTAATTGCCCAATGCACTCATATAGCAGGATTTTTAAAAGTCACACAATGACAAACCTTTAAGCGCAAACATTTTACAAAAAATGTTGCTTCAAATATTTTCCTTATACAAATATATAACTGTACTGTGTGCATAAAAAGTAAAATAATTGTAAATGGACTAACATAAATTGCCTATATTGAATGCCTCCAGTATTTCATGAACAGGTGTCTTAGTGGAATATTTTTAAGCTAATTAAACCACAATTTAAAAGCTCACAGGTTATATATCCAAAAGCAACAAGGCTCAAAAAAGAGCAGAGGATTCTCAGGAGATGTTCATCATAATGGATCTCTCACAAATATGCAATTCCTGGAGTAATTTTTTCCTTTGGATCCTAGTTTAAACCGTTGTATATCCATGTTTCTGTGCCTCCCTTTAACAAGGGGGGAAACAAAGTTGACACAGACCATATTAACCCACCTAGTAGAAGTTGCCTCCTGCACGGAAGGCTCCTTAACTATAATGGATGATTCTGGTTCTGGTATTTCTGGCTCCTTAATTTCGACAACAGGAGAAGGACTGGGACTTTTTGTTTTCTGATGGGGTGAACGAGAAGGACTTCTTTTCCTCTCTCTTCTTGCTGGGGACCTTCGACGAGGGGATGAAGATCTTGATTTACGTCTATAATGGAAACAAACAATGAAATAAAAGTGACAATCGGAATCGAAAAGAATAGAGGATATCACAATACTAGTGTATAGCAGCATCTTTTGAGTAGCATTTTATTTTTTATAAGAACTCTCCTTCATGGCAACTTTGGTGAAAGTATCACAAGTGAAATACAAATGTAATACCAATCTGAACTTATGCAAGTGTGATTATGAGGGAAAGAAACTAAAACATTTATATAATATGCTAGAAACAACTAATTTATGGTGTGCTCTGTAAAAAAAAAAAAAATTTACATTACGGATGTTTTTCAAAGAAAAAGCGAACAAGTGAACAACAAAATATGACAAGGTCAGTGGGTCATCTGGGCTTGACAAATACAATTGCTCCTAAAATACCAATATCATTATATTCAATGGGGCATTTCTTTGACTCCTATAAATAACTTGAATTGCTTCTGAATTGGTGTTCAGTTCCTAAAGTCTACAAATATTTGTCAATCCTTGGCCATTGCAGTATTTATGTCCATTTTACAAAACATTGCTTTACAAACAATAGGAGTATTTAGTTTATCCCCAAAACGTTACTTTTCACCAGATCATTCAATATTAAAAAACGCTCAAACTAAAAAAGGTTGGTGGAATTCGCTAAAAGGATGAATCATAAATGAAATGACATTTAAATACCAAATTAAAAGTTAATAAGCTTTACCTGCGTGGGCTTCTTGATCGATCTTTTTTGTCTCTGTCATCTTTGTCCCTTTTATCTTTATCATCATCTTGCTTTTTTAAAGATGCCATCTTCTCTTGTTCAATCTGGGGAAGAAAATATTTAAGGACAAGCATACTTGAACAGTTACAAAAATAGCTACATTTATAGCTTTCCAGTCAACATGACCATTTCACAACAGTACTTAATGGCAAACAGACAGGGTATCCAAAGAATTATGGAAACTAAAACAGGGCAACAATACGTCAAAGGCATTTTAGCAAACAAAATAAAGGAAATGTATATGTACAGAAATTTAAACAGACCATACTCTTTTACTCATACCTGTCTTTGCTTAATTTCTTCTTTTTTTAACTCCAGAAATGCAGATGGAATACCGGCAATATTTTCTTGGGCACTCAAGAGCAATGGCCATAGCTCCCCCATGAACTCTCTGGCATTTTTACCATTTAGAAACCCTGTTAGGTTAATCTGCATCATTTTGGAGTCTGGGTTCTGGAAAAAAGACAACAGGAAGATTTACAGGTGAGTCAGAAAAAATTAATTCGTATAATTCTAAATGTACTATCTACTAGAATAATTAGGACTAAATTTTTACATACAAAAATAACCAGAATAGCTTGCCCTAACATTTTGCGGCTTACGTTTTGCCAAAGACCAAATCGCTCTCCTTAACCAAATAGCCTGTTAATCCTTTGTGGATGTTTGGTGGATTAGCGTTGTCTGTGCAAAGACTGAATTATTGCTTTAGGATATTGATCTACACTGAGCATTCATTAATTACAAGAAAAGGTATCAGTTTTAGGTTCTTTAGTGAAAACAAAAATTACAGAAAACTGTAAAAAAAAAAAAAAAAAAAAAAAGTAAGACAAAAAACTGTCCATGCATGCTCCTGCAAAACATGAAATGTACTAACTACCCTACGGGGCAAGTGTGCTAAAGAGGTATATTCCACAAAGGGTTAAAAGGTTGAGTTCAATATAATGGGGTAGTTTGAGCAATTGATAAGCATAGTCAAGCAATGTTGGCCCAAGTGAAAAGCACAGCGCTACAGGACAAAGTACAGATTCCAGCAGTCTTCAGTCTCTTCCCGGAACCTTGGGGGAGATTTTGGGTATGTCCAAGTCCCCCTGGAGAGAAAGGTGTTCGCTTGGCTTGCTTCCGACTGCCTACAGCAACTCAACCACCTTGAGTTTAATGTTATATCATTTATCTAAATTGCAAAAAACGAACAAGCAATAATGAGTACACAGCCACAAAAGTAGATTATCAAAGTTCTACGTTTTATTCTCATGCTGCACATTTAAAATAAATGAGTTTATGAACTCTTATTGAGTAGAAACCAGGTCTTTTCTAGGTGCACTCTTTGCATCCAACTGCTTTCTTAGGGAGCAAAGACTCTAAAAGGGACATGCAACATTAGTGCTGGAACTGCCATGGACTACTAATGTAAAAGTGAGTGTGCTATTATTGCGGTATTAAGTCACACCCTCCACAGAAAGTGTAAGAGGCGGTAGCACTTCATAACTGCGTTCATTTCAATAACGACCAGTTGAATAGAGTACTTTACTGTTGAGACAAAACTTAAAGCATTAGCATGGCAAGTAAAGTGAGAATCTTTTGACAGGTTTCCAGGACAATTACTGGCACATCAAAAAGAAAACATTTGCCGCCCATAAGATTGCTGCAAAATGTATTAGTTTGGGCTGGAAACCTTTTGTTACTTCTGTCATTTCTCTGCCTCTCACAAAAACTTTAGCTAAGAGCCATTAAATAAACCCCTTCTATGGAACTTGGATTTTATTGCCCAATAACGGTATGTCATTTATCAGGAGGTTTTGTATCTTTTTAATTAACAGTGGAAAAAACAAAGCCATAATCTGTGGATAAGGTTATAAATTATGGAGTTACCCATGTCTATGACACTGGTGTTATTTATGGCTTTCCAAATAAAATAAAGGCAACCAGAACATTTTAAGAGCCTATCTACATCTGTTTTGCAGTTCGTGCATTTATATCAATAACTGCAAGTTCACATGCCCCAGCAAGTAAACTAGTAGAAGAAGAAAAAAACACCTATCAAGGGTCTCTGAAAAGGGTTTGAAGAATACAACAACACTTAATATACATAATTACCTATGCTACATAAATTACCTATGTATACATAACCACACACGCTACATGTACAAGCATATTTCAATGATAGGTTCCCTTTAAGGTGCTAAAATAGTGTTTATATTACTTCCTCACCCCCTTTTACAATTAGAAACTTTAAAAAATTGGATCTATTTTATAGCCACAATGCAATAAGCTGTAAGCTTATTAAATGTGAGCTAAGGGAAAATAAAGTTTGTATTAAGTTAATGGTAGGTCATTTTATTGTGATTTTTTTTTTTGGCTGGCCATCATAACACAACTCACCTCCAAAACACACACTGCATCATCAAGAGAGCTGGGTCAGAGCGACAATGGACACTCACTCTGCTGTGCCCTAATTAGTTGATGGTGCTATACTTCACACGCAAGGAATAACTTCCATTTTGGTTCAGGCCTTTTAAATCATAAATCACATCATCATTAGAAAACTGCGTTCTAACCCAGCATGTCACAAAGCAACATCAAAACAATAACCTCTTCCTCAACTGAAGAATACCATGTACCGTCAGCTAAAATTAAATCCAACTACTATAAAGGGACTTCTGACATTATACATGCTAATACAAAAGCATTGCGTTTCACATAGCAAACAGCAATAATTTTTGGGGAACCTTCTACAACATGGATTACCTTAACTTCCAGCTGGTTAAAAATAAAGTCAATGACCACATCATCTTCAAATCCTAATATCTCTGTAACACGTTTTGTTATCCAAGGCTTGATTACTTCCAGGTTTACTTTGCCCATATCCACCTATTGAGAAGGGGGGGGACACGACGACACAATAAATATAGACAAGTGAACTACAGTGTACAGGCTTTGTCTATTGGTAACACATCTGCATTTCTTGTACATCTTAAGTAGACCACAAATCATTAAAAATGAAAATACATTTAAAAATTGACCACCAATAATAGATATTTTTAACCCAAAATAAAGATGTACATGCCAATTACTTTTGGTCTCTAATTGGTGAAATCATGATTCATAAAACATTTTGTAAAATATTATATAAAGTGGCATAAAATTTCATTACATAATTTTTTATTCTTTGATGCAGTGATGTGATTCTCATTTACAATGGGTACAAGAAAAAATAAACTCACTAATGAATTTACCCACTGCTTAAATTATTGTGGAATCCTGAACCAATGTGATAGAATAAAAATGATCTGTACTTTGTTAGTGCTTGAAATTAAACTGACAACAGTACACACAAACACACACCTTCTTTTCCAGGCATTCTGCAAATTTAAGCTGCTTCAAAAGCTTCTTTTGCTTGTTGCTGAATCGATTATCCTGCTCCGCACTTGTACCCTGTAAATAAGTGAATATATAATTAAAACAGCAGATTAGAACACAATCTAAAAAAAGTTTAATACAAACAATCACTTGTGTCTGTTTTTGCTATTTATAAATACTTGATTTAATGTTAAGGCTTCTTTTAAAAAAAAAAAAAAAAAAAAAACATTTTAAGTATATTTAGAGATGTGGCAGGATATTTTACCCTTAAAGCCAAACAGAAGAGAAACGGTATAGGTTACTCCTATAGATGTAAACATTTATAGACAGCAATCAAAAGTGGAACAAACAATTAGGTGCTGGCGGTTTAATAAAAGCTATGGAATAAAATCGAATGTGCACTGAAGGTTTTGCTCTCTGATGGTTCCAGGGAGAACTGAAACATTGTCAGAATAAGGACCGGTTTTCTCTTGGGTCAAACTGAACACGTGGCAATGAGTTATCATGCACATGAAATGGAAGAATTCAACTGATATTCTGAATCCCAGTGTTACCTGGTATGTACAATATTGCACAGAAATCTTAGACTGGGGTTCGAACATCACCCATATGCTGACTCCTCATTGTTTTACATAAAGCTCTACCGTAAAAACATTTCCCCAGCTCCAAAAGCCTTCAAATATTTAAGAGGGACATTTTTCTAAAGAAGAAAAAAATAACATGACTGTTCCCTGAAAATAACATGACAAATAAAAGAATGTATTCATTCAAAATAAATACCAGGACTGGCAGTCTGCTGCGATAAAACCAAATATATATGTTTACGGCAATGTAGCCAAGATATGAATGGTTTTTCCAACGAGAGGGAAGGGTAAATTGCTTGTTTCAAGCTCTATTACAGTAATATTCAACAAGTCACAAATTGTATTGCATCTGATCTGTATACTGATCAAGATTTTACAATAAGTTACAAAATATCCCAGTATTAACATGTCACTGGTCCTCTATGGAATAACTTTTTATTTAATTTTCTTGATTTCTGTATTACATTAACCTTAGGGTTAGTACTAACCCTAACTAGTGTTATTTTTATTTTACATAATTTTATTTTATTTTTTAGTTACTTTTATTTTTATTTAACCCTAACACCAGGGTTGGGGTTAGCAGACCCTGACTCTAGGGTTAGGGAAAAAAAAGGGTTTTTATTTTTTATAATTTTATTTTTGTTTTCATTTAATTTAAACTTTAAACGGGCTCTAGGGCTAGGGTTAGGGTTAGAAGGAAAATGGATGTTTCCAGGGGGAGGGGGATCTTCAGCAGATATGGCTGAAGTGCCTTGGTACTGAGCCATGTCAGTCTTTGTGCGATTGCATTATGCCAGCGTGCATCATGAACGGGGACACCCCGCTGCTTGCCCCCAGCAGGTCTAAAGGTTAAAAAAAAAAAAAAAGCTATCATCCAGTCGCCTGGGCCTGCAATTCCTGGGCATAGGGCGATTGGAATCGTGCACCCCTGGATAAACTCTAAATTCTAAATTAAAAAAAAGATACTAGACAGCGGTATCAGTTCTATGACCTATTGCTCCTTGACTAATTAGTGTGGTATGTATTAGATCACTGTTTGTCAAATCCCAAGAGCCAGGGAGCATTGGCTCCAGGAATTTGCCCTGCTGACTCCTAACCGTTTTACATAGAACTATGGAAGCACCACGTTAACATTAGATAAAATAATGTTTTACATTATGATAGAGCCTTAATTTAAAAATAACTTCCTCAGAAGTAGCTTTTTCAGAAGTTTTAAAAGTTTTAAACTTGGTACTTTAGTAAGTACACATACATTCTCTTCTACCATGGGCCCATTCAGACTTTGTACACTTCCCAAAGTCACTATGTTGCAGATGATACCACTGCGAGCTCAAGCGGAGAGCGTCTCTCCCAACCACTGCGGTGAGAGGCCCTTTGAGCCTAAAACATAAGGGTCGACTCCAGTAGCTCAGATTTTCCACAAGAGAATCGGAGCTCTCGATTTCAGGCCATTAGGGGGGAGGTCCAAAAAGCCCTTAAATTCGGTCTATTGAGAGAGCACTGAAGAGATTCTAGATTGACACAAAGAGCAGACACCGTAGCCAGTTTTTGTGACAAACTTTCAGGTCTCTACCCTCTATAAGGAGGATCAGACTCATGTCAGGAGGACAATTGCAAAACAAAAAAAATTAATTAAGAACCCTGGGCCCCTATAATATAAATGGGAGGGCCAGGCAAATAGCCCTGTCCCACACTCCCAATAATAAATGGAACCGGGAGCCATCCAATGTAGGAGGCCAATGTATTATACTGAACCCATATTTTATAATAAACCTCCTCCTCCCCCCCAGAGGTTGCCCAAAGTCCTGCAGACCCATCCCGCCACTGTATCACCTAAACATTGTTTTTACGGAGAATGGAGAATAAAAAAATATTGAAAATGATCTGTAGATTGTGCTAGCAAAATTCCAAGTTCATTCCTAAATTAGGAGAAAAATTAATTTAAAAAGTATCTGTGGAGTCTCCTGCTTATGACATCACTGTGCCTAACATGCAAATTACACATTTGACATTGAAAACCAGTTAATTTTCACATCAGGCCACAGGTGATGGCATAAGCAGGAGACTCCACAGAGACATTTCTCGTAATTTAGGCATGTGCATGCAATTCTGCTAGCACAATGTATAGAAAAAAACAGTAAAAACTATTTTCAGGGAGGGCGGGAGGGGAGAGAGACTAGGCACATGTGAAAAAAATCCACCCCTGGGTGCCAGGGGGTGGCTCTAGACCCCAGGGTTCAAGTATTGTAAGTATTTTTTTTTATAATTTTCGATTTACTATGGGAACCGTGAACAATAGTTGTGACCCGATAGGCTTATATGCTTGATGCATACAGACTCCAGACATAGGGTAAAAATGGTGTGTACCTATTAAAATATGTGCAATTTTTATGCACACCTGGCTCAAGACAAAAAATCAAGACTGTTCATTTAAAGAGGGAGTATTGCTAAACTGTAATTACTAATACAGTCAGCCTGTTTGACAACTGTCACTTTTTAAATATTCTATTTTGTTTTGAAGGTATCACTAACAGTGGATTAGAAATCAAGCTCTCTCTGATACTAACTTTTCTCCAGTGGTTATGGGAAAGGTCTGTCAGACTGACACTCTGCCAGACCAATAAAGGCAATGGCAGACACTTAACTGTCAAACTAACAGTCTGATGACCATACCCTTCTGAGGAACCCTAGCAGCACTCATAATACTTTTTTTGTTTTTTAGCCAACACAACTCATAATTTCTAAATGAATGAAAGCCATTTTAAAAAGTGACCAAGTCAGCAAAACAGGATATGGTAGTGCTAGCTAACATTAGCTTATATTTTACATAAAAAAATCTATGAATATAACATTCATGTGGCTCCTAATAATACCAGTGACTGCTACCAGTGAGTTCACATGCCTGTTTGGCTCCTAAAGTTTACAAACATTTGTCTAGCCATAGGTTGCAACTAGAGATAGTTACATAACAGCAAATAATAGTGAATTATGAAAGAAAAACCTTCTCAACATTGTTAAATGTAAACTTTTTTACATGGTAGAGTCTCTTAAACATTTGGGAATCAGGACAATATACCTAGAAATGCAAATTAATACCTGTAACTTTAAAAATAATTAAAGTTGATAGAGGGGGATTATATGGCAATTATTGAAATTTGTATTTCGATTGTCAAATCTGCAAATATACAACTCATCAAGCAATGAAGCTAAGCACAAATTATCTCCTGGTTAAACTGGTATAAAACTACAGTTAGGATGCGTTTAAGACTGGGTCTATGGCTTACATAAAATAGGTGTAACTGTTACCTGAAATATTGTTCACCTCTCAAAACTGAAGTTCCACACAGAGCAGGAACCTTCTTTACTATACTAGATATGAAAAACAGCCAAACTAGTTAAGCTTCCATTTCATACTCTATTTTGAATATTTCATTTTTTGTGTGGAAATGTGACAAATTATGCAAATCTCCTGAATATATGAAAACAAGTTGTTTAGCCAAAATAATAAAATTTAAAGAATGCTTAACTTGTCATTTAAAACACTAATTTTGCAACCTGTACTGCACTTCACGTGTGCGTAAAGGAACACAACTGAAATTTTTTTACGGTTTAAATTTTAGAAATACAAGTGGTACACAACAACCTGGCCCGCCATAATTAGACTATTCCATAAAAACATATGACCAAATATCAGATTCTCTTACAGGGCTAGATGTTTTAACACCCAACTTGTACTAGCTGACTAAATACTACAGATTACAAGGACACATAATTCACACACGGCGCTCACTTGAAGAGGTTAATTATCACACTGCGGCCTACAACTCAACAATTTATGGGCCTGCAGATCAATTTATTTACAGCTTCCACATCAAAAAAAATAAGATACTACACCATTATGCTGGATTATAATAGTGTGGTGTGCGACGCTTGTGAGGGCGATATACTACTACACATGGCTGAATTAGGATTAGGCCGCAGCCTACGTTAATTGTGGTCTCTAGGCGGTAGCGCAGTCAGCTAAATACAGGATCTGCTACAGTTCGAGCCTCGCTCACTGCGTATCGGAAATAATTCCGCTCCCTACTGCCGTCCGCATGTCACCCAGGCCCCATAACTCACGCGGAAGAAGCCCGCATCCATCTTGCCTGCCTCGCTCTCTCTCCTCACGCAGCTAGGATCTTCGTTCCCCACAAGGCAATGCGCGGGAAGAGGCGGAGTTTTGCGGTCACATAGGCGATGGGAAGTCTGGAAAGGCGGGACGTGACGTCAGCTACCGGTTTGGTTGCCTGGCAGCAACCAGTTTGTTAGAACCAGTTCTGTTAGACGTTCCGAATACGCTGTTTTTCTGTTTTTTTTTTTTACAACTTCCAGAACAGCGAGTATTAGACCCTAAGAATATTTTGATCAGTTTGAGCTGACACTTCAGGAAGGTAACTCTAGTACAATAGACTGCAAGATCACGACGGTTATATGCTTCTACGGAGGTTTGCGTCTATTTTTTAGTAACCGTGTTCTGTTGTAGAATTACAGACTTCATGAACAATAATGCAGTGATTTGGTGGCTTCCAGTACTCCCCCGGGTATTTCACAGTGAGCGTCAGCTTAGGATGACTACATCGCTTCAGTAGTGGTATTACCCTGGCACACCCTAGAGGAAAAACGATTGTGTACAAGTCCAACACACGAGCAGTCTGTTTGAAGGACAACTGTCAGCAAAAAATGAAGTTGTTTTTAATTGAACGATTGCATCACGTGTAGACAATTTTTTAAAAAAGAAATCTGTTTCTAAGTCATGACATATAATCATGATTTATAAAGACACGAAGACTCATATTATGCATAACTCTTTCTTTATTTTCCCTCAGCAGCACATAATAAAACAGAAAGAAAAATAAACTAGAGGCTAACAAATAACCCCCCACTCCACTCCCTATAAATCCTGTAACACCCTCAACTTCTCCTCTTTCTTTGATGTCAAACTTGAATTCATAACACTTGGAATAAAAAAACATCATGCTTCAACAAAAAATAAACAACGATAACACATGCCAACCATATCTTCATACTAGAGAAAAGAGAAAACTAGGTAATATACAAAATCCCAATATCAGGACAATAATTGGAAATTAATATGCACAACTTAGTATAATTGTAAATAAGTAAGATAAATAATGTATCAATACATATTAAATACAGAGCATCGGATCGGAAATAAAAATACAAATAGGGTAGGAATAATACTCGCCTCTATGTCTTTATAAATCAGGACTTTACGTCATGACTTAGTAAAATCTTGGAATTTAAAAAAACACGGAAGCTCATATTATGCTAGTTCAAAGCTTATCAAATACCTTAGAAACAAAATGAGTGTTATTGTGGAAATAAAACTGACCGAAAGTGGATTCTCTTGACCCATCCGCTGCTTTAAGAATGTATTTTAGTCTATATCCTAAAGCCATGGCTTTAGAAGCCACTGCACTTCTGATGGAATGAGAACCAAATATATCAACGTCCTCTCCAGCTTCCTGAAGGACCCACTTCACCCATCTAGCTAAAGATGAAGTAGCAACCCGTTTATGTGAACCAAACAGAGGGAAAAATCCCATCAAAAACCGGCTCCACTATTGGCAATTAAAGTGTCTCCTGTGGTATTAGATCACTGTTGCAGGGGTGCTTCATCCAGCTGGTGAGGCATAAGAACAGTCAAAAGAAAAAATGATGTTTGCACTCCCAATTCCAGTGAAAAAGGCCTATGATTAAGCGTGACTACACGCGAAATGCGTAAGGCCAGCTGTCCCCCCATCTTTTGTGCACCTTTTTCCTTGCTGTATTTAATTTTGTGTCACTTTATTCAGCATTTTTTCAGATCCTGATTTATTTTACAATAAAGCATCCATTTTTCACTGGAATTGGGAGTGCAAACATCATTTTTTATTTTAACCCGTTTATGTGGCCTACAGATGGCTAGAAACACCTCAGAATGCAATGGTCTCCTGAATGTAAGCGGCCGGCCTCATATTCTTAGAGAATACGAACTAGACATAATTGTGGATGAGAAGGTAATGGAGAATAAGACACTGATTTAATAGAAGTCCTGAGATGTCAAATGACACCCCTTCTGGAGTAAAAGAGCGGGATGTAATATCCAGTGCTCTAATGTCTGATACTCGTTTACACAATATAGAACAACATAATGTGACTAATTTATCAGACCATTGTCACAAAGACAAATCATCGTTCCGCGGCCATCCTTCAAGAAGATGAAGCACCAAGTTCGGAATATCTCGGTAACAGTGGTCTCGTTAACCTAATTCCCTTAAGCAGACGACAAACTAGAAGGTGTTTATACAGGATCCATACGTTGTTCCACACACCAAGTAGCCTATGTGTTCCAGGCATGAATATAGGATCGTCTAGCACCTGGTGACCAAGCTCTAACCAAGAGTGCCATAGTGGAACATTTGATATATGCCAGGGTCACCTGAAATCAACCATGCCAACAATTGAAGTTGGTCCATCAGAGGATGAGGTTTCCCTTCTGGGTCTGAAAGCAGGTCTACCATCTGAAAGGGACTGACTGCGGGGTAGTCTGCTCAGCCACCTCTAAGACCTTTAACACCAGATTGATGCGAACTGCCGTGCTGATAATGATACCGGACAAGACCTTGGAGAGCCAAGGACGACGAAGGAAAAGACTAGACAGTGCTTCATGTTCCTAAACTCTGATTTTAATTGTTTAGACAAGCATATATAAATGAGGATAAAAGCATTAGTTACTAAAATATAATTGGTCATTATAATATGCAGAAAGGCGTGTTTTACGAGAAAATGCACTTAAAACGTAACGTAAAATAGTGTTACAAAAGTCGTTCTTATGGAAAATTACAGAACTTGCAGAGACAACATGTTGATGTTCCAGAAACCTCTGTTCTGGCCTTGGAATAGAAAGATAAGACCATTCTCATAACAATTACACTTCTGGCGTGATCTGGCCTCCAGAAGCTGCTGCAGACATCAGCTTCTTAGACACACTGTCGGCTTTTAACCCTCACAGATCCGAATTAACCCTTCAATACCACTCTTTTATCTATTTTTAAATAGATAACTATTCTATGCTCATCAATAGATATTGTGATAAGCATCCAACCTATGGGTAATTTGACATGTTTGATGTGACTGGCCTGTGTGACAGTGTAATTGCAAAGGATAGTATTGGTTACATTGAGGCACATCATGTTAGTTCTATCGTTACACATTATGTCCTGGTCAGGGGTACGGTTAGTTGTCTTTTGCAACTTCAGTTTCCTGCATTTAGGAATCCTGTCTCGGTTACAAGTCATGTGGTAACATATGTCACCTCTGGTGATGTCAATGATGTTAATTTGTGTCATGTTAGGCCACAAGTCTTACGTATCTCTGCAGTTTTTGCAATATGCGTAAATTGGGATCATGTAAGTTACGTCACTTTCTTCCACACTTGTGTCATTATATATGTCACTGAAAATCTGTCTCAATACCTGTCATGGTGTTGATACAGCTATTAGACAAGAGGTTAGTATGTCAGTTGTACTAGTCATAGAACTCAAGCAAAAATGTGATATACCTAAGATATCATGCGGTCTCTAAAACCAATAGTTGCATGTAAAAATCAAACATATATTTTTCCTGAGTTTGCAATTCTCAAGGACTGAGTGGTCGGTAGAATACTTTAACTCAGACTCATAGCAAAACTGAAACATGCATTCAGAACACACAAAATGGCATGCATTCAGAACACAAAGCAGCAGTCAGACAAAATGGCAGTGGACAAAACAATATGGTCTCCCATCCACGACAAAACTCCAGAGGCCCCTACAGTCCATATAATGTTCAAACTGTTGTCCCCTTGTATTCTTAGAAATTAACATTGTCTGTTTTAAGGATAACCATCAGGAGTTGCCAGGTCAACATAACTCATTGTATCCAAGGTGATAAGGCACACTTCCTCGATTTTACACATTGGTAGGTCATCCAGCTTAGTTGGATGCGAGTCACAATTTTGTGGAGTCATACAAAGAGGCATCCTACAATTTGCCTTTCTCACAAAATTTGGAAGTAGCCAAATCGGTGATTTGCTGTCCCATTATGATCAACTTATATACTTATGCGTAGGGGCATGATATCATTTGTCGGGATTCTCTTGAGGATGAGACCCTTGAAACAAACACAAAGACAATTAGCAACACTGATCTAACACATGCCAAACCACTTACAAGTTTCGCTCCAAGTGATCCTAGCCAATTTCCCGGTCCCAGAGGATCTCGCGGATTACCTGTGGACACTTTTTAACCTGCTCCTTAAATCCATAATCCTTCTTGATTAGAATCTCTTACAAGAACTAACTTATTAAAGTATCAGATACATTTCCTGACATTTTATATATTATTTAGATAAAATTCCACAAAAAATATTATCATAATACAATTTCTTATGGGTTGCCTCAATTGTGTTTGGTAGAGTCAGTCTGTGTCAAATATCACAAATTCACTATACTCTAAACATTCCCATAATACCACAATTAAACAAATCTTTACTACAAAGAGTAAAATTCAGCAAAAACTATTTTATACATATGTTATCAATGAAAATATACTTCCCAACAAAGATGATCTGCCGTAGGCTGTTGTATCTGTTGTAGACTCCTGGGTGATTTATTTGTGAGTTACCCTTAGGTTGAAGACTCAGCTTACGTTGGCTAGTGGTCAGGGTTTATTATGCCCATCAAAACACTAACTTGCTGCTCCTTTGTTGGCCTGTTTGTCAGTACAGGAATGTGCTTTACGTAAATAATGTGTATCCAGGAGTTGATTTGAACACTTTCACAACAATATTCCAATAAACTTTTGGAGAATCCTTTTACATAGACTGGAAAACGTTTTTCTTCTTTTCAAAATAAAATTTTTCTTTAGAAATAATCGTGATCAGCATTAGATTCGTTGGTGCACTTTGAACTTGTCTTTTGTTGGCTTCGTACAGCTTTAATCTATATGAAAATAAATTCCAGTTAGTAACATGCAATATTTTACTAAACATCTTAAATTATTTGATTTGTGACTCGCATTTATTTTGCGGTCTCTAATCTTATTAATCTCCATATTAAAATATAATTAAAACATATTATTACTGCTAGTCTGTATTGCAATATAATTATAAAAACTCGTCAAGCTGAACCACTCTTTTGTTCTTGAAATATTATTACTCTTTTTATAATCATGGTTTTATCTTAGTGTGACCAGAATTTGTGTACAGCGCTACTTACACTGTTGGTGATATATGAATGGAGACTTGAATAATCCTTAGTTAATTCTAGTAGTGTGGGAAACCAAGGCTGAGATTCCCAACACAGAGTGAACAAAACCAAGGAAGCCTTGCACCGACGTCTCTGTACCAGAAACTGAGATATTATACAAAACGGGGTAAACACACAGTGTCTGCAAAGGAGGCCATGATTGCAAAAACGCATCTGTCGCCACTGCTTCCAGGTCGGGTCTCCAACTTTAAAACTGAGTAAATTGGGACTTCAACCCCTAGGCAAAGAGATCCAGACGACCCCAAAGATCTACTAACTGTTGGAACACCTTGGTGTGAAGTCTCCAATCGTTGGAATCTCTGACGTGATGCGAGTTTTAATCTGCCTTCATACTTGACATGACCCAGAATGTGAGTGGCCTGAATGCATCAATTGTGAGCCAGGCAAAACTGACACATTTCCAGAGCTAATTTCGAAAGTATTCGCGACTTTGTTCCACCCAGGTGGTTAATGTAACGTACCACTTAAGTATTATCCATGTATAACAGGACTGAACAATTCATCATACCTCACATAAAGCTGCGAACCGCGAAAGAACCCGCCAATAGTTCCAGAGCATTAATGTGTAGTTCTTGTTCCCTGACGGACCATCTCCCCCCGGTAGAGGATCCACCGCAGTGTGCGTCCCAGACGTGCAAACTCGCATCTAAATCTATTACCAGATTGGGACTGACTCTGCCATTCCAGGCCTCCATGTGGTGAAGCCAACAAGAAAGTTCTTCTTTTGATTCATAATCCAAGGGAATGGTGCGAACATAAGAGAAGCCCCAGTGCAATGAACGATTATTTAATCTCTGCAGAGCCCAGTAGTGTAGCAGACCCGAAAAAATCGCCTGATTTAAGGCCGATAAGCGACCTATCACACATACAAAATGTCACATCGTGGGGTAAGAAATCTTGATTGACTTGACCTTTGTTGCTGGGAGATGAAGGGAACCATGGGTAGAATCTATGTGGAATCCTAAGAACGCCATCCTTTGCTCTGGAATGAGCGCATACTTGTCCCAGTTGATCAAGAACCCCAGGCTTTCAAGCAGATCTATAGTCCATGAAAGGTGAAGTTTTTGAGATAATTATTCTCTGGGACATGATCAGTAGATCGTCCAAGTAAATAATTATGGCTCACCACCGGTCTTAGAAGCTTGGGGAAACACAAATGAGCTGAGGAGAGACCCAAAGGAAGGCAGGTGACTGCCACATCCTAGTCTTCTATTCAAACTAGAGGAAGTTCTGATGCTCTACGGCGATGGGAACTGTAAAATATGCATCCTGGTCTAATTTTACCATCCAGTCCCCTAACAGGAGAAGGTCCCGTAGGCAGTGAATACCTTCCATTTTGAAATGTTGTATTTCACAAAGGCATTCAGTGGGCGAAGGTTGATTAACGGCCGAATGCCTTCTTTGGTACTAAGAAGATATTGCTCACAAAACCCCAGCACTAGCTGGGTACTGGTGTGATTGTTACTTTGTTGAATAAGGCTTGAACTAAGCCTGTCTTGAGATGTAAATGTGATTTCTTTTGGTATTAGTACTTGGACATGGTTCGTCCAAAAATCTATGCAATACCCTTTTACCATTTGCAGAATCCAAATGTCTGCTATAGGGCATGAAATGTGTAAAGCACTGGCAACTAGCCCTCATATTTCTACCATATTTTTTATATCTCCCGCAAAGCTGTTTTTTAAAATTATTTCTAAATAAAGGATTCATATTTTTAATGGATACATAGGATGATTGTTGTTTGATGCTTTGACCATTACAGTTTTTCCTGAAACCTTTTGCTTAATATGGGTAGTCTCCAACCCTCTCCATCGATCCAAGTTTAAGGACAAGGTGCATTAATTATCTTCACGTTGAAGCAGTGGTATTCCAGTTTAACTGCTATATTCCTAGCGGAACACCAGGTTCCATAGAACAAACGGATTCTTCCCCCAACTTTTATATGGGAAGAAAGGAGAATGGGGCTTCGACTCACCATAACACCTTCTCCTTGGGAATGCCCCTCTGAATCGAGCCTGCCAAGGTCATCCTCTTTGCGCGAAAAAGTAGATAGGTCTAACCTTTTGAAGCGCAGGTCTGTTTCATGTGAGGCCTCTTAGTCCATGAAATGAAGCTCTGGGAGTAAACCTTAGGACTGAAAACTTTTCTCATACTAGCTTGGGCCTTGTCTAGGGCTGTGAAAGTCTGCACAAATTAGGTTATTTGGGGGTCTACTTCAGGTGTGTTGCACATCTCATCTGGGATGATTGGCCTGGGACATTCTGCCCTTAGGTTGCTTCTCGTGGTCTTATCCAAATATTTACAGACCCTCAGGAATAAATATTTGGCGTCATGTTCACTCTGGAATGTTTAATCTGATTAAAATAACGGTTGCCCTGTAGGGTCAAGCAAAGTGGAATCATTGTGAGTAAGTTCTGTCTTCCCTGGGTGGAGTGTAATAAGGGCAGGAGTTAGCCAGGCAGTGTAATACAGTGGTGGGAGACAAACTAAGTAAAGTGTGGAAAGGGTTAATAAGACATTAATAAAATGTTTAACCGTCACAATAGTTGGGCAACTCCGTTAGTGCCATCCTCCACAGACACCTCGAGCGCCCAAAAGGAGCATCGCAAGACCTAAAAACGCACAAAAATGCAGAGGTCAAATGACCATAAGCTGGTAAGGACTCCAGAAAAATGGTCACTGTGCTTGAAATAGACCCGCTCGATGGTCGAAAATGGGTGAAATGATCGCAACAAGGCTCCTAGAGTGAGATACAATGCAGGGCTCAGTAATTAAACCTTTAATAAGTCGTTTAAGCAGAGAAGAAATAAAGTGGAAGAGGGGACACAACAGCCCTCATGGGATGAGAGGGGAAGGGAGAGAGTGTATGAACCCCAGATGGGATAGAACAATAAAAGGGGAGACATTCATATAAATACATATAATTATATTTAATTACACAGTAGCCTATACCTCAAGAGTGCACTTATGTTTAAGGAAGCAGCAAAGAAAGAGGAGGAGTTGAGGATGTTACAGGACTTATAGGGAGGGGAGAGACGTCTTAACATCTGATTAGTTTATTTTTCATTCAGTTTGTTTTGTTATTATTTTCTTATTTGCTGCTGAGGTAAAATGAATAAAGAGTTGGTACATTGGAATAGACACAATCAAAGGGAATAAAAACAATTGAGATAAATCATTCAACATGCTGTCTTCTTGAGGGTGATTGTAACAATCTTCCAATGTGTACACATTTCAAACATGAATATTAAAGGACAACTGTAGACCAGAAAAAAAAATGTTTCTTTAACCCCTTGGCGACAGATGACGTGCCAGGCACGTCACGGCAAATCGTGGACTTGCCGACAGCTGACGTGCCTGGCACGTCATGCACTTAATAGAGTAAAGGAAGCGACCAGCGGTCGCTTTCTTTACTCTATCGGTGTTGCTACAATGCCTCTAGGGAGAGGCATTGTGCAACACCCCCAAAAAGTCCCCGGAGTGATCGTAGCAGCCATTTAAAAATGGCTGTGCCCACTGCACACATGTGCTTAGGTGGTGATCGTTCGCTTCCTAAGCACCTCCGGTGTTGCTAAAGTGCCTCGCTAGCGAGGCACTTAGCAGCACCTTCAGGCTCCCCAGAACCGTAAATATTAGTAAATATTGCCTTTGACAAGTATTGATCTGCCTCCCTCACCTTACTAGTTTTAGTAAGGGAGAGAGACAGATCAGATAATGTAAAATAATAAAATTACATATTTATTACAATTTTAAAAACCAAGGGTTTTTATAAAAGCCATTTCCAGTGTTTAACCCCTTCCCTGCCATTGATCGCTGTGTACGCAGTGATCATACACAGCAGCACATTTTTTTGCTGTCTGTGCATTTTTTAGGGGTTCATTTTTTTTACTGTAATTCATTACAGTATAAAAAGGCTCTTTTAAGAGCTATTAACCCCTTGCTTGCTGTAGATCACTGCCTAAGCAGCGATCTGACGCAAATGCAGCAATCTTGCTGCAGAAGCATTGTTACTTTTTTTTTAAAACTTTTTATTACACCCATCACGGGTTAATTATATCCGCTAGGGGATTACGTTTAGCGTAAAAAAAAATTTTTTTAGCTGTCTGAGCGCATGTATTACGATCAGTAACAGCTGATCAGTGGCAATGGCGGTTTGGTGCTCAGATGAGCATCATCATTCGCCTGGTTAGATCAATATTTGATCTGACCGGTATAGATCTGCCTCCCTCTCACTTGAGTTTTAGTGCGGGAGACAGACAGAGCTGTATAATGTGAGTTTTTAATTATAATATATTTAATAAAATTGAGACCCAAAGGCTTTTATAAAAGCCGTTTCCAGTGTTTAACCCCTTCCCTGCAATTGATCGCTGTGTACGCAGTGATCTTACACAGCAGCACATTTTTTGCTGTCTGTGCATTTTTTTAGGGGTTAATTTTTTTTACGGTTTTTTTTTTTTTACAGTATATCAAAGGCTCTTTTAAGAGCTATTAACCCCTTCCTTGCCATATATCACTTCCTAAGCAGCGCATATGGTCACTGCCTAAGCAGTGCATATGGTCACTGCCTAAGCAGCGCATATGGAGCGATCTGGTCGCAGAAGGATTTTTTTTGCCATCAGCATTTTTTTTGTCACACTGGCTAGGCGTTAATTATACCCACTAGGGGATTACGTCTATTCCTTTTGAAGCTGTCTGAACGCATGTATAGCGATCATTAACAGCCGATCAGTGGCAAAGGTGGTTTGGTGATTTCTCAGATGAGCATCACCATTCGTCTGGTTAGATCAATATTGGTAAATATTGTTCTGACCCATATGGATCTGCCTCCCTCTCCTCACTTAGTGAGGGAAAGAGACAGATCTGTATAATATAAGTTTTTAATTGTAATAAATTAAATAAAATGTTAAAAAATTGTGAGACCCAAGGGCTTTTATAAAAGCCATACTCTTTGTATAGTGTACCGTGTATAGTAACCCCCTTCCCTGCCACTGATCACTGCACATCAGAACATTTTTTCTTGTCTGTGCCTTTTTAGGGGTACATTTTTTTGTACAGTACTACAATTGCTCTTATTATAGCTATTAACCCCTTCCTTTCTCTACATGCCAAAATTCCAAGTTTGAAAATCAAAAAGCGCACCTCTCAAATGTAGCCTTTCAACCCGCAACAAAGCTGACAAACCAATGCATGGGTGGTATCCCTGTGCTCGGGAGATGTTGCTGAACACATATTGTGGTATTGTTTGTCAGTGACACATACCGAAATATGTGAATTTGTGTCTAAAGTACAATGTATGTGGGAAAAAATACACAATAAAATTACTACCACAAACTTTGACAAAGGCTGGTGGTAGAATTGGTGCATGGAAAGTGTTAAAATACCACCATTTAAAATAGCCTAGGGTGTCTACTTTTACAAAATATATACTTTTTTGGGTCAAATACACTGTCCGGCTTAAAAAAAAAAGTCCCAAATGAAAGATGGGCTCAGGCTGACTACACGTCAAAATTCCAAGTTGGAAATGCACACCTTCAAAATGTGGCCCTTTAGCCCCCAAACAACCCAACAAACCTATGCATGGGTGGTATCCCTGTACTCAGGAGATGTTGTTGAACACATATTGGGTTATTGTTTGGCAGTGACACATACCGAAATCTGTTAATTTATGTCTGAAATACAATGTTTGTGGGGAAAAAAAACACAAAACTTACTACCACAAAATTGGACAAAGGCTGGTGGTAGAATTAGTGCATGGAAAGTGTTAAAATACCACCATTTGAAATAGCGTAGGGTGTCTACTTTTCAAAAATATATGGGTTGATAGGGTAAAATACACTGGCTGGTTTCAAATATGTCCCAAATGGGACTTGGGTGCAGGCTGTCTGCATGTCAAAATTTCAAGTTGGAAAACCAAAAACTGCACCTCCCAAAATTTGGCCTTTCCCCCCCCCCCAAACAACTCAACAAACCTATGCATGGGTGGTATCCCTGTACTCAAGAAATGTTGCTGAACACTTATTGGGGTGTTATTTGGCAGTGACACATACCAAAATCTGTGAATTCATGCTTGAAATACAAGGTTTGTGGAAAAAAACACAAAAAAATTACTACCACAAACTTTGACAAAGGCTGGTGGTAGAATTAGTGCATGGAAAGTGTTAAAATACCACCATTTGAGATAGCCTAGGGTGTCTACTTTAAAAAAATATATGGGTTGATGGGGTAAAATACACTAGCTGGCTTCAAATATATCCCAAATGGGACATGGGCGCAGGTTGTCTTTATGTCAAAATTTCAAGTTGGAAAACCAAAAAGCGCACCTCTCAAATGTGGCCCTTTAACCCCTAAACAAGCAGACAAACCTATGCATGGGTGGTATCACTATACTCAGGAAATGTTGCTGAACACATATTGGGGTGTTATTTGGCAGTGACACGTACCAAAATCTGTGAATTCATGTATGAAATACAATGTTTGTGGGGAAAAAAACGCAAAAAAATATCTTCCACAAACTTTGACAAAGGCTGGTGGTAGAATTAGTGCATGGAAAGTGTTAAAATACCATCATTTGAAATAGCCTTGGGAGTCTACTTTTAAAAAATATATGAGTTGATGGGGTAAAATACACTGGCTGGCTTCAAATATGTCCCAAATAGGACATGGGTACAGGCTGTCTGCATGTAAAAATTTCAAGTTGGAAAACCAAAAACTGCACCTCCCAAATTTGGCATTTTAGCCCCCAAACAACCCAACAAACCTATGCATGGGTGGTATCTCTGTACTCAGGAGAAATAGTAGAATCTATTTAGCAGTTTTTTTCGTTCGCTTTTGTCGATAAGGAGAATATGTTTTAAATAAAAGTCAGGAAATTTGTGTTTTTTGTTTTTTTTTACCATATATTTTTTTTTTATATAATATTATAAGATATGATCAAAATGATGGCATCTAAAGAAAGCCCTTCTTGTCCCGATAAAAACAATATATAATATGTGTGGGTACAGCAAATGACAAAGAAGACAATTACAGCTAAACACAAACAGCACAGAAATGTTAAAATAGCCATTGTCCAGAATGGACAAAAATGTTTCAAAGGCTCTGTCCTTAAGGGGTTCAATAGGTTTAACACTGTTAACAACAACAGTGCTGAAAATGATTAATGAAAGGATAGCAAAACCGTTAACAGATTTATTTAACCAATCATTGTTAACGGGAGTAGTTCCAGAAGATTGGAAATTAGCTAATGTTGTGCCCATTTACAAGAAAGGTAGTAGGGAGGAGGCGGGCAACTATAGACCAGTAAGTCTTACTTCAGTAGTGGGGAAATCAATGGAAACCTTGTTAAAGAATAGGATTGTTGAACATCTAAAGTCGTTTGGCTTTCAAGATCAGAGACAGCATGGGTTTACTTCAGGGAGATCATGCCAAACTAATCTTATTGATTTTTTTGATTGGGTAACTAAAATAATAGATCAGGGTGGTGCAGTAGACATTGCTTACCTAGATTTCAGTAAGGCTTTTGACACTGTCGCACATCGAAGGCTTATCAATAAACGAAATCTTTGAGTTTGGATTTCAATATTGTTGAATGGATTAGACAATGGCTGAGTGACAGGCAACAGAGGGTTGTAGTCAATGGGGTATATTCGATGCAAGGTCTTGTTACTAGTGGGGTACCTCAAGGATCTGTTCTTGGACATATTTTCTTTAATATTTTTATTAGCGATATTGCAGAAGGTCTTGTTGGCAAAGTATGTATTTTTGCTGATGATACAAAGATTTGCAGCAGGGTTGATATTCATGGAGGGATAAGCCAAATGGCAAATGATTTTACTTTGGAGAGAGTTCAGAGAAGGGCTACTAAACAGGTTCATGGGTTGAAGGATAAAACTTACCAGGAAAGGTTAAAGCATCTTAACATGTATAGCTTGGAGGAAAGACGTAACAGGGGGGATATGATAGAAACATTTAAATACATAAAGGGAATCAACACAGTAAAGGAAGAGAGTATATTTAAAAGAAGAAAAACTACCACAACTAGAGGACATAGTCTTAAATTAGAGGGGCAACGATTTAAAAGTAATATCAGGAAGTATTACTTTACTGAGAGGGTAGTGGATGTATGAAATAGCCTGCCAGCAGAAGTGGTAGAGGTAAACACAGTCAAGGATTTTAAGCATGCGTGGGATAGACACAAGGCTATCCTAGCTATAAGACCGGGAACGGGGGACTAATAAAAGTACTCAAAAAAAAAAAAAAATTGGGCAGACTAGATGGACCGAATGGTTCTTATCTGCCGACACATTCTATGTTTCTATGTTTCCTTTTTTCAGGTCCCACTTCTGCCATAGACAATGATGGCCGCATCCATAGTGCAGAATATATCAGTCTGATCCGGTCGAAATTGCGTATCCCCATTTTTGGCGATTCACTCATGCGCAGTGGACCATTCAGTGGCTGATGCCAGTATCCAAAATGACGTAGCGTATGTGCGAAACACCAGTAGCAATCTGGGAAAGCACATCTGAAGCTTCCAGTATAGTCAAAAGGCAGAGGTGGGACGTGAAAAAAAGGTTTTTACTCTATCCTTTCATTAAGCATTTTCAGCACTGTTGTTAAAGTTGATTGAGACGGAGATACATTTATGCGTCCCAGCACACCAGAGTACGATTCCCATCTCTGAGGGTGGTGTTTAGGAGAGGTCCAGGCAGGCTACTAAGTCTATAAAGCGCTGTTTGGTTCTCCATGTCTACCCAGTCACTACAGGAGTCTTGTGTTGTCCAGTCTGCAGTCTAGTCAAGTGAGATGCAACATAATAAAAATATATATGGGACAGTCCCAGTCCCCCCATAGGTTTGGATCTGCAAAGGGTATCTGTTTTTAGCCAGGGGCTTTACTTGTACCCACAATGTATTTGCTCCTCCTTCTCTCACAATACTGCTTCCCCCTCAACCCATAATGTTCCTTAAAAAAGAAAAAAGTAGTGGTAAGTTTATAGGGTTGGAAATTACCATGGTGCAGCACACACACAGCACATGCCCAACTTGTTCAAACACAGTGTGAAGAGTAAATTTGTGGCAAAACAAGCCTAGGTGGTGCACACTCATATAACAGGGAATACTTTTAATTCAATTTGTATAATGTCACTTGGCAAGTCCCAGCTTCAGGTATACATGGATGGGAAAAGAGCACAGAAAACACAGATGGTGTAATGACGTTTCAACTATATAACATTTTGGACCCTTGCCTTTGTGCTGTAGCTTTGAGCTCCATGGAGCTCAAAGCTACAGCATCCTGCCTGCACCAGGCAAGGTAAGAACTCTGACAGTGAGTGTGTGTGAGTGAGAGACTAACTGTATATGTGAGTGAGAGACTGTGTGTATGTATGTGTGAGTGAGACTGTGTGTGTGTGTGTATGTATGTTTGAATGTGTGTGTGTGTGTAATGGATAAAGGGGCTAAGTTCTCTGAAACAGCCTCTTTCTCACAATGCAGGGCTTAAGTTCTATGAAACAGCCTCTTTCTCACAATGCAGAGGTTAAGTTCTCTGAAACAGCATCTATCTAGCAATGCAGGAGTTAAGGTCTCCTAAACAGTGTCTATCTAGTAATGAAGGTGTTAAGTGCTCTGAAACAGCCTCTATCTAGCAAACAGTAAAAAGTACACCGCCACTCTTGAATCCAATACAAAAAGGTAAGTTTTAGTAAAGTGCACACGAAAAATATATGCATACAGCAAAACACTTTACGTGTCGCCAAGGGTTAAGTTCTCTGAAACTGCCTATCTGCTAATAGAGATGTCTGATAATGACTGTTTGTATATTATTATTCAACCTGAAATCTTCCTGGTTCCCAAGGCTTCCTACTAATTTTTATAATAAAATGTGGTCTCTCTAATATACAGATGATATAATTTCCAAATTTCTGACATACTGGAATCTGCCACAGTTGCCATGAGAGATACACATATATCAATTATTTATTTGTTTGTTTGTTTATGCATATCCACGTGGCACTTCCGCAATCACCGCAAGTGTAATAGATACTATTTGTGAGAACGAGAGGGGTTCTTTGGTGTTTGGGTTTGTCAGGGCCTTTACCGGGACAGGTTGGATTTTCAGTGCAGAGATAGTGGAATTGTCTGGTTGCATGTTATTTATTGTGCAAGATGAGAACAGAAAATAGAAACAAAGAGATAGGGATTGGAATAAGGACTGAAGGAGAGACAAAAGGGAACTTTATCAAAGAACTGTAGGATAGGAAAAAGGTGTGAGGTTCAAGGGTAAGAAGCGTAGCACAGGGTGGTGGGTAGGGAGTATGGTTGGCAAAAAAGGGAATTCCAAAAGGGTTAGGCAAAAAAGTAATCAGTTCCAGTCCAAAAGGTCAAGGCAGGCTGCAAAGGGTCAAATAGCAGGTATACAGACCGAGTAGGGGTACAGCAATTTTGGTAGTCCAGGGAAAAAAGCAAAGGTCGGTACACAGGAAGGCAGCAATGGATCATTTGTAAATCACTGGGGATCACAATGGAATGGAACTGAGAACAGACACCACAGCTCAACAAGCAAGCACTGAATAAGGTGATTGTAGGGTTTTAATAGGGCTGCTGATCAAGGACCTCTCCCCTTCACACATGGGGACCACCCCTGGACCAGGTTGTAAATAGGGTGAAGGAGTAGAAACTATCCAGCCTCTTTCCCCTGCCCCCTTAGTCTCAACCAATCGTGCAGCGTCTTTCACGAGTAAGCCCCGCCCCTAAACCTCTTGGAAGTAGTTGCAGCCACTGTGAGCGGGTAGCTAGCAACTCGAGGTCGGGAATTCGGCCTACCTCGCAGTCGAGCTATGGTGCGACAGCTGCAAACAGGGACAGAGGATGGATCTGGTTGTGAGGGTCCCCTGTGTAAGGTAAGTGATGGTCCTTGGACCTGAAAAAAGGTTTGAGTAGGAACTGCAGTATGAACAAAGAGCTATAGCAGGGACTGTAGACAAAGCAGAGGTAGGGGTAAAGACAGATACACAAGGGTAGAGGCTAAACAGAGGTAAGGGTGGCTAAACAGGGACACCCAAGAGAGGGTGAGATCTGAGAATCGTAGCTAAACAGGAGGAATACCCTAGAGAGGGTGAGGAATGAACAGTAGTGACTTTAAGGGAGCAACTTAGCTTAAGAAATCTTGCTGTAGCCAGAGGGTCTCAGGAGATTCTGAAATACATCCACCTGGCTGGTTGAGCTGCCCAGGTTCAGTTTCCCAGTTCCTGGACAGGGTCACAATTGAAATGAGCTTTAAACAGAGGATCAGAAACAATCAGCAGCTCTCAGAAGTCAGACATCCAACTGCAAAGCAAAAGCCCAGTTTGCATTAAACTGCAGTTATTTAACAGGGGTGTGTTGCAAAAATTAACAAGCCGACACCAAACTGTCACGAGTCAACCCTTATTCAGGCTCATCCAAGCTGTATCCAGGCATTTGCTATTCTGTTCTGCTTCTTTGTTTTTCTTGTTCCTGGGTTCTTTTCTGTTCTGTTTTACTTGTGTTCTGATTATCTTAGTCCCGGCCACATGGTGGCATATTTCAGTCCTGGCCACATGGTACCATATCTTAGTTCCAGGCCACAGTAGTGGCATTTCCCAAGTCCCTGTCTTTAGGGTCTCCTGCCTAGCCTGGCCCCATAGCGGCACCTGCCTTAGTTTAGCCATAAGACCGGCACCTACAAACGCCTGGCTATAGAGCAGCACCTACCCAAACCTAGCAATAGTCCGGTACCTGCCAAGTCTAACCCCGACTGGCACCGGTCTAAGTCTAGCTAGCCCGGTTCCTGCCAAAGCGTGTCCATGGACCGGTACCTGCCTGAGTCTGGCTAATGTCTGGCACCTACCCAGTTGGCCCCAGAGTGGCTTCTGCCCATGTCCTGTCACATCGCCACTCCTAGGTAGCTTTCCTTTCAGCTACAGGGAGGGTGTGGTCCTGTCCTCTCCTTTAACCCCTTAGTGACAAGACATTTTCACCTTGACTTTCCCTTGGTGACAATGGCTGTTTTGACATTTTTGGGGTGTTTCTAAATGTTGTCCCGAGTTCAGAAATATGCATGTTTCCATATTTTTCGGTATTTTTTTGTGAGTTATGGGGCAAAAACCAAAAATAGTGTTTTTTGTTTTTTTCCTATATTGACCTTTTGACCCGAACCCAAAATGTAACCCTAACACTAAATTTAACCCCAACTCTAAGGGGATGGGACTCTTCATCGCGGCTGCTTCTGCGCAGCCGCTTCACCGCCGACTCTGCAGCACAAGACATATCGTCGCTGGAGATTTCATCGCTAAAGGTAAGTATTTTACCGATTTTAGTTTGGTTAGAATTAGGGTTTAGAGGGTTAGAATTAGTATTAGGGTTAATATTAGGGTTTAGGGGGTTAATTTTAGTATTAGGGGTCGGGGGTTAAATATTAGGGTTAGTATTAGGGTTTAGGGGGTTAATTTTAGTATTAGGGGTCGGGGGTTAGTATTAGGCTTTAGGGGGTTAATTTTAGTATTAGGGGTCGGGGGTTAGTATTAGGGTTTAGGGGGTTAATTTTAGTATTGGGGTTAATTTTAGTGTTAGTATTGGGGTTTAGTGTTACTATTGGGGTTTGGGAATCATTTATTAGGGGGGGGGTATTTTCGTTTTACTTTTAGATTTGTAAGAGCTGACATAGCTGCAGCCACGGTGAAACTTTAACCCTATCCCTTATGCTAAAAATTATTTAATTTTAACCCTATAGGCTAATCAAACTATAAAAGACGTTTTTAGTTAATTAAATATTTATTTTTATTTTTTTACATTGCTATGCTGCTTAACTACCACTAGAGGCAGTCAAGTAGCATATTCAGATCGACGGAAGTGAAGTTACTTTCAATACCGAAGCTCAGACCTGCAGAGTGCATAGCCATATTGACGGAGCATGCTGCTCGCCAGTATGGCTCCCGCGATCGCTCCGTGGGGCGATTGTGGGTGCCCCAGATCAGAAATTTCAGTGCTGGCTATTGCCTCGACATCGAAGCAATAGACCAGCACTGTTAAAGTGGTTTTCTCAATCGTTGATCACGAAAACCGCTTGATTCACCGCAGGACGTGCCTGACACGTCCATTGTCGCGAAGTCTTGGACCCCGTGCATTACATATGGCTGTAGGCAAGCAGCAGGAGTTCGCACGTGGAGTTTTGCACACAGCTCCAACAGTTGTCAGCTGTTCCTGTTTGGAGTCTGCCTATTATCCATGCCAGTTACAGGGGCTCTCCAGCTTCCTGCTCCAGTCTAATATTGTGAGTATCAGAGTTCCATGTCCGAATCCCACCTGTCCTGAGTCCCTTCAGTGGGATGTCCTGTCCTGAGCCTCTTTAAATGTAATCCTTTGTCAGCTTCCAGCCTTGCTCTTGTACACAGTTTCTATGTTTTCTTTCTTCTCTGCTCTGTTCCATTTCTGGTTTTCCTTGGTCTGTGATTATGTTCCATTCCAGGTTTTCTCTCAATCCCTCTGCCTTGTTAGTTTTCTTCTATTTAAACCACACCCGTTACTGTTCAGTCCTTTGCAGCAGTCTACAGGTATTTTCTCTGTGTTTAAGTTTCAATGCCATTTATGTGTCTTAGAGTCTATGTATTCTTTATTATATTAGTTAGGGACTTGCCTAATGTGGGGTATCTTAACTTGGTTGGCAAGCTAACAACTAATTGACCAATTGGTGAACCAAACCCCCACCTTTACCAACTTTAGTGTTGCCTCTGTCCTGTTGCCTTCACTCTGTATTTCAGTTCTGTTCTCCCTCAGTTACTTTTCTGTTTTAGCTCTGTTTGGCTATCATTAAGTTCATTTCCTCTTTAGCCCTGGGACCTGGATACAGCAGCTGTTTCACAGGGCCTGGTTGTGGCTGCAAAGACTTTGGTCCCAAACCTCCAAGCGATTGCAGTTACCCAGCACCAGGTCCTGTGTCTCCACCCTGCAATGTAGCTCCTGATCTTGGACACTCAGGGTCCCTTTACCATCCTTGACCCCGTGCATTACACAAACAGAGGGGGGGGAAATATAAGCAAAGTAAAGTAGGGAGGCCTCTAGAGAAGGCAGGAGGTATATAAGCAGACAAATGATGACTTTTAAATGCATGAGTCAGAAGGTCAGTGTAGAACCCTGACATATCCCACTTTTAAGGAGCGGCCTCTGGACGAGAACCAATCAGATACTTGAGAATAGACTCTGGCAAGACATAAACAGCCTCCCTGAATAGAAACAGTGAAAACAAAATATTATAAAACACAGGTTCCTAGGCATGAGGGAAAAACAATAAACCTGCAAACCATTCATGGCTGCTGAGAACAGGGGATGAGGGGGGGGGGGGGGTGCTGAGAACAGGGGTGAGCCCCTTTAAATGTAATCCTTTGTCCGCTTCCAGCCTGGCTCTTGTACCCAGTTTCTTATTTTCTTTGTTCTCTGCTCTGTTCCATTTCTGGTTTTCCTTTGTCTGTGATTATGTTCCATTCCAGGTTTTCTCTCAAACCCTCTGCCTTGTTAGTTTTCTTCTATTTAAACCACACCCGTTATTGTTCAGTCCATTATGTAACACCTTAATGACAGATGACATGCCAGGAACGATATAAACAGACCAGGATCAGGGATATCAGAATATCATCAAAACGTTAAACAAGCCAAGGTCAGGTTACCAGAAAATCAGCAGTACGGTAAAACAGTCCAGGATCAGGGGCACAGGCAATACAGAAGAATAGTCAGGAGTAATCCGGGTACAGCAACAAATAGGTAAATATAACAAAGCTAGGCTTCAAATACACGAGAATCACCAAGCAATGAGTGCTTGGTAATTCTCCCTTTTAAATGTTCCCGTGCCTCGCGGGTATGCGACGGACAGGACATCATCGGGAGCACGCCCTTTTACTGGGGAGAGAATTATTAGAGGCAGTGGCGTGAGAGCCCTTGCAACTGTGTGCGTTAGGAGATTCTCTGTTGGATCCTGGCTGGGTGAGTAGTAGCAGATATGAGGGGGAGTAACTGAGGGGCAGATCCTGACAGTTCCCCCTTCCAAGTTGAGACCTCCGGGCTCGACATTGACCAGGGCGATCAGGATTCTGATCATGAAATGCTCAAATTAATTCCTCAGTGTGAACCATTTTGGCAGGTTCCCTTGATCTGTCTGCTGGGCCATAGCCCCTCCACTGTATGAGGTACTAAAGCTGACCACGATGGAGTCTAGAATCCAATACCTCCTCGACCTCATATTCCTCTACCCCATCAATGATTACGGGATCAGGAGGAGATTCATGTCTACCGGGAAAAGGATTCTCAATCCAAGGTTTGAGTAGAGAAACGTGGAACACTGGATGGATCTTCATAGAGGAAGGTAGTTGGAGTCTCATAGCTAAAGGAGAGATGATATCAAAAATAGGGAATGGTCCAATGAATCTGGGACCTCATTTCTTCGTGGGACTTACCAGATTCAGATGTTTGGTAGATAACCACACCTTATCCCCATTTTTTTTAGAGAGGAACAGAAGTTCTGTGGTGATCAGCAAATCTTTTGTACATTGTTGTGATTGAGTCAGAGTATACGTGCAGGTGAGATTACAGACATGAATTGTGGCCAAAGGAACGGTGCTAAGTACAGGAGCCCCAGGAAGCATAGAGGGATGGAACCATAATTGATAAAAAAAAAAATGGTGACATCTCAGTAGAGCTGCGAAATTGGCTATTATAGGCAAACTCAGCCAGTGGTAAGTATTTACTCCAGTTGTCTTGAAGATGCGTGGCGAAGCATCGTAGATATTGTTCCAGAGTCTGATTAGTTTGTTCTGTTTGTCCGTTGCTTTGAGGATGAAATGCTGTAGTGAGGGAACGATGAATGCGTAACTCAGCACAAAAGGCCTTCCAAAAATAAGAGATGAACTGAGTGCCTGAACTGAGGTGAACTATAGTGACACTATATTTTCGGGCAAGCCATGCAATTTAAACACTTCACGTATAAAGAGTTCAGCCGTCTTGGCCGCCGAAGGTCGATTTCACTTCACATAACTCCAAGGTCTTGTGGGTTGAAGGAGGCCAGATGGTTTGTGATGACTCTCTTTAGCTAGAGCACAGGTATTACAGGAAGAAACAAACTTAGCCACTTCTTCCTGTAGTTTAGGCCACCAAAATATTCTTTGAATCAGGTCTTTGGTTTGTCTGAATCCACCATGTCCCGCTGCAGAAGAATCATGGTAGAACTGAAGTATCAGTAGGCGAACTTCAGGGGGAACATAAACTTTATCAGGGTAATAATAAAGTCCTTGTCTGAGGATCAATTGGTCTGGATTGGGTAAGTTAAGGGCCAAGGTATGTGTATGGATGGCATCCCAAATTGTCCGTGTGGCAGCTAAAAAATGTTCTGATTGAAGTAGGGTATTTGATCTATCCTCAAGAACCTCTTCTTTTTCAGATAAGTGGCAGAGGATAACGATTCTTTGTAGTTATATTATTAAGCTCACGGTAATCAATGCAGGGTCTTAGTCCACCATATTTATTTTTGAAAAAAAAATACCTGCTCATGCAGGTGATGTGGAAGGTCTTATAAAACCTTTGGCGAAATTATTCTCTACGTATTCCTTAAGTGTGGAGAGCTCTGGCTCGGCAAGGGGATAGATTCTCCCAAAAGGAATTGGCGCTCCTGGGAGGAGATCAATAGAGCAATCATAGTCTCTGTGAGGAGGGAGTGAGTCTGCATTTTTCTTTTCAAATATGTCCTGGAATTGGGCATAAACTGTGGGTAGATTAGAGGGTAAATATGGATCTGAGATAAGGCACAAGGTGGGTATGGTTAAACACTTGTTGGTACAGTGATTTGAGGTAAATGTCAAGGTGCCAGTCTCCCAGTTGATAACAGGATTGTGTTGACGGAGCTAAGGAAGTCCAAGTATGATGGGAAGGTTGGTGCAGGTACGATGTCAAACTAAATTAATTCTTGTTGTCCTTCACCGATGGTCATGATTAGGGGAATGGTCTCATGTGTGATGGGACCTATCTTCAAAGGGCTACCATCTACGAGTTGGATATGCATCGCAGAAGTCTTTTGGCAAGTAGGAATAGAAATGGCTTTGGATAAATCGATGTCTAGGAAACATCTGCTGGCTCCAGAGTCAACCATCGCAATCAGGGAAATAGGACCCTTAGACCCTGTAGAGGAATGGATAAATGAGGAGTCTTATCTCTCTTATCAACTATAGAAGAAGTCTTACCGTCAACGAGACGTCGCCGGGCATGGCACTCCTTATACATGTTCCCTGGTTTACCACAGTACAGATATAGGTTCTGGTTTCTACGTCTGATCTTCTCTTCTGTAGTGCACTAGGCCAATCTGCATGGGTTCCTCAGTATTTTGCGGGGTAGAGGATCTCATAATAATGTGGACCGTAGGCTGATCCTGTAGGAATAGTAGAGGAGAACCGTTCTGCTCTTCATTCACGTAATCTATGATCCATCTGGGTTACTAGACAAGTGAGATCATCTAGTGAGGAGGGTATACCGACTCGTGCCAATTCATCTTTTAGGCCGTCTAATAGACCCAAACGGAACTGATTGAGTAATGCAGATTTGTTCCAGGTGGTCTCCAATGCGACCCTACGAAATTCTGTAATATTCTCCTCCACAAGTCTACGTCCTTGTTTGAGGGCACGGATTATATTGGTAGCTGAGGTTACTCTAAATGGGTCTTCATATAATGAGTCCAACCTTGTTGGAAAGACCCCCAAGTGTCAAGTACTGAACTTTTGATGTGAAAGAGTTGGTGGGCCCATAGTTGGGGTTCTTCTGTTAGAAGAGAGATCACATTATGTATCTTCACATAGTCAGGTGCATAGGTTTGTGGACAAAGATTAAACAGGATTTGACAAGACGTGATAAAGGTACAATATATTTTTCTATTGCCTGAGAACTTCTCCGGTAACACTACTTGTGATTCAAGAGCAGTAGCCCCCTCCTGTACCATAAGTCTGTTATTGCAGACATGCTTACCCTGCTTGGAGATCTTGCACAGATTGAGAATGTGTTGCTAACTTCTGAGTAAGAGTAGTAATAGCCTTGGTAAGTCCTGCGGCCTCCATGATTAAGTAGGCTTGGTGATTATGTGATGATAGGGGATCCTGGATAGAGGCCGTTATGCAGGATCAGAAGTAAACACTAAGGCAGACTATACATGGTAATGAGGGTATACTGTGTATACAAAAAGGGAGACCAAACCTAACCGTAGCTTGACATAGTAACATAGTAATTTAGGTTGAAAAAAGACACAAGTCCATTAAGTTCAACCCTTCTACCTATCATTTCAGCGTTTTGATCCAAAAGAAGGCAAAAAAAACCCTAAGGAAGCTTTTTCGAATGTTGCCTCCTAGGGGGAAAAAAATTCCTTCTTGACTCCAAAAGGGCAATCAGATTTCTCCTTGGATCAAAAAGCTCTATTAATAATGCTCATTCTATTATTAATACCCCTGTATGTTCTGCTTTTCTAAAAAAACATCCAGACCATTTTTAAATGCATCTATTGTGGTTGATAGCACTACCTCTCTTGGCAGTGAGTTCCATAATTTTATTGTCCTTACTGTAAAGAATCCCTTCCTTTGCTGCCTATGAAATCTTTGCTCTTCCAGTCTCAGGGGGTGACCTCTTGTTCTTTGTACATTTCTATTAATGAACAGGTCCCTGGAGAGCTCCTTATATTGGCCCTGCACATATTTATATAATGTTATCATATCCCCTCTAAGACGCCTTTTTTCTAAAGTAAATAAATGCAATTTTTTAAGTCTCTCTTCATAAGATCCTCCAATCCCCTTATTAATTTTGTAGCTCTCCTTTGCACTTTTTCTAGTTCCTTAATATCCTTTTTAAGCACTGGTGCCCAGAATTGTACTGCATATTCAAGGTGAGGTCTTACCATTGATTTGTAAAGAGGCAAGATGATGTCCTCCTCCCGTGAATCTATACCTCGTTTTATACATGCCAATATCTTATTGGCCCTTGCAGCTGCTGACTGGCATTGGGCACTGTTGTCAAGTTTGTTATCTACAATGATTCCTAAATCCTTTTCGTTAGTAGTTTTTCCCAGGGAAATACCATTTAACGTATATGTTGCTTTGTTATTATTTTTCCCATAATGCATAACTTTACATTTGTCTATATTGAACCTCATTTGCCACTTTCTTGCCCAGTTCCCTACTCTGTCTAATCTTGATGTTTTTTCTTTACAGGAAGATTTGGTCTTTATTACCTTACCTAATTTTGTGTCATCAGCAAACACTGAGACATGGCACTCAGCACAACGTGGGAGATCATTAATAAACAGATTTAAAAGAAGAGGTCCCAAAACAGACCCCTGAGGTACTCCGCTCACTACCCTGGTCCAATTTGAAGCTTTACCATTTACAACAACCCTCTGTGTTCTATCTTTTAGCCAATTTTCAATCCAAATACATACATTTGCCCCCAATCCTATTTCTGTACAGTAAGGCACTTTGTAGTATAGAATGAACAGAAACGGTACTGCGTGGGTTAATGCAGGAATATAGCACACTTGTAATCTAGTACTGGGTGGTTTGAATGCAGGAAGATAACACACTTGTAATACAATATTGTGGGGGTTAAATGCAAGAATAAACGTCAAAGGTTGGGACACACTAGAGAAGCAGCGGAGCGATATAAACCGACCAGGATCAGGGGTATCAGAATATCAGCAAAACGTTAAACAAGCCAAGGTCAGGTTACCAGTAAATCAGCAGTACAGTAAAAAAGTCCAGGATCAGGGACACAGGCAATACAGAAGAATAGTCAGGAGGAATTCGGGTTCAGCAACAAATTGGTAAATATAACAACGCTAGCCTTGTTTCCGCGCCTCACGGGTATGCGACGGGCGTAACGTCATCGGGAGTGTGCCCTTGTACTGGGGAGAGAATCATTAGCAGAAGTGGCATGAGCACACTTGCAAGAGCGCGCGTTAGGCGATTCTCCGTTGGATCCTTGCTGGGTGAGTAGTAGCGGATATGAGAAGGGGAGCTACTGCGGGGTAGATCTTGACAGGTAGCTAAACAGGAGGAATACCCTAAAGAGGGTGAGGAATGAGCAGGAGTGACTTTAAGTGAGCAACTTAGCTGAAGAAATCATGCTGTAGCCAGAGGGTCTCAGGAGATCCTGTAAAACATCCACCAGGCTGGTTGAGCCATGCAGGTTCAGTTTCCCAGTTCCGGGACATGGTCGCAATTAAAGTGAGCTTTAAGCAGAGGCTCAGGAACAGAATCAGCAGCTCTCAGAAGTCAGGCATCCAACTTTAATACAAAAGCCCCGTTTGCATTAAACTGCAAATATTTAACAGGAGTATGTTGCAAAAGTTAACGAGCCCACCTGACACCAAACAACAGTCAAGAAATACATACAAAGAAAGGCAGGGAGACCTCTAGAGATGGCAGGAGGTATATACGCACCCAAATGATGACTTTTAAATGCAGTCAGAAGGTCAGTGTAGAACCCTGACAGAGTTCTTCTGCTTTGAGTGACCAGTGGAAATTTGTTCCATTTTGAATATTTTATACTATCCTAATAAAAGTTATGTTTTAGATTTTGCTCATTGCTTTTGTTTATTATGTTGGGTGAACCCCGCAACGCTCTGCAAATACTTTGCTCCATATGTGCAAACACTAATTGTATTGCCATTGAACTACTTTTTCACATATTGGCCTTGATTCAATGCCACCTGTTAACTCCATTAAAAGACTAACTGCACTTCATTCCTATTGGTAAAATGTTTTAAACTAAAAATCACTGCTCCAAACTAATGTGCATTAAAGCACGTTCAAATAAGCACGCTGTTATTCCCAACACATATATCTGGTCCTCGGCATTCCCTCCACATTCCCTAATAAAATCAGGAGGTTTTAAGATCTCGTCCCTCCTAACTGGAAAATTAGAGGTGTAGAGGGAGAGGGGTTGGTAGGTACGATTTATATGCAAACTTTTATTTATTAATTTAACGAGGGCTGGACGCCTCTGGCAGAGATTTTTTTTTAAACATTTTTACGGATAACTCTTTCAGTGTCATAGGGGTTCAGAAAATATCAGCTGTACTAATCATATTGTAGAGGTTTTTATTAGCCATTATAGTAATGGGAAAAAATGTAAATATTTCATTTATACCTGGGATCACTGAATCACTTTTTGATAGGGCATTTAATCATTTTTGTCCATTAATTTACTGGGTAATACAATTTTTTAGTTAATAGCCAATATTGAATCTAGGCCAATCAAGGCCAATCACTTTTAAACATGTCCCCGAGGTGACAGTTCACTAAAACCCAAGTGAAGTGCAAAAGTTTAATAATTTTTCCAAATCATCTATTAGTGCCTGTTTTTTGCGATTCACTTCCAATTTACTTATCAGTTCATTTTTGTGTATAGGTCCCTCAGGTTTAGATTTTTCTATATGTAAATTCAGTCATTAGTAAAAATGTATTGCATGTACAAAAATAATTGTTCACATTTAAAAATAAGCACGTCATTCTCCCAATATGCCCTAGGTGGCGCAGCCTGCACACAAATTAGCAGAAACATGCCTGTAACAGGCTGTTAGTGGGTGGCTGCAAGCACTGCTTCATTCATGAATTCTTTAGCCTTTTGGCAGTAATTCTTCTTGCTTCCAAATAGATTATAATTTGCTCAACTGCTTCAGGTTATAAATATAATGTGATAATTGATATACAGTTGGTGAACACGAATACAAGTATTTATCAAAATATATTAATTTAGTAATGTTAAAATATGTAATTAATATTACATATTAATTATAATATAATGATTTATATATTCTAATGTTTAAAAATGTAATTAAATTGAACACTGTTTTACAAAAGTAGTATTTTGGTTTCCGCATACACAAAAACTATAGGGTCCACCCACGCATACCTCCCAACTGTCCCGCATTGCACGGGACAGTTCTGGTTTGGGAGCTATGTCCCGCTGCGCTCTACCTCTGTCCTGCTTTTTGGGACAGAGGTAGAGCTCAGTGGGACAGCAGGACTCAGGACCACAATCACGCGCTCCTGTTCACATTCTCCGGTGATAGCTCCTCCAGAAGAAGGCTTTTTTGCCGAAATGTTGGGGTGCTATCTACCTGGCTGGTTTTGGCTCTATATATTTTCTGGTTATAGTTACAGACATTAGTATACAATGGGGGATGGAACTAACATAGTTTTCCAACTAACTGGGGCTAGGAATACATTAGACTTTCAGACTGCAAACCAAATTACCATACAGTGAGTAGACACACAGTAAGAAACATAATGTACACAACATAATCAGTTTACCAGTTAATCCAGTTAATACAGAACAATGGATGTTGGAGTAAACTATCAATTATTGTCACTGACACATTATAATTAGAGTTGAGTGGACACCTGGATGTTCGGGTTCGGCAGGTTCGGCCGAACTTCGAAAAAATGTCCGGGTCCGTGCTCGAACTTGACCCCGAACAGTCAATTGACCTATTCTTATGAATGGGGACTCTATTTCGGTTTATAGAAAGCCCATAGCATTACATACAATGTAATCGCCGAACTCCAACCCGAGGGTCCGGGGTCCAAAAACCGTAATGTTCGGTACGAACCCGAACAGTACGGTTCAGGTTCGCTCAACACTAATTATAATGCTTCAGAGTGGTCTACTCACAGACTTAAACATTATCCATAACCAATATAATAACAGAATATAACTACTAACAATATTAACGTATATAGTTATGGCACATAAGCCAGGGCCCATAATCTACAGGCAGGTGTTTGGCTCTCAGGCCCCTCCAAGAACCCCAGGCAGGCAGGCTGTAAGAGTTTACTTTGTGACATATCTCCTTTTTTGGGGGGAGACTGACACCGGAGGAGCCCCCAGACGGGGTGACTCCTAAGTCAGTCTGTATAGCACTCTCCCCATGGTCATAAACAAGTTTGCAGTCCCCACACTTTCTTTGTTCAAAAATAGCACTTACCCGACCAACCTCCACATCTCCCGAAACATGCATCTGCCGCTGCGGAGAAAGGCCAAATGTTCCTTCTCCCAGAAATACTTTCAGCCACTGGGGAGCAGGTAGGGTGGCAGGGTTAGCTTGGCTTGAGACTATGGGGTTATCCCATTTAGGCCCTGGGACCATCGATGCCAGCACTTCTGCTGGGGAGATAACATCCCGGGAAGGCACAGTTTCACGGGTATACTGCAGGGAACAGGACAAGGTGGCTGTGGTACCCACGCAAAGGAATTGGGGAACAGTGCTAACTGACAAACATTCAGGGGACCCAGGTGTGGAGACCGATGTCCTATCCACCCCTCTTTGGTCATTTGTAAAAGTTGAAGCCCTTAAATCCATGGGACTCTGTGGGCAGAGGCCAGTTGCACTCTGCCCAGATGCTGGCACCTCTGCCAGGTACAAACACTCACCAAGCGGCAGGGGTGGACAGAGGCCGGCAGCACTTTGCCCCGTTGCCAGCTCTTCTGCTGGGGCATTGGGTGGGTAAACACCATGGACGGAGTTCCAATATGGCACCTTGAACCCAGGTGGGGGTCCTGGTTGGTTTCGGGGAAATGTGCCTGCAGTCTGGGGACGTGACATTAGCCACAGCCTCCACAGGGGAAATGGGACACAGTTCTGGGTTTGGGGCAGGCATGACCCAGTGGCAATCTGCCAGGATGCCAGCTCTTCAACTGGGTCATCCACGGGGATAAAGGGGCACAGTTCTTGGTTCAGTGCATCTGCTGGGGGAGGAGCAGCACTGATACTCTCGTAGGCAGGGGGCTGTATGTGCTGGAGCAGCTGTAGGAATGCCTTCTCCAGCTCCACTTCTTGGGTCACCAAATAGTCCAGATCAGTCACCAGTTTGGGCACAGTGGGAATATTTGTCTCCCTTAACCCCCGGAGTTCTTCCCACCGTTACTCTGTATCACTCCTGTGAGCTCTCTGTGGGAGTGTCATCCTCCAGCTCAGCGTATAGCTGTGTGGAATACCTCCATAACGCCCAGTATCCACAATCCAAGACCATCTCAGCATGGACAAGCTCCCCTAACTCAGCCACCCAGTCTTTTTGGGGCTGCTCTCCCAGGTATGGCATTATCTCTCTTAGCAGGCTCACATACCATTCCTGGGAACTGGGGAGGACCTTTCCCCGGTACTCCTGGTCCCGTATGAAAGCGTTCATCCACAGATTCAGGCGGCTGCAACCTCGCTGTAACATCTGATCCTGCGGGACCGGACCGGTCATCAATTTCAGGCTGTCAGAATTCACTTTGTGACAATTGGGGGCCAGGGTCAGTAGCCCTGGTCTCCGATATATTACAATTATTGACCCACTGGGTCTGTGTGCTGGCCAAAGGCATCCAGATCCTGGGACTGGTGCTAGCCAAATACAAACCCAGTAAAATAAAATGAAACCCTACCTACCCCTCACCTCTAGCTTGCCCAGGTAGGGGGAATAAATTTAAGTGAAAATTACTGTAATCCCCCCCTTGCACCCAAAGGGTGCCCTGCAAAAAAAATGCCCCACAATGCCCTCAATTAGGATTGTTTTGTCAGCCCAGGGAAAGGATGTAATCCAAAAATAAAAATTATATACATATTCAAAAATATAGTCTACAAAAATGAAGAAAAAATCCCACAGACCCAATCTTTATACAGAGGAGGGCTGCAGTATTAGGGGAGAGGATGGCTAGAGGGTTAGATGAGCTTTTAAACTAATCTCTGGGGGGGAGGGTCAAGATCAAAATGAAGCAATGGCAAGTAGAGTAGATTGGAAGGTGGGTCTAGCTATGGCAAAGGAGGAGGAAAGCGCTGGTGGGGTTAGCATAGATCATAGGGATGTACATACAATTAAACCTGCAGGCATTACGTGTTTGTCAACTAAACAGAAAATGGGTAGTAATCTCAAATGTCTTTAAGCTTGACAAACAAAATGGGTGAGCTGGAGATACTGGTAAGTGCTGAACAGTATGATTTAATCTGAATCACAGAAACGTGGTGGGATGAGACCCACGACTGGTCAGTTAATTTACAAGGCTACTCACTTTTTAGAAAGGACAGAGTAAATAGAAAAGGGGGAGGGATTTGTCTGTATGTAAATCCTATGTTAAAGCCCAGTATTAAAGAAGGTGTGCATGACGTAACTGGAACTGATGTGGAGACAGTGTGGGTGGAGATTAGCTTAGACGCTAAAAAGAATCGCACATTACTTGTAGGTGTATGCTACAAGCCACCAAATATTAGCATTGATGGAGAAGATCAGCTTTTATTACAAATTGAAAAGGCTGCTATTCTGAATGAAGTTCTAATCATGGGAGATTTTAATTACCCAGATAAAGATTGGAAGTGTGGCACAACTAGTTCCGCTAAGGGCAGCAAGTTTCTGAACGTGCTTAATAACACATTGATGGCACAATTAGTAGACACCCCAACTAGAATGGATGCCTGTCTGGATTTGGTAATAACAAACAATGAGGAGCTTATCTCAAACATCAAAGTAAGAGAACACTTGGGCAATAGTAACCATTACATGGTTTCGTTTGAGATTAATGCAAAAAAGCAAATTGGTAACTACGCCACCAAAACACTTAATTTTAGCAGAGCCAACTTTGATGGACTAAGGGCATCAATTGAACATTTAGACTGGGAACGATTGTTTTCTGGACTAAACACAGAAGACAAGTGGAATGCCTTTAAGCACACATTACAAAAGTACACATCCTAATATATACCTTTGGGAAACAAATACAAAAGACACAAATCAAAATCAATGTGGCTTACCGGCACCGTGAAACAGGAAATGCAAAACAAGAAAATGGCATTCAAACATTATAAAAGCTAGGGATCAACATTATCATTTATAAAATACAAAGATGCCAACAAAGCCTGCAAAAAGGCAATTAAAATGGCTAAATTGGAAAACGAGAAAAGGATTGCTAAGGAGAGTAAAATTAACCCCAAATTTTTTTATAAGTATATAAATGGAAAAAAGCTAAAGAGGGAAAATGTTGGTCCCTTGTTATTCCAAATGGGATATTTGGTAAGTGAGGATAGAGAAAAAGCAGACATTTTAAATACTTTTTTTCCTTCTGTTTATACTAAGGAAGAACAGATGGATGAGCCCCTGCTACCGGCTAAGTTACGGAACAGTCACTGCAAACATGGGATTGGCTGACACAGGAAAAAGTGTTTAAGCAATTAAACTCTGTTAATATAGACAAGGCCCCAGGGCCAGATGGTATACACCCAAGGGTCCTTAGAGAGTTAAGCATAATTCTGGCCAGACCAATATTTATGATCTTTAGGGATTCTTTCAGTTCAGGTATAGTGCCAACAGACTGGCGAAAGGTGGATGTCATTCCAATATTTAAAAAGGGATCAAAATCTCTGCCTGGTAATTATAGGCCAGTGAGCTTGACATCTGTAGTGGGGAAATTATTTGAAGGATTGCTAAAGGTGTACACTCAAGAATACATCTTGAATCAGAATATAATTGGTAAAAGTCAACATGGTTTTGTGAAAGTTGGTCTTGTCAAACAAACTTAATAACATTCTATGAAGAGGTCAGTAAAAATATAGATCTAGGTGTGGCAGTTGATGTGATCTATTTGGATTTTGCTAAAGCATTTGATACAGTTCCACACAAAAGGTTACTCTACAAATTGAGAGAAATAGGATTGGGGGAAAATGTATGTATTTGGATTGAAAATTGGCTAAAAGATAGAACACAGAGGGTTGTTGTAAATGGAAAAGCCTCAAATTGGACCAGGGTATTTAGCGGAGTACCTCAGGGGTCTGTTTTGGGACCTCTTCTTTTTAATCTGTTTATTAATGATCTCCCACGTTGTGCTGAGAGCCATGTCTCAGTGTTTGCTGATGACACAAAATTAGGTAAGGTAATAAAGACTAATCTTGATGTTTTTTCTTTACAGCAAGATTTGGACAGAGTGGGGGACTGGGCAAGAAAGTGGCAAATGAGGTTCAATATAGACAAATGTAAAGTTATGCATTATGGGAAAAATAATAACAAAGCAACATATACGTTAAATGGTATTTCCCTGGGAAAAACTACTAATGAAAAGGATTTAGGAATCAGTGTAGATAACAAATTTGGCAACAGTGCCCAATGCCAGTCAGCAGCTGCAAGGGCCAATAAGATATTGGCATGTATAAAACAAGGTATAGATTCACAGGACATCATCTTGCCTCTTTACAAATCAATGGTAAGACCTCACCTTGAATATGCAGTACAATTCTGGGCACCTGTCCTTAAAAAGGATATTAAGGAACTAGAAAAAGTGCAAAGGAGAGCTACAAAATGAATAAGGGGATTGGAGGATCTTAGTTATGAAGAGAGACTTAAAAAATTGCATTTATTTACTTTAGAAAAAAGGCGTCTTAGAGGGGATATGATAACATTATATAAATATGTGCAGGGCCAATATAAGGAGCTCTCCAGGGACCTGTTCATTAACAATAATGTACAAAGAACAAAAGGTCACCCCCTGAGACTGGAAGAGCAAAGATTTCATAGGCAGCAAAGGAAGGGATTCTTTACGGTAAGGACAATAAAATTATGGAACTCACTGCCAAGAGAGGTAGTGCTATCAACCACAATGCATTTAAAAATGGTCTGGATGTTTTTTTTAGAAAAGCAGAACATACAGGGGTATTAATAATAGAATAAGCATTAATAATAGAGCTTTTTGATCCGAGGAGAAATCTGATTGAGCTTTTGGAGTCAAGAAGGAATTTTTACCCCTAGCAGGCAAAATTCGAAATAGCTTCCTTAGGGTTTTTTTTGCCTTCTTTTGGATCAAAATGCTGAAATGATAGGTAGAAGGGTTGAACTTGATGGACTTGTGTCTTTTTTCAACCTAAATTACTATGTTACTAGGACAGGACAGACTGGGGATTTCATTTTAAATTAATAAGGCATCTGATTGGCTGACTGGTCAGCCATTCAGGAGCCTACCTATCCCAGCACTACCATTGGCTGTTTTGAAAACCCATTTCGGGCCTGATTGTAAAAACCTTTGTCACCAGCATTTAAACTTAAGGTGCTTTTTAAAGAAATCACGTCTGAGACTGAGTGACCTCATCGGACAGGTGGGATCCAGTTTTGACCTGAGGGCTTTCTAAACTGTCCTAAGGATGTTTGAGCCAGGGGCGGATCTTGAGTCTGATCTCGGGAGGGGCACATGTCCATCTGTATTTTCCTCTATCCCATGTCAGTCTGTCTTTTCCTCTCTCTCATGCAGTGGTGTATCTTGATTTTGTGCTGCCCTAGGCAGACAAAATCCGGGCACCCCCCTACCCAAGCTGTACACCCACGTTACACACCTAAGACATGCCCCATCATTCAGACTCACATCAAGCTCATACTCCCATCACACACTCCTACTCCCATCACACTCAGTCACACACTCCGACTCCCATCACACTCAGTCACACACACTGTCTCCCATCACACACACTCTGACTCCCATCATACTCAGTCACACACACTGTCTCCCATCACACACACTCTGACTCCCATCACACTCAGTCACACACACACTGTCTCCCATCACACACACGCTGACTCCCATCACACTCAGTCACACACACTGTCTCCCATCACACACACTCTGACTCCCATCACACTCAGTCACACACACTGTCTCCCATCACACACACTCTGACTCCCATCACACTCAGTCACACACACACACAGTCTCCCATCAGCACTTACCTTTCCCTAGTGGCAGGCAGCATGGTGGTTTCTCTGTGCTGCCTGTTCGGCTCCCCGTGCAGCCTGGCAGGCAGAGCGTTGGTGAGGGGGGATCTTCCGATCCCCTCTCACCTCCATCTCTGCCTGCAAGCGCGGTCTTTTTTTTTTTTTTTTTTTTTTTAAAGGGCCGCGTTTTTTTTAATTTTTTTTTTTGTTGTTTTCTTTTTTTTTCTTTTCAGTGCTGGGGGGCGCTGCCGCCCCCCAAAATTTGCCGCCCTAGGCATCCACCTAGGATGCCTCACGGTGAATACAGCACTGCTCTCATGTCCTTCTGTCATGCTCCTCTCCCTTCCCATGTCTGTCACACTCCTCTCACTCTCTGTGTCCATCTGTCTCTCTTCCTTCCCATGTCCGTATCTCTCCTCTTCCCTCCAATGTCTGTCTTTGTATCCTCTTCTTTCCCATGTCTGTCTGTCTCTCCTCTGCCATCCCATGTCTGTCTGTCTCTCCTCTACCATCCCATGTCTGTGTGTCTCTTCTACCATCCCATTTTCTCCTCTCCCCGTGTCTGTTCTCTCCTCTCTCCCTCACCCATCAGTGTTCTCTTTTCTCCCCGTCAGTGTTCTCTTTTCTCCCCCATCAGTGTTCTCTCCTCTCTCTCCCCCCATCAGTCTTCTCTCCTCTCACCCCCCCCACCCCCACCCCAGTGGCATATCTTGATTTTGTGCTGCCCTACGCAGACAAAATTTGGACACCCCCTAATCACGATGCACACCCATGACATGACCCATAACCCACGTTGCACACCAAGGACATGCCCCATCACCCCATTTACATGCCCCCATCACCCCATTACATACACATTGCCAATATTATTTGCCATTAATATTCCCCAGTCAATTTTCCCAATAATATGCCTGTATTATTTGCCATTAATATTCCCCAGCCAATTTGCCCAATAATATGTCAGCATTATTTGCCATTAATAAGCCACAGCTAATTTGCCCAATAATATGCCAGCATTTGCCATTTAATCTGCCCCTGCCAATTTGCCCAATATTATGCCAGTACTATTTTGCCATTAATATGCCCCAGCCAATTTGCTCAATAATATGCCAGTATTTGCCATTTAATATGCCCCTGCCAATTTTCCCAGTACTATGCCAGTATTATTTGCCATTTAATATTCCCTTGCCAATTTGCCCAATAATATGCCAGTATTATTTGCCATTTAATATGCCCCAGCCAATGTGCCCAATAATATGCTAGTATTATTTGCCATTAATATGCCCCAGCCAATTTGCCCAATATTATGTCAGTATTATTCGCCATTTAATATGCCCCTGCCAATTTGCCCAATATGCCAGTATAATTTGCCATTTAATATGCCCCTGCCAATTTGCCCAATAATATGCCAGTATTATTTGCCATTAATATGCCCCTGCCAATTTGCACAATAATATGCCAGTATTATTTGCCATTAATATTGCCCAACCAATTTGCCCAATACTATGCCAGTATTATTTGCCATTTAACCTGCCCCCACCATTTACCGTTTGTCCCTGGTGTCTAGTGGCTGGCAGCATGGTCTCCTCCATGCTGCCTGATGGTTTCCTGGCAGTTGTGGCGACAGGCCACGTGACCGGGCGCGCGTCTGATGTCTGCCTGTTCGGCTCCCCATGCAGCCTGCAGGCAGAGTGATGGTGAGGGGGGATCTTCGGCAAGCACGGTTTGTTTGTTTTTAAAGTGGCAGATTATTATTTTTTTAATTTTTTTTCTCCTCCACACCGGCTCTGCACGGGGGAGGGGGGGGGGGGGGCAATTGCCCCATTGCCCCCCTCCCCCCCCCCCTCCGCCACTGGTTTGAGCCCTCTGTTTTTGGACAGCATACAACATCCATGAAAATGAAGGGGTTAACTAATACACATTAATATATAACAATTTCTAGTGTGTTTTTGAGATAGTTGGGTAGAAGCACTAGGACCTCTGTGAGGATTTTTCCAATATTCTACTTATGTGATCATATACGTTATGTTATAAGTAATATACACTTCTCTTTTATTTTATATTTTAGGTTTGCTAAAATGGAATGTTTTTTTGTGGAGGCTACAGGTATCTATCCTGAATTTACATTGGAGGCTGTAAAAAAAATTCCAGACACTGTTGTATACACTCATAATATAGGTTTATTCTTATTATTATACCATATGTGTTTGTGTGATTAGCTACTTACAACCTTTTAGTCAACATGACGTTTGTGATTTGTCAGCTCAACTGTGAGCAAGAATGGGTTAAAATTTAAAAAGTCACAATGTCATAAAACTTTGTGAATCAAAGAAAGCAACAGCCAAGTTCCTTCAATCAACTGTATCCCCCCTAGAAATCTGGGCAAAGAAAACACAAGAATGAAAAGATTTGGTTTTCATGAAAAGCGAATGTGTGGGTTTGTATAACATTCAATAGGCCTTTGATTCATGCAGGAGAACTGCTATGTTTGAAAAAGGTTCTCCACCTTTCTATCTCGTATCTGCAGAAGTACACACTGTTTTCTTTTAGTTTTATAACTTCCATGCAGAAAAATAAATGTTTTATATAGAAATGAAACACACTGTCTTTATTTGAAGTTCAAGTATATTAAAGACCGGACTAGCAACTAGAGTGTACCTTGTGTGATGTTAATACATAATGTCATTCAAAGATAAATAAACATGGATCAAGCTAGGTTCTATCTTGGTAAAATACATGTAGCTATTTGTAACAGTTGAGAGTTCAAAATTAACTAAATATAGCCTACATCTATGATCTCTAACCTGCCTAATGTGGAACTGAAGAGGTCCTCTTAACATTGACTATAGCCTTAGCCTGCCTAAAAACGTTTATTTGGCAAATGCAAAGTGAACAGTAAGTAATGTTGACATTGAAGCAAGATGAATGAGAATGTGAGTGCAAACACCTTGCGAATACTGAGATTAACCGTCAGGAACAATCAGTGGTGTACCAAGGGGGAGAGTGGTTCATCAGCAGCTCCATGCCTTCCTGGCGTAGTATGCGCCGAGGTGTTCATGAAAGGGGCACAATAAGCGCAGTGTGAGGAATGGATTCTGTACAGACTTCATGCTCCACCCCTCGCGCTATGCACCATAAATAAACTTGAAGCGCCGGGTGTCATGTGACATCACAGTGCTCAATTCTGACAGAATAAGAAGGTCACAAATAAAGTTCATTGACAACATTTCATATCTAGACCAGTGATGGGAAAATATTCTGAGCCAACCAATTCTTACCTCTACCTATTATCCCTCAAGGATGCAGAAAAGCAGGTAAAGATCTAGGAGGCAGTTAAGGCTTGTGGGTGAAAGGTTACGGGGAAAAGACCCAAGACACGCAGCACTCTGTCTTCTGGTAAATGCCAGGCAGTGTGGAAGGCTGTCTATCTGTTCAAAGGAAATCACTGAAATGATGCTGCCTCCAGCACCATACATCCATTGCTGCACTTCCATATAGGCACTGTAGGGGCTCCCCTAAGCAATTTTGCGTACCTAAACAACCTCTTAACTTGTTCATTTGGCATTTAGCTGTGGAGGAGCCAATCATGCAAAAGAGAACACTTTAATACAATTAGTCTCACTTGATTGGATAGTATACATATTGCTATATACAAAAATATTTTCTCACCCCTCTATCGGTGGTATTTGTCTTTCCTGAAACTCGGGTCCTCTACCAGAGGCCTGGGAGTTTTAAGGCACTGCATTCTGGTGTCGTTCCTGGAATCTATTGGAGCCACTCTCCCAGATTAGGTGTCACAGCCCGAGTGCTCCTTTCACTACTGGGACCACGTTGGCCTTCATTTTCCACATTATCCCTAGTTCATCTTTCAGGCCCTGGTACTTCTCCAGCTTCTCATACTCCTTCTTCCTGTTGTTGCAGTCACTTGGCACCGCTACAGCTATCCCCATCTCTGTCTTCTAGTCCTTGTCTAGTACCATGATGTCAGGAATTGATGGACTGATATATAAACTATTTCTAAAGTAGTAGGATTGGTTATGCATAAGAAAAAAGTGAACTAGGGTCACTATATCCTGGTGTCTAGAAAAGAGGACATGCCTCCAGGGGCTCACTTATCCCAGCACCTACTGCACTCACAGGACTTGCCCCAGCACTCATTGCACTTATATGATTTGCTCCAGGACCCATAGCATTCACAGGACTTGCACCCAGATTTCACCAAGGGTTTACCCCCAGGACCCAGAATACACCAAAAACTTGCCCCCAGCACCCAGATTGCACCTATGACAAACACGTGTGAAATAGTACAATAATCCATGCAATCTGAATAATCAATAAGTGTAAAAAAAATTATATCTAAATAGACTCTGTGCATATGCCAGAAGTGAACAATAAAATACAAAAGATAAAGGTATATGTATCCTTAATGCATTGAAGTACTCCTGGTGTGACATACACCTGTAAAAATATAAAATACACACAAATAGTGAAATATGTACTGAAAAGTGAAATAAACAGATTATTTCTGCAGGAAAAAAAAAATCACAAATGCAGCCCCTAATAACCTAGGAGCATGGAATCTGCATATGAAGTGATATACTTGGCCCCTTTAGGGATCCCCTTCTCCAGTAGTAGAAGTATGGAAACGGATCCTTACCAGGTGGGGTATAAATAATTTATTCACATAAAAGGTTTGAAGGTTTAAAAAACAATAAAAACTTTGTGGAATCAATCCACCACGATAAAATTCATATGAGACGCCAAGTCCATTCAGATAAACAGCACTGGGCTGTCAGTGTGCCTCGGGGCTGGTCTGGACTTCTGGGTATGGTAAAACAAAACTCGCTGGTACGGTGGCTCAACAGGATCAGCAATTCACGCCGTCGTTTCATCTAAAATGGGACTTCCTCAGGTGGATACCCTTCTTCAATTAGTATACAATTCATATAACCGCTTATCTGAAATGCATGTTATAAAACAAACTCGATGTAGACGGCTCTAATTCGGTTAATTGATGATTACAGATAAACAATCAGTGTAAGTCCAATTCGAATTTAGTTAATTCAAAAAGAGAAAAAATAAGTAGTTCTCTTAAAAGGCCTGACATCTTTTCATAGTGCATATCTTTTTTTGTGTTAAGTGTATTGACTGTCACTTTCAGCCATTGTCTGGCTATTACTAATGATGTCCAATTAATGTAACAACATTTAAAATGGTATTTTATGTTTTGTTTAGAACATGTCACTGATTATGTGGGTGGAAAATGAAGCAGTAGAATATGTGAAATCTACCAAACCACCTGGTTTATCAACAGGGATAGGCAAACTGTCTGTACAAGAACACCAGTGTCCATGGCAAGGTGTGTGACTTCCATAGAGAATCTCTGAATTGTCTACCTCAGACCTCAGTAAATGTCCACCATAAGCAATAACGGCGCCTACCCCTGTTTGTCAGTAACAATTCACTGTTTTTGGTCAGCCAGACTGTCAATTGCATTCAAAGCTACAATGTCTTTAAATTTTGACAGTGTGAGTGTTTTCCACAAGCAAATCTAGAAGGGTATGAAAGCATGCAAAGCCTACTGGATACAGATTCTCTTCATAATGCATTATGGGTCAGAAGCTAGTGAGATCAATTCTAGTATCCTCATACAAAAGGTCACACACTTAAAAGGGTCATTACACTGCATTCTTGTGACCTTTATTGAGTTAGTATTTACTTGGAGAATTAATAGTCGAGTAGGTTAACGTATCCTCCCAAATTTATAAAATATATTGACTGCTCACAAAAATGCATACAAACAATAACTGCTTGTTATTTTAGTAACTGAAATACAATGTTTATGCATGTAACTGCCATCTAGTAATGGCAGAACACCAAAGAAAATTATTTATACCCAAACTATAAATATTCAAAGTTCCATGAATAATATAGGTAAAAACAAACCATATGGCTAGTAATTCAATGTTGAACGTAGTAAATATGTGTCAATGCATTGGTGGTCCGTGAAGGAAAGGTGTTCAGAATAAGCAGTGAATGAATGAAGAAATAAACCAAAAATTAAAATAATAATTAGAGTATAAACAAGGACAGTAACTTTATAGATCATACAGTGTTTCAGTAAATGTTGACATTATCACCATACAATTTAAAGACATACAGTTAATCATATCTTATAATTTACTACAAAATCATAAAATATGAGGATAAAATTTAAAAAGAACACTTTAACTCTAACTTTGACTTAATTTTTTTTTACACAAATACAATCATTAAAAAAGATCAATCTAAATAGTTTCTAAATTTTGTCCCAAGTTCAGAAATAGGCTTGTTTCTATGTTTTTCTTCATTTTTTTCTGGGCCCATATAGGGCAAAAAACGTAGGGGTTTTTCCTACAGTGACCTTTTGACCCCAACCCGAACCCTAAATTTAACCCTATCGCTAAACCTTACGCTAACCCTTAATTTATTGTAATTTTAATTTATTTGTAACCCTTATGCTAACCCTAATTTAATTGTAACCCTAACCATTAGTCTAACCATAACCTTAGATTTTAGCTAATAAAGTCTTTTTTTATTGCAATGTTATCAGAGCGACAGAAGGGAATTTTTTTTCACTTCTGACGCTCTACCCACAAGAGGCCAGCAGCCATATTGGAGGAGCATGCTGCTCTCCAATATGGCACCCACAATTGCTCTGTGGGCGGCATATTCCATGCATACATATGTATGTTCAACCATTTTAATTTGTTTTATGAGATGGGAAAATATAACTTTTACATGCTGCCAAACAATGTATAATTAATATGTGTTCAAAGGGAAATCAATTAACCCCTTAATGACAGATGACGTGCCAGGCACATCACGGAAAATCGAGGACTTGGTGACAGGTGACGTGCCAACGGTCGCTTTCTGTACTCTTTCAGTGTTGCTACAATGCCTCTAAGTAGAGGAATTGTGCAACACTAAAAAAAAGTGCAGGGGCGCACTACGATCACTCCCCGGAGTGACCGTAGCTGCCATTTAAAAATGGCGCCGCCGGCTGCACACTTGTGCTTAGGAAGCGAACGATCATTAGCCCCCAAACAACCCAACAAATCTATGCATGGGTGGTATCCCTGTACTCAGGAGACGTGGTTGTACACATATTGGGTTGTTGTTTGGCAGTGACACATACCAAAATCTGTAAATTCATGTCTGAATTACAATGTATGTGGTAACACACTTTATGAAAAAAAATAAACAATAAATATATAAAAAATATAAAAGCTCCAAACTTGATATTTGTGAGTAAATAAAACATGTTTAGAATGCAGATATTCAAATTTTAATTAATACACACATTTTTATAATTATATGACTTTAATATCAAAAAAGTAGGTCGTTTTTAATTTGGAGTGGTCCTTTAACTGTTGAGTACTTAAATAAATGATAATGGCATCAACATAAAAATATATATAAATTATTTCCCCACCATTGTACAATAATATTCACCTCATGCCATAAAGAGAATTACCAATGAAATACATTTTTCATAGCTCAGGCGATCAAAAGGTTCAAATCTGTATTTTCAAACGTGCACTATTTCAAGTGATGTCCTCACAACCTTGTCTTATAATTAAATAGTGATCATATTGGTGAAGTACAAAGACACAGTTCATCTGCTCGTTCTTGCTAAATTACCACTAACACAGTTGTAGAGGGTGCAGACACCTTGGAACTTGAGGCCCAGTAACAATTTCTAACCCTATACTTATATGAATGATTAAACATTAGTGTTATGGGTGAAATAACTGAGCTCAAAATGACACTTTTATATATGTGTTTTGTGCCAGAAAACTATTACTATGTATAGTGTACTAGAAACTAATTATTTGCAGACCACCTTCAGATTTATTATAGGAATATGTTAAATAACTGTCTTAGACTAATTGTTTGTATTTAAAAAGTTTTACAAGAGCCCAAAGAAGTTATAATTTGCTGGAGAGGTCTTTAGTTAATCTACATCTGTAAATGTTGATTCTATCAAGTGCATTACAATCTGAAAAAATATATGAGGATTAACAGCTCTACAGTTCTCTGATACTAGCTAATGCATTTGTGTTTTTACAGCAAACTTAATTAAAACTATTACAGCGAATTCGAAGGACTAAAAAATAGTTGACACACACACTGTCTCCATTTATAGAAGGACAAAGGGTTACTGTGTTATCCTGGCATTTCCAAGCTGACATCCTTCAGAAAAGGTTCCTTATGCTGATTTAAACAAATAAAAAAAGACTATGAAAAATATTATTTGTTACCTTTTCTTCTGCTTTTAAAATCTCAATATTTTCCTTTACCCATTTTCATACTTTCCAGAACATATTCCTATTAAAGTGACGTGTTAATCCTAAATCTCTATAGAATGAGTTCCTGTTTAGGACTGTAAAAGGGTTCCACTCCTGTTAAATAAGCAAAATTTGGCTCAATTTAATTTACTTTATTTAAAGTAGAATTGGTGGTTGCTCAATATAAGAATTATAAGCATTATTAAGTGCATTTTTTTAAAAACAAATCAAATAATAATTCTTCTTATTAAAATGGTATATTCTTTTTCAGAGCTTTAGACCCAGAAGGTGAAATCAGATTATTATTTTATTTAAGAAACTGAACAGTGAAAGTATTTTTTTGAAGATTGCAGTTAATTTTTTTTGGCCATTTAAAATATATGCAGTACATACTTTTATATAGGTAGAAGTTTTATATTACTGTATTTGCTCGAATATAAGACACCCTGATTATAAGACGACCCCCCAAACTTTGGATATTCCTTTAGAAAAAAACAAAATGCCTGAATATAAGACTACCCTATAGGAAAGAAAGTTTAACTTGTATATATTCAGTTAAATTGCTTTTTCATATTTAAAAAAAGTGATAGAAAGAAAAATGCAGTTCTTGTTTGCTTTAATGTGCCCATCTGTCCCCCAGACGTAGCCAATGCTGCCCCTACCCCCAGACTTACCCAATACTGCCTCCCCCTTCCCTCCCCAGACTTGCCCAATGCTACCTCTCTCCCCTGCCTCCCCAATGCTGCATTGGGTGAGGGAGGGGGGAGAGTCAGCACTGGGTGGGGGAGGGAGGGGGTGGGAGAGGCAGATTTGGGCAAATTTGGGGGAGGAAGGGGAAAGAGGCAGCATTGGAAAAGTCTGGGGGAGGGGGGAGAGGCAGCATTGGGCAAGTCTGGGGGAGGGAAGGGGGGGAGAGGCAGCATTGGGAAAGTCTGGGGGAGGGAGGGGGGAGTGGCAGCATTGGGCAAGTCTGGGGGAGGAAGGGGGGAGAGGCAGCATTGTGCAAAGAGTTGAATACATTTGTAAATGGTGGCTTTAACAAGGGATATATTATTAAAAAAAGATCCACATCTACTATTCACCAAAGATCCATTAAGTAGGTTTACAATCTCCAGATTCAGGGTACTGCCATGGAGGCCAGACTTGTCCAGAGTTTTTATGAGTATGTGGAAATCCAATGTTTTGCATTCCGGAAACTTTTTTGTAGCGAACCTGGTCCTCTGGCATAGTTATATTAATGATATCATATTGGTCTCGAAATCTCAAGGCTTATTTCAGTCAGAACGATTTTAATATTAAGCTGACCTTTGAATCTAGCTTTGAAAAGTTAAATTTCCATGATAGAAATGTTGTAACCGACACCTTTTTTAAGAACGTTAACAGCACCAGAAATGTTAGGAAACAAATTTTGTTTCAATTGTAACTTAAAAAAAACAATACAAAATAAGTATTTTTATTAATTATAATACTGAAGGGGTAATATTTTTTTTACAATTTAGCTGTGGATTTCAATTTATGGATCAAAGAAAGTATTTTAGAACACCAGACTCTAATGTTACATAATTCAAAAAAATACTCAATTAGGAGACATTTTAATATATGCTACCTTTTTGGGCATTGATTTCTCCCACTTGGAAAAGGGGGATAGGATAAAACAGCTATGTAGATTAGAAATCAAATGGATTTGTGAGCTCAAAACTCTAATGCCAGGTGTATTAAATAGTGATTTTGTAATTTTCTTACATATTGACATATTGTCCTTATGGATAAAAGCACTAGAAAGGAGTTAATTTTACCAGTCAGAGCAGCTTAATAAAGGACAAACATTGAAACATGCAACAGCACTGATTGCTAGGATGTTTGGCTAGATACGGCGCAAGGGATCACTAACTAGCACCTGAACAATGGGAGAATCAGAGATAAACAGGCAGAGAATAGTAAGATGCTGCTAGATATGCAACAAAACCTGTTGGTGGTGTTCAGTACAAGAGCAGGTACCAGTAAACACAGAAGTCAAGGTTTGTATCCTGTAAAAATGACTTGAAAAAGAGATTCACAAGGGTATTGGCAGTGTTCCATGAAGAATAAATTATTAATTGTTGAGCTGTCTAAACTCACATATCACTGATGAAGAGAGAATGGGATTTGGTCAGTTTAGAAGGGAGTGTCTTCCTTAGCCCACCACTATGGCACTAAACTAACTGTAATACTTATGTGGAAATACAAATCCTTCAAATTTTAACCCCTTAGTGACCGAGTTCTATACCGCATTTGATGTGCCCTGAAGACCAGAATTCCATTATTTTTGTCATACGTTTACTGAACTGTGAATTTCTTTCTTTGTGTTCAGTCCACCCACACAAATTATATATCATTTTTTAAAGGACAGATAGGGCTTTCATTTGATACTATTATTTTCATCATATGATATCATTTACTATTAAAAAAAAATATAAAATATGATGAAAATATGCCATAAAAAACACTTTTTCTAACTTTGACCTAATTTTTTTTTTTACACAATTACAAATGGTAAAAAGGACCCCGTCTATATATTTCTAATATTTGTCCTGAGTTTAGTAATTCAAATGTTTCCTTGTTTGTCCATGTTTTATTTCAAGTAATAGTGCAATAAACAATATTATTGGGTTTTTTTTCTAACCATTTTCTTCTATAGTGACTTTTTAAGCCAAACCCTAAATTTACGTCAACTCTAAATTTACCCTAACCCTAAATCTACCCCCACCCCTTAATCTAACCCTTGTAATCATCCGAACCCCCCTGTAACCCTAATTATGACCCTAATTATGACCATAACCCTAGATCTAGGTTTAGTAGATCTAGGGTTAGCTTTTTCCATTTATTTATTTATTTTATTGGTTTATTTAATTCATTTTTTCTTTCAAACTGTAATATACTTAACTGCCTCTAGGGGCAGTCAAGTAGCGGTTTCAGAACGACGGAAGAGATTTTTTTTCTATCTCTTCTGTCGCTCTCCTCTGGGCATGCTGTATTGGAGGAGCATGCTCCTCCATTACAGCCCCCACCCGCGATCACTGGGTGATCGCGTCGCCAAGGGGGGCACAGAAGGTGTTGCATGATGCCTCAGTCGAGGCATCATTGCAACACTTTAACACACATAGGCAGTGATCAGCTTTCACTGCCTATGTGTGTAACACGCATTTGATCACATATCGCGGTAATCGTATGCGAGCGCGCGGGGGGGGGGGGTTGATGGGGGGCTGAAAGCACTCTCGGAGGCTGCTTCGGATCCGAAGCAGCCTCTGAGAGTAGCTACAGGCATGTAGTGTTGCGCTAAGGAGCGCAACACTACATGTAAACGGAGGATGTAAACGGAGGTCCTCAAGGACCATGCTTTTCAGGACGTATATATACGTCCAAATGCGCTAAGGGGTTAAACACACTAGAGCCCTTCTGCAAACAGAGGCACCCACTTACCAAGATGGAAAAATCCACCAAGATTGTGAAAAAAACATAAATACAGACAGAAACTTGATTGTCAGCAACAAACCAAGGGGAACTATGGAAATCCACTGTAAACATAGTGAGAGGACAGAATGATCCAGCTTTTGAACTTCACTATGATTTTCTTTCACTTTTCCTCTTAACCTTCTGGTACCTAGTTGTTTTTTTTTAAATGCCTGACATTACAGTGGTTTATGTTGCTTTTGCACACTAATATTTGTGCTTCAATGCTTTATGTGACAGTGGTGATTGATTTTTTTTGGGGGGGGAGGCACAAGATGAGGATCGATGGCATTGATGATTGCCACTCAAAGCTGGATACAGGTAATATTCCCCCAGTCATTTCTGTTTTTCTGATGGGTTAGGTAAAGATGGGGGAGTTCAGTAGGTAGTAACTTACTTAATTTTTTTATTTGTGCCAGGAGCATTTGCCTATCATCTGGCGGGCAGTGGATATTATTTTATTTAAACAGGCTTTGGGGTATAGCAACCCCAAAGCCCCATAGGGGGCACTTATTATATTAATGGTACTGCAGCCCCATGGGTGGCACAGGTTTATTTTAATGGGGCTGCAGACATTCACTTGCCTGAAGCCCCGTGGTGGATTAATTATTATTTGCAGCATCATGCCAGCCACAGTCTCTTTGGGCCACTGTTTCTTTTTTTTGTTTGGGAGCAGTGGCGTCCCGAGGGGGGTGCAGACCGCGAGAGAGAGATGTCTGTGTGTATAGATATGTATTGTTTTAGAATTGTACAATTGTCACCTTGTAGGGCTCCTGTGTGTTGCATAATTAGTGGCGGTGCCATGTCTGGCATATTTATTGGGCCCCACGTGTGGCATAATTAAGGGGCTCTTTTGTGTGGGATAATTATGGGGCGCTTGTGTGTGGCACAACTATAAGGGCACTTGTGTGTGTCATAATTAAGGGGCGCCTGTGTGTGTGGCATAATTTATTGGGCTCCAAAGTGAGGCATAAATAATGGGGCTGTGGTGTGGCATAAGTTATGGGAGTCTGGTGTGGCATAATTTATAGGGCTCTTGTGTGCGTCATAGTTGTAGGGCTCCTGTGTGTGGCATAGTTAATGGGCTCCTGTGTGTGACATAATTTGTGGGGATCCTGTATGTGGCATATTTAATGGGCTATCTGACTGGCATTACTAAGGAATCTGTTTGGCATGGTATTGAAGGAAATCCAGGGGGGTGACACCATGAGTTACCGCACCGGGTGACACCAACCCTAGTGATGCCTCTGGTTGGGAGCATTGTTGGAATCCTTGTGGCTCCTCCAAAAAAAAAATTTTTCAGGTGAACCCTTTTAGAGGTGTAGGGAGCACTGTTTGTGTTCCCTACGACACTGAAAGGGATAAAATGTGCAAATATGCACATGTAATGCCTGCCTTTCTTGGAGTGAAGCTGGCTGGAAAAAAGGCAAGATATTTTTTCCTGTTAGATTTTACTGGTAGGCATCGAATCACTGTTTGTGCGTTAATTACCGCACAAAACGGTGTTTCAATATCGTTTTTTTACCGAGTCCACTAAACCTCCATGAAAACAGTAAGGTATTTAGCGGGTGCAGTCTTTTTTTAAACGGATGATAATATTAGCGGCGCACATAGAATCAAGGCTGTTCATTAATTTACCAGTTTTTACTTTAACGGGGGTCACTGAACCTACTCTAAGTTCATCTGGTTAAGCTAACATTACAGTAAAAATAATAAAAATAAACATCTTACCTAAGTTTGAGACAGTTCTTAATAGCCATGTATTATTGAATGAGGAACTATTTGATAACAAGTAGGAATGACTACTTCTCCTTTGGGCCCACCTCTCAGGAAGTTACATTCTTATCTTTTTAACACAGAGGGAAATCATTATAAACAGGCTATAGCATCAAAAGTCATTTGACATGGACAAAAACCTCAAGCCTTGCTCAAGATGAACTCAGACAATTATCATCCAACAACAGAAGTGAGTAACTGTGGATTACAGCAGTTATTACTGATAGAGCGAAATAAATAATACACTGTGTGCGATGGAATTATTTAGGCATGACATCAAACTAAAGGCTCAATATTAAAGGGCAAAGCTATTTATGTGGCTAAATAGAAAAACTATCATAACAACAACAAAATAAAAACAGCTATAAATGACAATTACATAAATCATGCAGGGTATTTTGTAAAATAATAAACCCAACTATATTTTTAGACTTTTGAAAGCCATCTAGATACATTTATCCAAATAATGTGGAGTCTAACAAGCACTACAAATGACTTATGGAACGCTATATAAATATGTTAGTTTCTCAGATTTAACCAAATGAATAAAGACAAAATTGTAGCAAGTCAATATTTAGTCAAACTAACCCCTTATCATGGTGTGCTTATGATGGAAATGGTAATAATTGCCACTATATACATACTTTTTGGTGGCATCATAATTTAAAGTGCTAAACCTCATGTTCAAAAAATTCATGGTTTCAGTTACTGGTATTCTTTGTTGTTGGACTGCATTAGTGTACAATCACAACGATGACAATACTCAGATAACAATACCAATATTAAAAAACATTGGCTTTATCTACAGTTCTGCCCTCACTTTCAGGGCTATGTTTACTATTAAAGGTGCCCACGGCAAGCTTCAATCTGTAGGCATCACAGGCTGGCTACATATGATTTTGCTTCCACCTCCAGATTCTCTACATGTCTGTCCTTCCACTCATTCCCTCTTTTTGTATACAAGAGCCCATAATAATTCGGGTAGCCCCAATGCTAGCAACGCATAAATGTGCATTTGGCACATGAGTGGAGCAATTATATGTGACCTATTGCGGTGCTGAGTCAACGTCATGAACACTTTTGCAGTATGGAGTTTGATTCTTGCCTGTACATTAGCTGTTATTTCCAAAAAAGATGTATGGCAGAATGGGACTCTGGCCCACTGTAAAATGTCCCCACTCCTGGACAACTGCCCATTATGCCTCCCTTTTAAGGACTGTGGTGACAGGACTGTCTTCAACATTAATGAGACTTTCTGCAGCCTATGAGTCATTACAAGTTCTTCAATATTCTCTCCATCTCAATTACCATTTCTCTACCATCTTCCACTCAGTAACATACCTTCTCATGCATCATTGCTTAGAATGGACAGTTCTGTAGTTGCAATTTTCGCTACATTAATAAATGGCAACTTGATGTTGATATTCATTTCCTATTCACATTCATCCTAATTATAGTAATTATTCAATGTCCAACATATTATTCCAAAGTAACAAAGTAATGTAATAGATAAACTGTTTTGCGTATACAATTTACGGCTCAGCTGGGTTTTGCTTCTGATGTCTATTTTGGTATTTTGTTTCTCATCATGCATATTTATAACCTCATTCAAGGACAGTTTCAACATTCTTAATTAAAACCATGGGCCTTTCTCATCCTTCAATGGGATTCAAAGGCAACTGTTAATGACCATAATTGTTTTCGATACATTCTTCTCTTAGAGCTTTGAAGTTGCTCCACTCCTACTCATCAGTGTTCCAGAAGGTTGTCATATCTATCATTTTTTATGTCTCTAGATTAGTCAAAGATAAAATCTTTGCTATCAGTAGCTCTTATGTTTATGTCCTTTGAATCCTGGAATTCATCCTCTTGGCAACAAGTAAATAAGACGGCACACAGCATTTTTTTATCTGGTTGGTATGTTTGAATTGTATGGTTCATCTTACAATTCATGTGGCAGAGAAGTTATTTTACACAGATATTGTTGAACGAAATGAATTAAAGTGGAATTATGGTTGTGTCAAAATGTTAATATTAACTGCACATTTTTCTATAGTCACACACTAAAGCATAAACTATGGCATAGAGTTATTGATTCCCTATAAATCCCCATTTTTCTGAATTTAGTCAAATAAAATAACATGAGTTCCATGCAGTGGAATGTAGCTAATGTTATGATATACTATACTGTAGTATTTAAAGTTCGATAATTTATTTTTAATATTATTTTAATATTTTGTTCTTTCAGAATGGGAGAACAAATGCTGTTAGAGTTGCTCTAATACATGAATCAGCAAGTAAAGAAAATATAATTGCAAGTGTAAAAGAGAAGAATGGAAGGAAGATAAGATAAAGAGCAACAGCTAATGGAAAAGAGGTCAACAAAGACTGCCTGTGACATTGTGGATGGTATTATTAAAAATATACCTCTACTGGTATACCTCTTTTTTCACTGCTCCCCAGATTAGTCCATGAGCAAAGTATCCCCCCCCCCCCCCCCCCCCTTTTTCAACTCTACTAGCCCAATACTTTCTTAGTTCCAGCCCACTGCCTACCTGTGTTGGCTCAGGAGAGGGTTTTTCTGGTGGGAGGTAAATATTAGTTATCCATTAATAGGAAAGTGATATGACCATAGTAGTGTTAGTTAAAAGACTAGCATGTACCACCTCTACATGAGAACGTAAGTGTTCAATAGAAGGGTGGGGGTAAAGATTAGTCACAGCTACCCCAGTCTACTATGATGTCCAGCCAGCAATGGCCGGCTGTATATCATGGGAGCTGCAGTCACAGCAAAAAAAGTTCGTGTGTAGTGTAGGCCTCCACAAACCCTGACTACAACTATAGTGTCCATGAAGTTCTGCTAGCTATGCAACTGTAAATACAGTCAACAAAACTTAGTGTTTGTACAGCAGACTTAGTGTAGCCACCACCTTGCACTGCCCCATCAACAGTTAGCTACGACTCCCTTAATAATCAACTAGCAATGTTGTATGTTCAACATCTTGGGAGTGGCAGTCCACAAAAGTTAATGATACGTACTGTAACTCTGTGTATGCACAAACAAGAGGGTAGTAAAAAGGGACTTAAAGGCTTGGATGCAAAATATGACACTTTATATCAATGCAGCAGTGGTGGCTCTCTTTCGTGAATAAAGCCCCTAGTTTGTACTTTAGTCCCTTCTCTCACCCCGCCAGTTAGCTACTATTCCCAGAATAATGAACTTGTCAGGGAAACCTTTATGGGGAGTCCTTTAGGAAGAGATGTTTTGTCAGGGCTTACCTTTGTTGGGAGTCTTTTAGGCAGAGATGTATGCTCACCCTTGCAAACAAACACAGACCAGGGTGACCAGGTAAGAAGCCACGTGGCCTGTGAGTTTGTGCACGGGGGCTGGTCAGGATATCCAGGTAAAGTTGCAGACAAGGACAAGAGCAAAAGAATCTTCGTGGGAAAGCCAGAGGTCAGAGGATGCCAGAATTCAGAATAAACGGGTAATAAATCCAAGGTCAAAAGCCGAAAATGATTAGGAATACTGGAAGTCAAAAATCACAGGAACCAAACAAGGAATCCAGAGTCAATGAACTGACACTGCCCTTAGGGAGAGGCAGTGTCTTATACCTTGTTAATTAGGTATGTGATTCAGCTGGAGAGTTACTGACAGGTCTGAGCCTTTGGTGAAGTCCAGCCCCCTAGTGCTGCAGGCAATAGAAATATAAACAGGAGTATTTCAAAGTTCTGAAATGGCTCAGAGGCAAAATAGCAGGATACGGTCCAGAAGAACCACAGTTCAAATCCCCTGTTGAGTGCATCTGGGGCGACCACGTCTGGCAGTCTGGATGGCACGGTGGCGATCCTGACAGAACTAGCAATATTGTGTGCTAGACATCATGGGAGTTGCAGTCAACAAAAGTTAATGTTGTGTAGTGTAGCTCTGTGATGTACATCAATCATTCTAAGGTATTACAAAAAAGAGGGTAGTTAGTAGACATGTGCATTCGTTTTCGGATGAAAGCATTTTTCGTCCATTCATCCAAATAACAAAAATGAAAAACTAACAAAATCCGAATGAACGAATGCTAAATGAACTAAATCCATTCGTCCATTCATTTGGATGCCGACAGCCACTCTGATATGTCGAATTCGAATTTCGTCTCAATTTCAGCTTAAGTTATTATATGTAATGTTAATGGCATTACATAAGCCGAAATAGAGGTGGAATAGAGTCGAAAATTGGCGAATTCATCCGAATAGACCTAACTGTCGAATTCCACAGAACAGAGTAATCAGACATTCAGTATTCATATTGGATTAGTTTTTCTTCTGCATAACATTATGCTATGCAGAAGAAAACTGATCCTAAATGAGTTATGACTGTCTTATGACTCTGATCTATGGAATTCGTCTATTCGGCAATTTGGCTTAATTTCGACACATTTCTAATAAAGTGAGTATATTTCACTAAAATTCGAATTTAGACCCAATAGACTAAATTTCTACAACATTTCACTCAAATTCGACTCAATTTTGACTTTAGTTGTTGTATTGTAATGCTATTAGCATTACATACAACAGCCTAAAAGCCGAATTGAATGAATGGACGAATGGACGAATTCCACAGCTCAGACATACTACTAGTATAAGGTTGGGGAATGGCTTTCAGTTTGAATTAAAAAAATCTATACACTGTATGTCTGTCTGTATTTGTCAATTTTGTATAATGTATACTAAGCATTTTGATAATTATGGATGTGAAATTTATAAAAAATGTTAACGTGTAATGTATTTCTTTTTAAAAAGTTTATATTTCATATCCATAATTATCAAAATACTTAGTAATACAATCTATGTGACATGTTAAATTACTGACTTTGACTCCAATTCACTACCTGTACTTCACATACTGATTGTGAAGTACAGAGAGAATGACAGCAAAATGACAGTGAAAGGAAAAAAATTCCTGTTTAAAAAAAAGTAAACCCTTCCCTTGCTGATCACAGTTTTTCTTACTGTGATCAGTTTCTTTCTAAGTTTATGGCCCTCATTTTGTTTTTTCTCACAATTTTTGCAGCTTTACTATATTACTTTTATTCTTTTCATATATTAATTTAATTAGAATTAACCCCTGAAGACCTGTGCTATGACCAGTTCATTATATTGGTCAAAGTTTTTTTCTGTACTTTTTAGGGGGTCTGGGAACCTATATTTTTATTTTTATTAGCTAGTTCATTTGGCTAAATAGGCCATAACACTGGCCTACTTAGCCCAATTAACCAACTAATAAAAATAAAAATATGGTTCCCAGTGTTGTACTAGTTGTGTACAATATTATTGGGAAAACAGTTACATTTTTTTTAAACTTCTCCCCTTTTATTTGTATTTTTGAATACTAAATTGTAGATCATTTATATGTACATGGTATCGAACCAAAGAAAATTATAACTTGTATGGGTGTGTTAAATGAGAGAGAGGAAAACTAAGTTTAATCAACCACATATCAAAATAGAATAATCGCCTCTGTTCATTAGCCCAGGAAAATCCCTGTTTTTTTAAGGGTTAATGCATGCCTTAGGACTATCCCTGACTGAATGGCGTAATATACCAATAACATTCTGTGGTAATATGATATTTATATATACTTTACCACCATAGAATTCATATTTATATTTAGGCATCTTCTTTCTTTAAAATGACAGTTACCAGCAGTGGGAGGGTTACTTTCAAACAAAGGATGTGTTTGTTTGTGTCCTCCACAGTAACTAGTTCAGTTTGGGGGCTGGAAGGTGTGACTCTAGGACGGGTTTGTAAATGTTGCTAAGGTTATTCAGGTAGCTAGACACTCTGGCAATGATTGAGGAAGAGGAAGGATGTGACCAATCTATCCACCCAGCCAGCAGGCTCAAATCCAGCAATGTGATGTATTAGACCCAGTAACTTCCTTCAGAACCATCAGGAACTGATTGATCCAGAGGCTGATCCACCCAGAGATGCAGATGCAGCTACAAAGATTACCTGGGGAATATAAGTATAAACTTACTGTATCAATTTCTTTATATTTAAATACTGTAGTTTAGACTTCATTCAGATAAACCCATTTGCTAGTTGCTTAGCTTGGCGTATAACTTGTATATTTGTAAGATAATTGTTTCGTTAGCATTGTTGTAAACTTATTTTATTAAATTATTATTATCTAAGCAGCAGCAGTGTGTTTGAGCGATTTGTCAATTTGGGAATTGATTGCTTGGGATATAATTCTGCCAGAATTCCTAATATAAATTGGTTGGCTTTGGGGTATTATTCAATTGCATGTGATTTTAATAACTATATTAGTGTTTAAGTTTAACACAGCAGTTATAGTGAAATTCATTGCGCCATATTAATTCATCCAAAACAACGAACCACAACACATGTTCTACGATTTTCCATGGGACAGTACCGATTTTGGTGGTCTGTCACGCTGTCCTGCCGAGCTCTACCCCTGTCCCGCTTTTCAGAAGAGAGGTAGAATTCGTCAGGACAGCAGAAATAAAAACTGCAATACAAGGTTCTCCATCTGTTCTCTGGTGTCTGGTACACTGGAGACTGAATACTGCGCATGCGTAGTACTGCCTGGTTGTGTGGTGGCGCTGTCAGTCTACCTCCCAGGGATACTGTCAAAGCATACATGGACTATATATCCTAAGGGGTCACTAAACGGTATACTCCACGAGAGAAATTGTAGTGAATTGAGACAGGAATTTCAAACTTAAGTCCAAAGTAGCCTTAATAAAGGTTACTGGTCCTTTAAAGCCAACAAATAACATGTGAAACTGTCAACTGTGAATATTATAGGAAACGCAGGTTTTTTAAATTTAATATGCAGCATATCTAATATTTTTTATACACTTTTATTAATATTATTTTAATCACACTTTTGTGTTTACATCTACACCACTAAAATGTGACTTTCTATGTTTCTATCTGTTTGATTTCAACATCTATATCTTAAGCTTCTATATCCGAATTCCCCAGCCACTAGCGAAATTTCGACAGCCCAGTAGCATAGCTAAGGGGTTGAATTTGGATGATTTCGACTCTTTCAACTGAATTCTCCAACCTTATACTATTGATGTGAGTCCATTTTCATCCATTGCCACATTATTTTCACTATTTAATTCATAGGAATGGACATTTCACCTATGTTCATTATACATAGTATAAGGTTGGGGAATTCGGATGAATTCGAATTTCAACAGTTCAGTAGCATAAGGTAGGCGATGAAATTCAAATGCAATTCGGATGAATTCAACTCTTTCCACTGAATTCTCCAATAGGCGAATTATTTTTCCATTGATACGAATGAATATAACAAAATGAAATGAACTAATTTTGTCCGAAACAAATGCAGCAGTGGACGAAATTAGTTTTGGACGAAATAAATAAAATTTTCATCCGAATGGATGAAAACGAAACAAAAATGATTGTTTTGCCCATCTCTAGTAGTTAGAGGGTAGTAAAAAGGAACATAAAGTCTTGGATCAAAAATAGAAAAAATTGGTAGTTATTTAGCAATGATTACTAAGCTTTGGCACTCCAGGTGCTGTTATTACAGCACCTGGATGGCTGAGAATCATGAGGTTGGCATTCCACAGCAGCTGTAGTACCAATCCATGATGATACATAAGCTAATCTTTGGCACTTTAGTTGTACTCACTTTCCTATGGTGCTTAACATACCAAACTGGCTGAGAGTCATGGAACATGTAGTTGCAACAGATGGAGTATTAACTAACCCTAGCTACAAAGGTAGACCTTGGTGAGACAGCGGAATTCAGGACTGCAATCCTGCGGTCCCGATAGTATTCTCCAGTTTCTTAGACACTGGAGAATGCCTACTGTGTATGTGGAGCATTGTGCGCATGTACAGTAGCACTGCTAGCTTCAGCTTCAAGGTCAGGATGAGTGACAGCACTACTACATACCAGCTAGACTAGCTAGAGGAAGAGACTTACTGCACCCCATTGCTGAAGTTCATTCCCTCAAAAAAGTTACATTTCCTAGGCTACATAAATGTTTGAAAATACTTATGTATGTTAGTTATAGGTTTGTTTGTTTGTTTGTTTTCTGGTGAGGGCCTGTGGAAAATAAAATGTCAGGAATTTGGGTAAAGAAAAAAACTCCTGGCGAGTGTTTTTGAGCTGACAATCATTCTCTTACTTTGTCCCTGAAATATTATTACATTTTGGGTGACAGGAAAGTTAGGGACTAGTTATACCTGTATTCTCTTATTATGCGATCAACAGTAGGCCACCAACCCAAGACTAACACTGTAATGATGAGCAACAATCTCTAGTCTGAACAAAAAACTATCTACATATAAAAGTAATGCTTTTCAAATTACAAATAAATCTAGACACCAATTTAGTAAATACAAAAATGTAGTGACCATCTCAACACTGACCTTGTGCTAACTATTGCACTACTGTTTTTTCATACATATACATAAAGCTAACCTACCACACACCAGGATCTTGTAATATTTGTTATGACTTCATATTAGCAAGACATATGCCATTAGAAGCCAAGATTTACAGGGGATGATGTTAATCTGAAAAGAAAAACAACATAGACGATGTAGTAGTCTTTGAATAAAATTACTGGCGTTAATCTCCATTTCTCCTGTTGTTTAATTTATATTCTTTTCCGCTTCCTTCTTTCATCTAATGTTCTTCAGGTTTTCCACAATAATACTTCCTTCATATGGTCTCCAGATGCATCATGGTGGAACAGCACATGTACATGAATGTCTCTGAGTAGGACACACTTTCTTTTTTTTCAGTGCCTGATACAATACTGTCTAATATACCACAAATAAAGCAGACCTATTGTTTCTGTTGTAATGTTGTGAATTACATAAAAACTCTGATAATGTGAATACTTGTTTGGGATAAGATTCCAAGATTCCACAGAAGAGTGAATTGTATTTTTGACAAATGGCCAAACAATTTTCTTTTTGATCTAAATTTATAAAAGATTTGCACAAGCTGGGAAAGAAACTGTATGATTAGTGTGGGCCATGTGTACACAACATGAACTTTATTCAGGTTTTTGTTACTTTTAGCACCCAGACACAGTGTTGTAAAAATATATTACAGTATTTCAGTACAGTAGCAAAGTGTTAGTATTGCTCTATAGTTGTGCCCCTTTAAGTAGCAATTCAGTGATTAGTCTGTACAAAGCTGCCTATTAAAGAGGGTAAAAAAAATGTCACAGAAGTACAACGTGTGTCCTCATAAGACTAATAAGCAAAGATCAGGTCCATCTTTGAGAAAATGCCTAGACCAGCAGACACTCCTTAGTAGGGGAAGTCTTCTCTACCTAATTGTACGCAGGACTCCCAGAGAGGTTGAAGGTCATCCATCAACTACCAGTAAAACAACTTTGGAATTTGGCAAAGACAGGTAAAAGCCCAGTGAAGTGTTGTGTACAAAATGAGACTATTGCTACTTGTTCTACTAGCAATCTTCAATAAAATACCTTTGTTAGCCGTCAAGGCATGTCATATTCATTCATTGCGCATACTCACATTGATCACAGAGGGTTTAACCAACCGTGTGCATTGTGAGTGGTGAGACCAAAAAATTCTAAACCGTGCTCTTGATCACACACTGATGTGAGAAACTAGAGAAAAATCTCTCTTGTGCTTTATGACCGGGACTGAATAACTATGATGCTAGAATTTCCATAAATTTAGTGTAAGAAATTTGTTGTCTGCTCACTGTAACATGTTTTAGTGTTTTTTACCTTTTTACATCATCCTTTAAAAGTATTTTAAAATTGATATGATGCTCTCATATAAGCATCAATTTCATGGGAAAAGAGAGGGGAGGGGCATATGCTAGTATGATAAAGATTTGACATATTGATGCATCATGGGAATAAAGAGGGGAGGGGCATATGCTAGTGTGATAAAACAAGTATGAACATATGCATTTTCTTTCACTTTCACAAGTATAAAATCCATCCTTATTATTACACATGAGCCCCCATCAAAGGGCTAGACTCCATTGTTATTACAGAGACGCCTCACTGTCTTCAATTTAACCCAAAGCAGCTTGAAATGCAAGATTTATTCCACATTTAATTTTGTTTGGGGTAAAGTCGTTGTGTCGCATGAAATAATTAAGATATAATTAATACCATTGGCTACAGGCACCAAGTTTCAAATTGGCACCACAGATTTTTTTGGAAGCACATGGATTGAATTATGTCTCATAATGAAAGGCCTCGTCTCACCATAAATAGAGCTAGACCCTACAACTGACAGGTTTGTTTTAGCAAACAAAATATAAATTTTACAGGTATGTGCAGATTGAAGTAGATTATACATCCTGTAAATAAAGGTTTACAAATCCTTTATTTTTTTTCCATTACCCTGGATATCCAATCCTGCAAATATAAGAGGACATACACTCTCCTCGTGCAGTATATTCATGATAAACATATTCTTATTTGTAACATAAAATCAACTCACAAAAACATCACCTGTGTGACAGAAGCATCCACCGGTAGTATGGGAGAGACTTTTAGATGCCACTGCCGCTGAAGATGCTGGGCATCAAGGTGCTTTTATATGAATTAGTAATAATTACACTAGTAGGGAAAAAAGATGTAAAGTGGAAATATATTTATTGGTATTCACACTACTCTATTTAAAAATAAAAACAAAAATAGGCGAAAAATCCGAGAACTGAAGTCTGCTAAGGTAGGCGAAAAAGTCCTGAATAAACAGCTATTCGCTGCAGCTCTGTACTGCTCTTTCGGTATTCACCTGGATGAGCTATGGAAAGCAGGAGCAGTCAAAAATCCCTCAACGCATTTTGTTCAAAGAACTTCTTTGAGCTATTAGTTCTCCATCCATATGTGAATAAAAAGGAGAAGTTCCTTAAATTCTATTGTACAATCTTAGGATCTATTTATAAATCCTCTAAATAAATGAACAAACAATGACCAAAAAGATCTCTAATTATGAAATGCACTTAAAACTATAAAAGATGTATAGAAATGCATTTAAGAGAATAACACTAAAAAAAAACAAATATTACAATATTAATGTAAAAATCACAAACATTATAAAAACACAGATAAAAATATTAGTTAAAAAATAACTATATTTTTCACAAATAATAAATATAATATGAAAATAAATATATATCTAAATATATAAAATCATATATTTATATACTATGATATACTAGCCTACAGAAAATGAAGTAATATCTCTCACAGAAACACAAACATAAAAAAATGTACAAAAAACCCAAAAACATTATACTGGCAAAAAGAACACATTTTAAAGACTAAAAGCTATACTAAGATGAGTGAAGTAGGAACAGGAATTATTCCATGAATTACCAAGAGGTAAAAAGGAACATATAAATAACTGAACAGTAGAGTGGGAAAATATGGGTTCTATGTAGAGTTGAGCGGACACCTGGATGTTCGGTTTGGCAGGTTCGGCCGAACTTCGGAAAAAAGTCCGGGTTCGGGCTCGAACTTTACCCCGAACTTGACCCCGAAACCGAACCCCATTGAAGTCAATGGGGACACAAACTTTTGGGCACTAAAATGCCTCTAAAAAAGTCCTGGAAAGGGCTAGAGGGCTGCAAAAGGAATTAAAATGTGGGTAAGAGTAGGACAAGTGCCCTGCAAACAAATATGGATAGGGAAATAACTTAAAAAAACATAAAAATACTGTACTATTTAGCACCCAAAACTATTAGAATTTTTCAAAGTGTGCTGTAAGCACAGTATTTGACAGTTCTATTTGACTCTCAGATATGAAGTGCACCGCAAGACGCAAATGTACTATTTAGCACCCAAAATTAATACAATTTTTCAAAGTGCGTTGTAAGCTCAGTATTTGACGGTTCTATTTGACTCTCAGATGTAATACATGTAATGCTATTGCTATTCTATAAACCGAAATAGAGTCCCCATTCATAAGAATAGGTCAATTGACCTATTCTTATGAATGAGGACTCTATTTCGGTTTATAGAATAGCAATAGCATTACATGTATTCCATAATCCGAAAGTCTATAAACCGAAAGACATTTGGTTTATAGAATACATTTAATGCTATTGCTATTCTATAAAAAGAAAGTCTATAAACAGAATGTCTATCGGTTTATAGACTTTTGGCTTATGGAATACATGTAATACTACTGGCTTTCTATAAACCGAACTAGAGTCCCCATTCATAAGAAATTCTTTTGAATGGGGACTCTAGTTCGGTTTATAGAAATATAATAGTATTACATGTATTCTATAAGCCGAAAGTCTATAAACCGAACAACATTCAGTTTATAGACTTTCGGTTTATAGAAAGCCAATAGAATTACATGTATTCTATAGATCGAAAGTCTATAAACCGAACGTCGTTCGATTTATAGACTTTCGGCTTATAGAATACATGTAATACTATTGGCTTTCTTTAAACTGAACTAGAGTCCCCATTCATAAGAATTTCTTATGAATGGGGACTCTAGTTAGTTTTATAGAAAGCCAATAATATTACATGTATTCTATAAGCCGAATTTTGATGGCAACAAAGATGGTAATCTCGAGAAATTAGAATCAAACAAAAGATATCTCGTGGGACCAAGTAGTAAATCAGATAACATACCAATACAATATGGAAAAAGGAAGTGTTATCAACACGAGTAATAACATCAGATTTAGACAGAGATGGGCTCCTTGGAATGCTCTATATCCTATTGATTCGTCCCCATAAAAGGAAAAGAAAGGTAGTAGAAAGGGAAAGAGGAGATGGGGAAAGAAAGGGAAAAAGGGAAAAGATACACAGAAGTTCAATCTACCGTATTTTCCGGCGTATAAGACGACTGGGCGTATAAGACGACCCCCCAACTAAGTCATCTTATAAGCCGGAAAAATTGCATCTATATTTTAACCTTTTAGGTTAAAATATAGAGTTTTCCACCCTCCTCCCCCTTTCCCCAATCCCCAATCCCCAGTACTTACCTATTTTCTGCTCTGTCTCCCGCTGTTAAGCCGGTCCATGGCTGTGAGGGAAGCGTTGTGAGCTCCCCTCCAACCAGAGGCTGTCAATAAAGTTTTGTTTAAAAAAAAAGTTTAAACAGACTTTATTGAAGCCGCGCAGCCTGAGCGGAGCTCACAACGCTTCCCTCACAGCCACGGACCGTCTTAACAGCGGTAGAGGAGACAGAGCAGAAAATAGGTGTAAATCCCAGTACCCAGCGTATAAGACGACCCCCCAACTTTTGAGAAGATTTTCAGGGGTTAAAAAGTTGTCTTATACGCCGGAAAATACGGTATGTAACAGAGTTTTCCCTGATCCCATAATTCGGCTACACCATATGCCACATTTTGGGTCTGATTTGGTGATTCTAATAATTCGTATATCAAAGCTACAGAGGCATTTGGGACGGAACAGTTTTACTATTCAAAGTATTTTTGCTACACAATATGCAGCAATCAACCCTGAATACAATTCCGATTCAGGGATGATTGGCCCATTTCTGAATAAGATAATTCAAAATAAAAATAATTTAAAAAGCACTTCTGCTGGCACCATAAACAAATTTAAAAAAACCTTGTCCAACCAAAGAATTAGGGGTGCCTCCATTACATATATGGGGGTCAGGACAAATAGCCCTGACATCTCCTTCTTGTCCAGGTGTCTCTAGAATCAAAGCAAGTTTTATTGCTCTGTAAGATGTGAATGAGAACATAATATTATCTATATGTTTGGATTCATTTGACATATTCCACTATATTAGTGTTTCATACTTGCCAACTATCCCGGATTCGCCGGGACAGTCCCGGACACTATGCAAATGTCCCGCGTATATTGTGATCGCGGGACATTCCCAGGAAACTGGGCTGTCACGCAATCGCAGCGGGTCACCGGGTCACATGACGTCGCGGGGTTTCCTGGGACTGTCCCGAGATCGCGATGTACACGCGGCTGTGTGAGCTATGCTCACAGCTGCATTTTTTTTTTTTTTTTTACTCTTTTTTTTTTTTTTTTAAATCTTCTTCAGCCGGATATGACAGCTAGTCATATCCAGCTAATGTACTTCCCTCCTCCGTGCAGGAGGGAAGCCTGCAGCACAGAGGACTCGAAGGGGACCAAGAGGTGAGTACTGGGGAAGGGGGTGGAGGGAGGGTGACGAATGGGCAAAATATCACTGATGGGCATGATAACACTGAAAAATGATGGGCATGATAACACTGAAAAATGATGGGCATGATAACACGGACACATGATGGGCATGATAACACTGAAAAATGATGGGCATGATAACACGGACACATGATGGGCATGATAACACTAAAAAATGATGGGCATGATAACACTGAAAAATTATGGGCATGATAACACTGACAAATGATGGGCATGATAACACTGAAAAATTATGGGCATGATAACACTGACAAATGATGTGCATGATAACACTGACAAATGAAGGGCATGATAACACGGACAAATGATGGGCATGATAAGACTGACACATGATGGGCATGGTAACACTGACAAATAATGGGCATGATAACACTGTCAAATGATGGGCATGATAACACTGACACATGATGGGCATGATAACACTGACAAATGATGGGCATGATAAGACTGACAAATGATGGGCATGATAACACGGTCAAATGATGGGCATGATAAGATTGACAAATGATGGGCATGATAAGACTGACAAATGATGGGCATGATAAGACTGAAAAATGATGGGCATGATAAGACTGACAAATGATGGGCGTGATAAGACTGACAAATGATGGGGATGATAACAGTGACAAATGATGGCCAAAATAATGTGACAAATGAATAAATAAAGAAATATAAGGTGCCTTTAATTCCTTACATGAGCAAAATAATATAATTAATAAGTAATTATGGTCTATGCCTTTCTAAGAGGCACAGACAAACCTGGAACGGAAATGCCCCCCTTCTTTGCAATGAGATGTAGCAGCAGGGAAGGGGGACATATTGATCTACATTTGTTTTGCTTTTAAGATTTAAAAAAAACCTCTCACTTGTATGTGTGTATGTGACAGACTGTGTATGAGTGTATGTGACAGACTGTGTGTATGAGTGTATGTGACAGCCTGTATGTATATATGTATGTGTGTGTGTATGTATGTATGAGTGTATGTATGTATGAGTGTATGTATGCAGTGGTGTATCTTGATTTTGTGCTGCCCTAGGCAGACAAAATCCGGGCACCCCCCTACCCAAGCTGCACACCCACGTTACACACCTAAGACATGCCTTTTTACCTCCATTTCATGACCCCACATCACACATAACATTCAGACTCACATCAAGCTCATACTCCCATCACACACACACACTCCTACTCCCATCACACTCAGTCACACACTCCTACTCCCATCACACTCAGTCACACACACTGACTCCCATCACACACACTGTCTTCCATCACACACACTCTGACTCCCATCACACTCAGTCACACACACTGTCTCCCATCACACACACTCTGACTCCCATCACACTCAGTCACACACACTGTCTCTCATCACACACACTCTGACTCCCATCACACTCAGTCACACACACTGTCTCCTATCACACACACTCTGACTCCCATCAGCACTTACCTTTCCCTGGTGGCTAGTGGCAGGCAGCATGGTCCCTCCATGCTGCCTGTTCGGCTCCCCGGTGATTGTGCCGACAGGTCACGTGACCGGGCGTGCATATGACGTCAGCGCGCCCGTCACGTGACTGTCGGCACTTCCGTGTCACACTGCACGGGGAGCCGAACAGGCAGCACGGAGGTTTCTCTGTGCTGCCTGTTCGGCTCCCCGTGCAGCCTGGCAGGCAGAGCGATGGTGAGGGGGGATCTTCCGATCCCCTCTCACCTCCGTCTCTGCCTGCAAGCGCGGTCTTTTTTTTTTTTTTTTTTAAAGGGCGGGGGGGGGAGTTGGGTTTTTTTTACATTTTTTTTTTTTCAGTGCTGGGGGGCGCCCCCCAAAATGTGCTGCCCTAGGCATCCGCCTAGGATGCCTCACGGTAAATACAGCACTGTATGTATGTATGAGTGTATGTGACAGACGGTATATATGAGTGTATGTGTCTATGTGACTGACTATATGTATGAGTGTGTATGTGATTGTGTGTATGTGCTGTTGTCTGGCTCCTAGATTTTTGTGCTGGCTCCTAAAAATCATTTAAGTTTTTCAAGCCCTGGTATAAATGCAACTAGTTATAAACATATATTTGGGGTCCACCTCAAGCTTTTGAAAAGGCTGGAAATATTTACTATTTTACAGGGTTTTTTTGTGGTCAGAAACTTAATATTTGTTTGCTGAGAGGGGTGGTGGGTGCATGGATTTGTTTTCCAGTAGACGTGGTAGAGTATGAGCGTAAGGCTATTCTAGTTATAAGATGTTGCCAGGGAGTAATGGAGGCAGTGCTGTATTTACCGCGAGGCATCCTAGGCGGATGCCTGGGGCGGCAAATTTTGGGGGGCGGCAGCTCCCCGTGCAGTGTGCCGACACGGAAGTGCCGACAGTCACGTGACGGGCGCGCAGACGTCATACGCGCGCCCGGTCACGTGATCTGTCGGCACAATCGCCGGGAAGCCGAACAGGCAGCATGGAGGGACCATGCTGCCTGCCTGCCAAGGAAAGGTAAGTGCTGATGGGAGACTGTGTGTGTGTGTGTGTGTGTGTGTGTGTGTGTGTGTGTGTGTGTGACTGAGTGTGATGGAAGTCAGAGTGTGTGTGATGGGAGACAGTGTGTGTGTGATGGGAGAGAGTGTGTGTGACTGAGTGTGATGGGAGTCAGAGTGTGTGTGATGGGAGACAGTGTGTGTGACTGAGTGTGATGGGAGTCAGAGTGTGTGTGATGGGAGACAGTGTGTGTGACTGAGTGTGATGGGAGTCAGAGTGTGTGTGATGGGAGACAGTGTGTGTGACTGAGTGTGATGGGAATCAGAGTGTGTGTGATGGGAGACAGTGTGTGTGACTGAGTGTGATAGGAGTCAGAGTGTGTGTGATGGGAGACAGTGTGTGTGACTGAGTGTGATGGGAGTCAGAGTGTGTGTGATGGGAGACAGTGTGTGTGACTGAGTGTGATGGGAATCAGAGTGTGTGTGATGGGAGACAGTGTGTGTGACTGAGTGTGATAGGAGTCAGAGTGTGTGTGATGGGAGACAGTGTGTGTGACTGAGTGTGATGGGAGTCAGAGTGTGTGTGATGGGAGTAGGAGTGTGTGACTGCGTGTGATGGGAGTGTGTGTGTGATGGGAGTATGAGCCTGATGTGAGTCTGAATGATGGGGCATGTCTTAGGTGTGTAACGTGGGTGTGCAGCTTGGGTAGTGACTGTGTGTGTGTGTGTGTGTGTGTGTGTGTGTGTGTGTGTGTGTGTGTGTGACTGAGTGTGATGGGAGTCAGAGTGTGTGTGATGGGAGTCAGAGTGTGTGTGATGGGAGTAGGAGTGTGTGACTGAGTGTGATGGGAGTGTGTGTGTGATGGGAGTATGAGCTTAATGTGAGTCTGAATGATGGGGCATGTCTTAGGTGTGTAACGTGGGTGTGCAGCTTGGGTAGGGGGGTGCCCGGATTTTGTCTGCCTAGGGCAGCACAAAATCAAGATACACCACTGAATGGAGGTATTACTTTCTGAGAGGGTAGTGGATGCATGTAATAGCCTTCCAGCAGAAATGGTAGAGGTTAATACAGTGGAGGTCAGAAACTTAGTATTACTTTACTGAGAGGGTAGTGGGTGCATGGAATAACCTTCCAGCAGAAGTGGTAGAGGTAAACACAGTGAAGGACTTTAAGCATGCATGGAATAAGCATAAGACTATCCTAGATACAAGATAAGGGCAGGCACTAAAGAAAGTATTAATTTACTGAGAGGGTAGAGGATGCATTGAATAGTCTTCCAGTAGAAATGGTAGAGGTTAATACAGTAAATGAGTTTAAGCATGCATGGGATAAGCATAAGGCTACCCTAGATATAAGATAACGTCAGGAACTAATGAAAGTATTACTTTACTGAGAGGGTAGTGGATGCATGGAATAGTCTTCCAGCAGAAGTGGTAGAGGTTAATTCAGTGAAGGAGTTTAAGCATGCATGGGATAGGTATAAGGCTATCCTAGATATAGGATAAGGCCAGGGACTAATGAAAGTATTACTTTACTGATAGGATAGTGGATACATGGAATGGCCTTCCAGCAGAAGTGGTAGGTTCATACTAATGTATGTTTATGGTGTACACACAGACTGAATTCTGCACCAGGTCTTACTATATTTCATGTAAAAGTGATAAAATGCACCTGCCTGATGTAGATGTTGTGCTGTGAATGTATCTGTTGTATACCAAGGATCAGAGGCGTCGCTAGGGGGGGGGCTACTGGGGCTGAAGCCCCGGATCTCTCCTCCGTAGCCCCGAATGGAGATTCTGGGCACGCCCCCTCACGCTCGGCTCCACCCCCTCACGCTCGACCCCACCTCCTGTATGCTGCAATCTTTATGCTGAACAGCACCAGACTCCACCCCCTCACAATCGGCTCCGCCCCTCGTGCTTAACTCCGCCCCCTCAAGCTTTGCACGTGAGTGTTTGGCAGAGTGTGAGTGGCAGAGTTATGAGTGTACATGTGTATGTATGTAAGTAGCAGAGTGTGAGTGGCAGAGTTATAAGTGTGCATGTGTATGTGAGTGGCAGAGTGTAAGTGGGTGTGAGTGGCAGTGTTATGAGGAGCAGGGGCGTACCTAGAGCATTTGGCACCCGGGGCGGACCCTGCGTGTGGCACCCCCCCCCCCCCCCCCCCCATAATAAAAATGTAAGAAAACACCCACAATTTTTTCAATGTTTGAAAATTGTACAATTATAGATACCAGGAATAGTGTGCCATTCAGAGCCCAGTAATATTGTGCCAGTCAGATACCAGTAATATTGTGCCAGTCAGATACCAGTAATATTGTGCCAGTCAGAGCCCAGTAATATTGTGCCAGTCAGATGCCTGTAATATTGTGCCAGTCAGAACCCAGTAATAGTGTGCCAGTCAGAACCCAGTAATAGTGTGCCACTCAGAGCCCAGTAATAGTGTGCCAGTCAGAACCCAGTAATATTGTGCCAGTCAGATACCAGTAATAGTGTGCCAGTCAGAACCCAGTAATAGTGTGCCACTCAGAGCCCAGTAATAGTGTGCCAGTCAGAACCCAGTAATATTGTGCCAGTCAGATACCAGTAATATTGTGCCAGTCAGAGCCCAGTAATATTGTGCCAGTCAGATGCCTGTAATATTGTGCCAGTCAGAACCCAGTAATAGTGTGCCAGTCAGAACCCAGTAATAGTGTGCCACTCAGAGCCCAGTAATAGTGTGCCAGTCAGAACCCAGTAATATTGTGCCAGCCAGAGCCCAGTAATATAGTGCCAGTCTGTGCCCAGTAATAGTGTGTCTGTCAGTGCCCAGTAATATTGTGCCAGTCAGTGCCCAGTAATATTGTGCCAGTCAGTGCCCAGTAATATAGTGCCAGCCAGATACCCAGTAATATAGTGCCAGCCAGAGCCCAGTAATATAGTGCCAGCCAGAGCCCAGTAATATTATGCCAGTCATTGCCCAGTAATATTATGCCAGTTATTGCCCAGTAATATGCCAGTCAGATGCCCAGTAATATTATGCCAGTCAGTGCCCAGTAATATTATGCCAGTCATTGCCCAGTAATATTATGCCAGTCAGTGCCCAGTAATATTATGCCAGTCATTGCCCAGGAATATTATGCCAGTCATTTCCTAGGAATATTATGCCATTCAGATGCCCAGTAATATTATGCCAGTCAGTGCCCAGTAATATTATGCCAATCAGATGCCCAGGAATATTATGCCAGTCATTGCCCAGGAATATTATGCCAGTCATTGCCCAGGAATATTATGCCATTCAGATGCCCAGTAATATTATGCCAGTCAGTTGCCCAGTAATATTATGCCAGTCATTGCCCAGGAATATTATGCCAGTCAGATGCCCAGTAATATTATGCCAGTCATTGCCCAGTAATATTATGCCAGTCATTGCCCAGTAATATTATGCCACTCAGAGCCCAGGAATATTGTGCTCGTTTAAACCCACCCTCCTCACCCCCCTTCCCCATCACTTACCGAAGCAGGTCTGTCTGTGGACCCCGACGCCTCCTCCGTGCAGTCTTCTCTTCCCTCCTGCACGGAGGAGGGAAACACAGTCGCCGGATGTGACGTATCGTCACATCCGGTCGCTGTGATTTTTTTTTTTTTAAACCCGGCCGGTGGCACCCCCCTACTCCGTGGCACCCGGGGCGGGCCGCCCCCCCCTTAGTACGCCACTGGTTATGAGTGTGTATGTGTATGTATGAGAGTGGCAGAGTGTAAGTGGGTGTGAGTGGCAAAGTGTAAGTAAGTGTATGTGTGTGAGTGTGGCAGAGTGTGTTTGGAAGAGAGTGTGTGTGAGTGAATGTAAGCATGAGTGGAAGTGTTATGAGTGTGTATGTGTGTGAGTGGCAGAATGTAAGTGTCTGTAAGCGGCAGAGTGAGAGTGTATGAGTGAGTGTGGCAGAGTGTGAGTGTTTGGAAGAGTGTAAGTGTGAGTTATGAGTGTGCGTGTATGTGTGTGTAAGCGTGAGTGTGTGTGTGAGTGGCAGAGTATTGGAGAGTGTAAGTGTGAGCAGCAGAGATATGAGTGTGCGTGTGAGTGAGTGTAAGCGTGAGTGGCAGAGTTATGCGTGTGTATGTGTGTGAGTGGCAGAGTGTGTGAGTGTAAGCATGAGCAGCAAAGTTATGAGTATGTGTAAGTGGCAGAGTGTAAGTGTGCGAGAGTGAAAGTGTGAGTGGCAGAGTTATGAGTGTGTGTGAGTGGCAGTGAGATTACTAGGAGAAAATGTGATTAATTACTATTATTCATATTGAATGTGATAATCAAGTGTGAAACAGTGCTCATACCATTTTAATTTTCACACATGATCATCACATTCAATATGAATAATAGTGATTCATCTTTATATATAGTCTTTATATTGATGGCAATGAAAGTCCATACACATGGCATAAAACATCCCATGTACCTGGTTATAGTATTAAACCAATACATTATGAATGAATGAGCTGCTCATTATATTATGGGCTTTACTCATGAAAGGGAGAATTGCAGGGAAGTGAGATGAGAATTTCAAAACAAAGGCTAAAGTAGCAAAGCTGGAACTATTCTCGCATTCAGCTGAATTCCCATCTCATTTCCCTGCACTTCTCTCTTTTATGAGCTTGGTAGAAGGAGCATACCTCCATACCTCAGCCTATTCTCCCCAGGTTTTTGACCCATTTTTATTAAAAAATAAATATTTGTGATGTTAGTGTGAGAGTTGCAGGTTTACATACGTGTCTGCGTGGCAGAATGTCTGTGTGGGAAAGGCCATCTGTGTGTATAAAGGTGTCTGTGTGTAATGTTGTCTGGATGTGTTTGTGTGTGTGTGAGTGTAAGGTTGTCTATGTAAGGGTATCCATGTGGGGGGGGGGGGGGGGGTCAGGGTGGTTGTCTGTGTGTGTGATACCCCCTATATTATGGCATATTATGAGACTGGTAAATGTTGTATGCAACGTACACAGATTTTTGTATGCTCAGTTATTTTGAAATCATGGGAATTTGCTCAGTTGGTGTGTGTAGGTGGGATTGGGTGTCTCTGTGTGTAAGGGTGTGTGTATGTATGTGTGACTGTGCAAGTGTGTATGTGTGGCTTTGTATTTTTGTGCATAAGTGTAACCTTAAGTAATGTGAGGTTTTTGTGTGCTGCGAGTCTTATTGTGTATTGTGGTACAGTAATGTGCAGCATGAGTGTGTGATACACTCACACACTGCACATTACTGTGAGTTTTATTGCTGTGGATTCTGTTATATTCACACATTGCACATTACTGTGACTTTCATTGCTGTAATGAGGTAGACACATACACACACACATACAGACAGATACACACATACAGTCAGTCACAGGCAGACATACAGTCAGTCAAACACACAGTCAGTCACAGACAGACACACACACACACACACATATAGTCAGTAACAGATGGACACACACACACACACACATACAGTCAGTCAGTCACAGACAGACACACACATACAGTTAGTCACAGACACACACACATACATTAGGTCACAGTCAGACATACAGTCAGTCAGTCACACACACATACAGTGGGTCACATAAACACAGTCACACACACACATGCAGTCAGTCATACACACACACACTCTGTCACATACACTTACACACAAGTCAGCAATTTTGTTGTTGTTTATGATAAAAAAAAAATGCATCTAGCAATATGTCCCCCTCCTGGCTGCTAAACCTTGTTCTAGCCTGGTCTGTGCCCTGCTGTTGTTTCTAGCCCTGCTGAGCACACTCAGTGCTCGGACACTATAGTCAGTGGTGTATCTTGGTTTTGTGCTGCCCTAGGCAGACAAAATTCGGGCACCCACCACCCAAGTTGTACACCCACAGCATGCCCCAACACCCACGTTGCACACCCACAACATGCCCCATCACCCACATTGCACAAAAATTAAATGTCCAATCACCCTATTACCTGCCCCCATCACCCACATTGCATAAACACTAAATGCCCCATCACCCCCATTACATGCCACCTTCACCCTCATTACATACCCCCACCATATCCATTGCATGCCCCCATCACCCTGAATAATTGGAAGGAACTAAAGCTTGCTGAACTGTGGGGGAGGGAGCGAAAATGTTTGAAGAACCAGAAATGTGCTTTAACACCCCCTGGCAAAGTGCCGCCCTAGGCGAGTGCCTTGTTTGCCTTGTGGAAGATACACTACCGACTATAGTGCAGTGCATGTGGGGATGGAGCAGGAGGACTGTGCAGCCGGTGCACACACTGCTCCCCGCGCTCCGCTGGATAAATAAATAAATAAAATAATCCCAGCTGCAAGGGCACCATGCAGGGACAACATTAACCAGGCGCCAGGTATAATTTCCTGGTGTCCGGGATTTGTTGAGCCCCGATATATATACCCATATATACCTATTGTACATTGGCGTCAATTATATCAGTCTGTATGCCGCCTAAGCGTGTGAGCTTATTTACTCCACTTCTATCAAATCTATCATGGGCTCCAGCCCCGGATCTTTTGGAGACCTAGCAACGCCCCTGCCAAGGATCCTGGTAATGCTGGTGGGAACTTGGTGATATAATCTACACTGTGACAATAAGGTAGAGTTACATTATGCTAATTTTGTGTAGTGGGCGGAGCTTTGGTCAATATTAAAGTAATTGGAAGCTGAGCTGCAAAATGTGCCTGGAAATTTTTTCAAATGTTGGCAACTACACGTTGCTGTCGATTACTTTCTCTGATATGTACTCCTAATTATATAAATATATAACATACTGTACCTTAATCTGCTGATCCTTGTACCAAGCAGTACATAAGTGGTACCTATGTGTGTGATTTCATTTTCATTGTTGTGTAATTTTGTGGACACAGGGCACTTTCTGTTTTGCTTGCATGTGATATTTTTATTATGTGGGTACCCATTCTGTTTCAGCTGATCCTTTTTTTCTATTTTGATGCTCTCTAGTTTCTAAATGTGCCTGTTTGCAACGTTTCCATCAATGAAAAGTGAATCCTCACAGTTATGGTTGGATGCACTTTGCTCCTTTTGCAAATGATCAATACATTGATTAGTCAGATTTGTGAATAAAAACAGGCATGTTTGGGAAAACTGTGCCTGCCTTTTATAAAATAAAACTGGTGTAATTTTCACACGCAGAATAAGATTTTTCTACCACAAAATCGTGTCAAAAGTCATTAGCGTGTGCAAACATAACTGTATATTTTATCACAAGAAGAAAAATACTCACTAGATCAAAATAAACAGAGGAGACATAAAATGATAAAAAAAAATGTTACAAATATTCACAAATTGCTCCACATCCACACTCCATATTTTACCTATTTTGTTCCCCACTTTGCTTGTTTAGTACATGACACCCATGGTTTCTTAAAAATGGCAAAACAAAACATTCAAGCTTTTGGCTATAGAAGTTAATTGAGAACTATCTTGAAGGATTGTATTTAGGCATTTCGCAGACAACTGAATAAGATTTTTCTAGAGGGTTAATTAATATTTGTTTCTTTTGAGGCTGGAGATTTCCATGTATTTTCTGTATTTTTACAAAACTCCCTGAATAAATGAGAAGTTGAGAATAGCTTGCACATCAATATTAAACCATCATAGGACTAGACATGCATGTACAGTATGTAGCTGAGAATATATTCAAATCATGACTGCATACCTGTGCATTTGATTATTGTAGACAATGAAATTAGGAATAGGTACATTTTACTAAAATTCCAAGGGCAAGAAGTACATTCTTCTCACTTAACTGTTGTAACTATTTGTTTCACTATGAGAATACCCAGCTAAACACTTTGCCATATACTTATGGCAACTGAAAGTATCATAGTGGATCCATGGGCTTGGCAATAGTTATCCATCAACCCGAGAAATTAAGTCTGAACAGAGACACAGCGCATACCGATATCATTAAGGGGGGTGTCAAACAGTATAACCTTTTTTAAGTTTTATTAAAAAAAGAAATCTGTGTGTGTTTATAAGTGTGACTTTGTGTGTAAGGCTGTTTATGTATGTATGTATGTTTATGTGTGACTAGGTCCATGTGTGACTGTATTGTGTATATGTGTGTGTATGTGTGACTGTTTATGTACCAGTGAATGCGTGTGTATTTGTGACAAGTGTGACTGTGTGCATGTTCTGCTGTGTATGCATGTTCAGCTGTATGTATGTATGTATATTTGTGTATGTGTGATTGTGTGAAATGGTCTGCTGACCAGGGACAGACAATCTGGCAGCACTCCTCCCAAAACCAGACTCTGGAACCACCACTGCATCAGGATGTTTAAACCCTTTGTCTATACTATATGCCATGCATTTTTGAAAGGCACACATTTTCAAGAAGCGTCACTCAAACTTCAAAAAGGTTTGTAACCTGAAACATTTTTATTTATTTATTTTTATTTATTCTTTTGTGGTCCATGTATCTTCAATAAATTGGCTGTGCTTACAAAAAGGATGTGATTGATCCTGCATTTAACACATTAAGGCCTCTCTATAAGATTAGAAAATCTTTAAAAATATTATTTAATACATTAATACATAAATTAAAATAGTCAACCTGCTAGTTTCTTACAAATACAATGCATATTTAAAATAAGCAGAAATAGTGCAAAGCAAGTATTAATTTTTTTTTTTTTTAAATCCAATGATTTCATTAGGCTGACTTACACATAACAACGCAATGTTTTACACTGAGATTGGAGGTACCTTAACAAAAGTAAAGCAGGAAAAGGGAATGCAACAACAAAAATGGGAAAGGAGTGTTGGTGTAAATACAGTGTCCAGACAATTGTTAATCATCTCTATTGATAATATTACACATTTTTTTTAATTGCAGTGAAATTTCCATCTAACATTTCAATATTACAAAAAAAATAATACATTTGACTGTTCTACAATGAACTGATCATGTGATATTCCTGCTACATATTTATTAACTTAACATTATACTGATTAAAACAATGATGCATTCTTAAATCCATTAATGCCACTGTGCACAGTGGAATAGTAAAATAGAGAAGTTGGGTAGATGAAATCACAGAAGATGAAAGCATTGGTACGTTGAAAACTCTTTATCTGCATATGCAAGTTCGAAGTTCAGAAAACGCATGCTAGCGATTTACCTACAGATCAATATTTTGTAACCATTGGTGTGACTTAATGTCTTGCCATGCCGACTTTAAACCATATTTGAGTGTACATGTGATTCACTAACTTCTGGATCCTTTATCGTTTTCTTTTTTCATGTTAGGAGTATTGGAAATTATTGTAGCTTTTGCGAAACTGGTCCTGATGAGATGTGCTAGGTAAACCAATCACAAACTTGGTTGACTTAATTTCTTCAGTAATTAGTCTAGGCCAAGTAAAGTCTAGGCCAAATTATTGGAAATATTTTCCAATTTCGGGCCAAATGTTCTAACTCGGTCACCTAGTCACCAATGTTCACTCCAGTGTAGACCATTTATTATGAGGACTGTTCAGCAACACATTGTTTGTTTGATTTTTCTACAAATTGTGTTTTGGTTACTATTTGTTCTATACTCTCAAATAAATCCATGTACAGTGTAGATCAAAAAGGGAAGATAACTTTGGCATACAAGAATTGTTTGCATGTTCATTAAATAGGCACATAAGTAGAAGCGCAAGCCCTCAAAAGTTTTCACTTGCTAGTAACAATGCATACAACATTTATTTTACAGATGAACCTGCACCCAAATTATTAGTATCACAGCATAATCAATCATTCTAAAACCAGCTAATGGTAAATTAGGAAATATGAGATTTTGCTTTTGTGCAAAAATTCATGTGTTGATTAGCATATGGAAAAGATTTTCTGGATCTCCTTAGGAAAAATTACCATGTTTATTTGCATAGGTGGATCCGTTTGAATAACAGACACTGATTGGTTGAGGAGTGGGAGAAGTGGAGGATCATGGTTTGGGGCATTTATACACAAATATAAAAAAATAAATAGTGAAGAAATATATTCTATATCCAGTCTGGACCACTTATACTGTCAATAATGGATCATAATTATATCTTAAATATTCAAATCACATGGACAGTAGATAATTACAATATATTTCCTGCATTTCCCTTGACCTGACTTTAATTGCTCATCAATAAAAAAACATCTGCATCCTAGTAATGCATTATAACAAACCACAAAAATGTAATCTAACTATTATCCAGATCCACCATTCAGAGATACAGGGAATACTGTGATACTGATAGGGTGACAACAATGTCATTTTATTCAGGGACGCTTATAAAAAATGTGTCCTCCAGGATCACAATCAGTGTTTATATAAATGTTTATAGGTTGTAATCATGTACCCAATGCAACACTGAAATATAATAATATATAATACAAATATAACAACAAAGTGTTTAAACCAGGAAAGGTATGTTCAGATATTCTCTGGCTTTCAAGCACATCTTGTGGATGTTACTTTTGCCTAACATCCAGATGATGTTAAATATTACAAGATGTTATGGTAGTAATTTTATCTACCTCAGATGAGTGAAGGGCTTGTTTACAAAATGGAATCTGCAACCCTGAGGGTTCAACATATTTCTATAGATGGTGCATTACTCTGCCTCAGCTATCTAATCATATTTTTGTATGCGTCTCTGAATAAAATGTCAATTCTTTGGTGCCAGTAGAACACTTGTAACCGTATTCCCCCATTTCTACTGAGTTCCAGTATTTATAACTGCTGTAATACTAACAGATTATTTCATTTATTTATCCACATAATCTGTCTCTGCATAATAATTAGCTGTAAACAAAATACTCATTAGCTATGTACAAGAGATAGACATCTGGAGAGGTTTCCAGTTTAATTACATATGAATATGTTGTTATAGTAATGCAATATTCATGTTGAGATGATAATGCTTGCATAGGATGATCAGAACTAACAAACTCATTAAAATAATGTTTCCAAAAGTCCATTAATATGTGCACTGCTTAAGTCTTCATTTTATAAATCAGTTCAGTTTTTTGGTTATTCTTTTTATAATACATACTAGGTGAATTAAGACTCATCTGCAGACACACCTGTTTCAGAAAGACATTCAGTGCAAGTTTTTTGTAGCATCATAGAGGTTTAGAACTGTATAGCTGTGCTCACAAATGTTTTAATAGGGTCTCCAGACAGATTCATCCATTCTACCACTTGTGGTCATGGCTGTAGGGGAATTACTATGGCTGCCATCAGCATCTACTCCATCACTTTGGTTGGCCAAGTTGTGGTTCATCAAATTGTTCCCAGCTGTGACACTGGTGCAAGAAGAGAGCATCCTTGATGGGGAACGCTCTCCTGCCACCATTGAAAACTGGTAAGAACCAGATGATGTACCATAGTATAAGTGGTATGGAGATGCGTTTGTCTGGAATGGTCCACTTTGGTTTTGAGAAGAGCCAGGGTAGGGAGGTGGAAGGTAGGTGTGGTGGAAACGAGTGGTCGTTGGCATTCCAGTCATGCTAATACCTCCAATTCCTGTTGTAGATGGTGATGCAGTGTATGAGAATGCAGAGGACATAGCTCCTGGATAATGCATGCGAGCATCAGAAAATCTGGACTCAGTAAGTGATGGGAGAGTAGGAAATGACCGATCAAACTGTCGTGGATCTGAGAAAGGACTTAGATCAGTTGCTGAAATAAAAAGAAAAAAGAAAATGTATTAATCCTCTATCCTCAAATAAACCTTAATATTTCCATTGGTACATGAGAATTAAATCAGTTGGTAATCACCAGGAAAACAAAACATGGATTTCATTAGGCTGACTTCAAACAGAACATAAAATCATTTCCATGTTGAGTATGATGAGATTTGTGCACATGTGCCACACAAGACCACATTAACTAATCTGTATTCATTTTCTAGGACACACAGTTGAATTATAAATGTTGCTCTCATTTTTAGGTCTATTATATATAAACTCAGACAGAAGAAAGATAATATGATGTGGTTGAGTTTATTAACAGATGGTAGAAAACAAGCCACGTTTAATAAATGTAATAAATTGGGGATCATGTATAAAAACTCCCGCAATGTAAAGAGATATAAAAAAGGGGAAAAAAATAATTTGTTATGTATAATGCGTTTGTGTCTTTTTATAAATCCTAACACTTTTCAGTGTGGGAGAAGAACCTCTACCAATCACTGTTTGGTGGAGATTCCCCGACAATTAGTACCAGCACAACCAAAAATTACATAACCTGTGGAAGCAGCCCAGATTTGTTGGGAGTCTTTATACATAGGTTTTATACATAGGTGCACACGTCAGCATTGCCACCACTGACCCCCAATGTGTAGCATAATAACTCACTTCAGGGTGATCTTTAATTTAAATGAGGCCCTTGGCAATCTTCCGCTCATGAGGCCCTTGTGGCTCCAACGCCTTTTGCTTCAGTTCCTTAAGCACAATGCCCATCCCCAAACAGTTCCTACTTTCCCTGCCTGGAAAGCACCTCCAATAGATAGGTAGACACATATATAAATGTACCCGGGGACAGGTCTAAGGAAATGTTGGATGCAGAGCCAAAAGTGGATTGGGTTATGTGATGTTCAGTGACCAACCAACATAGGTTTCCAACTCACCCAGTACACCAGAGCAGTAACGACAGTGAAGCAATTTTCTCTTTAGTTATAATTGTTTTATTTATAATATTTGTCAAACTGTCCATAAACTGGTCAAAACTAACAGAATCTCTTTAATAGGCATTATTCCAAATAGGAGCATTTATGAGATTCATCTAACTTGAACATCTGTGTCTTACTTGGTATAAAGGCAGGAGAGATGATGTTATGTCACTGAATGACAACTGCAAAACCTTGCTAAAATTACCTATTATATTAGAAGATTTGCTACCTGATTGTCAATTAACTGCAATACATTATTTAGTGGATAAGCCACAGTATGCATTAAACTGTAATGCAGACACATTTTACATGCAAGTCATTTGTTGTAGACCACCGGCATCTGTCCACAGATTTAACAACCCATGACAAAACACCATGAAGCTCAATTGTTTGCATTCAGTGTCTTCAGAATACCGAATATTTACTAAAGTTATCTAATAAATATGATAATTAATTCGATTTATTTAGCATTGTGTTATTAGACTTTATCTGTAGTTAAAAAAAACAAAATCATATGCAGGTTTGAGGTAATCTATTGTGTTGGTTTGATCTACCTAGCTATTTAAATAAAAAAAAATAGAAACTCTAAGGATCACAAAAAACCATAAGGTATTTATGTGGTATGAAACATGCGAATGCTATCCCAACATGCTTAATATCATGTCTCTAGAGGTAAATACGGTTTCACTGCTGTGTATATTTATCAATACAATGGGGGTTATTGATAAAAGTTAATGCTGAACCAAAGTTTCTAAAGTAGGAACTTTCCATCGGTTTCCATGGTGACTGCTGCTCTTCTAGAACTTTGCACCAGAGTTGACTTTTATAAATAACCCTTTGTGATTTCAGCAGGGGACTGATAATTTGAGCATTTGACTTTTAGACAATGGGAACACTTTATGCCATGAACTATATGTTATTTTACTGTTATGTTTTGTCTGTTACTTGTATCCATCTATATCTGTCTATCAAAAGGTTTGCGTGTGTAAACCAGCCAGCTTAGCAAATAATTTTTTTACCTCATATAATAGATACAGAAAAAAGAACATTTTTACTAAGTTGGTACATTTTATTTCCTGGTTACATTTCCTGGTGTATATATAGAAATAAGTAGATATATATAGATTAACATTTAAGTATAATGCATAAGCTGTATTAATACATATATATAGTCTTCGCCTTATCTTTCCCACTTATACATTTCACTGCACTCTATAGCCTGCTGGCTGGAGTGCTAAATTGCACCTCCCCATCTTTGCCAATCAAAATATTTCAAGGAAATGTTTATTTTCTTCTCAAAATCACACCAGCTGCGGCATCAAGTGAATGAGCCCATTTAGCCCTAAGAATTTAGCCATTGTGAGCCTCAGCCCTGGGACCACAAGCTTCCAAATCTGACCTGATCTATCTACGGAAATGTCAATGTTTTGGGTTGGGAGTGAGGTAAAATGTGGTATGTATATAAATTAAGAGCCATGCAGAGGTCACTGCTGCTGTCTATTTATTACTGGCTTATTACATAGCTCACCACTAAAGCCTACTAGTTTAATTGTATAATTATCATTACATTATTTAAAAAATACATTCAATTGCAATGGAGAAAAGACGGTAATAGGGTTATATAATATTTCACAAAAATATGATAATAAAATAAAGGAATATTTGATATAAATGAAAGAATTGAAATAGGAATAGAAGAACATTACATAGAGAAGCCAGACAAAAAAGAGGTTAAGAGTTGATATCATAAAAGCTCTGGCATGAGTGAAATGTTAAAAAATACTATTTTTGTATATAGTCAGTGTGGTGGTTTCATAATATTATCTACAAGCAGAGGTGTAGAAACTCATGTATAAAACACTTTATAAGTATAGTATGCCCCTTGTGATAAAGGATGTCAAGCAATATATGAAACCCCTTTTATCATCCGAGATGTCCCACAAATCATAAACTATTTCATTATTATTGGTATTATTATTATTACTGGTATTATTGCACAGTGCATATGTGAAAAGTGCTTGAAATGTACTAAAATTTGCAGGATGTAAGCAAACAAGGTTGGTGTCTGGGCAAACATACACAGTTTTAAAGATTGGCATACCAGAGATGGAGCAGGACATAGGAGAACAGTTTAATGATTAACAATTAGATATCAACTTTTTATCTCTCCTAAGCAATGGTTTTCCAGTCTTACCTATAAACAAAGATGTATACAGATACACAAAAAGTATACACAATATATATCACAATATATATCTTTGAAAATCAGATACGGGTCAAGTATCCCTTATCCAAAATGCTTGGGACCAGAAGTATTTTGGATATGCGGTCATTTTGGATAATGGATCATTTTCACCATAAGATATATTAAAGCCTCTTAGCACTCCTGAAATACAGTAGTATCAGTGCAAATACTGTATAGAGCAAATAAATCACTTTTACTGAGGTAGCTGTGATGTGAACCATTGTTGGGACCCTAACGTTGGAATGTCAGGCCTGTATATGTGCCTTTGAATTACACCTCTGTAATACGGCGGAATTTGAGCATGCATGGAAAGGGTATAATGCAACTTAAGAGGGAGGGACACTAAATAAATTGTTGTTCGCTTGCATTTTCACTGGTGTATATGGAATTTGCAAATTGTGTCAAAATCCAAGTTTTTGGGTGGGTAATGGATCATTTTGGATAACGGATTTCTGATAAGGTATGCTCAACCTTAATTAGATTATGAAAAAGTCTAGGACGTTTTCAGTGCTTGTCATAGGGGTTGAAAAATGTGGCATGCAGCTAGAGCGACTACATTTGAGAACCACTGTTATAGTATATAATATAGTTATTAATTATAAGTAGCTAGTATTAATCTTAGTTATTAAGTACAGTAAACTTACTTTTGCTCTATAGTTATAATTGCTAAAAAAATATATTAGGAAATATATTAAAATTTATTAATAGCTCAATACCCATGTTTAGCTCTCAAGAGTATAAGGAGTTAAATATTTTAATAATGTGAGATGGCGGCAGACTGTTATTGTAACATTGTGTTTATTTTCTGTACCCTTTCAAATCTCCAGAGGAAAAGAAATATTGCAGAATTTCTGTTCCCCCATTCAGCTGGATACAAACCAACGGTTGGCCTTTCCTTGTTGTGATCCCAGAATGCTTTGCTGAATGACAGAAAGAATTGAACACGTTCATTACTGGAGGTGAATGATGACTTATTATTGACTGCACAGCAGTGCTGTATTTACCGCGAGGCATCCTAGGCGGATGCCTATGGCGGCAAATTTTGGGGGGCGGCAGCGCCCCCCAGCACTGGGAAAAAAAAAAAATACAAAAAAATAAAAATAAAAAAATCCGGCCCTTTAAAAAAAAAAAAAAAAAACCCACCGCGCTTGCAGGCAGAGACGGAGGTGAGAGGGGATCGGAAGATCCCCCCTCACCATCGCTCTGCCTGCCAGGCTGCACGGGGAGCCGAACAAACAGCACAGAGAAACCTCCGTGCTGCCTGTTCGGCTCCCCGTGCAGTGTGCCGACACGGAAGTGCCGACAGTCACGTGACGGGCGCACTGACGTCATACGCGCGCCCAGTCACGTGACCTGTCGGCACAATCGCCGGGAAGCCGAACAGGCAGCATGGAGGGACCATGCTGCCTGCCTGCCTGCCAGGGAAAGGTAAGTGCTGATGGGAGATGGGAGATGTGTGTGTGTGTGTGTGTGTGTGAGTGTGAGTGACTGAGTGTGATGGGAGTCAGAGTGTGTGTGATGGGAGACAGTGTGTGTGACTGAGTGTGATGGGAGTCAGAGTGTGTGACTGAGTGTGATGGGAGTCAGAGTGTGTGTGATGGGAGACAGTGTGTGTGACTTAGTGTGATGGGAGTCAGAGTGTGTGTGATGGGAGACAGTGTGTGTGTGACTGAGTGTGATTGGAGTCAGAGTGTGTGTGACTAAGTGTGATGAGAGTCAGAGTGTGTGTGATGGGAGACAGTGTGTGTGACTGAGTGTGATGGGAGACTGTGTGTGTGATGGGAGACAGTGTGTGTGTGTGTGTGACTGAGTGTGATGGGAATCAGAGTGTGTGTGATGGGAGACTGTGTGTGACTGAGTGTGATGGGAGTCAGAGTGTGTGTGATGGGAGACTGTGTGTGACTGAGTGTGATGGGAGTCAGAGTGTGTGTGATAGGAGACAGTGTGTGTGACTGAGTGTGATGGGAGTCAGAGTGTGTGTGATGGGAGACAGTGTGTGTGTGTGACTGGGTGTGATGGGAATCAGAGTGTGTGTGATGGGAGACCGTGTGTGACTGAGTGTGATGGGAGTCAGAGTGTGTGTGATGGGAGACTGTGTGTGACTGAGTGTGATGGGAGTCAGAGTGTGTGTGATGGGAGACAGTGTGTGTGACTGAGTGTGATGGGAGTCAGAGTGTGTGTGATGGGAGACAGTGTGTGTGACTGAGTGTGATGGGAGTAGGAGTGTGTGACTGAGTGTGATGGGAGTGTGAGCTTGATGTGAGTCTGAATGATGGGGCATGTCTTAGGTGTGTAACGTGGGTGTGCAGCTTGGGTAGGGGGGTGCCCGGATTTTGTCTGCCTAGGGCAGCACAAAATCAAGATACACCACTGCTGCACAGTTATACTTTCAGTACTAAGGGGTTCACATTCATATATTTCTGTAGGTAATAAGACAGACTGGTATATAACATACATTTGAACAAAATACAAGTTCTTCAAGACACAGTGGCACATTCTGGTACACACAGACGCACACTACATAGTTAATACTTACTGAGACTCTAGTATAACTGCCTAATATTTGTAACTTATAGTGATGTGGGTCTTTTATACTTAAGGCTTTACAAGTCTCATGTTTATTGAACAAACAGTCTAATCCCCTAAAAATACAAAATTTCTTTGCTTTGAATTTATATTCAGGATTCTGGAAACTTCCAACTCTTACTGACACCAGATATGAGTACTAAAATAACAGCATGCATTGTATCCCTGACTGTAAGATTCTTGTGGGGAACTGGAAATTCCTATGTTTGCTACTAGATGTCAGACACAATTACTGTACAGAGGCTATATGCTGTTCAGCTACGCTTTATACTAAAAGAACAGGGCTTTGCATGTCTCCACAAAACCCGGCTCATGTACATATGTTTAAAATAATTACACAGTTGGCGATAAAACATACTTTTAAACATTTAAGTATTATTTTAGAGACAGTCTATTCCATGTTATACTAAGTTCTTGGAACGTCTTTGTAAGCAAGGCAATATGACATTCAGTAAAACAAAATGGCTGCTTTTCATGGATCCTTAATGAATAATAGAAAAACAAATCATCACATAAAATCTGTTTAAAAACAGGGTCAGTGATACTATTTCATTCACAAAAGTTGTCCCATCAGTTGGTAAATTGATGCTTGTGAACACAAGCAGGGAAGACAAGTTTCAATTAAATCACAACATTGACTGAAATAATTTGAAAATAAAACATTTGAAATATTTCCAGAGAGAAAGAATTAATTATTTTTTACAATCTGTTGTTTCAGTATGATTTACTTTGGAAATCTGGATAAGCACCAAATGTGAAAACAAACAAATAACTGAGAGAACCCTGCAAAAAAAAAAAAAGCCACAGATACCAAAAAAGGTCAGAATATTATACTGCCACTGAAATGATTAACACAACAGACAATAAGCTGATAATTACACTTCCAGTCCACCCCTTCATTAAACCCATCATTAAAAATATATATATATATTATGCAATCCTGCATGATGTATTGTGATAATACACATTTGTAAGGCCTCAGTAAATTGTGTTTCTATCCAGAATATGGATTCTGTACAATTATACTCAGTCAGTATAATAATAAAAATAATAATAAAAGTCAGTAATTCAAGAATATAGTTCTATGAGGACACATGAATTGAAGGGATCCGGCCCCCTTAATATTGTAATATTGCTAATGTAGGAAAACAAAAATATCAAAAATGTTAGAATAAATGCATACATTTTAAATGTGTCGTTGGAGTCTCCTGTTTATGACATCATATGTGGCTTCATATGCAACTGAACTACTTTTCCATGTGATCCTTTTTGATCATTTTTAGTGTAATTTACAGTATAAAAAGTTTAGGTGACTGAGTCCCTTTAATGGATGTTGGACAATCAAAACATTCCTAGGACATACTTGAAAATGTGGTGATTATTATAATTATTATCTTTCTAGCTAACAACTATGCCATGGAGGAAGGGTGTTGCTATGCCCTGTTTATATTGACTGAAATGTTATCTGAGAACTTCTTTTGGGTGTGTGGATTAGTGGAAATCCATCCACTCTTGGTTTGTGGGTTAGTTTCCTTATCAACATTGGTTTCTTTGTCCACCAAATTCCCCATCCCAACCCCACTTGGATTTCCTATTTATATGGAACAGAATTGTAAGCCACAGATAACACAAGAGACCCATTGCTGTCTCTCAGTTGTGAGTACTCCACATCTAACTACTTTGTAACTTTCTGACTAGTAATTGTTAGGACTATTAATGTGTCTATGCAATGTGGGAAGTGGCACAACCCCTATTTGCCTCTCTATCCTATAAGGTTTTGAAGACACTAGTCATAGAGATGATTGACTGAATGTACACAGAGCAGACCAGATTGGATCACACAAACATGCTGGTATATTGATATATACTCAGCCATATGATATAATTCCCCTTAGGTGTTTAACTTGGTTACTCAAGATTTATGTGAATGTTTCATTCATTTCCATGATAAGTAAGTTATGATTAGTGGCCCATGGAGACACATTATAATGCCATTTTGCTGCTTTAAGTACTCTTCTTCCAGCAGAGAGATCCGAGACATTATGAAAACCATTTAATACAAAACTGTATTTGCTGATGCAGTATTTGCAAGCACATCTTTGTTTTTTTCAAATATCCACACACATTCACATGTTTGGTTTCCATAATATTAGCCTTGCGATGAAAACTCAGTATTGTTCTATTTAATGACTTAAATACCTCTAGCTTGGGGACATTTCCCATGGAGATGAAAAGGTGCTTTTCTTGAAATCACAAACCACTTTTAACTCCCTGACTGCCGAAGAGCGTATCATACAATGGCTAATGTGTAATATTACGGAGGTCATGTATAAACCAAGAGCGCACACATCGCCATATTCTGGTGTTATCCTCATGTGCGCCTATGTATAACCCAGACTCCCAACAAATTGTATACGCTGTGTCCGCCAGTTTCATTCTTCCAGGTTGCACTGCGGCACATTGTGCTAGCGCAATTAGTGTCAGAGAAGCATCTCCCGCAGTGAATAGTGTCAGGATTTATAATAAGTTGTAAACTTTATACATAAAAAATGTCGACTGTGCCTTTTTTCAGTTCCAGGCACTTTTCAGTACTGGAGTTTTTATCCATAAACCCCTATATATTTCCTATAGTTTCAGGGTTGAACATATGCCACAGCAGATTCTGGTAGGCTGATCTTTATAGAGTTTCTGTTGCTGGGCCTAATTCAGATAACAGTACAATATATATTTTTATATTCATATTTTTCTAAATCCATTATACATCTATGCATGAGCCCTTAGATTCATAGATAGACAGATATATATTGTAATATAACATGAATATAACATTCAAAAAATGAAAAACATTTTTGTCATTAAAACCAGATGCAGTGTAGAAGCATAACATAAATGCATAATTCAAGATCTCTTCTAATTCATTATGCTTCACATCCTACCTTGTATTTGAGTCTGTGCCTGGTTGCTAAAGTGGTTTGGATTTGTCAGCGTTGGCCGAGGATTTGCATTTGATTGGACCCTGAGAGACTGCCTGCGCATGAGGTCCAAATCAGTGAACCGATCAGTGTAGACTTTTCCTTGTTCTTCCAACTTCTGGCGGTGCCCTACAATTCAAAAGAACAGCCAGAGATTAATTTGGACATACAATTGGTGAGGAAACATCACCTTAGCTGTTGATTTTCGGCCTAAATCATAGGAATTTATTTACCAACTTGCCAATGTTTTGAGCTGGGAAGGCATTAAAATGAAGCTTGACTAGGATCTCATATTTCCAGGGAACACATCCCAGTACCAAGATAAAAATAAATTGATTATTAGAAAATCTGAGAAAGGTTGAAAATGAGCTTCAGGGATTCAGTGCTATAGATAACAGAGAATAGAGCTAATAATCTGTATTAATGCTAGCTAAATGCCACATAAACTTGGACAGGAGAACACTGCAGAAACATTTGAAAGATTAATGTCATCCACAAGGTAAATTTTTTGGTTTATTTACCTTTACATAATTGTAATGCTTGCCAACAGCATCTGTATTATCACTGGATGTGATTTCTGCTGTAGAAGTAGTTTAAGGATAAATGTAAGTAATTCAAGCCATTGCACCCCTTATTCAAGAAATGACACACAGAGGAAGTTGGCTAGTCTAGGCTGGGGTTGCACAATAAATGATTTAAACTCCTGAATTGCAAAATGTTTAATTTATTCGGAATTCATAAGCAGCAGGGCATACCTCTCAGGTGCAAGTCATTGGAAAAAAAGGCCTAACGTGTTTCAGGTTACTCTATGAATAAGTGCTAAGCGCAGAATAAACATGTTAAGCCTTTTTTCTCTATGACTTCCATCTGAGGCGCATGCCTTTCTGCGTTATGCTTGGTGGTGGATTATGAATTCCAAATAAATTAAGCATTTTGCGATCGAGGAGTTAAAATCTTTATTGTGCAGCCCCAGCCAAGACCAGCCTACTTCCTGTGTATGTCGTTTCTCTGGTTCTGGTGAAACTTTGAGGAGTCCGAGGCGGGAGCTGTCATGGTCCTGGTTACTATGTGCACCCCTTATTCTAGCCTACATACTGCTCTTAAACCTCTGTCCTGTATCTCTTGTCTGTACAGACATACATAGTAGTGCAATCTGTCCAACTTTGTAATTTTTAAATAAGTATGACAACAGGATAAGATTTTTTTTTCTTGCAGTCTCAATGGTTGCTTTAATTGAAACCATTTAAATGTCTAAAATTAGAACCGTTACATAACAAGATTATCAAGTGAATTGTAGTCACAGTGCATCTGGCCTGCACATGAGAATAAATCATAATACTGATATTTATTCTCTTATGGTAAAAATGACAAAGTTAAGAGTTTATCAACAATCTATTATTGTCTACTTTCCTATTAAAGGTACAGTGACAGCTACATATTATTGTTATATTTTTATTGCTGACACTGATAAAGCAAATCACAAAAAACTACAAAAACTCTGCTATGTAGCACTTAACTACCTGTTTCATCTGACATTATATGTTTAATTAATAAATATATTTTCAGGAGGAACATACTGCATATAGGTTGAGAGCATTTACATTGTTTAGAACCCTTCAGGAACCACATTCACACATATGGCTTGGAAGCCTGTCAGATAGGCTTAAGGTACTTATATTGTAGAAAGTTCTATTTTTGATCTCATTCTCCATTGTAGGGCAGAAGGAAAGCACAACACTGCACATACATGAGCATGAATATACTTCTTGTACATTGTTTAGAACCCTTAAGGAAGCACATTCATACATATGTCAGGTAGGCTCAAGGTACCTATATTATAGAATGGCCTGTATGTCATCTTTATAATTCTTTTTTTTTTCTTCTAATGCTTGGTTGCTCCCAGGAATGAATGCACTCATTAAATCACTGTTCTTTTAAATAATGGGCAAACATTTGCCAATTATCTGGAATAACATCACGAAAAATAGTTTAGTGTTTGATACGCTGAAAAGCTATCTCCAAAATATGACACTGAACATACTGTAGAAAATTAGCATAATAATAACAAACATCTGCAGTTAATGCCACAAGACAGTTATGTGGATTTCAAGAAACTGGCCAAGAAAATGGCCAACCAAAAGTTACATAAACCAGCAGGAATTCTGTGTGAGTCTGCGCCAGTGAGGAAAGAAGAAATAAAAGGGAGAAGAAGAGGAAAAATAGCAGCAACAAACTGCAATAAGCAATTCCCTATGCCTGTGCAAAAGTTACATATTCGAGTGAGTGCTAGTATAGATAATGGACAGTTGCAATAGAATTTGAATAATCAGTAAAATTTCTGCACAGTTCTAGAACTTAAGTACTAGTTCCTGTGTGAATCTGATGTATGTTTTATGATATATTGCATATTTTACCAAATTTTATGTCATCTATATGTTTTTACATATTGACTCTTTTTATTTTGATTATTAAAATTGTATAAAAGTCAAAATTGTATTAATCAATATTCAAAAAAATATAGATGACATAAAACTTAGTAAAATATAGAAAGCGTACATTAGATTAACTCTGGAACTGAAATGTAAGTTCTACATTTATGCAGAAATATTACTATTAATAAAATCTCAACTTCTTTAGCGACTGTCCGTTGTCTTTATTAGCAATCACTCCAATAAATCACTTTTTAAAAGTACCAGCAGACAGATGAAAAACCTAGAGCCTCTTAGTGAAACCAAGAAAAATTCCAGGATCTCTAATGTTTAATACCCATTAATATTAGAAGATACCCAATCCAAAACAGATTTATATGATTGGCAGGAGTGTATTGTAGGACTCCACAGTCCAAGGAGGTAAAAGGCCATATTGCATAAAGTAGATTCCTTAGTTGCAAAAAACTTTCAACTCTGGGTTAAGTCATGCCTCTCTTTTCTAGGCAGAGATCCACTGGTTTTATGAATGTGGAAGGTAATAGCCAAAGTGCTTTTGCACATTCCACACAGAATATGTCAAAATATCTGCAATGTGCATATTGCCACCTCAAGATGCAAGTAGGTGTGGCTAATTTTTGCCAACTTACTCCTTATGTAATTCGTACTTTTTTGTGCATGGTGAATAACTTTTCAATACACTTATTTTCCACTTATGTGCTGCCCATAAACCTTGGTTCTATGGGTAAGATTGCCACGCAGCTGATATTTTACTGGCAGGCCGATAAAAAATTGGATTCAATCCTGTGTCTGTTTAAAATTCAAATGTGTTCATAAAAATCAATTTTATATTGCTTGATACATAATACCCATTGTTTACATTAAACAAGGGGGAAAAAGAAAGATATTTGTTTGCAATGCAATCTTAAATCAATATCCATCATAGATCAAGAATTCCCCACATGGAGAATGGGACAGGAATTCAATAAAACAAAATATCAAGCATGCAGGTTTGGGGTGTATTCCTGGAATTAGATGGGTGAAATTCTGTATCCTAAAAGGAAATTTTAGAAGCTGTCAGAATGAGGTTGGAATATTCTCCAGATAATTAAAACAGACATTACTGCTTTGATTTTGTATTTAGTAGAGAACGGGCACAGTCTTTTGTATTTCTAAATATATATTTATATATCTATAGATATACATATTTTCATATCATTCACATATATCTATATACATGTATTTATATATTTTGTATGCATGTGTGGTTATCTGCATACATATACACAAATATAAATATATAATATAGTTATATGGTACGTTTAATATATAAATGATGCTAAAATATATATCTGCCTAGCTCTCTATTTATCTACACACATATTTTGGGAGACTCATTATCCTGCAACTGAGCAATAAGTAATGTCTTCTGTAATATGTATTTTCCTGCGATCATTGTCTGTAGGAAATAATGTTAATGGTTCTGTGTCGGCCTCATTGCCTACAGGAAGATTATTATTCCCACCTTTGAAGTTGGGAAGCTTATGACAGTAGGGTGAAATGTGTTGGTCACACCAAATTATTTTGCTCATGAGGATACTGCAGTGGGAACATTTCACAGAGTTTCCTTCAGGCAAATGGACCATTCACACTAAATAAAAGCAGGCCTCAGGGTAAAAGACAGTGGACTCAGTCACGTTCCTTCGGGTACAGTGTTAACAGTATACGGACTATCCACCGTGGAAGCTGTGTAAAGTCCAGAGGTCATGTTTCCCACATTCAACTTAATATTAAAGTACCAGAAACAGTATTTTGCACTGCTAACTTTATTCATAATAGGAGTAAAGTATAAAAAATATTTAAATATTCTATTCATTTTGACTAAGCGATGGTAAAATAGCAGAAGGCTAATAAAATATACACTTGCCTTGAAACAGTCTTACTCCACTGTGATTGGCAGGCAGAGAATTATGTCTCTGCCAATTAATAGGTGGTGCTTGAGCAAGGGTAGGCAACAACATTGGTTATGGTGGACATTTACTGAAGTTTACTGCTACACATCTCAACTGCTCTGCTGTGCTATTCCTTGACTGAAACTAGAAAAAGGAGGTTCATAGGAAAGAGCCACCTCACTTTGGTTGCTGATTATTGTGTGCCCCTAACTCATAAATTTATGCTAAAAGTCTTTAACATGGACCTGAAGAGGTAGTGTGGGGAAGAGATACAAAAGGCGTGGTCGAGTTTTCATCTTAACCACATAACGCACACTACCCAGAAAATTGGGAAAGAGGATCATTCATTGTAAAAGCTCTTTTTTTAGCATTTGCAGTATGGGTGGATAGTTAGGTGATAAAGTGTTTTGGGGTCATTACTGATGGACACTCCTAAATGTGATCCATGCTACGCCCTGGTTTTTTTTTTATAGAGAATGGCAAAGACTCACATCCCATAAGATCTACGGTGAACATACAACCCTTAGAGGACCAGTTGACATAGTAGAAGGCTTTTTCGCCATCAAGTGCAAGAAGCAGTGAAAGTTGTGCAGTCAATATTAAACTACAATATTAGGTTGACTGTCGTTCTAACATTGTCTGGTGCTTCTCTTTGAGGGATGATACTCATTTGGTTAGGATGTACTACTGATCTTCTAACTAACCCCACTTTGATGGCCAGCATGTTTCAAAAACGTTTGCTGTTAGAATTAATCAAGGAAATTGAGTGGTAGCTACCGAATTGGGCAAGATCTTTCCCCTCCTTATATTTGGCAATACTATTCGCTTGTAGCATTTATGATCATGGGAGTTTACCATTCCCAAAGTAATTGTATAATTTAAGTAAATGTGGAGTTAAAAGGTGCTTGAATTTTGTAGTAAGAACCTGGCATACCATCAGGTCCAGGGGCTGTAGCATTTTTTTGTAGTGTTGTGGTGTCAAGAAGCTCATCTTATTTACCATCATATACAGATTGGTAGACGAAGGGAAGAAATTTGGGTTGCAGTTATCCAAAACTTACCTACTCTGTCTATTATTTTAGTTTTATTTAGATTTTTCCGTTGAGCCCTCAACATCCTGGCCAAGAGCGTATATCTGGCTTGTTGGCCTTCTCAAAATACTTTGTTTAATGTGGTTAAGGGCGTGAATTACACTGCTGCTTAAAAGGAGGTTGAGTTCAACACGTACTTTCTGCTTGTGTGCTAACTGAAAGGGTAGCTTTGTGTTGTTCTTCTAATCTTTGTAGCTTGTTTGAGAGCTTAATTATGGAGGCCTGTCTGAGTTTCTTACGTCTGGACACTATTTTTGTGAACGAGTCTCGTATGAATGCCTTGAAGGTCTTTCAAACCATGCACAGAGAGGAGTCTGGGGTAATGTTCAAAGAACAACTCCAGGTCCTTGTCTTTCTCATGCCTTATCGCTGGGCCAGTGAGGAGAAATTCATGTAACCTCCACTGTTGCACCTAGAGGGACTGAGTGGGCCAAGCTAAATGGCATTGATTTGTCTTTAAATTGTAAAACTCTGCTGCCAGTATGTATTGGCAATATGATTATGCATCCTCACAATGTATGCACACAAAGTACTGCATGTGCATGCACATTCCGTGAACACAAGTAGATGAAGCATTACTGTGATATCTAAAAGACAGTTTTGTGAGACACAACACAACCTGCCTGACTTATTCAGCAGAAACTGTGGTCTTGAATAAAAAAGAACTTTACGACTAACATGAATGAACACAACAGTCAAAATAGTACGTGAGCAGATTATGAAACTTCCATGCTTTGTTACTTAGCTCTTCTGCATTGTGTCAAAGTTTTATGCCAATAGGAAGTAACTTGAGGATTTTGAAGCAATTTAAAACACATGCTTTGAAGAACAATTCCCATTGAAGATGAATCATTTGAAAACATCTGTGTTTCTAAGTACATCAATGCGTTGTGCCCCAAAAGTGATAAATATTGTAGATGGGTGATCAAGTGTATAAGGATAGCACTTAAAGGACAAATACACTTTTTCTGCTTCCTTAAGGAAAAAAACACTGACACCCCTTCCTCAAGTAAACGCAGCATGGTCTACTCACTGCTATGCCTCTCACCTGAGGCAGAGCTCATCTAAAGCTGGTGTATGCTGACAATGCCATGTGCTTAGCCAATGAGAGCGGGTACTGGACATGCTCTGTCTGATCAGGGTCTGTCAGGAAATAGTTTGTGGTTCTTCAACTGATAGTTGCTTTTTTTTATTATTGCATTGATATTTTGCTAAATGTGGATGAGACCAAGGTGAGGGGAGCTCACTATTGAGAGTGCCCCCCCACCGGGCACACCTAATAATCCAGAGTGGTAGCGATTATTAGAAATCTTTATGGTTATAATAGTTTGCAGCTTGTTGCCTGGAGACAGGCTTTTGTGTACATTTAGCAGAGTTTAGGTAAGTCAGCAAAGTAGTTAATAAAACTCCCTAAATTAAACTTAACGCTGGAAATAACTTGCTAACTGAAACATGACAAATGTTCAACAAGTTATATTTGTACTGTTCAATTACTAATGTGTTATATATATATATAGTTTTATACTGGCTAACTGATTTATTGCATTATGTTGTTTTGCCTTTTTTCTTCTTTCTTTTAAGTATTTGCTGTAAAAAAAAAAACCATTTTGAATAAAAAGTAATTATAAAAAGTTTTAAAACGGTATTGGACTCCATCAGTTCTAAAAGAAGTTAGAGAGAACACATCTGCAAAATGAGCAACAAGTTTTCTAACAATGCCTCTATATGAAATACTACTAAGGGCTTACAAAATTGTGATTTATGATCCTTAATGGAGTACATTATATATAATATTTTTTATTGTAAATATTTTTTATAATATAAATATATTATGTAATATTATAAATATAATATTAATATCATACATTATGGATAATTACCTGTGATTGATGTAGCCATCAAGTCTTCACAAGTCTATTTATTGCTCCTAATACATACATTTATTATTCATACAATAATGATGCCAAAAATCTAGTACTTTCAGATCTTCTATGACATGCCCCAAAGTTATTTTTCAAATAATGCATGTATTCATTGTTCAAAAAGGGAAGTAATAATAACATTTAATTTTTGATGTGTGGGATTTGATGAAGAAGAGCATGTGATATGAAAAAAGTTTGCAGCATTGTAAAGTTTCAATATTGAACATGCAATTTTAATCATGGAAAACCTGCCTGTGGCTGGATGTCGTCAATGATGTTTGCTGGGCCCTAAGGCTGCCAGAAAATCCCATATGTTCTAATGTACAGCAGAGTCTGGTACACAACTTGTATTTCTAAATTTCATTCACTCTAAATTGTTAGACAGCAAGAAAAACCTATTGCAAGTTGAGTAGGATGAAAAGGGTAATGGGCAGGAAATTAGCTGATGGTTGAGGTCTATACAGGCCTTCATTTAAAGACTATGAATTTTACCCAGATATTCCCACACTCCCTCTCTTCAGTGCCTGGGGTATTGCCCATTAAAACTTATTATGGTAAATTATTAGTTTCAATGCAGTCTGTCAATAGGCATGCACAGAAAACCTTGCTATTTGTACATCAGTGTACACACACAGCATCTGACCACCTGATTTCCCAAAGAGAATGCTTGGAAAAAAGGTATTCCAAAGATCCCACCACCAAGATATTTAATGATAATTGTAACAAGATCAGCAGTCCAGCAATTTCTTTTACAGACTAGTATTGGGGAATTACATTTTAAAGCAATACAATCTGAAGCACACAATTATAAAAACACATTAAAGGCTTATTGGCAGTTCATTAATTATGGGTGCAGGAGATAGTGAATTTGGGACAAATATTTTAAATGATGAAAAAAGTTAGTAGACAACAGAGATACTGATAACAATTTAAAAAAGCTAGCAGATATTATTCTGTGTACGAAAAGGTGACAGAAGAAAATGGAGAAAAAATGTCATGTCTGTGCAATATTATGAGTAATGAGACACTGTTTTCAAATCTGGAGACACTGACCCAAAAAGACATACATCCTTTAGAGAAAATCTCCAGAACTAGGGTTACCACCCAGATGGTGTGTTAAAATTATGGAAGAAATAGCATGGCCGGTATTTTTTGGAAGAAATGGAAGCTACCCTATCCAGAACAGCCATTGCATGGTTTATCTAATAATAACTAAAAAGAAAGACTTTAACATCTTTACTTAGTATTTACCTATTTGTGAGGAAATGTTATCCAACCTTTCAGTCATCAGTTTAAGAGATTAGATGAACAGACGTAGAAGAATAAGAAGATCTGGCCTGCAGTTAGAATAGATAGACTGGAGGGAAATATTATCTTACAGAAAAGGTACAAGACATCTTGAACAGACTTCCAGTTTATGGAAATTTTGCATATCAAGGCAAAGGTGATGTCTTAACAGGAGACAACACAATTTTACCCATATTTACTCTTAATTAAAATATTTGCTTGCAATGCTGCTAACTCAATGTATAGATATTTTTTGGTCATTTTGTTTTCTCTGCAGAATAACCAGTACAGAATAAACAGTATAAAAATGTTTTGGTGATGGAGTTTGTTTAAAGAGAATGTATTTAATGCACATGTGGTAAACACTAACTTTAGTTTCACAGTGCATCTCAATAAAATAACAGGAGAGGAGGCAGGCTAATATAGATGGTAGAATTATATATATATATATATATATATATATATATATATGGTAACAAATATTTTTAAAGTAATCCACACAATTATTTTTTTAATTAAGTCTTCATACGAATAAGTAGCTGTTTACAACACCACCATGTTCTTTCCCAAACTTGGAATATGTTAATAAACTCTAATAAGCTGATCATTTTCTTTAACATCTAGTTGCTCAAGCTGTTTGGGCAAAGATAATATTTTAAACTGCTGTGGGCTTCAGAAAGTCAGTCATTCCACAGAAGAAAAAAAAACAGCAATTCAATTTTTTTTCACAGGAAATTCACATTTTTTTCTCTCTTCCTGTTTGCTCAAGTATGTCAACACTTTTCACCAAAATGTGAAAACATATTTTCATATTTCTTTTCCCATCGATGTAACTGTGTGTGGCTTCACAAATTTAAACCTTTTTACAAAGGTATAGTTCCTGTGTTAAGAACCAGGTTCTTTCCATATTTAAATATCAAGCCTTTTTCTTTCTTTTTTTTTTTTTTTAATTAATAAATGGACTTTAAAAAAAGCTAAGTAGAACTGTGTTTTAAGTTAGACACATGTTTTCTACGCTGATGAAACAAAATAAATACATTTTTGTAGTGAAAGGCATGCTGTTTACATTAACCCCTTGCATACCAGCAGAGTGGACAATGTATTGCTTTGTAAAAAAAAAAAATGAACAACTCCAGTCAAGGTTTACTGCTGTTTGCAAATCATGTTACCTACTTTTTAAAATGAAATACAAACATATTGCTTTTGTATCACTGCCTGCTTATTAAGTTGTTTTTTTTTATATATACAACAGAATATTTGGGGGTTTAGCGTTACGGTGTCCTTTTATAATTATTTTATGTAAATATACCTGTAGTTTCAAATGTTGTATGTTAGGCACTATACTAACTAAAGATTTTTTTGGCAAATTCTTAATATTCAGCATATTTTTATTATTCTTGACAAATCAAACCCAATACTATAGTTTCAATGCAAACTATAGAAACTGTGGCTGAATTCGAAAGCATCCCTATACAGTTCTTTCATTTCTGTCACACTACAGGGCCTGTGCACTTCAAAAAGCAGACAAGACAGGCAAGTTGGATAGCAGACCTAAGCTCATAAAGCCTTATTTATGAAGTTCACTTGTCAGTTCAGTTTCAGTAGGCCCATAAATCACTAATAACAGGAGTTACAGGGTGCATATGAATTAAAGTCACTAATAGGAAATTTAACTCTATAATAGATATGAATGGCTTCCTGAATAACATTTTTGATTAATGCACTCTTTCATGTGAGGGTGCTAGGTGGCATTTTTGAGCCAAATATCTGATAGTCCCTGGCACCACTCTATTCAATGTCAAAAGCAGCCTTGCCTCCATGTTAATAAGTGAATAGGTTGTTGGCATTGAGGATACTTGCAGTCATTCTGTGCTAAACCATGGTGATAATTATAAATGCATATAGTGCATTCAATTTATGTGACGCAAGCTGCCCACTTGATCTTACTCATTCCAGAAATAGGGAGGGTTGGTATTCCTTAAGTATTGTGTTTGAGTCATAATTTCTTATCTCCAAAAATGTTTATAGTTTTAACACTGATCCCATAAGAACAACCTGATCAATAATGTTCCGATATGCTTGAGGTCTAACGAAGGGAGCAGCCAGTATGCTTGAAGCAGTATATTAATCTTAATGAATACTTGCTGTAAAATGTATAAATCTTACTTCTTGGTTCCCGTGGTCCATCTACAGTCACTTTGATAGCTCTGTGGTATGTAGCAACTTGAGTGGGACTTGTAAAAACTGTGATTGTCAATGTGAAACTCTTTCCTGCAAATTGAAAGAGATGAAATATGTAAGTCACATCGTATTATGGCAGCATACTGGGGTCTATTCACATCTGTAGGTGGAGTGCACACTGTTGAGAATCACACATTTCAGAAAGGCATTAGTGTTTTGTGATAAGAATTTTTTTCACACTCCTTCATTATATCAATTTCACAACTGGATGACTTCTTAAAGTAGCTGTTTCCCTAGCTTTAGTTTGACATTGAAAATATTTTCACCTGACACTTTAAATTCAATAGAGGAGAAATTTGTTTCTTTTCTTCACATCAGGGTAGGCAACCTGCGGCCTTACAGCTGCCGATGAACAACATATCCCATAATGCTAAGAGGCTGGCAGAGGAGTAGGGGAAATGTAGTCCTGCAACATCTGGAGAGCCACAGGTTGCCTTCTTCTGCTTTAAATGATGTATTACTTATCTAAAAAAAAAAACAAATCTGACTTTGTAGGTGGAAATCTTTGTAAGTATAATGCAATTGTAATTTGGATTTATACTGTATATATATATATGTAATATATATATATATATATATATATATATATATATATATATATATATATATATATATATATATATATATATATTAATGAAAAAGGAATGATACAGGCCTGCCATAAAGGCATTGCTAGCCTGTAGAATACGTCCCAATTATGGTCACTATTTAAATTTGAGAAATCCCAATACTAGGAACTGAATTTAACCATCTGAGATGAATTTGGCCTTAGACTCCACAATATATATTCTTTAGACATAGAAACATATTTGTCAGCACAATGTGAGCGTTTTCTTTGGTTATGTAATTTCATAGGTTTTATCCCCTACCCTCAGACAGCCCTGTTTAATAATAATAAAAGAAATCCCAAAGAAATATTCTGCATCTTTGTACATTTTTACAATTTCTTTAAGACTTTTAATTCATTTTAATGGCTAAGTCACTGAATTAGAGAAAAGTCTGAGGTTTTTAATAAAGAAACTTTTTAATTAAGAGAATGTTGCATTTTATGGTACGGAATATCAAATGGAGGTTCACAAAAATAAAAATGCAATATCCGTATAAGCTTGACATAATGCTGTGGCAAATCTTTATTTAGGAGGTTTAAAATAACAGGCACACGCATCAATAAAAGAGAGTTCAAAGACTAGACTTGGAATTGTACCGTATTCCGGTTTGGAAATTTGTTTTGGAAGCATGAAAAAAAATTCTAACAGGATAATTAAGTGCAGAAATAAAAGCTTAATTCATAAAAGGAGACATTTTCCATTTACCAATGTGCACTCAGTTAAATACAGAATTTCAGAGGGGGAAAAAAATGAAAATATGCATCTTTTAGAAAACTAAAAAACATGACAGAAATGTTAAAAAAAATATATAAACTGTCCAATGTTTGAAAATATTACACGTAAACAGTAATTACATATAAACAAAATCTGTGTAATAGTTTTTTTTACAGTATACATAATGTAAACACTTTTATAAAAAAAACTGTTCTAGCTGGATGCAGTCCAAAAAAGTAACAAGATGTGAACTTATGGTACCCGTCAGAGAAAAAATGATTGCATCAGTGAAAAGGTTGATAATGCTAATGTGTTACAGGTTTAACTTCAGAGGTGGAAAGCATGTTAGAGGAAGAACAGAAAAATAAACTAATATAAACGCTGCCCAGCATCTTTTTACATGCATTGTTAGTGTGTATTGTACAGCTGCTAACAGATTGCAACTCCCATACTCTCCAGTTTTTCATGATGGCAGAAAATATAGAAGTTGTAGTGCAGAAAAAGCTTCACTCTTGCATACTCCAGCTATATTTTTCTACATGACCATGATTATCTGGATTTGAACTAGTACGTAAAGGTAATATGTTGCTGGGCTGAAGAGACTTTGGAATCTGTCACCCGAAAACAAATCCTTGCATTCATTAAATAATTTTTTCATTCCCTGGTGCCTGACATATGCATAGTAGAACTGTCACTTTGAGTCACATGGCCCATCCCATGCTCTGCTTGATTCTGACATCATTTGGTGGCAGTGCGGACTGATGGGTGACTAAACATGTGTGCACAATGATTTGGGAGCACGTATACAATGCACTAGCTACCACCTGAGACGGCAGATTAAACCTTATGTGCATTAGTTATAACTGATTTTTGCAACCCTTAAATGAGACTGACAGTTCATCATTGTAAAAGATTAAGGCTTTAGTCAGCATAAAATGCTTATCCGCATACTAGTGCCACTAATTATTTACACGTGTTTCTATATTAGAAGCACAAGTGGGGGGAAAAAGTTGGGTGGCACTTTAAGTTGGCTAACGCCTGCTCGTTTACTTTGATGAACTGTCACCCTCTTTTAGAGGTTGCACGGTCATCAGTTATAAGTAATACATATAAAGTGTAATCTGCGCTAGCTAGTGCATTGGATACATGCTCCCAAATCATTGTGCACTGTTCAGACACCCATCAGTCCTTAACTAGGTCCCCTCTGTTGGTGGCATTCAAAAATGAAGGCCTCTCTCTTCATTAGCAGAGACAGACTGTGAGCCTTGGCAGACCCCGATCAGACCATGCAGAGAGCCTTCGAGCTTATTGGCTGAGCACACAATCACACTGCCAGCATGCGCCAGCACCAACTGAGCTCTGCCTCAGTTGAGAAGCAGAGCTCAGGTTAAACCCATGTGTATCTGCAAAGATACATGTCAGGTTTATTTTGACGAATATGGACACTATATATTAACTCTTGCTTTCTCCAAGGGTTAAAAAAGTTTAGCTGTCCTTCACTGTTCTTTTAATTATTATTTCCTAATATCTACATAATTGTAATGATTTCAAATCACACAGAATAAGCAGTCGATTAGGCAAAGGAAGTCAGTATCATGGTAATTGTTGTGTTCTCATCACAATAGACAGGGAATTAAAGTGTCTTATTAAAAATATCTAAAAAGCTGGGGATAAGTTGTTACCTACTGATCAGGTAAGGAAATATTGCACAATATTGTGATTCCTTCCATATCCCACACTTAAACAAAGTTGAGTTTATGGTCACTGTCATTATTTTTCAAGGCTATAGGAAGGTGTGCTCTTTTACATATTACTTTTTATAGTAATGTTTTTGTGATGAGCATGATCAGGCAATCTTTGGAGTCCAATAGGAAGCCTATAAAATTCACCCTTTTGTAAGCATGTCATGATTTGGGGGTGTTTTTATATACTTTGATGTCCAGGACACATACACAAAAGACCTGTCACTTTGAACATGCACAGTAGCACCCTCACGTCCCCTCCCAAACATTTCCCCTCTGATCCTGCATAGTTGCATGGCTTTATGAGGTTCTTAGTTAACCCCTACCCTACTTTAGAGGTAAATTCAAATGTTAACCTTGACTCATTCAGGTTCTATGGATTTGTTTAGAACTCTGTTTCACACTCCTACACAATTTCTTTACAAACCTTTTTATTAAAAAAAAGACTCAAGGTTGACTTGGCGAAGAGAAATAACTGAACCAAAGGCCTGTGCTAAGTGAGAAATAAACATGGCCTACACAAGTGCTAATAAAAAGTTAATTAACAATGTTTTTCTGAAGTATCCAATTATTAAATTATCTTTCTATCATGTTTAGTTTAAACAGGTGTAGTTTTAGTTTTTACAGGTTAAGTGATGAAATAAACTAACCACTAGAACACTTAATTCCTCCAGTGTCTGTGGGGTTGGCCTGTGAATATATTCTCCTATTCCTCTGCCGGAATGTCAGTTAGCTTGCTTGCTTGTTTGGTAGTCTGGCAAACTGATAAAATATACATATATATATCCACTAATTCTGATCAAAGGGAACACATTTTCTAGTGCTTAGTTTCTCACTACTTAACTAGTATTAACTTCTAAACAAAAGATGTGAAAGATAATTTAAAAAGTGAATAACTCAGAAGAACAGGCCCACATTTTTCAAAGTTAAAATGTTGTCATTACTCATTTAGATTATACGTAGAAAGCTTCTGATCTAGCATGCATCTAAGAAACAATATTTTGAAACAACTCATTAAACATATACAAAATGGTAAATTACATATCTCATGTTGCTATAAAGGTTTACCTTTCCAAGTTGTTTTTGTAACAGTGCTCTATATTTACTTCCAATCACACATTTTATTCTGGTACAGTAAACTTAGGGATTTGAATTTTAAGATGTACATGCCAGTATTTAAACAGTTAAAAACAACCATTATTAAACGTTAATATAATATATTGCATACGAAACATTTTGTGATGAAGCCCTTCAAAATTATTTTTTAATGGGGAAAATTCATTAAATAATTATATTTATTTTTAACCATTAATATTCCTAGCTGAAATGTTCATGTTAGACATCTCCACCCACCTCTTCCGCTTCTTCCGACAAACCGTAGGTCATTGAATCGAGCCACTTGGTTCTTCATGACAGCGGAGGCGTTCCGCAGCTCGGCTGAGTAGTTCTCATCATTTCCAGCCATAACTGTGACCACCGTCCCATCAGGAACATCTCCCAAAGCCACAACCTGGAAGCATGAAAAAAAATCAGATGTGATATGATTCTAAAGTACCAATGTTTTCCATTCTATCATCTGAAACTGGTCCTTAACGACCAGATGTCAGCACGGAATGGCCTGCTTAGAAACCATCAGCAAATCCACAGAGTCCTGCTGTCATTAAACAAGCAGGCAAGACGTTTGTGCTGGAAAAGAACCGTATCATGATGACCCCATAATGTATTATTGGACTTTAAGTAATTAATGTGTGTATTGGTTAAAACCCTGATTTGCTTCATCAAGCTTGCATTGGTAATGCTTAAGTATGGGTATCTTTTTAAAAAAATGACCTTTACATGCCTACATAGCATTGATAAGATTATTCCATGGGAGTGGTGTGATAGATTGCTTTATACCCTATTGTAGTATGTGGCTTTCTAAAGTATTTTATATTCATGATATAATAAAAAGATTTATAAAGTACAATTGTGCTGCTCTAGTGAATGAGAGAATAGCTTGTATTATTATTATTGCTATATAACTTTTACATTCCATTTTAATCCACTGCAAATCACATATCCTTTTTTGATGCCTAATACACTCCTTCTTATATCCTACTTTCATTAGATTTCTTCTCTTCCAATAACCTTTATTGTACTTTATTTCAACCATTATATTTTCTCTAATGTATGTGGCTTTTTTGTCCATCACTCTCTTCTCAGAGCTCGTATTTATATTTTATTTTTATATATATTTTATATAAAGATTTGTGTGTTGTGTGTGTGTGTGTGTGTGTGTGTGTGTGTGTGTGTGTGTGTGTGTGTATATATATATACAATACTCAGGTTTCACAAAATACACTAAAATGACAGATATGTCATTTTTTTGTGAGGCCTTGTCCTGTTTTATTAACCTGTTTCAGCAGGGCCCTCCTTACCTTTTGGTCAAGTTCATTTCATTTGTTACATGTCTTATATTTGTATGTTTTGTCACCCTAGTGTTCAGTGCACAGGAAAAAGATGGTAATAATATAAATAACAAATTTACAGGGAAATAAATATTATATGATGAATAGTTCAATTGGGATTCATAATTAAAGTTTAATACAGCACAACAATGTCATGCTAAGTATCATATAACATTTTGGATTAAAATGTAACTAAGAAGTAAAAATTGGTCACAGGTTTTCCTTCCTGTCCGCCTGCTTTTAATATGTAAGTTCAGTGTAGTCTATTCTTTGCAAAATCAGGATTTACATGTTAAATTCCAGTTTCTATGTTATTAACGTGGATTTAGAAATTATTTTTAGGTTTGTTAATAGAAATGAATGATAAAGACTTCATTGCTGAATGCAGAATTTACATGTGATGCTAAATTTGCATGCAGTATATACCTGGATATAACACAATTTTTTTATGCTTTTTTTATATTAAATGTACAAGCTAGAAATATATTAGCTGTGCAAACTAATCATTTGTGTAGGCAGTCATGTTACATATAAATCAAGCAGTCATTTAAAATAATAACTTAAATAAATGTAAGCACAAATGTATTTCTAGAGTTCAACTGTAGCAACATGAATGTATTTCAACAAACAGAATGTGATTTTGCTGAGCCAAGCTAATTGCAGACAATCCTGTATTACACTACCTCTGAGCAAGTAAAGGGTGATTCATTGAACTTTATGGATCTTAGTGTTATGAAGGCGTACTTTTCTATTTTATTGTACAGTTATGGTTTTTTGATACAGTTCAGTATTAAATCATGATGCCAGATAACTGTAGTTAAAACTGAGAGCTGAAAAGGCTCATTGTTAGCTGTGATTGACCTTGCAATTGCAGAACTTTGAAGTGGGATTGGGATTTTTTTTTAAATCTCCCCACCACTCTGCATATTTCTGACCCTAAATCTGCTTGTTTAACAAACTAAATATGTTAACACAAATTTTCTTGGGTTGCAATTCTTTTGATAGTAGTATAGATGTTTTCCCTTCAGTCTTCTCTGACCATATTCAAAAAGTAATAAATGACAATCGTATTATTTTCCTTTACACAGTGTAATTTGTAGTATCAATGACACATGTAACTAATATAAATAAATAATTTATTATTAACTATTTAATTTAATAAAAATAATTATAGATCAGTCATTTTCACAGTTAATAATCCAAAATTAAATTTAACTCTATAAGAAATTGAAAACTACATTTTATTAAGCATATAATATAATTATATATATATAATTATATTGATTTATAAAGGCAGCTTGTTACTTAAGCCACATTTTAACATATTTGGAAGAATGTTTACAAAAATGTGTTATTTCGCTTTTTAGCAATACATTTGTGTTTGCAATTTACAGACTTTATTATATATTTGAGCATCTGAGTGCAAAAACGCCTTTAAAAATAATATATCTCATCAGTAAGAACATAAACAAATCGAGCAATGTGCAAATAAATATGTTAAAAGTAAATCGTTTTGTTCTGGACCTAAAACTGAACTATGTCTATGTTAAGTAATGGGGCCATTTATTTAAAAGTTTGAATTTAATTAAAAATATTATGGTACAAGCTGGTAGAATTGGGTGGTGGTTCAAACAATACATACTTTCCTCAAATGTAGACTTTTTTTGGTGGTGACGAATGTATGGTTAAAATCAATTCTTTTTTTTTTTAAGATTACACATGATAATTTTTAAGAAGGGAAGGAGGAGTGACCTTGAGGTTAAGTTGCTGGTCTCTGAAGTGGTATACCAATTATACCAAAACCATATTATCATACCAACTACTCAGGTTATTAAGTGTTTATACTAAAATGTGCATTTATTATTTAAATATTTTCAATTATATGAAAGGCATCAGTTTCTTGCTATAAATGTCTTAAGACATCTAAACGCTGATGTTTAAAATCACAAACCCACATTGGCATTTCACTATCCAGGTAACATTTTGTTTAACAGCTCAGAAAAAAATACTTTCTAATTATCATGATTCATTGTTGATTGCAATATTAGAATAAACATGTGTGATTGTTTAAAATTCTGACAAACTACCGTTTAACCATATCATATGCATAAATTCAATTATATTTTAATATGTAATAATACTTGTGATTTTTACCTGGCAGCATTATGAAATATTGTGATTAGAACTGCAGACACTTTATGTATACTGCAAGAGCATTGTCATAGTTATAACTTAAAAATATAACATTAATATACGTCACTGTATATAAAAAAAATCTATTCAATCCTGATAATATTTTAACAACAAACTAAATAAGGGCATACACGATAGAGTCTAACTTATATATATATATGATGACTGCAAACTTATTATTGGAAATATTATTACATTCATTATTATGCCCTGTAAAATACCAGATTAATGCTATTGACATGGAATATAATAATATTATACATTTTTACGTTCTTCGTTTTAGAACGTTAGAGAAGAAGGTGATTCCTGTCCCATCCCACCCAGTTCCAACTTACCTTGAAGGCAACAGGCAGGGTCTTGTTACATCTCCAGTGAGAAGGCAATACCGAGCACAAGAAGTTCGGGCTGTCGGTTCTGACGAGTTCTCCTGCGTGATCTGCTAGAACATCCACCACAGTCCGTATCTCAGTCTTTGCTCTTCCCGGACCAGATGCACTGATGGTCCCGTTGTTCTCTCCCATTTTACCACAGGAGAAGGAGGTTGACGGTGGAGTAAAGCGCCTGCTGGTGCTTGGGTCTACGGGAATACGCATTACAACAGTAGGGGGGTTAGAGAGATGAAGCCACTGAATCTGGACTAGAAGGAGATGAAGGGCAATGTTATGTGAACTTCTCCAGTCTCAACCCCACAACCAGGACAAGTGCTGGTGGCTGCTCTTTCTGCAGAGTTTATTCAAAGTGTACTTGGTTATCACTAATCTGTTCTCAACAGAAAAAAAAAAAAAAAGAAGTCGTGTGAGATCAGAGGCTCAGGAAGTAACTGTCTGCTGAGAATTGCATGGGTGGTGGTAGTGGTGAAGGGCGGGGGATACACACATGAGAATACACAGCGCCCTGTGTTGAGATCTAAAGTTTCTTCACCCTTTTATAACACCAAAAAGCGTAAAAACCACATCGATGATAAGCACAAGCAACACGGCTTTAATAAAATGTCAAGTTACTGTGCAGGTTTCAGGAGGCAATCAAGATCTTCTAGAGTCTTTACTGAATACAGCAAAGAGCCTAATTCTATGCTGATCAGACCAATTCTGTTATCTTAACTGGCAGATCTGGATATTAAAAGGACGCCTGCTATGAAGAGATAGACACATTTAGGAAAGTCTGTAGCGAACAGAAAAAAAGCATACGAAAATACTATTTCCTATGGAGGATCAGATATACGAAAAGCTGAGAAATGATCACGAAAAACAGAAGTTTTCACACATCTATCTTTATCTTCACTGGAGCTGCAGTGTCAGTTTTAATTCTGAGGCAGACGCTGGTGGGTGAGTCTGCTCCTGTGGGACTACTCACTGCAGACCTTAAAAGTTCTGGACAATCCAACAGAAGTAACAGTGTTCACTGCTCTGTCCTGTGCTACTCTTACTGGAACAAGAGATGCCACAGTCAGGAAAACTGGAGCCACTAGTCGAAACCACAAGCCATAACCAGGATGCCACAAAACTTCACCGATCTTCAACCCTGGCACTTGCAATAGAAGATGCAGACAACCCAGTAGCTCCGAGACAAAAAAAAGTGCAAGAGCCAGACTCTGACACACACTATTTACACAACAGCTGTCACAGGGGAGGAGTGAGTGTTATTGGCACATAATGTGTCCAATCTGCATCTCTTCTCCAAAATACAAAGTGCACTGGCTATCAGGGTGGGGTGTGTCTGAGGCGACCTCCCATCCCATACCCCACTCCACCCTGAGCAGGCTGATCCTGCTTTTTATGAGCAGTAGCTTAGTCTGAATGGCCAGGAAATTAATAAACCCTTTGATGACGCTATCCTGCTATGGTTTCCTTGATTTTGAAGGGTTATCATTGATTGTGTGTGGGGTCCTTGAGGTTAAGGACCATACATCATTATCTGGAACCACCACTATATAAAATATCCACTAGATCTTCTCTAGACCAGGGCAGCGAGAGATACTCCCCAGTAAGTGTCAGCAGTGCTACATGTAACTGAATCATCTAAACACTGGGGTGTAACAAAAATGTATATATTATTGCACGTGGGATTATAGGCACCTTAATAATAATAATAACACAAATTCCTATGCTTTGATCATAATCTGCTTTCAAGCACATATTGTTTATGTTCCTACAACTTCATTTTATATGCCGACAAATTATTTATTTGCATTTACAGTTAGATGTCTGCTTAAACACACACGTATACGTCTACATACACACACATACCTATGAATATATACGTATATTCTATAGAAAGATATTCAATTACAATTACAAAATACACCGTTTTATAAAGAATTTATACACTTAAACTCCCGGACCTTTTCGCTGCACCATTCTTTTAACGTATACAATATATTTTTGTGCTTTTTAAACGAATAGTTTAATATTACACTGTATACCCGCTTTTGTCTTTCTTTCTCTCTCTCCCTCTCTCTTTCTTTCTTTCTATCGTAGTAATATTTCATAAGTATACTAGCAAATATACATATTTCTTGTTGGTAACATTATTTTAATAAGTGCATGTGTAATATAAGGGGGATACAGATGTCATAATGATTATGATAATTGTACATGTTATACATAGAAACAGATTACATTTATGGATCCATCGCTGAGAAAGTTGGACAGTCAGGAGGTAACAAATAAACAGCAAATGAAAACATCGAGAAAACGATTAATATAATAACTAGGAATATTTACAGTCAAGATTGTACACCATCAAGGAGATCATGTAAAAAAAAAAAAAATATATATATATATATATATATATATATATATATATGTGGTGTAAAGAAAAATATTCATTATCCAAAAGTGAATCCCTATTGTGCGTTATATAAATATTTTATGGCATACCTGTAGTGTGCTATATGTAAATGTGTATATAGGAACAACCCAATGATGCCAATTAATAAAGGAAGAGTGTTTGAGACCAATTATTCGTATTTAATAACAAATTAAATGAAATATGTGTTTAGTAATATCACTTATTTTTATACGTTGAAAAGCGTTTAATATATATTCGCATTCTATACCATGTATTTAATATAGGTGCTTTAATGTGAATTCTGCCTTTACTGTTTAATTCCTGTATCTACCGAAGATGAACAATGTGTTATTCAGTAATTAAATATAAGTTCATCGTTTGCTTTTTTTTTACAAGTTATACTTGAAACTGTTTAATAGACAGAATAAAATATCTAATTGTAGATTCTGTAATATACCGTAATTTGAATCATAGAAATATCTAAAGGTAATTATACAGTTTTGTTAACGATATGTCTCAAAGGATTAAGCTAGACAACTGATATCTTACTCTGACTTATAGATGTTTTAATAGATATATAGATACGTTTTAGTAATCATAATGCTTTCATTCTGCTTTAACTCGCCTTTTTATACACGTGTTTTCTATTATCTTTTAGAATAGCAATATTTAGGGTTTTGTAGATAGAAACGAAGTAAAAAAAAAATTACGTTTTTTATCCCAAATCCCCCTTTTAGGATGTAATGGTTAACATTGGACGTTTACCGTGATGCTTAGAACACTGTCTTACACTATGGAATGTTAGAGTAAAACATATTATTGCCAATTGAAAGTGAGCACAACAAACTATGATTCAATGTTCAGGAATCTTTTTTGCTAATATCACGGATGTTACTGGATTACTATGTAACCAGCCCTATGTTTATTTTTGGTACATACAGTTCTAGACAGCAAATATTTTAAATTGCAACTCACGTTTTTCTCAAAATGTTAGCACATTTTAGGCATTTTCTTTCCAAATATGTAGTTTAGCAAGATTCAAATAAAAAGAGCTTTCATTCCCCACAAGTCTACATTAATACCTGGATTTCTATCTCCAAAAGGTTCTTCATCAAGTGCACAGATCCTTTAAACAATATAGAAATATTATTTATTTTTGGTTCTGAAAACGCTGTGGGTCATGAAAGAAAAATGTCCTCATGGGTACAGATTTCCAAACCCCCTCACGTCTCTTTTTACCTGTACACATTCAATTTCCACTCTCATTGTCTAATCTGCTGCCTATAGGTGGGTGATGAGATTTCTCTTTTAGAGAACGTTTCGAAAAAATTTCACTCCAGCCTAGGTGTCTAACATGCTCCTCAGGCTGTTTCCAATGTATAAGTACCACAATTCTCTGCAGAGGATTTTCCAAACCCCACATGACTTTTCTTCCCTTCTGAAAAGAGATCTATATTTCACTGTTCCTTGCATCTTTCATAGCTTGTGTAAAGGACCCTGATCATTTTAACCCCATGACACCTGAACCTGTATGAGTTCAGAATTCCTAGCATTGCACATCTATAGCTGTGAAAGGGTTAAGATCTACATGTACATATAAACAGTTGCATTGCTAATTTATTGGTGTGGACCAAAGGTAAGAAAATAAATCTCTTTTTCCTGTGTCTAAATACGTTTTAAAGCTATATTTAAGGAAATAAATACAAACAAGATCATTTGCTAGTCTTCTTATAATAAATAATACATAAACGAAATCATAATTAAAATTATTTGGCTCATTATATAGAACCTAGTGAATCATCATAACTAGCTACTAGGTACATAGAAACATAGAATGTGTCAGCAGATATGAACCATTCGGTTTATCTAATCTGCCCAATTTTCTAAATACTTTTAATAGACCCTGGCTTTATCTTGTATCTAGGATAGCCTTATGCCTATCCTATGCATGCATAGACTCCTTCACTGTTTACCACTACCACTTCCTCTGGAAGGCTATACAATGCATCCTCTACCCTCTCAGTAAAGTAATACTTCCAGATATTATTTCTCTACCTTTGTCACTCTCATTTGAGACTATTTGTCTTCTTGTTGTGGTGGTGGAACATATATGCTGAGTACACTGTCTCAAGATACATTTTCTGTTACCTGTTTCTATTTGAAACCTACTACTTGATTACATATATTTTGATAAATGTTTGATGAGTTTGGGGTAATTTTATATTTTGATATTATGTTAAACAGTAGCTGATCGTTTAACTGAAATTCACAGACAAACACATAGAGACACAGACATAGATATATACACTAATAAAACTGATGCTTATCTGCCTGTCTGCCTCCCCTGCTTTTATGTCTGCCTCTGTCTATTTCTTTCCATGCAATAATCTGGGAAATAACATGCCTCCCATGGACCGATTTCAAGACACCAGAGAATGCATACTGTGCTTGCACTGTAGCTCTGCCTCTACGAGTGACAGTGATACCACACATGTGCAGCAGTGCTGACACTCAACTTCCCAAGGTCTGCCCCCAGGCATCTTCATTTGCCATGGGAAGAAGTTGGGATGTATAGTGTATTATTCATATACCCAGTAAAACAGACAGGCTTGAGTCATAAGGCACACTGAACCAACGTCTACAAGCATTAAACATGAAGGAAACATATACAATAATTAAAGTATATTAAATATACCTTATGTTCCAGAAACAAAGTGACAAAAGTTGGCAAATTATCATTTCATTATTATTTTTAAAAGCCCAGAATGCATATTACAAACCGCTGCTCATTAAAAGTGAACGGATAAGGGAACTGCATACATCAGACATTACTAGTTGAGAAAGAAAATAACTCAGGTGGGATTATTTTTCCATCTCAGGTATTAATTACAGATTTTTGCAGTTTACTTCAATTTTAGTGAATAGCTCTCTTAGCAGGCGGACTCCTGCTACCACATATTTGGTCTAGTCACTAAACAGGCAATTGTGATAAATTAAATCAGCAGCTGAACCCAGATGGAAGAAGCTGATGAGTTAGAACATATTTCTAATTATCTATTTCATTATCTATTTTGGCCTGAAGTTTGTAATTCAATTGTCAATTCCCCACACCTCAGTGACTAGACCTGTGTATCATACTAGATAAGTATATGGAGCTGTGTATCATACTTGATATTTATATGGAATGGTGTATCATACTAGGTATGCATATGGAGCTATGTATCATACTCAAAGGTACATGGAGCTGTGCATCATACTTGATATGTATATAGAACTGTGTATTATACTAGGTATGTATGGAGCTGTGTACCATACTAGAAATGTATATGGAGTTGCGTATCATACTTGAGATATATATATATATATATATATATATATATATGGAGCTGTGTTTCATACTAGATTTGTATATATAATGGAGATGTGTATCATACTACATATGTATATGGAGTTGTGTATCATTCTAGATATGTATATGGAGTTGTGTATCATACAAGATATGGATATGTAATGGAGCTGTGTATCATGCTAGGTATGTATGGAGCTGTGTATCATACCAGATATGTATGAAGGTGAATTACACATTTTCACCACCAGTTGTCACTGCAACCACATTGAACCCACAACCACAAAGATGTTGTAGTATGGACAAACAATATTTTATATTTTTACGGGAAATTATTTTTTAATAATCTCTATCAAATAGTTTGATCTCATCACATACTCTGGAAAATCTACTGATTGGGTATAGTTGGAACAATGCAGACAAGTCTACATATTATCAATTACAGACGTAGAACATGATTTTTTCATATGTGTCCCCAATTAAACTGTCACTGTAGAGGTTAACGTCAAGGAAATAGAGAGAAATGGATTTGTGAGAACGAAGTGACTGGATGTAAGAACTGCTCATGGATCCCCTTAACAGAACACTTTACAACTACAGTGTTTATTTTAATACACATTATTATTATTATTATTATTATTATTATTATATATACTAACACTAGTAATAATAGTTGTACAAAGTGAAAACAAAACGTATACGTATTTGGTGACAAACAAGTTTAGACATACTGGATCAAAAGGGGCATTGAGGGCCCTACCTACTTTACATCTGAGTCTGAAATGAGAATGATAGATTGACATGGAACATGACAACATGGGTATCCATCCCAAACATTGCATGCTGTTTGAGACATGAAACACAACATTATTGTGTTGAGGATATATTATTTAAGTGTGACTAACAATAATTAAAGTATTATTGATAAATAATTCAAATAGTGAAATCTTCCATTGTTTGACTAGGTGATTTCTGCATTTAATGTCACAATAAAGTACACACATAGTTCAAAAAACTACTTTGAACAGCTGCCAAATTTCTGTGCTTTGTTATGCCACAGAAAGGGATAGAGCAATAATATAAAAAATATCACATATCTGAATTAGTTTGATCAATGATAACATTCTACCTGCAGAGCCCAGAGACAATGAAGCTGCTAATTTAAATAAAAAATAAATAAATCAACATCACTCTGAAGAAGACGCATTTAGCAAATTCCTGTAATCTCCATTTTCCCACTAGAAATTAAAACGCTTAGGTCACCTTCTGCTCATGAATGTCTTTAATCCCAGGGGGCTTTACATTAACCTCAGAACTTCCTTGTATCACTGTATATTCATTTCAAGCCATTTCTTATAACAGCAAAGCTCTATATAAAACATTATAATTAAATTAAATAAATATAATTAATATTATACTTTATCCAAAGAAATGAAAATGGTAACATTACTTGAATATTTCTTTAAGGCAGACAGCTCTGGGAAGGTAGATCTTTTATTAATAATTCACAGTACAACTACTTTCTGTAAAACCTTTAAATCGTGGATTTCTTGCCCTCTAATGCATTATTAATAAAAGTATCCCACTAAAATGAAACAGCCCAGCAGACAATCTGATTCTAGATGCTTAAAATACTTTGAATATATAAATAGAAATTAGGCATACAGTATTTTATATATTTATAAACATAAAAAGCTAAAAAAATTTTTATTACATTAATGTTATACAATTATTCCCTGAGGACCCAAGCTGATTATATAAGTTTCTGATAGAATCAGCTAAAATTGACTTCTTCGAAAAACATTTTCTTTAATGGTTAAGACGGAAAATACCTTTTCCCATATACCTGGCTTTATATGACACACCATTTAACAGTGCTCCATCTGCACTAAATAGAATAGATACTGTACTACATGTCATGTGTCTGAAGGCAATAAACAATAAAAAAAAAAATATCACATGCATCTTTGCATAACAATTCTATAATGCTTTTACTGGGAATATAAATACAACTTTTATAAAATAAAAGGTAATATTTGATCCAGGGGTGAATACAAACCCACACCATCCAATGTATGAAGTATATTTGCACACCATTTTATAATAATTATTTTATGTTCAATACAGGTTGGGCTTCCACTGGAAGTAGTGTAAGAAGAAGATGGTGTAATGCTCCAGTACAAGAATATTTTCCCTCCACTTTTTCTGATTATTTCTATAGGCCTTACATTTCACTTCCTCCATTCTTCATTCTAAATTGCTGGATCACGAAATTATTTTAAGATCAACTACATAGTTGGGCCGATAGAAGGATAAAGTGGTCATGTAGACATTAAATCCAATTGCAAGTAAAACAAAATGTCTGCACTGTGTATCCAAATTTTGACAATTTATGAATGTATCTCATACCCTAATTCCCCAAAACACATGCTACCTTTATTTATGTAAATAAATAATCTACAGAATTTCCATTTAGCCATGTTTAACAGCTGTATCCCACAGCTGCGGCTGTTTCCTTCTCTAGAAACCTTGCAAACCGCACTCTTTGTGAACCCTAAATGGTGGGAAGATAAACAAATATGTACATTAAAATAAACAAAGTTTACCAACTGTCACAAACATCAACACCTGCATGGGGAAAAGTATCTGTTTACTCATTGGCTTCTTCACCACCGTATTGCATTCACTGATAAAGTTAATTCAGCAGCCTTAAAAGGACTGTCTAGTGTCCAAAATGCATTTTTAAAATATTAATGCACATTAATGTGATTTCAAAATGCATGTTTTACATTTTGCATTGCTTAAAATATAAAATACTTACAGCTAGATGAAATTGTGAAATTACAGCAGTTTGCAAAAAAACAGGACTGCCCACATTAGCTAAGTAAAAGTAATTTCCTTTTTCTTCTTCTGCAGGAACCAATGAGAATAATTTCATTCAAATAAATGGCATATCCTGTCTCTCTAGTGATGTCACCAGACAATGTGTTAAACTATTAAGAGATCCTACTGTGTACAAGAGCAAGGTCACTCAGAGGCCACATAATGTAATCAACTGGAAAAGCACAGGAAGTGACTTAATGAAACAAAAATGTATATCCTCAGTGTCTATATAGTCAGTGCTGCCGCACCTGTAGTAAACATGCAGCGTAATCACTGGGGAGGGCTTGAGTCAAATATTAAAACTGTGATTTATGCAGAATGCCTGCATCAAATCACACTAGAAAGAAATCCTGTGCACTATACAAGCAGTAATCTTCATCTTGCACCAAAATGAGTTTGGGGAATAGACTGTGCCTTTAACTGTAAAGTAATTCTTTAACTCTTTTTTTTTTTTAAATATAAAGTAGCACACTACAAGACCTTCCCATTTGTATGTAACTACCAAATCTCTTGATTGTTCTTTCTATTATTGAAGCAAAAAGCTCTGTATATTTTAATTTATGGTCAACAACCAGAGGTGAAAATACTTTTTTTCCATATTGTTTGTTCCATTCAGATCAATCTCACAATATTTATTTAATTCCAGTATTAACAATGATCTTTGCATGTTGCCTTTGGAGACCACGATTCTTGGTACAACTAATATAAAATGATTCCACTAGAGAGGGATTATAGAAGCCAATAGCACAGTTTATCTCAGATTCCATTGTGACAGTACAAGGGATTAAAGTCAGGACCACCTTTCCATATGGGAAATGTGGGCATTAGCCTAAGCCCCAGCATTAAAAAGGGCACCAAACTTAAAGGGACACTACCACTTACAAAAGATATAATTAGATTACCTATGCATTTAAAACAAACACACATATATGACATATGCCACTGTTTCCCCCCTCTATGTTTGAATTAATTGTATATAACTGTAAAAATACAATTAGGTGTCTGTCTTCAGCATCCAATTTGAGAATCTTACCCATGATGCAACAGTCATCCAAAATAGCTTTGAAATAACAGAATGTTGACTGCTGCCCTCTGTGTTAGACAGTCTCCGTGGGCAGCAGGAACATGTTGTGGCCAGTGCTGACTCCTTTAACCTATGGGCTCTGGGAAGTGCCCCCTTTGCGCATCAGGTAAAGCGGCACTGCCTACACACAAACACAGAGACACAGTCACACTTACACACAGAGACACGCATAAATATACACAGTCACACTTACACAGACACACACTTAGTCACCATTAAACACATGCATAAACTTACACAGACACCCTTTTACACACTGTCACACACACACAGAAATACACACTTGTCACACTTACAATCATAAATATACACACTTACCCAGACACCTTTACATACTTAGACTTACAGTCACACTTACAGACACACATATGTACACACACTTACAAAGACAGTAACACACACATTGACTCACACACAGAGAAATACACACACTTACACACACTGACACACATTGAAACACACACACGCACACACACATTGAAACACACATTCACTCATTGAAACACACACCCACACTTACACACATTGACACACACACACATACTTTCACACATTGACACACACACTATTTTTTACTAAAAAAAAAACATTATACTGTTGGTCCCCCTCCCTGATTAGTTACCTTAATTTGCAAGCACACACACACATATTTACACGCATTGACACACACACTTACACTTTATATTGTTGGTCCCCCTCCCTGCTAAGTTACCTTAATTTGCATGGAGGAGGACGTATCCGATGGTTCTGCAAAGGCAGAACACAGCCATTCTGTTCTACTGCTGGATGTCACCTAACATTCTCAGCAATCTCAGAGCTCAACAGGGCGGAGCTTTCACCCGTTGTGCTCTACTAGAAGAGACAAGGAGGTGCGTGACAGCAGGTGCTCACCTGCGGGCAGCACCACTATGAGGAGGAATTAGGGAGAGATCTCCCTGTGGCAGTGCTTCTACTCCTGTGCACCTTGGCGTGGTGCACCCTGTGCACCCATCCAGGATCGGCCCTGGGTGAGAGTCAGGAGGGGAGAGGAGGAAGTGAGAAGGGGCAGAGAACATAAGAGGCCAGGGAGGATTCCCTTCTGCTTTCCCATAATGCCACCATAGTCTCTGTAGCCCTCTCTACCAATAATTGTAATTTTATTATAAGATGACATTTGTTGGATGCTACAAAACAATTGTTCAGGGGAGAAGAATCAGCAAAAGGGTTTACCATTAGAAAGTTTTTAATTCTTAGGTAGTTAAAGTATTCCGACCAGGAAAGGTCACATTTCTCTTGTAATCCCTCCTTTTTTTAATCTTTGTATTCCAACAAATTTCAGACACCCTTGAGATTCCCGTGATTATCCAAGATTTAAGATCAAGATTGTCTATGTAGATGGAAAAAAAATGAGACTGGAGATAGACAAGTTACTCTCAAGAGTTTCTGGCAAAAATGATCAATTAACTCTATCAAATGCCTTCTTGGCATCTAAGGCCATAGAAGCTGAAGGAATTTTCTGTAGCTTCACTCACTGCATCATATTGATGATCTTCCTAGAGTTATCATCTCCTTATCTGATGGCGATGAAGCCAGCCTGAGCTATATGGGTTAGGTAGGAGATAATCAGGTTAAGTCTGTGCACCAAGATTTTAGTAAGTAGTTTGACATTGAGGTTTATCAGTGAAATTGATCTTTAGTTAGAAACTAAAGAAAGATCCTTACCTGCTTTTATGATCGGAGAGCTTGAGTCATCTCAGAGACAAATATGTGTCATCCACATATCTGAACACTGTAAGCAGAAATGGGGTAATCACTGGTTCCATCTGGGCCTTTTTTATGCTTTCAACTGCTATTTTCAGTTAGTGTTCAGAGAGGGGCTGATTTGAGATTGGTAATTTGAAAATCTCAGGAGATCTGATTTACTCAGAAAGTCCGTAACTTCATTAGTTGATCTAGAACTAAGGTAAGCTATACAAAAGACCTGTTATATTGCAGAAAGACTTTACTAATCTGCGAAGTGGACAGACAGGTCTCTACATTAAACAACATTTTTTTAATTCAAATTTGTTGATCCCTAAATTTTATTTTATTAGTGGGGATTTTGCCTGGTATGTTTTTGCTGTAAAAGCAGGATTGTTTGAGAAGTGCTAATAATTTCTTAAGGAGCAGCATGCTCCTCCAATATGGAGCTGTTCTATATCTGGCAAGATGGAAATGATCAGAAATCCCTTCCGTCACTCTGTTGCTGTTGCTTGACAGCACCATAGTTAGTGCTAGGGTTAGATTAAGGGTTTCGGCTAGGGTGATGATTAGGGTTGTGGTCAGAAGGTCTTGTAAAAAGATTTCTAAATTTAGGACAGGGATTCAGATGGTATCTTTTTTTACTGTTTGTAATTGTGTAAGATTATCAGGTCAAAGTAAGAAAAAGTGTTTTTATTTTAATTTTTTCATCATATTTTAGGATTTTAATTATAGTAAATGATATGATATGATGAAAATAATGACATCTAAAGAAATCCCTTTTTCTGGCTATATAAACATTATATATTATGTATGGGAACATTAAATGAGAAAGATTATAGCTAAACACAAACAGAAATGTTTAAACAGCCATTTTCACGAAAGGGTACAAAAAATTCAAAACAGTCCTGTCACTTAGTTTTAATCCATTTTATTTATTCATTTTGTTTCGGAATTGTTGAGGTTACTATTTTGATGATCTGAACTCCGGAGTAGTCCGCATTCCGAACGTTCATCACAAAATCGACAAAAATGTCAGATTTTCATGCCATTACAGTAGCAATTTGGTGCTTTCTCAGGAGCCCGACATCATGAGCTATTCAGATCACTGAAGAGATCTAAAGTGGTCTCTTGGTATCCCAAGAGATGACCAGAGTAAATAGGCAGTCAAAAAATATGTAAATAAAGTGTAAATTTATTAGTAATGATTTAAAAAGGAAAAACAACTATAATGTAAAGGCTCACAAACGCCATCATCATGGAGAGCAACACTATAGAACTGCACATGTGACTATTTAAAAACTCACAAGCAAGTGAAATAAAATGAGGTTCATTGTACAAACCGACATAAGTAAAGCTGATAGCCTGGTTTTATTTATATGTTACTTATGTTTTATTCACACTTTCTTCGCTAACATGCAAGTTTTTTTTACATGAACTTTAATCACCCTTTTTTTTGTTGTGTTATCAGTTGCAAAATTGTATTTTCATTTATTTTAAAAGAACCAAAATAAAGCATTTACAAAGTTTTAACTCGTTTATAAAATCCTTTTGCTCATGAGAGGAGCTCTCTTTTTCTGCTCATATTTATCATCCGAAGACAAACCTCTCATCAGTCAATCAATAAGTGTGTATGAATGATGATAATAGACGGAAGTGTATGCTTTTTTATAGAAATGCTTTAATGAAAGAATACAAATAAAATACCTTATTGAGCCATTTTTACTCCATATAGCTTTACCAGGAGGCAGCCATTTTGTTCAGTATCTTTAGTCAGATGGGTCAGATGTTTGTTCATCTGAACCAAGGTGAGTGAAGACTTGACCCAAGATCAGGGTCAGAAACAACATGGATGCCCAGTGAGCAAATGATATGGAGTAAAGAAGGCTCAATAAGGTACTTTATTTGTGTTCTTTCATTAAACAATTTATTTAAAAATCATCTAGATATGATGCAATCTTTCAATTAAACATAAGGAAATAGTTTGCTACAGTTGTCATTTAATGAGTGCATTAATGATCCATTGTAATTATAGGGTTTTTTTTAACAGGAGTAGTCACTTTTTAACCGGTGCGGTAATGATTTTACAGCACCCGTTAACTGCTTTAGCGGCAAACATTGATTCAAGAACGCCCGTTAATTTTCCATTTATGGCAGTTTTTCAGAAATGGCCAGCATTTAATCCAGGGCAATGGTTCCACATTTTCAATATTAGGATTGTTCTATATGTCAAACTTGTTTGTTTGCTTGTTGTCTTGTTCTACACAAAAGCTACACAGGCAAGACTGCACCTTTAATAACTGTCAGCTTGTATCCTTGTTTTAATTGGTTTCAGAATCATGCTGCACAGAGGGAAGAAGACAAGTTGTCTGTAGGCATATGAATATTACAGTTATGTTTCATGTGGTCACAGTTGGAATGTTATATTTCATTCCTATAATCAATAGAAGCCACATGTATTTTTGGAGAGAAATTAGGATTATGCAACAGCCACAGTGGTTATGTTCTGGTATACAGTAAATATAATGCTAAAATACACTAGACACAAACACTGAGGGTGTTGAATGGTTAGACAGATTATAAGTTTAGTGTAACAAGATGCCAAGAGCTATGGTCTTTTGCCTGTTTAATGTTCCAGGACTACTCCACTGATCCCTGATGAAATATAATGTCCCAGGTCTATAGTCACAATTAGCACTCCAGCAGCTATGTGCACAGCAATGACATAAAGACACGGGTCACTTGATGTAGATGAAAACAAGTCCAAGTTATTGCTCCAACACACAGTCACTTATACAGCAAAACATCTTGATAACTTGAGATTGAACAATAGGAATGTAAACAGATTAACTTAACAGCCAATTAGAGTTTAGAGGGAGGAAGGTAGCTCAGCAGCCAGGCCTAAGCTGTATTGTATGCAGCCACTGAAGCTACGTTCGAGGGAAGGTGAAAATGATCAAGTAGGGTGGTGGCACTGAGAAAGGCAAAAGGTGGATGGGGAAAGGGGTACCAATAATATAAAGTTACGACAGCTTCCGTGACATTTAGCATCCTGTTTTTCCCCTCCTTTTCTATTTCTCTGTTGTTCTTTCTGTATATATGTTTTTGATATACACAGGAGTTTATTAATTAATAGTGAACTGAGGTAAATTGACCAGAGCATTGCAAAACTCTGGTAAAAAAAGAAAATTCTGTCGTCAATTAAACACAGCTTATTGTTTAGTGAATACTAGACTCCACTGTGTTTAAAAAGTCCGTAATGCCTTATGTGGAAGACTTCTGGTGCACATAAATGTTCTAACTCACAACTCTTAGAATATAAGCCTTATAATGTTTATTTGTGCTATAACCTTTTTTCTTTCTTGCCATCCATTTACAATAGATAGCATACACCTTAGTCAAAATCCTTGCTTGAGATACTCAAACAGACTACGAGTCCTATATGTATTCACATTTATTTTCGATAGATTGTCGAAAGGATAGACTAATTTTGAAGCGTTATAATTTAGGTGCAACTTTTGAAATGTAAATGTTTTGTTACAAAACCCAAAGGACTTTTTGTACCTCATTTGTACCTATTTTTTTGCTAACAAATGACTGGGCCTGTACTAGAAGTGTTTCTGTTTTGTTTTTTAACAAAATTTTGTAGTATTATAGAAATTAGAAATTTTTAAATCGAAGTAAAAAATAAATATAAACACATCCCTGTGAAAAACCACTAATGAGAAGGATTTAGGAATAACTGTAAACAACAGACATAGCAATAGTGTGCAAGTGCCAATGACATATTGGCATGTATAAAACAGGCTACCCCCACCTCCCACAAATCAGCAAAATTTGAAACACCTTAATAAGCTTTTATGGTTGCCTTCGTTGGATCAAAAGCAAGAATGATTGGTAGAAGGATTGATCTTGAGGAATATTTTCCATCCTAAATTACTTATTAACTAAAATAAACTGAAAACATTTTATTCAGTATTTTTATAATAATGGGATCCATATAAAAGAGAATCATAGTCTTTTTTAAAATTAGTATTTCAAACTTACCTACCAGCAGGGGTGGATAACCATTACCAAAGTAAACCCACAAATGTGACCCATTAGGAAGGTAACATAATTGTGATGAATTGACAACAGTGTAGTACAGCTTCGACTACAACAGAAAAATAGGTGGGTATCTAGGGTTTTTGTAATTCATTTGTTCAAACTCCAAATTTAAGTATTTTGTGAATAAGCCTCACTGTGTTTCCAGATTAGCTTTAAAAGAGAACTTTACTCTACCTCAAAAATGTACTAAATCACACATGAACTTAATTTAGCAAAAAAAGAATCACTTTAATTACAAATGGATTCAAGTAAAATCATTTTACAAAATCTTTTCCAAACTATTTGTAAAAGAAAAAAGAAAAGAAACAGCCAATCAAATCTGGCTGTTCAACCATGGCTCACATGATAAACAGACAGTAACGATTTTGCTGGCTGCATGTTCTGTGAAATTTGAGCCAGACCTGGCATAAAATAGACCCTAAATTATGCAGTAGCTCGGATGTATTTGTTGATTTGGTCTGGTTGGATTTCATGGGCTGCTTCAAATATTTTGCAATCGGAAGCATGTGAAAATCTTTTTTTTATATTTCTTTCTGATCCCTTTGGCTAATTGTCATGCTTCTGTTACGGGAACATTGGAAATAGAGAAATATAAGTTAAGTTTGTTTTGTTGCTTACATTAAGTTGTACATAGTTCATTTTTGTAACACATTATGTAAAGTGGTCTGACATCTGATAGTGTTATCAACAATCAATATCATTCAAAGACATGTGCATTCGTTTTCGGACGAATGCATTTTTTCGTTCAAAATAGCATTTTCGTCCATTAGTCCAAAAAAGGAATAACGAAATTGGTAAACTAACGAAAGACGAATGAACGAATGGTTAGTAAACGAAAATCATTCGTCCATTAGTCCATTCGTGCTATTGGCATTCTATAAATGCTATTCTATAAACCGAAATAGAGTCCCCATTCATACGAATAGGTCAATTGAACTATTCGTATGAATGGGGCTCTTGTTCGGTTTATAGAAAGCCAATAGTATTACATGTATTCTATAAGCCGAAAGTCTATAACCCGAAGGTCGTTCGGTTTATAGACTTTTGGTTTATAGAATACATGTAATTCTATGCTATTCTATAAACCGAAAGTCTATAAACCGAACGACCTTCGGTTTTTAGACTTTCGGCTAGAAAATTTTAGTTTTGCACATGTCTAATCATTCACAATATATATTTTTTGGGTGGTCCATACAAGGTTATGGATAGATTATTCTTAATCTTTTTTTAGTCTCTATATTGACAGTATCAACAATGGTTGTGTGACAGAGTCCCTTTAATAAAGGCTCTTTATACGTCCAAAAAAAGAGGAATGTAATTGATAATAAAATAAATTCAAATTAAATACTAATTGTGTTGCTGTTATTTTTAATTCTTTTTAAAGAAAATAAACCAGTACATATCTCCTCCAAGATGTTTGTCTAATACCTGGCTTGTTGAGTCATTTGCTGGTGCTGTCATAGCAGAGGATTCTACCATCACCCTGATCATGGACAGCTCCTGATGTGCCTGGCTGATCTTCAACATCTGGAAACTCCACAGTCAGGGAGATGGTGTCCACTTGTTCCACAGATGGATCTAAAAGACATGACATGATTTCCTTTGATGTCTACTATTTTTCTAATGATGCAGCATGTGCAATCTACCTTAGTTCTTTATTTTGTAATTTACAGTACATATTAAAATCTTAATGAAGTATCTGAACATCTACTTTGCAATTGTAGCTTTTGTGTTGAACATTTGAACATATCTAGGTATGCACTGCACATACTTGCTGGCGTGTTTGTGTCAACGGCCTCCACAGGTAGTTGCTGGAACCATGAGGTTGAAGAGTGCCAGCTCATGCTCATTCAGGTTGGATTGGTGTTGCTATGCCACACCTGTTGGTCTTACCTTTTTCAGCACCTGTCCTGGTATCTGAGTACCTGCAATATGACAGCAGGTCAAGACGAGTTATGTGTGTCAACATGCAGATGAGTTGTGTTGACTCAGGTAACAAATGTATGATGTAAACTACAGTGGTGTTTGTTTATATGTGGATGGAAAAGTATCATGTTTCCCCTGATGTATGAGACTGTGATGTTTCTTACCTTTTATTAACAACAGCTGTTGTTCTCTGATGCATTCCAACTGTTTTGACATGCTATGTCATCATATTCCACAGGGTATTTCTCATCTTCTGGCTGGTGTATTTGGCTGTGGCCCCATTTACCTGATGGTAACAGTTGGACAGTCCCATAATTAATGCTATATTTTCCTCAAAAGTGAACTTTTGTGCTCTTTTGCATGAACACATTTTGCTATTCACACAAATGTTGCAACTGGAATTCAAATGTGTTCTTCAATTTAGCATTATAATGTTCCATATTCATGTGGTATATGGTTATTACATAACTTGTATTCTGTCTTGTATGTTGTTGGCTGTGTGAAGTTTTAAATCTTTAAATCTTCAAAACGTACCTTTTTAGAGCCAATATGTGCATTTCTGATTTTTTTCTTTTGGTTTTGATTCAATTATATTTAGCTGATTTGGGGCCTAATTATTCTTCAAACGAATGCCCCCATAGTATATAATGGGTATTTTAAAACTACCACTTCAGCTCGATGCATTTCAGACATATTTCAGCTGTATTTGTTTTGTCAGATATTGTTGTTTAATTGACTCTAATTTTCATATTGCGAACGTATCTGAAGACCAATAGGACGCAAATCCGCCTGCAATTCGGAGGCACCATTTCATTGCTGATAATCAGTGCTACCTGGGCCATTTGTTTAGAAACAAATAAACAAATCTACATTACCTAATTAAAGCACTGACATAAACCTGATGTTGTGGCAGGACCTAAAACAATCAGTTCATGCTCAGAGGCTCATTGAGATAAAGTAATTCTGCAGGGAGAAATGGGTCTTACTTGTGGGTTATATGACGTGTGTGGCTGATACTAAAGGTGGAGTCTACGAAAGTGTTGCATAACAAGTTAGACACAAGAGCTAACAATAGAGGGATCTTCCCTTCCCAAAAACAGGGGATACAATGCAAAGAGTCAAAGTTATGTGAACAGGTTATAGAATTAGATTTCTATATGTTACTCTTTTGGTATTAAAGTTATTTATCCCGGATAACCTTTTTTTTAAAACTTAGAACATGGAGTCAGTAATGTACACCTTAGGCTATTTGTCTTTTATTTGCTAAAAAAAAGAGATCAATATCCTATGTACGTAAGGTATTTTTAAAATCCAAGAAATAAACCATTTTATGTATTTCCCTTCAACAACAATTGCAAAAATAAATAAATAATAATTTAATAATTTTCTGATTTGTTTTGTATATTTTCATACTAAAAATGTCTTACTCATATAGAAATAATGAAAGAAAGTTGTTTCTGCTTTTTTTTTTTTTTAAACAACTATATCATTTTTATGGATATTATTAATGTAAAAAAAAGTAAACAGTATTTGTTTGTTATTAAGGAGTTGAATTAAAGTAGACCTGAATTTTTTTACATAATTCCATTTAAAACAATAAAACCAACTAGCTGAGCTGAATGCTAAAAGCATTCCACTGTGCATAAGAAGGAAAAGATGCAATGTACCCCTTTGCCCAAATTAAAATGATAGTATAGGTACTCAAGCTTACAAAATAAATGCAAAAGATTTTAAAATGATCAACATAAAGTAAAGTAATTTTTAGAATGTTTTATGAGTGCAAACAAAATTTACGTTGATACTTTATCATGTTTTTTCATTTACACATGTTAAAACAGGGCCACATTTTCCATAACATCCTCAAAAATTCTGGAGCACTTTTCAGTGTACACACAATGTAACCCTTATTTAAACATATCCCTTTTCCAGGGTTTTTCCTGGAAAATAAATCCCATGTTAAATGCTCAATACATAGCTACAATACAAAGATAAAAATGTATTGTCTTCAGAATAGTAGAATGTCACTCTCAAGACTAGTGCACCTTAAAATAGTGCATCTGTTTGCATGGAATTACAATAAACTGTAAACAATAAAATCATAACTAATAATAATGTTAATTATAATATATTATTGTTTCTTTTTAAAACAGTCTTTAAAAAAGTTTGATTCCTTGAAAAAAAAAACATGAATCCAGTATGCTTTCACACCTTAACCATAGTAATTTGTGCAACAATATATTTATTCTGGATATGACATAAAGTCTGTCTTAGGAACATTACCTCCCATCCTAATGTTTGCTCTGTGTGTTTAACATTTTACCACATCCTTTACAATTGGTTAACTCAAACCACACTCTGGAGCTACGGTGAACACATATGTAGAACCAACTAAGTTGATTACCCACTGAGTCCTGCACTGCTTTCCCAGCATCTATATGTCAGGTGATCATCATGACATGTTCTGAGAACACTGTGCTGTGGCTTATTTTTGTCTGTATTGGACATTGTCCAATGTGATTTACAGTAAAAGTTATGTTTTTTGATGCTGACATGATAGTCTTTAAGTTTACAACAAAATGTGTAGACTAAAGAAACCACTCACTTTGGATTTAAGAGACTTTATCAACTAAACGTTTTTTTTACTGTGCACGTAGAGAATACAAAATGATTGAATATGATCTAAACATTGTATTAGCAAAACTAAATTCAAGGGACACTAGCACTTACATAAGATGTAATTAGATAACCTGGTCATTTAAAACAAATACATATATAAATCATTTGCCACTGTTTTTTTATATGATTGAATTAATTGCATATAAAAGGAAAAATAAAATTAGGTGATGATTTCCTGGCTCCATTTTGTGAATATTTCCCATGATGCAACATCGATCGTCCAAAATCTTCCAGCCAGTCTCACTTTACAACTGTTGCCAAAGCCTGCCTGACGATGTCATAAGATACTCTCCTGCTCTCTTACTGGCTCCTGTGTATCAGAGTGGGCAGGACTAGGTGACTGTGTACAACTTTTTTTTTTTACCTTCCTTCCAACACAAAGAGAGGAGATTTGTAACCATGCACCCTTGTGCAGGCTCATCCAGGCTGTATCCAGGCTTTTCTGTGTCCTTCTTGCTTTGCTTTCTTATTAGTTATGCTTATTCCTGCCTTGCCTTGTATTCCAGCCTTGCCCTGTATACCTCTCCTGCCCTGTATACCTGTCCTGCCCTGTATACCTGTCCTGCCCTGTATACCTGCTGTGCCCTGGATACCTCTCTGCCTGTCCTTATGTTCCTTTCCAGGTTTTCTGATTAACTCTGCCTTGTCAGTTTATTATTTAAACCACACCCTTTTCTGTTTAGTCCTTTTCAGCAGTCTACAGGTATTTTATCTGTGTTTAAGTTCAATGCCATTTATGTGTCTTCGATTGTATTTATGCTTTGCTAATATTATGTCTTAGTAAGGGACTTGCCTAATGTGGGGTACCTTGACGTGGTTGGCAAGCTAACATCTAAATTGGCCAATTTGTTTGAACCAAACCGCCACCTTTTCCATCTTAGTGTTAGGCTAGTTCCTGTATTTATGTTTGTTCCTTTGTATGTGCATTTTGTGTTCCTAAGTGCTGTGTGCGTTGCCTTGCATTGCCTTGTACTGTTTATCCTTAGTTGGTTTCTGTTAAATTGCTCATGTCTTGCCTCTGCCCTGTAGCCCTGCATCCTGTATTTCTGTTCTGCTCTCCCTCAGTTCCTTTTCTGATTTAGGTCTGCTTAGCTATCACTTAGTTAATTTCCTATTAACCCCTTGACGACAAAGGACGTGCCAGGCACGTCCTGGAAGAAACTCCCTTAACGACAAAGGACGTGCCTGGCACGTCCTGCAGTGAATGAAGCGGTTTTCGCGATCAACGATTTCGAAAACCGCTTTAACAGTGCTGGTCTATTGCCTCGACATCGAGGCAATAGCCAGCACCGAAATTTCTATTTTGGGAGCATGCTGCTCTGTCAATATGGCTAAGCCCTCTGCCGGTCTGAGCTTCGGAAGTGAAAGTAACTTCACTTCCGTCGCTCTGAATATGCTACTTGACTGCCCCTAGTGGTAGTTTAGTAGCATTGCAATGGAAAATATTTAAAATACATATTTAATTAATTAAAAACTGTTTATTTAGCTATATTAGCCTATAGGGTATAAATTAAATATTTTTTAGCATAAGGGATAGGGTTAAAATTAAATTAAAGTTAAAAAATATTAATGGATATAATAAGGATTAGAGTTGGGGTTAAATTTAGTGTTAGGGTTAAATTTTGGAAACATGCATATTTTTGAACTCGGGAGAACATTTAGAAACTATTTAGACGGGGTCTTTTTGAATGATTTTATTTGTGTAAATTATATTTTAGGTAAAAGTTAGAAAAAGTGGGGGTTTTAAAATTTTATATCATATTTTATGATTTTTTTTTGTAGTAAATTATAAGATATGATGAACATAATGGTATCTAATGAAAGCCCTTCTTATGACGATAAAAACAACATATAATTTGTGTTTGTACTGTATGTGAGAAAGAAAAAAATTACAGCTAAACACAAACACCCTAGAAATGTCAAAACAGCCATTGTCACCAAGGGAAAGTCAAGGTGAAAATGTCTTGTCACTAAGGGGTTAAGCCCTGGTACCTGGATACAGCAGCTGCTCCACAGGGCCTGGCTGTGGCTACAAAGACTTGGGGTCCAAAACCTCCAAGCGATTGCAGTTACCCAGCACTAGATCCTGTGTCTCCACCCTGCAACGTAGCTCCTGATCTCGGGAGCTCAGGGTCCCTTACCATCCCGGGCCCCGTTCGTTACAAGATTAACCTGTTCAAACAGTATTATAACTCCGAACCTTGTGATGTAATAGTTTCATTACCTTCCCATTCAATGCAAGTCTATGATCAGAATTCTGACTTATAGATCGTCTTCTGTGTTCCCAGCCCCAATGTGGGAAATTTGTGCTGTAAAGTCAGTAGGGGGTAGCACCGAAATACACTATATTTCCCAAAATGGCAGCGTGCCATCACACTTGTTTAGTTACATATTTTATTAAATACCGTCACATAACAAAGTCTTAAGACTTCACATGTGGCCTAATATACAAATGAACTGGTTTACAATTGGGGAAATGTGTAATTTGCAAATCAAGCCAAAGGTGATGTCATAAGCACAGACACATTTGAAATTTAGGCATTTGCTTGCGATTCTGATAACATAACGCATAAATTGTTTTCAATCAATTTGTATTCTTGACATTCACATTATAAGCAATGTTAAATTGCCAATTAGTTTGCACATTAGGATCATAAACCTTGTTACTTTTGAATATCATAAACGTGACCAGAAATATTTCTTAAAACACTTGGCTTTTGCCCTATTCATATTTTATCTGGGTCAGATTAAAGGACAACTATAGGCAAAAAAATAATGTATGTTTAAAAACTACAAAACTACAAATGAGCAAACTAGGTGTTAGCCTAAGGGTGCCATAGGTCTGTTATCCTCCAATCTCAAATCGCATAGTAATGATTCAGTGCATCGTAATGTGACTATGCGCAAGAAGCGGGGAGGGAGTGCTGACTGATCGCTTTTATTCCATTTAGGATTGGTCCTTTGATCATATTTACTTAGTAACTGAGAAAAATGCTGCTTATCTGTTACACTTTCTCTAATTATCTGATTAGAGTAGGTCTGATTTTTTTCGGTAGACACATCTAGCTGTAACAAATGGACCAAATTTTCCCTCCCATATTCATACAGCATACATTCATTATAACACAAAGGTCAGTGGAGAGATTAATAGTTTTTTAGGATGATTATTTTGACAGAGCAGGGCATGCAGCACAAGGGGGACGGGGGGGGGGGGGGGGGTTTAGGACGGTGGAGAGATGTGAATCTACCTTTACATGTTATGCTAACCTTTTAAATTACACAGAATCCAGCAGTGTGTTTAATGTCACCAGTATCATGTATTAATTCCTCTATTGTTATATTCTCTACTCACTCTAAAACATCACTCTGAGTTGCCCCAAAATGTATCATGACAACCTCACATGGGTATGCAAAAAAATACTAACATTAAAAACAAATGCGGAGATATACTATTACGGAATGTCAGCTCAGGCAATCAATCTAGTGACTGGTTTCCAAACTGGTATTACAATCCAAGCAGAAAGATATATTCTTTTTTCTTGTGGTTCAACACAGTTTGCTGGTTAGTGAAGTTTTATCAATCTCCACAATTAGCCGAAAATCCTGTGGACCACAGGTGGATGCCTGTATATATATATCTTTTGGATGGTGGATGCCTGTATATACCGTATTTGCTTGATTATAAGACAAGGTTTTTTTCAGATTTTTTTTTCAAATTGAGGTCAGATTATAAGACATGGATCCAGGTCCCCAGCAGAGCTGCAGGGGACCTGGATCCCCCTCTCTAACAGCAGGGGAATGTCTGCGCGATGAGCACAGACTCCCCTGCTTCCACCCGGCACGACCACCGGGGCTTCTGTGAAGAAGCCGGTTACTTCCGCTTTCGTCACAGAAGTCCCGGCTAGCGTGCCGGGCGGCAGCAGGGGAGGTCTGCGCTCGTCGCGCAGACATCCTCTGCTGCCCCACTAGGCACCAGGGAGAATCGGGCAGCTGTCCGTCATAATAGACTGCCGTGTCGGGCAGCATGGAGGATGTCTGCACGTATCGTGCAGACATCCCCTGGCTGCCCCCACTAGCCACCAGGGATCGACTTCCAGGTGAGGGGGAGGGAGGGGGAAGAGAGACAGGGGAGGGAGGGGGCAGAGACAGGGGAGGGAGGGGGCAGGGACAGAGACAGGGGGAGGGAGGGGGGCAGAGAGAGTCAACAAGGGAAGGGAGGGGGAAACAGAGCTACAAGGGGGGGAAGAGACAGAGGGAGGGGGGGCAGAGAGAAACAAGGGGGGGGGGAGAGACAGAGGAGAGGGGGGAATCAAAGGGAGGGGGAGAGAGACAAAGCTGGGGGCAAGGGAAAGAGAGGCAGAATTGGCACATAAAAGGAAATAAAAACAAATGCATTTTTTTGATATAATTTTTTATTAAAAAAGCAATTTACATGTGAATATATACAAGTTTAACTTTTTTCCTATAGGGTAGTCTTATATTCAGGCTTTTAGTTTTTTTCCTAAAGGAATATCCAAAGTTTGGGGGGTCATCTTGTAATCAGGGTCATCTTATAATCAAGCAAATACGGTATATCTTTTGGATGGTGGATGCCTGTATATATATCTTTTGGATGGTGGATGCCTGTATATATATCTTTTTTCTTGTGGTTCAACAAGGTTGGCTGGTTAGTAAAGTTTTATCAATCTCCACAATTAGTCCAAAAATCCTGTGGACCACTGGTGGATGCCTGATCACCTAGAAGTTTTATTTGTTGGAGACTGGAATCTCTCCTAAGCCCACTATGCACAATAGACATTATAGGGATACTCAAGCTATTTTTTGTGCCTTTGTATTTCTTAATCGCCTTTGTTGGCATGGTCAAGAAAACATGTTTTTCTTTGCATATCATTAGAATGATTATATGTTCTTAACATGCATGTGTTTATGAGCATATAACTGTATTGACGTTATTAAAAATAACTGAAAACCAATAATATGAATCTCCTTAAAGAAGTATGGCAACTCATAATGCTATATATCAGACATGCATATGATAATACTTGTAAGCACATTGCAAGTGCTCCAGGGCCGTCTTTAATGCGGGGCAAACGGGGCAGCTGCCCTGGGCCCAGTTACTCCTGGGGGGCCCCAAGGCAGCTGTCCCGTGGGCCCCCAGCCCCTGCTTGCCGCGTTCACAGCGCATTGCGCTTGTGAACGCTTTTTTCCGGCAAGCCGTGACGTCACATCCGGTGACTGTTTCCCTCCTCCGTGCAAGAGGGAAGACTGCACGGAGGAGACATCCGGCGGGGGACACGGAGCAGTGAAGTGTAAGTACTAGGGAGGGGAGGGGGAGGAGGAGGGGGGGGGGTCTGACTGGCACTATATTACTGGGTATCTGACTGGCACTATATTACTGGGTATCTGACTGGCACTATATTACTGGGGTCTGACTGGCACTATATTACTGGGTATCTGACTGGCACTATATTACTGGGGTCTGACTGGCACTATATTACTGGGGTCTGACTGGCACTATATTACTGGGTATCTGACTGGCACTATATTACAGGTATCTGACTGGCACTATATTACAGGTATCTGACTGGCACTATATTACTGGGGTCTGACTGGCACTATATTACTGGGTATCTGACTGGCACTATATTACTGGGGTCTGACTGGCACTATATTACTGGGTATCTGACTGGCACTATATTACTGGGGTCTGACTGGCACTATATTACTGGGGTCTGACTGGCACTATATTACTGGGTATCTGACTGGCACTATATTACTGGGGTCTGACTGGCACTATATTACTGGGTATCTGACTGGCACTATATTACTGGGGTCTGACTGGCACTATATTACTGGGGTCTGACTGGCACTATATTACTGGGTATCTGACTGGCACTATATTACAGGTATCTGACTGGCACTATATTACTGGGTATCTGACTGGCACTATATTACTGGGTATCTGACTGGCACTATATTACAGGTATCTGACTGGCACTATATTACTGGGGTCTGACTGGCACTATATTACTGGGTATCTGACTGGCACTATATTACTGGGGTCTGACTGGCACTATATTACTGGGTATCTGACTGGCACTATATTACTGGGGTCTGACTGGCACTATATTACTGGGGTCTGACTGGCACTATATTACTGGGTATCTGACTGGCACTATATTACTGGGGTCTGACTGGCACTATATTACTGGGGTCTGACTGGCACTATATTACTGGGTATCTGACTGGCACTATATTACTGGGGTCTGAATGGCACAATATTACTGGGCTCTGAATGGCACAATATTCCTGGTATCTGACTGGCACAATATTACAGGCATCTGACTTGCACAATATTCCTGGGCTCTGACTGGCACAATATTACTGGGCTCTGACTGGCACAATATTCCTGGGCTCTGACTGGCACTATATTACTGGGTATCTGACTGGCACTATATTACTGGGGTCTGACTGGCACTATATTACTGGGGTCTGACTGGCACTATATTACTGGGTATCTGACTGGCACTATATTACTGGGGTCTGAATGGCACAATATTACTGGGCTCTGAATGGCACAATATTCCTGGTATCTGACTGGCACAATATTACAGGCATCTGACTTGCACAATATTCCTGGGCTCTGACTGGCACAATATTACTGGGCTCTGACTGGCACAATATTCCTGGGCTCTGACTGGCACAATATTCCTGGGCTCTGACTGGCACACTATTACTGGGCTCTGAGTGGCACAATATTACTGGGCTCTGACTGGCCCAATATTACTGGGCTCTGACTGGCCCAATATTACTGGGCTCTGACTGGCCCAATATTGCAGGCATCTGACTGGCCCAATATTGCAGGCATCTGACTGGCCCCATATTGCAGGCATCTGACTGGCCCAATATTGCAGGCATCTGACTGGCACAATATTGCAGGCATCTGACTGGCACATTATTACTGGGCTCTGAATGGCCCAATATTGCAGGCATCTGACTGGCACAATATTACTGGGCTCTGACTGGCCCAATATTGGAGGCATCTGACTGGCACAATATTGCAGGCATCTGACTGGCACAATATTGCAGGCATCTGACTGGCACATTATTACTGGGCTCTGACTGGCCCAATATTGCAGGCATCTGACTGGCACAATATTGCAGGCATCTGACTGGCACATTATTACTGGGCTCTGACTGGTCCAATATTGCAGGCATCTGACTGGCCCAGTATTGCAGGCATCTGACTGGCCCAGTATTGCAGGCATCTGACTGGCCCAGTATTGCAGGCATCTGACTGGCACAATATTGCAGGCATCTGACTGGCACATTATTACTGGGCTCTGAATGGCACAATATTGCAGGCATCTGACTGGCACAATATTACAGGCATCTGAGTGGCACAATATTCCTGGTATCTGACTGGCACAATATTCCTGGTATCTGACTGGCACAATATTCCTGGGCTCTGACTGGCACAATATTCCTGGGCTCTGACTGGCACAATATTACTGGGCTCTGACTGGCACAATATTAAAGGCATCTGACTGGCACAATATTACTGGGCTCTGAATGGTACAATATTACTGGGCTCTGAATGGCACAATATTACTGGGCTCTGACTGGCAAAATATTACTGTGCTCTGACTGGCACAATAATACTGCAATCTGAATGGCACAATATTACTGGCATCTGAAAGGCACAATATTACTGGCATCTGAATGGCACAACAATTATGGCAAATGTGTGTGTGTGTGGGGGGGGGGGGGTAACATTGCGATGGATGGCGGGATTGCATGCAGGGGAGGGGGCAGGGTCCAGGGGGCCCAAGCAAATGCTTGCCCAGGGTCCAATCACTATTAAAGACGGCCCTGAAGTGCTCATTCATCTCTGTGGGAACATTGTGAGAAAAAGGAGGATGGGAATGCCTATGTAAAACTGGAAGTGTATGTCCTTCAGAGAAACTAACATGAACAGAAAAATAGTAAACAATTTGGATAAACATTTATAGTTATTTAACGCACTTTATTTAAGTGTAAGATTTAATATGCTCTTCTTAGGATTGTAGTATGCTTTTAATTAATGTTATTTTATATTTTAGATTAAATAACTGTATAGTACACAAATACAAATAGTGAAACAAATAGCTGAACAAAATATATACACTGATAAAACACATTGACTGGTGATGAACTCGAAGCAGGCCCAAAAATATTCCAAGAAATGGTTCTTTTAATGAAATGGTCCAGGTATAAAAATAGAATAAAAACAGTTATAATCTGTTAAAAGAAAACAATAGGATGTCTTCAAACTGAATTACACAGGCATCATATATTTTTTTATGCTCAGAGGTTTAATGATATGTCTGATTTATATGATGTCTTAAAAACACATCAAAATACACAGAATTTTGGCCAGATAGCTAGTGCTGAACAAGCACTGTGGTCTGGCTCACTGATCATGCATTTTGTAGAATCAGCAAATATGCACACTAAGTACATGCTGCATTTTCTTAACGAAAAAAATTATAATTTTATGAAATATAATTTTATATTTGAATTTAGAATAGGTTTTGGCATGGACAGCATCTGGTAAAGAATAAAGTTTAAGTTTTAAAAAATATATTTTTATTTCAAGATATAATTGGGGTTGAGAGCAACTTATTTCAGTCAAGCTGAACTGAAAAAAAAAAAAATAGTTTCTGTTCCCTGTATTTACACATATGGTCAGTTCTATATTTTAGTTAATAGGACATTTTGTTCTCTTAAAATATAAACAAAATGGCTCCAAAATTGAAGATACAGAAATCTGCACATATGTACAGCATGTGCAAACTATTGGCTTCCATCTTGTTAGGAGAAAATAGTATGGATGCAGCTTGTCCTGTACTGATTGTTTGGAAAATATGAAACTGAGCCTTTTGTTAACATTTCTCTATAATAAACAAAGGATTGGTTTCTCAATAAGATGGTAGCCTGAAGCAGAGACCATTTTGTTTGATAAACCAGAGCAGGTGATTTATTGGACATTAAAGTGATGCTAGCAAGGTGAATTAGTATAAATCACAATTGCTTCTGGTCCGTAGTTTAGGATTGTGTAAGTTAATTAATACTAACACTGTGTATAATATGGTGTCATATCGTCTCTCTGTGCTTACTAAACCACACCATGGAAGATTCATAATGAAAGTATCTGTGTGGCCTCACACTTATGATAAAGCATTGAGAAACGCATAATGTGCGTCCTTCCCTGCACCTTGTGTGGTTGCTATATCTGATTCAATTTACATTGAAGATTTGAGTGCTGACCTTTTTCTACATTGTCAAACTCCTGGGGAAATTCAGCTGCCAAAGTGTCGGTATGAAAATTAGGCCAGTGAGTCAACCCATCAATGTTTCTGCAGTATGGCTAATTTCATACTCTCTATAGTTACATAGGTTAAATAGTAGTTTAGATTGAAAAAAGACTTGTGTCCATCAAGATCAACCTTTTTCCTATTCCATGTTTACCATTGTTGATCAAAAAGAAGCCAAATAAAAACCGCTTAGTTCAGCGATTTCAAATTCTGCATTCAGTAGGGGGGGGGGGGGGGGGGGGGGGGGGATCCTTCTTGACTCCAAATGGGAATCAGATTTATCCTTGGATCAACAAGCACTAAAAAAATATAAATGCCTATACTAACATGCATAGCCCTCTATGCTGTGGCTCATAAAAAAAAGTATCCAGGCCCCTTTTAAAAGCATCTAACTTATTTTCTAGAACCACCTCCTCAGGCAGCGAATTCCAGATCTTAATAGTCCTTCCTGTTAAAAATCTCCTTTCTTCAAGTTTTAGCTCAGGGTTATGTTGCATACATAGGCAGAACACTCAGGATCTAGAACCATCTTGTACATCTAAAGGAGTGTGAGCTTAGGATTACCACTATGAAGGCAAAAACATGTCCTGTATTTTTTTGACGAAAAGGTGTCAACCCCATTTGGGCTAAATGTCTTCCTCAAAGATTTTGCCCAGAGCTTATCAATATTGTATTGTATTTAGATATGTTTGACTTTCTGACACAAAAAGGTACGCTGCAAAGCTTTATTGAGGGCTTCACACAAGTTGGTCAACCATAGTTTAGAAAAAAAACTTCTTTTAGAAGTAACGAGTACTGGAAATATTTATGATTTCCCCTTTTCTTCCCTAGCAAAATAGTTATAGACAGGCTAGTCAAAACAACAGTCTTTGAGGAACTTTGTATTTTATAAAACATTTCCCTATTTATACACAGTGTACTGTCTACACTCTCTGTGAGCAGTAACCGATTATGACATCATTATGTTCATTAATATATTTTAGGTGTGGAAACATTTCTTATTTTCTTTTAGAATAAATGAAGTTAATAGAGGAAGAAAAGGAAAAATGGGAAAGGACAGCATCCTACAAGAAGAATAGACCACAGAAAGGGAACAGTAGAGAGCAGCACAAGTATAACGTGACACAAATAAATAACTCTGCAAGTAAACAGTGCAGACTACAAGTGGCAATACTACCTAAAAAAAAAGTACATTTGAAAATAATAATAATAATACGATGTGGTGTGTTAAAGGTGATAGAAAACTCCTGCAGTTTCAGTGGGTAGCCGAGGCATTACTAAGCACATATTTGTAATCACCAGACTTAATTTTCCCATCAGAGTACCCAATTTACAGTGCTCTCACTAATGCAAGGGATTATGGGCCAATAAGGTTAAAAAAGGAGCCTTAATAGTATAAAACATAGTAATACAGGATAGTTCACCATATAAGAACCCTTTGATCCATCTAGCCTGCCTATATTTGTAATTGCTGGTCCTTGTTCATACCTTAAGTTAAGGATAACCTTATGCTTTGGATGGTGAGCATAACCTTATAAATTGTCAAACAAGGCTTCTAACGCAAGCTTTATTTCATTTACTGGTTAGTCTCTGTAATACTGCCAGATCTATGTTATAGTTTGTACATTCTTCTAGCTAAATTTACTGACAATGCAACCATAAAAAAATAATTTACTTATCCATGCCAACATGTTCCATTAACAACTTGTAATTTGCAACTCATTGTGGGTGCGAGACTAAAGGAATATTAAGAGAAACATCTAATTTTCCCAAAAAATATGAAACATTCTTTGTGAAAGTGGTACAAACATAAAATAAAATTGGTTTAAAAATATATATGTTTAAGAAGCATGTAATTCCAAGCATTTGTGTCTGTGGCAGAAGCTATTTTTTTTAATAGAATGCTATATATATTTTTTCATCAAATCCAGGTATTGTAGGAAGTGAAGACTTCAATGTTTGTGTTTAGCTGTAATTTTCTTCTCTCTCACATATGGTACCTTCACAAATTATATGTTGTTTTTATCGTCATAAAATATGATAAACAAATTAAAAAAAACACATAAAATATGTTTCATTCAAAAAGTTTGAAAATTTTATTTTTTAAATTTTCATCATATTTCATAATTTTTTTAAGTAAATTATGTGATCTGATCAAAATTATGGTATCTTAGAAAGCCCTTCTTATGCTGATAAAAGCAGTATATAATATGTGTGTGTCCATTAAATGAGAAAGAGGAAAATTACAGTTAAACACAAATACAGCAGAAGTGTAATAGCAGTGGGGGGTGCAAAAGTACACAAGCAGGCTGGTCACTAAGGGGGTTAAGATATCCTTATGATAGCTACACACCCCACTTATTGCTTAATTGCCAATTCTCCCAAAAGGGTAGGAAACCCCCATCGCCCTCTTCCCCCTCTACTTAATATTTTTACCCTTGTTTTTAAATCATTATGTGATCTTTTTACTACGTCTCCAGCTACTGTCTCATTGTACACCAGTCCAAAGGCATGTTTACTAATAATACTCAAGTGTTGAATACTATATATACTGGTATTTTGCTGCCCATGAGTATGTGGCCCTAGATACCAATGTTTATTGAATGTACAATTATGCAAATGCATATGAAGCTCATTTCCTGTATCCCCCCTATTTCTGCACCCATCGCACCTTCAATTTCTGTTCTTGTTTATTTGCCTTGAAAAAACAATAGAAAGTCATTTTTGAAAAAAAAAATGAAATATGCTCTATTTAGTGCCAACACACAGAAAAAAACCACAACATCCTGCTCAATGGCTAATGCCAAACAAAGTCGGTAAATAGCTAAATTATCTGCACCACAGTATTATAAATATTGGTGGGTTTGGCAGATTACTTCAATGGTTAACGGGTATAATCTAATACATTTGGTATTATTTTGTTTATGGGTAAAATACTTGTAATAAGAAATAACAAAGAACATAATTTCAGTTAATTTAGCTTCACATGTGCATACAGTCATATAATGGACTGGTGATACTCAATGCTATAATATCAGTAACTAATTAAATGCTTTACCATTATCAGTAAAAATATAATATAATTGATGCAAATAAAATAAACACTGTAGACTGGGTCAATTGCCCATAAAGCATGCCATCAGCATAGATGATGCTCCTGTGCAGAGATATGGGTATGTGCCAGTGGTGTATCTTGATTTTGTGCTGCCCTAGGCAGACAAAATCCGGGCACCCACCTACCCAAGCTGCACACCCACGTTACACACCTAAGACATGCCCCATCATTCAGACTCACATCAAGCTCACACTCCCATCACACTCAGTCACACACTCCTACTCCCATCACACTCAGTCACACACTCCTACTCCCATCACGCACACTCCGACTCCCATCACACTGAGTCACACACACTGTCTCCCTCACACACACTCTGACTCCCATCACACTCAGTCACACACACTTTTTTTCCCACCACACACACTCTGACTCCCATCACACTCAGTCACACACACACACACACACACACTCTGACTCCCATCACACTCAGTCACACACACTGTCTCCCATCACACACACTCTGACTCCCATCACACTCAGTCACACACACACACACACTCACACACACTCTCCCATCAGCACTTACCTTTCATTGGAGGGTAGTGGCAGGCAGCATGGTCCCTCCATGCTGCCTGTTCGGCTTCCCTGCGATTGTGCCGACAGGTTACGTGACCGGGCACGCGTATGACGTCAGCGCGCCCGTCACGTGACTGTCGGGACTTCCGTGTCGGCACACTGCACGGGGAGCCGAACAGGCAGCACGGAGGTTTCTCTGTGCTGCCTGTTCGGCTCCCTGTGCAGCCTGGCAGGCAGAGCGTTGGTGAGGGGGGATCTTTTGATCCCCTCTCACCTCCATCTCTTCCTGCAAGCGCGGTCTATTTTTTTTTTTTAAAGGGACGGATTTTTTTTTTTTTTAATTTTTAATTTTTTTAATTTTTTTTTTTTTCAGTGCTGGGGGGCGCTGCCGCCCCCCATAATTTGCCGCCATAGGCATCCGCCTAGGATGCCTCGCGGTAAATACAGCACTGGTATGTGCTGCAAAGCCAGGGAATGAGGGAGTGAAGTGTTACAAGAAAACAATGCTGAAAAAAGTGCTTAGACAAAACAATCATTACTAGTACGCCTATAAAAATACACACAAAGAAGTGAACAGTTTAAATAGACAGCAAAAGTAAGAAAAAGAGCAATAAAAAAAAAGCAACAGACTCTAGTGTATGTCTGAATGATAATAAAACAGATTGATATATACATTATCATTTCAGTATTCCTGAAGTGCTACACTGACTGACTGACTTATTAGAGTAGTCTAGTCCAAAAATTATTATTGTAAGATGGGAAGCAGTCAACCAGAAAAGAATGAGGTGGTGGCAGTAGGAATAAGTAATTTAGCCATATCGAAGAGTGAAGGCCACATTCCCCATTTTACAGAGACGTTGAGTTAAATATTTTGGTATTATTCAGAATAATTTCAAGATAATCAGAGGAAGGCATTGAAGATGAGACATAAGACTAGAAGGTGAAACAATAATGAGTTTTTGTTACAAGATAGTTGATACACAATATAGGAAATTCACAAATTTCGCAATCTTGATCCATTAGAAGTACCATCATAAAGATATTTTAAGTAGCTGATTTTCAACTCCTATGTTAGTTGGGGCGCTATTCAGAAATATTACTTACAATAATCTCTTACACCATTTTTCCTCAACACAAACCTGTCTTGGTGGTAGGCCCCTCATGCTGTCTCCATCTGCTGACAGGGCCGGGACAACCAGATTCACCCCTGCAGATCCTTGTGCTCATAGTTGCAACATCCAAAATATTGATATCTGTTAAGGGGAGAGGAGTGTTCTTAGCAAAGAAAGTTTTAGAATGAAAGATCACTTAATCCCATAAAGGTACAGCCAGTGAATAATTTTTTTTTTCAGTTGTGTGACAGGTACTTGGGGTATTGGTTGGCCTACCATACATTTAAGTTTTTCTCCTTCTTCACCATGAATGGGCACAATATTTATCCATATATAAGAAATTCTTTTTAACACTTATTGAGCATAGCATATCTAAAAAGCTGGTTCTTTAAACATCTGGTGCCATAACAATTAGAGCTTACCATAGTCCAATACAGAGTTATTTAAAACTGATATGAATACCAAAAGTGCTAAAAGCAATGCTACATTTTTTTTTTCTGGAAGAGGAAAGCTGATAGATTTAAGAAGATCAATGTTTTATTGTTATGTTATCAATGTTTTTATACTAAACAAACATGTTAATAACCTTAAGGAGCCTTTCAAAAAGATTTAACAGGATATTTCGGGCAAAATGACTAAAGGAAGAAAGAAATAATTTAATAATGCATATTGGGCTCTATATAAGTTAATAATGCATATTGGGCTCTATATAATAGTCTTTATAAGTATTTAATTTCATATTTTCCATTGCAGATTGTGGTATTTCATGACCTGAGATATTTTTTCAACTTTATTAAACTTTATATTCTGAAGAAAAAAATGAATTAATAATTTAAACAAAACTCCTTCAAAATGTCCTTGATGTTCACATTCCTTGTTAGTATTTTGCAGTTTTCCTCCAAATATTTAAATAAATGTAGTTTTAAAATGTATAACGATGTTGTGCAAAAACATAGTGTCCTCCAATCACTACAACAGATAGCCATATAAAGGAACATACATTCCAAATAATATAAAATACAATAAGCAATGCCAAAATGCAGACAAATTGCCTGCAAAGTGAGTTTACTGAGTGTAAAGATTACACAAGTAGTCATAAAGTAACAAGAGGGAAGTAATACATACAAAAAAGTAAAGCAAGCAAGACTAACCCCTTTGTGAGATCCCTCATTTTTTCAGCAACAAACTGTTGACTATGTCAAGGATAAGATCACTATCTTAGTCTTAGCAGGATAGTCATGACATGAATCACAATATTAAATAAAACATACATATTTAGTCATATTCGCTAAAAAGTGATTACATTCTCACCAAAAAATAATACTGCCATCCCCATATTGTTTCATTAGAGGCTAATCATCAAATGATATGAAAGAATGTCTCATTTTAAATGATCAGAGAGTTGATCAGTTTTGTTTCAAAAGGAGAGGAACTGTCAAACATATCCCTTGCCATCACTGCGAAAAACTGGCTAAGTAAGCCAGTTTGAAAATGTAGGGGTTTTTCATACAAGGGACACAGGAAAAGCGACATATTTTGCTATTTTTGATGAATAATGCAAAATCAGTTCACAGCAAAAAAAAGCTTATTCCAACCTATATCTGCTATATAAATATATATTGATTCATATCTAGAAAAGTAGTGTTAGCTGTGGCCAGGCCTGCATTGCCAGTGTAAGAGGCATATTGGTGCCTTAAAAACACTTTGTGTCTATGACATCAAAAAATATTTTTTTCCTGCTCTGAAAACAATTATTCTATTTTTTTTTATTTTTGGCTCTAAAATAACCCAATTTCCTGTTTATAAATTATAATAATGATTGTTTCATTGTTTTTGTTTATATTTGTGAAACCTTGTTCTATTAGAACTCAAAATGCTAAAACTACACAAGATCTTCTCAAGGGATTACAGCCTGTCTGACAATTCAATACTTTAACTAGGTTAGACCATTGTCTTGGCAACGGTCTACTTTCATCTTGAGACTAAGTCAAATTCGGCACCCGAGTTTGACGTATCAATTTGACTTAGTTTGTGGGGGGAAAAATTGTTTAAGGCAATAAATTATGTAGAAAAATAACGATCTACCCTTAATAAAAAAAAATGGGAAAACAAAATTAACATATCCACTGAGGAAATAGACTGGATACAAGCCATAAATATAACAAAAAAAACTACCCACTCCCTAAGTCTTATAGTATTGTATTATAAAGTAATCTATCGTTGGTATCTAACCCCCTCCAGACTGAAAAAGATATACCCTGATTATAGTGAACAATGCTGGAGGTTTTTGAAAAGTAAAGGGACTTTAATTCATGTATGGTGGGAATGTAACCTAGTTAGGGATTTCTGGAACCAGGTATTAGCCTTACTAACAGATCTTTCGGGTTGCGAAATATCGTGCAACCCCAAGATGGTACTGTTTCATTTTGGATCAAACAAAGTTAAAAAAGACAGTAGAACACTTGTAACACAAGCACTATTGGCAGCCAAATTAGTAAGAGCAAGGTCATGGAAAACAGTAGGACAAGTAAGTCTTGAGGTGATGTATGATCAACTGGATTATCAATGTAAAATGGAAAAGGGATATTATATTAATGATGAAGAAAAAATTGATTATTATAGTAGAATCTGGTCACCGTGGATAAATAGAACAAGATAAAGATTTAAATAAAAATGGAAAGAGTTACTAGAACCAGGGGTGAATGAATGTGTTAGAATGAATGAATGAATTTATGGGTATTATAAAATATACTGTTTTTATGTTTATTGCACTATTAGGTGGAAGTGATATAGGTAGTGAAATGATTATTGCACTTTAAATAGAGGTGAAATGTACTGTAATGTCTGTTGCACTTTAAACCATATATTTATTGAATATATATAATTTTGATATTTTTGCAATAAAAAAAAAAGAAATTTGGCTTAGTCTCAAATGGAAGACAACCTCCAAAGCTGAATTTTAGTGAATAGACCAAACAATCTTTGGAACTGACAGATCTAGAATGCAGCTCAAAAATTTAATTGCCACCATTGGCAATGAAACTTTCCAGATACAAAGCACTTTTCATAGCTAATGCAATAATACTTTGGGTTCATTTGCTAATTGGTCTGTATGTTATTGTGTTACAATGTCAGACATTACAAATCTACTAAGAGACCATAGCATGCAGATGAGATAGTGGGAATGTACTGCAGTAAATGCCATGTGATTGTTGCAGACTTTGGGAATATTATAATAAAAATACATTCTGCGGGTAGACAGCAGATTCCTGCCCATGTTCAATGGTTCAGCAAGAACGGTAGCCTAGACACATTACTTGTCATCTGGAGAAAGTTAAAGTAGACTTGAGGACAAAAGAAATGCAGAACTCGACCAGACAAAACGAGAGTGGTTTTCAGCCTTGCGTGACGAGCTTAAAACTGTGGTGAATTTCTTCATCCTTATCTGTACCATGCAGATTTTGTTGTTTCCCCTTTTTTGCAGGCATAAGTTTATCTGTCTGCTATGGTTGTCTGGATCTTACCATGAAAGAGAGATGCTGTGGTTACTTCTGAGAATAGCCTGATGTTTGATGTCCCTGAATGGACACCAATAAATCATTCATCTTATGTATCTAGATGGCTGAATGCACCTTAGAGTTTCTAAACCCACTTCCTCTGATAAAAACATAGAGTTTGACCAGAGGAACATAGAATAGAAGATACTCGTCCAACCAATTTTCCCACCAGCTATACTACTTTGCACTCAGGATGTCGATCGAGTTTCTTTCATCTTCAGAAAAGTCTGAAGTATTTTTCATTTCTGTAATTTTACAGTTACTAAATCTCCTCCATTACTCAAGATGTTTATCAGCATGCTACATTTTGACATGCACATATTAGTAAATACTAGTGAATAGGATGAATTGTTCGAGTGTCATTTATTAACATGGCTCTGTTAGTACCTTATGTCTTGTGTTAGTTGCTGGAGTAAAAATGGTGGAAGGTGGCCATAATGAAACATGGTTGTTCTTTTCTATCTAATTAGAAGTTCAGCTCCAATGTTCAGAAACCCCATTCAACTGCTTGTATGCAAATCAAATTTTATGTGTGAGCAGCACAGAATCTATGGTGGGAACACAGAGGACTTCACTATCTTGAGGATAGTTCTTCTTATGACATATCATGTATTTTTATATAATATAATTTATTATAAAGTGTCCGCACTAATAGCCTCACTTCCCAATTTAATCCCCTACTTCCCAGACTTAATCGTCTACTTTCCAATCCTGGTCAGGTGGTAAGTGTAGAGGGCAGACAATCCTATTATAGCAAAATATGGCTTCCAGATCTTATCCATTAATCTAACAAAAAGGCAATAAATCCAGGACAATCTCAATTAGAAATGACAATTACAGGAATGTGCATTGTCCCTTTTACTATTTGTCTTCTGCAATGCAGATCAGATGCATACCTCTCAACATTGCCCCAACAATAAAGGTCACGTTGGGTTTGACTCAAACTGACAGAACTACTGAGCATGCACAAACAACTACCCATGCACAGTATTCATTCTCTGATTTGTGAAGATTGGACAATAAATACTGGGGTAGCGTAAACAGGGAAAGTTGGGGGGTATGCATATGGTCTATACATATTCATGGGACACAGGTGAGGAAAGTGGAATAGAATATTCAGAGAGAGTATAAAATTATCCCTTTTGCCAACCCGGATCTAAGATAATAGACTCTTTATGAAATATATCAGATTATAAAACTAATTAATATAAATATGACACTTTTAACATCTCTTTATATCAAAATATTATCTCAAATTCCCCCATATTTGATTATTCTCTTCTATTTAAATACTACCTGAAAAATATATAGTTATTTTAACCCCACTTTAATCTTTTTTGCCTAGACAGTTTTGGAGCTTTCCAATCTTAATGTTCCTTAAATAAAAGCAACTTTATCAGTCTTTGTATGATAAAGCTTACAAGCATACTTATTATTACATTAAAAAAATTAAAATAACATTAAACAAATGGAAGTGAACAGGAGCTCACTTCTCCAACCCATGTGTGGTGGTTCGGGTGATAATAAATAATAAGTGGAGACCAATCAATCCCCCCACCAAGTCTTCCCATCTTTTATAGATAGAATAAAATCTAAGATTTAATACTAGTATCTATGGTTAACATAGAATCAGTTTGGGTTATGTTAGAATTTGGTAATCACACAGTAACTCGTGTAGGTCTAATTTATAGCTCTTGCAAGTAGATGAATTAGATAATCTACTAGTTGAGGAAATGGCTAAAATGCCAAAAAAGGAAAATTTATCATTATGGGTGACTTAAATTGTCCTAATGTAAACAGGAAAACCAAAATAGCTGGTATTGAGATTTTAAACTCCCTGCTGGGATTATCTCTAAAACAAGCAGTTCAGGAGCCAACCCAGAAGGAGGCATGCTAGATTTAATGTTCACAAATGGAGATTCCATATCCCAGTTGTTGTAATTTAATATAAGAACAGTGACTGAGTCACACAAAAAACAAAGTTTTATATTTTAGAAAAAAAACAACATAATTAAATTAGAATTTGTGTAAATCAGTCTTTATCAGACTGGAACAGTTAAAATGGCGTCCAGGTAAAATGAGATTATTTTAAACTTGCAATTTTAATGTCAACAGAATATCAGGTTTGTCAGTAAGAGAAAGCAAATGAAGAAACCACTGTGGTGCCCAGCAGAAGTAGCCAAAATAGTAAAAAAAACCAGCTAGCATTTAGTAACTATTAAAAAAAAAAAAAAAAAAACTGAGTGAGGCAGATCTATCAGATTATTAAGTTATTAGAGCTGTGAAAGCACAAAATAGCCCAGTCAGTATGAAAGCGGGAGAAATCCTTTTTTAGATACATAAATGATGAAAGGAGAGTAAAGCAAGGATTTGTTATATTAAAAACAAAAGAAGGAAGATATCTGGAAGATATGAGTATTTGAGAAACTTGCTGAGTTAGTTCTATTACTCCACTGAGATAAACTACCCAGCGGGTCTATTCTACTCAACAAAAATGCAGGGATATATATTGACTAACACCATCTCTCTATTTCACACAACTTATGGCTTACTTGATGACGTTTCCTTCTCTAGCTATTATCATGCTGTTACTTCAAAATGGATCACTATTTTTTTATATTTTCAAGCAAGGAATATTTTGTGTAAAACATTATAATAATTATAATAATAATAATAAATAATTAAACTCCTTTCATCCTTAAAGTATGCCCATTGTATTCATGTATTTGGAAACTGCAGGTTTACACTGATATACATATGTATTCTATTGGCTGTTTATGGGCTCATGTACTGTAATATTTTAACAAGATACAGTTGCAATAAGCATTTCCATTCAGAGCGAATGAACTAGGAAAAAGCACTTTGTTATGCTGTATTTATTCAATTAAATGTAATATGTTTCTTATGGCCACAATTCCCATTTTGTTGGCTATAGAAAATGGCTTTATATAAAAAATATTCTTTACAAATATCTACAGATTTCACAGGCACTAAATGATTATTATTATTTGGATAGACTTTTCACCTTTTACTGCTACAAAAGTAGTAATGTAAAAATTATATAATTAATACAGATATACCTGCATGGAGAGAAGGAGGCAATCAAACAAAAAATGGTTATTTCTGCAGATAGCCTATATACAGTGGTGGCAGGTCTTAGAACTACCTTGATCTGTTAATACTAGGGACACTCAAAAAGAACTTCTAAAATGTTATATTGCATTCAGAGAAGGCACACTGTACTATAAAGACAGAGCAGAAAAGAAAACACGTTACTAGCACCACCCATTAACCTAAGCAAAAACAAATGAACAAGAATAAAAATGTAACCGCTGTTACTGACAAATTGACCACAGAGCCACTCATCTACATGATCATATTTGTGAAAACACAAATCATAGTATATATAGTAATATGCTTAGAACTGCTACTGGGCTACTTTGCTAAGAAAGCTCTGCAGTTAAATAAACCAGCAGATCATATGCCGCTTAATTAAACAATAGGGTCTATTCAATAAAGAGAGAATTGCATGGAATTGAGATGGAATTTTCATACTTTGGGCCAATGTAGCTAAGTTTAAAAAAATTTCCAATGCAACTGAATGTAAAAGTTTTTCCAACTCTGCTATATTGGCCTTAAGTCTGGAATTCCCATCTCAATTACCTGCAATTGAGTAGACCATATGAGTTTAATTATGACTGTAGTTGTAAGACCATTTAATGTGTGCAGTAGATTTCTTTATTAGACTCAATGCTGTGAAATGTTTGGGACCCTGTGGCACCCCCCCCCCCCCACCCCACCCTCATGTCTCTCTACCTTCCCATGTTTGTCTCTTTCCTCTTCCTTGCCATATCTTTCTCTCTCCAACCCCCCATCTTATATATCTCTCCCATCCCATGTATGTCTCTCATCTCCCCATCCCCATGTCTGTCTGTCTATCTCTCATCCTCCCCCCATTATCTGTTCTCTCTCCTACTCCCCAAATCTGTTGTCTCTTTCTCACTTCCCATATCTGTTATCTCTCCTCCCCCTCATATTGATTATCACCCCTTCCCCTCCCTGTACCTCTTTCCCCATATCCCTTTCCCTCTTCCCATATATCTTATCTATCCTTCCCCTCCCTATATCCCTTCCCCTCTCCTTCCCCCATCATATCTCTTCTCTCTCCTTCTGCTCCCCACATCCCTTTCCCGCTCCTTCCCCCACTCTCATATATCTTTCCCTCTCCCCATATCTGTTATCTCTCCTTCCCCCTCTCATATTTCTTTCCCTCTCCACATATCTTGTATCTCTCCTTCCTCTCCCATATCTCTTTCCCTTTCCTTCCCCTCCCCATATCTCTTTCCGTCTCCCCCTTTTTCTGTTCTCTCCCAAATCTCTGTTTTCTCCACACATCTCTGTTCTCCCCCCCTCCTCTTCATCTCTGTTCTCTCACCTCTCCTCTGTTCTCTCCCCTTCCTCACCCATCTCTGTTTCCCCCCACTCCTCACTCATCTCTGTTCTCTCCCCTCCTCCCCTCCATTATTCTCTCCCCCTCTCTTTTCCCCTTCCACTCCCGTTCTTACTAGCGGGCAGCATAAGCTCCCTGTGTTAAACACACACAGAGCAGTAAGTGCTGCTCGTGCTCCTCACACACAGTGATAATGCAGGACATTGGAAATCTGATTCCCTGCATCATCACTAAGCACGGGGAGTGCGAGCAGCACTTACTGCTCTGTGTGTGTTTAACACACGGAGCTTATGTTGCCCACAGCTCCCCGTGAAGCAGATGCCACTCTGCTTCACAGGGTGGGGGCAGACCGTCACCTCTCACCCGGGAAGGTCTGCCCCCTCCACTTTGGCCATGCACTGGTTAGGGGAGATCGGAAGATATCCTCAGCCAGTTCCATTACCAGCAAACTTTTTTTTTAAAAAGTGGTGCCCCCTGCTCGCACAAGTCTCACACCCCAAAGGCCGGCCCTGCCTCTAACTAGGTTCTGTCTACTAACTTTTTTCAAAAACAAAGTTTTCTCACTGCACTAGAAAAGTGAGACAGTGGGACCCAACAGACACATGCCACTCAATTGGCAGAGCATGTGCTGAGACAATCTCAAATGAAGCATACTTGAATCTAAAACCACGTTTCATATTAACGTGTGCTAAATTGGTTGACAGATGTGCTACCTGTTCAAACATCAGATCCAATGGTTTCATTCCAGTTATTACTATTATAACTACAAGAATTAAAGAAATTCAAAGCCGAGTAGTGATAAAACCAAAAGTGCTCTATATATATATATATATATAGAATAGAAGCCCTGTTGAATTTCTATACACACATGCACCCAATCCAATAGTAGTTATTAATTGCTTATGATCTATGGAGAATAGACTTTTATTGTACTGCTGGTAGAGAGACGTGGTTGTCCAGAGAAAAACATGTGTGATTGTGATTGTGTGTGTTTGTCAGAAGATGTGTGTTTTTAAGTCTCTAATAAAAGACTTCAGATGAAAAAATGATTACAGATCCATATAACATATATGTAGTGCTGGACAAATCCCAGAAGTCAGGAAGCCCTAGCTTTTCTGACTATTTCACATAGAACTAGATGGATGTACCATTTCCTTGGCACCTTTAAGAACAAGACTGGTTCCTGAATTGGTCTTTTTGGCTCCTAAAATCTAAAATTATTTGCCAATCCCTGATACAGCAGTAACTAATCTTTGCGCTGGTGTTTGTTGACCTGATATTACATTAAATATTTCAGTGCCCCCATATCAAACCTCTAGTTTTGCCTAGGCCAATTAGACCCAGGTCTAGGGCAGCAGCAGACCGAAGGGGTGAGAGCAGAGCCAGCGCTCCCTGACTGCCTTGCGCAACCTGCACAGACATCCTGGTTGCCCCCACTAGACAAATAGGGAGAAATAAGGTGGAGTTGAAAAGGATGTAGGGGCAAATGCGCAGTGGAAAGGATGTTGGGGCAATCTGGTTCAATGGACAGTGATGTGTGGACATTCTGGCACTGTTGTTAGGTATGTGTGGGTAATCTGGTGTAGTGAAATGTTTATGCAACACAGAGAGTGACATATTGGGTTGAAGGGTGAATGAGTGAGTCCACATAAAATCGTAGAACACAGAGAACTCAAAGTCTCAATTATTTCACTAGAGGCTTAATGATTAAGCCTGTGCCGAGACTGTATTATTTTGGTGATTTTTATTGAAATATTGTAGGTGCGCTGCAAAACGACTCACTTTTTCTCGCTATAGAATATATATTCTAATGGTGGGGAACATCGTGAACGGTAGCGCCAATACACCACCGAGGTAGATTCCTTTTTTCAAGAGAGTAAGAGGTGGAAGATAAGTTAAGTGGTGTCTGGTTTATATATTTATCCGATGGGGAAGTCAGGCCTAAGGCAGCACAAAACCAGAATGCAGCACTGGTGCACAGCAATGTATGTACAGGCAGATAGCGCCAAATAGTGGCGATATTGGCGTATGTGCCTATGGATAACGCAGACTCCCTCAAATTTTGGGAGTCTATGCTGCCTCCGCAAGAAAACTACAAGGTTTTGCCACCGGTCATTGTGCCAGCACAGCACATGTATAAAAAATCAGGTCCTGATTAGTGTCGGAGAACCTCAGCCAAACATTGTTTGGTGAAGAACTCTCTCCCGCACTGCAAAGTGTCGGGATTTATATATATATTTTTTTATAAAAGGGCGTAATCGCATGTGATTGCACCTTTTTATTCCTCTCCCGACACTATGCAGTGCAACAGTTTTTTATCCATAACCCCCATTGTGTCATAGATACGTTTTATGGCATACATAAATTTGACCCAATACAATTTTGGCACCAGTTCACTTTCAGTTCAGCACCCTTAGTATACAGTTTAAATGTATACGTAAATGTGAATACAATTACGACGTGGTGTGTGTTTTATAGTGTTATTCAGGGACGATTGATGAAATCAATCACCAAGAAAAATAGAATGCCAAACTTATCAGAGCTATACATAAAATTAAGCACACTTAATAAACAGAATGAGGACAAACCTAGACGAGAAATAACAATGGAAATAGTAAATATAGAATCTCAAATTAAAGATCAACTGTTGGCTAAAGTAAATACAAATTTTGAATACCTCAAACTGATTTTATTATAAAGGCAACATGGCTGACAAAATACTTACAAACAGACTAAAAAAAGAAAAACAGAAAAGATTCATAACACAAATATATAGTGATGGTAAATTAGTGCAATCCCCGTAAAAAAATGGTGAGACTTTCAAAAACTTCCAGAATAACTCCAGCAAAAGGAAATTAACAATTATCTAAAGACATTGGACTCCCCAAAAATCTACAAAGATCAGTTAAAAGTATTAAAAGAAGAAATCAAGGTAGAAGACGTAGAAACGACTATTGACAACTTAAAACTGAATAAGACGCCAGGCCCCGATGGGTTTAATAACCTATTCTACAAGTTCCTTAAGGGTTACGTTAGTAAACATCTCACAGCAGCATTCAACCTGATTATGGAGAAAGCAGAAGAACCAGCAGAATTATTGAAAGCAACCATAGTCCCAATCTTGAAACAAAGTAAAGATCTGTGTAGACCACAAAGTTATAGGCCTATATCCCCCCTAAATGTTGATATTAAAATATCTGCAGGAGTCCTGGCAAATAGATTGAAAATATTAAAACCTCAATTGTTCATCAGGATCAAGTAGGGTTTATACCGGGAAGATCCTCAACAAATAATATTAGGAGAGTTATAGACATTTTGGATATATGTTAAAATTTGATCAGGTCAATTGGCAGTTCTTGGAACATACTCTAAATGCATTTGGCTTTGAAGGCCTGATATTGAGTGCAATAACTGCTTTATATTCATCCCCATCAGCAAAAGTTTGGGGCCCGGGTTTTTTCTCCCCTGACTTTTTGAAAACAAATGGCACCCGACAAGTGTGTCCATTGTCCCCGATCCTAGATGTTTTCACCTTAGAGCCTCTGGCTATGGTGATAAGAAAGAATAGAAACATTAAGGGAATATTGAAGGACAGGATAAATGGTAAAATGAATATGTAATGTGGACGATGTCCTAATTACGGTAGAAGATCCCAAGAACTCAGTAAGAGAAATAGTGGAGGAGATACAGTGCAGTATCCAATTATAAACTGAATTTAGATAAATTGATCGCCTAAACAAGATATGTTCCTATAGAGGACAAAAATCAGATGACAAGTTTATACGGATTCAAACGGGCAAAAAACAAATGATAGAAGACAATTTTTTGCCACTCCTAAAACAGATGAATAAGAACTTACAGGAATGGAAGAATCTGGAAGAAATATCCTGGTGGGGTAGGATCAATGTCCTTAAGGCATATGTAATTCCAAAATGGACATATTTATTTAGGATGGTACCCCTAAACTTTCCGGCAATGTGGCTAAAAATGTTACAGATGTCCTTTTCCAGATACATCTGGTTAGGAAAAAGACCCTGCATAAAAAAAGTACTGATGCCATAACGCCTAAAAAAGGAGGTTTAGGAGCCCCAAATATTGCAGTTCTACTGGAAGCTAGTATGCTAGCACACCTTACAGACACAAAGCAGTGTCTCAGAATCTGAGAAAAAGAACTGACTGGATGTGAAAAGATTGCTGTCCTCTTTTTTTTTTTTTTTTAATTGTCCAGATTTTGCACTTCCAGATTTTGCTCCCCTCTTTTGGATCACTGGTGACTTCCTATCCTGATCACGTAAGAAAAAATGTACACTGTCCCTTATCCTAGACCCCATCCTGAACTTCTGGCAAAAATTGAAAAAAACATAAATCTACACAAAGGTTTATTAAGGACTCTACCGATCCAGACTGTCACCAGTAATATAGGTAATATGGATCTTACAGAGTGGATGGAAATGGATTTACAGAGTATAAATGATCTAATAGAAGGAGATAAAGTAGTTCCATTTCAGACACTACAAAATAAATTTCATTTGAACAACCAAGATGTTTTTACATACCTAAGATCACCTTATGCCATATGGAGCAGATAGATTGGCTAGAGAGGTTAGTGAAAGAAGGTAACAATGAACATCTGCTGACAAAATGTAACAGATTGGTGGAAAGTACCCAGCCACAGGTGTTAACAGTAATTACTAAATAGGATTCAGACCTGAATATAAATATCTCAAGGGCAGAATGGAATGGGATATCAACACAAACAATTAAAACAGTCCACTGTTTAAATTTGAGGGAATTATTCTTCAAGCTCACTAACAGGTGGTACATGGTCCCGACCCAATTAGCCAAGATATATCAAGAACAAAGTAAGATGTGCTGGAGGTGCGAATGCAATAAAGGGGATCTGGTACATATCTTATGGAATTGTAATAAACTGACTAAATATTGGAGATTAATCCTCCAAAAAATAAATGATTTATGTGGAACTAACGTAACGGGAAACCCTGGAACCGCTATGCTACATCTAAATCTAATGGGAATATCTAGAGAAGACAGACTGATCATCACCCACATCCTACTAGCTGCAAAACAAATAATTACTAGAAACTGGAAATCAAAAACTAAACCAGTATGGGAATGGTGAAAGCCCAAGTAATCTACCAATTTAAAATGGAAAGGGGGATTACATCCCAATATATAAAATCAAGCGAGAGGTATGGTAGATGGTCAGGATGGATAGATAAATTTAACTCAGAAAGTTGAAGTAAGCTCAGAAAGCCATGTCGATGGCACACTCGTCTTTATGTCTACATTATGGAAAGTACTAATAATAATTACTTTAAGCTAAATAAGATTTTTATAACGTATTGTACTTTGTATGTTGGAGTGGGAGGCTATAAAATGTGGGAAGCCCCCTGCTAATATGTGTATGTAATGTTTTTCTAATTTTGTAATAAAAAAAAGGGTGAATGCTCACCAGATAAGCCATAAAGTGTAAATCTTATGTAGTTATGTAACTGTTAAGTTTTGTCTATGTTTAATTTCTAAATCATGCTGAGCTCTAGATTTTGCCCTTTGCATGTTATCATCGGATCCAGATCATCACATGACTTAGCCTTGCTCGGTATGGGACCTGACTGCAAATGTTCTGATGATCTAGCAATCTAATCACATTTTCAATGGAAACTGTCTTCTGCTTAAAAAAGTTTGACAATGTTTTTACCAAAATACCCATGTGATATTTCATGCAATTGTGGAATATTTTCTTTGCAGTAATTTCAAGAATAGTGAATTTGTATTGAATTTACATGAACAAGAGGTCACAATAAATGTGTCATTCATGTAGCAGGAATGGTTTGAAAAAATATTAAATATCCTATGCATTTATTCTTATTATTAGTTTTTTTATTTATTTCTCCATGCATATCCCCTGGCTTGGACAAAATTACATTGATAAATATGTGTAGAGCCATTCATCTGTCATGAGTTTTTAAAGTTGTTAATTATTCATGAGAACAGACAATAAACCATATTTATGCAAATCGAATGCGCAGTTCAAATTTGGAAACCATGAATCAAAATGAATCAAGAAAATGTTTTTACTGGCGAATGTAATGTGCATTTGTACACGAGTTTATACCGAACAGTGAGTTTATATTACCAACTAATGCTTGCACTGTGCTTTCCTTTTGCTCACCCCCTGAAGCTATGAAACAGCCTTTCCATGCATGCTAAATTTCCCTCACACCCACAAAGGGTAATACATTGGTACGTGTGCAGGCCTGACCTCACAATAACAGGTTCCCAACGATACCTCACATGACAGCTACATCACAGTAAAAGTGAGTTATTTGTCATATACAGTATTTCCATTGAGACTACCGTATTTCATGAGTGCTGAGAGGCTTTAATATATTGGTGTAAATGATCCGTTATCCAAAACCATGAGTTATTCAAAATACTTCTGGTCCCAGGCATTTTGGATAAGGGATATTCAACCTGTACAAGGATTTTGCATTATATGATGCTAGGTAAAAATCTTGTTCTATGATTATGAAAGTTAAGTAAAGTAAGGTAATTGTGACAGCTGTGTCACAGCTAAGCCCTTGAGTTCCTGGTGATCAGAAATTATCACTTGTACTTTTGTATTCATTAACTGATTCTTATTCTTGATAATGGAAGAGTTAATAACATTGACTATTTAGGTCCTGAGAACTGGAGACACCTGCCCTTTATTCTCTGTCGGCAGTCTCCCCAGTTTTCAAGTCATTACATAACCTGTGAATAATATAGAAACCCTGAATGCATGTCTGTATGGATGTACATAAATGTGTGTCTGTGTACAGGCTGTTCTGAGAATTTTCACAGGTTTCCCACAGCTCACAGCATCATTTCCTTTATCTCTCTGACTCAGTTTCAGAAACTTGTCTGGGAAATAAAAGTTTGTCGGGACATGGAAGAATACATTTTCACAATTTGCCCTAGATGTTTAGTGAATACTTTTAGTCAAGGCATACATTTTTAAAGGCACACTCCCTGTTTTGTTTTGTTGATTTTAAAAATGTCTTTTGTTTTTGTTATGTGGCTATATTGAATAAAGTATGTAATTAAACAAGTGTGACTGGGTGCCGCCATTTTGTGAAATATTGTGTTTTTGGGTGCCACCCCCTTGTGACTTTACAGCACAAATTTCTCACTTTGGGGCTGGGTACACAGAATGCAATCTATAAGTCAGAATTCTGATCATGCATGGAATGGGAGGGTAATGTAACTATTACATTACAAGGGGCTGAGTCATGATCGTGTTTGACCATGTTAATCTCCTCTCTTTGTTTTGGAGGGCAGGTAAAACAAAAAGTTGTACACAGCCATTTGGTCCTGCCCACTATGATACACAGGAGCCATTAAAAGAGCAGAGGAGTATCTTATGACATTATCATGCAGGTTTTGGCCACAGTTGTAAAGTGAGACTGGCTGGAAGATTTTGGACAATGTTGCACCATAGGAAATATTCACAAAATGGAGCCAGGAGATAAACACCTAATTTTATTTTTCCTTTCATATGCAATTAATTCAATCATAAAAAACAAAACAATAAAACAGTGGCATATGATTTATATATGTGTTTGTATTAAATTACCGGGTTATCCAGTTAAATCTTAAGTGGTAGTGTCCCTTTAACAGCACTAGGAAATATGAGCATTTCAATTTATTTACATTATTAGGGGTAACAAAGGGTAACAGGGGAAATTGTAATTGTACTGAACTTTGGCTGAATTTTACAAAAAAGTAAAGTTTCCTCTTAGATTAGACACAATCATTTTCTGGTATTAGACTCTTGATTCAGGTTTCTCACATGGTTTGTGGACCTAGTTTGAGAACTTTGTAGACCTCCGGTCCTATTATTCGATCTTTGATTGAAGGCCTCAGAAATTTGCTTTAGATATCATTTGAATGTGAAGAAGATGAGGACAGAAAAATCATGATTTAAATTATTACAAAGCTGGCAGTACATAGTTATTCTGACCAAAACAACATCAAAAGAATGTATATAAAAAAAGTGTGAGACAGCTAAATGTCTACAAACAAAAAAGACCACAAACCCCAACTGAAACATCTACACTTTATGAATGGCAAAATACAGCAATGAAATCCTATATGCTATGAACAGTCTGACTATATAGCCCGGTGTGCAGGTTGATGACATAAATATTATCATTACAATCCTTAAACAAACACATAAACTGGGAAGTTTACTTCTATGTGGTTGAAAAAGGCCTGAGTTTATCCAGGTAAAACTTAATTAAAAAACCATATTGACATGAAAGTGACCTACATTTTGTCATGCATATAAACCTGAAATAATTATAGAAATGTATGTATCAGGTTTGCAGCCTCTGCTGAGCCTCCTACTCAGTTCTCAACCTATCGATGGCACCTGGGGGGAAAAACAATAAGTGTTTAAAAAAACCTAAAAAAAACCCCATATATTAACTATACTTGCATTATGGGTATTCTACATGTTGCAGAGTAGCCTGGAAATAACACATCTGCAGGTTGTTTTCATCGGTTGCATAGCTACGATTAGCAGGTTGGACAGATTTTTCAAGAACACGTATAACTTTTATGTGTATTCTCGAGGAACCACCTAGGAACTACCTTGATTATTTCATAGATTTCTCTCTAAACACATATAAAATATATATTCTGCGGGATAGCGTGTAAAGTATATATATATATGTATTCCTTAAAAAATTGGCTGAACATACATGCGAATGTTTGGAATCGGACATAGGAGAAGTCAAGGTAAGCACTATTGTGGTCATTAGCAATTCTGTGTCAGTGTGGTTGAGATGGATGGCAATTTTGTGTAAAAGTAATAAAATACTGTAAAAGAAATTTTACTTAAAGTGAGTCTTTAACTTACTCTGTGTATGCAAATGAGCACCCAATGGGAGAAAAACCTTATGCGTCTTGTCCTGGCCAGTATAAGGTGATTCTTCCACTGGGTGGCGTGTGGAGAAACATGGCAATGTGTTCAAGTCAAAAGCAAGATGAACTGCAGCCAGTCATTTGACTCCACATGTGATGCAAATGAATGAGCAGGTAACTCCAAAACAAGCTCAATCCCATCCCTTCAAGGCAATACACAAACCAAAGGTTTAGCCATTCCAGTCCATAAAGGTAAGTTAATGTGATGAAAATAGGAAAGTAGCATGTTTCGTTAACCACCTACAACAATAGACGTGCCTGACACACCATGGGAAACATGCATGTCCCACAGTTCCGCTGACATTCCATGATTGGGCTGTAACAGACATGGCTGGGTAACTTCAGCCATGTCAGAGAAGGGACTCTCTGCCACATGCTTTGATAGCTTTAGTCTCCCCTTGCTCCACAGCAATTTTGGGGCAAAGAGAGACAAATTAAAGTATGTTCAGCCTGCCCATGCCCTCAAGCACACATTAGCTCTAGCCTAGGGTTAAGGCTAAAATGTAACAAACAAAAAAAGGCTTGAACTTCCAGTGTATTACATTAAAAAAATATATAAACTTGTGTTATTCGGGACCATAATCCACAATAAAATCACCCACATGACAATTCCTTAAAAGCTGTCTCACAAAGAACCCCCACAAACAATCACATTAATATACAAGTTAAAAAGACATAATTAAAAACACATGTGTGTTATAGGAAGTGTATGGACTCCAGCATGATCAGAAAACCTTGCAAGGCACCATTCTATGGGCTGGAGCCCTTCCCTGTGGGGTATGGGGGAGTACAGGGATCTAAAGACAGGCACATTCCTAATGCAATAACTGTATAATAAGACTGTACCAATACTTTATGGATAAGAGAAGAGTAAGGCTAAAATGTCGATAAAGTTAATGCTGAAAAAATTATTAGGAAAAAGCAATGTACTGTTTGTACTTACTGCCCTATAGCTTGCAAGAAAAAGTTTAAAAATTTTTAAAAACAATGGGTACTCCTAAGCTCAGGACAAATATTGTAATTTATTTAACATGTTTTTTTCATTAGCATTTATAGAAGTGTAAAATATTTTTTCAAGTAAAAATTATGAATTTTTTTTATATGGTAAATGATATGATATCATCAAAGGAATGGTATATAAAGAAAGCCTTTCCAATATATAAAAAAAAACAATATATTCTATTTGTGGGTACAGTAAGTGAGAGAGAGGAAAATGAAAGCTAAACACAAACACCACAGTACTCTTTTCCTCATAATAATTTACCTTTATCGACTGGAATTCATAATATTTTGGATTGTGTTTTGACAAGGCAATTCGTTTCCTGTCTGCCACTTATAAGTGCAGAGTAAATTAATAAAGTTTTTTTTTCAAAACTGGATGTGGCCTTGCCTTCTTCTAGCATGCAGCAATCGTGGTGGTTTACTTTCCAAAGGAAATGCAGACTGTGAGCCACGCAATGTGAATAATTTATTTGTCAGTAACTGCTGGAGTTTTCTGTTGTAGTTTTTCCTTCAAAAAGGAGGGAAATCTTTGGTGGACTATATTTCCCTTTATTTTTTTTGGTAATAGTGCTAGCTTAATTTTGAAGCACTACCTTTTATTTATGGCGAGTCTGCTTAAATCCAAATATAAAATAAAATATTCCTATGTGAAAATAAAATGGATCATTAGAAACCAAATACTTATTTTAAGCTATTTAGAATTTTTAGGAAAATACTGTGTCTTCTGTGTTTAATATAAATAGCATATACAAGGTAAAGGGAGTTAGTTATCTCTCATTTTTCCTCAGTTAATATTCTATATAATGTCTTCTATCAAATTTAGCCTAGGATATTTTAGGTAAATTCCACAGTGTTTTAAATAAAACATAAACAATGATTCTTATATGATTTAGTTTATTACAAAGACACACATCTACAATTAATCAGTTTATGTAGTCATATTATATTACAGAAATTAACTTTGGGTTTCCCCTACCAAAACAGAATTAGGACAATCAATGGTTTTCATTTTTTATGTTGTTTTTACTTGACAAACCTTCTTCAGAACATTGAATTTTACTGTCTCTAAATATGATCTCATTTAACAGAAACAGCTTTTTGGTGTCAAATTCAGTATGGCTTATACCAATTCAAGAGTGCCAGGGGGGGGGGCACTTACTTCATGTTCCTTCTTTCTCCTTCCCTTTTCATTCTGTTTCCTCTATCTCTTATTTTTGTTAGTTTCCTCTTTGTTCACACTCTTTCTTAGTTCCCCCCTTTGTTTGCCTCTCTCCAATATGTTCCATCTCTCACTTTATGTCTCATCACTAGCATGACAATATTTGAAATACCAACTATATTTCGAAATGATGTAGTCAAAACTAAACATTTCAACATTTTATGCACAAGAGGAAGTACAGCGGCCTTCTACACTCTAGTGCCTACATAGGGCAAAATATAAAAAAGCAAAAGTAAATTCGTACTGAAATGCTCAACATTAATGAGGTGTTAACCAATAATGAAATCAGCATTTTAACTTGTTTCTAGTCCACAAAATTGTACTGAAAGGCAGATAGCTGTGGTCTGTGAAAAAGCTAGAAAAGCTAAAAAAGCTTTGTGAAGACACTGAAAGATTAACCACTTTTATACTAAAATGCTGTAAGATTTATTGTTACTGTCAGAATCACAACTAGAATTCAAAACCTGCATACTAAAGGCCAACAAAATAAATATTCAGAATTATTGTAAAGCAGCAAGTTACCAGATGGTGTACCTATGTGCCTTGGTCATATATATAAAATAATTTGCTCTGGTGCTCTTGTTACGTGCTGTCTATGTATTAAGCTTAAATAGACAAAAACAAATTATACACTAAAACAGTATGTATTTTATATCTAACACTACTTTCTGCCTCTCACAACATTGTGAAACATATAAATAAAATTTTTGATCTTAAATTTAAAAACATTTTTAAATTATATTATTCTGTACAAACTGAACCCAACAGATTACCAGTGGATCATATTTTTAAAAAGTATTTTTTAACTGCATTTGTAATTTTGATTCAATTAGAAGCAGGTTATTGATAAGTGTAACATATCATATCTAATAAGTTCTCAGATGTGGTATCCAAGGATCTTCACATAGAAAACCCTTAGGGTGGGGGTACATTCTATGTTTCTATGTCATACCCAAATAACATGATAAATAATTATTAGTCTAGTTACGCATAACATAGTAAATATTATGCGAAGATTAGAAAACATTTTTTTGGCAGACTGTATTTTTTTAATAGTGAATAACCAAAGTAAATAACCAATTGGTACTAATGCATCAAATTTTCCTCTCGGCCAACATCCCAATATAAGCAGCACTACAGAGAATTTTATCAGTGAAATAAAGAGTTAAAATGAACCATGGACTGGAAAGTGTAAAGTACTTTAATTTTAAAATATATCCTATTTTACTTTAAGGAGTCTAAATATTGTAATATTTCTTAGAGTCATGTGACTGTCAGAATTTTAACTTCTTGAATGTTATAGCCAAATTTGTTTGTGTAAATTTTAGATTACATCATTCACTATTTATATATATATATGACGAATGCTGCGCAGTACTTTGGATGTTATATATATATATATATATATATATATATATATATATATATATATTTTTTTTTTTTTTATATATATATATATATATATATATATATATATATAGTTTTAAGGTTTTTAAACTGATGTCAATGAGTCACAGAAGTGTCGTGGCTGACTCTTTCACTTAATATATTTTCAAATAAATTTTGCTATGTAATGTTATGTAATTCTAGAGCCAAGCCTATTACACACATGTTATATAAATCATCACTATATTACATATATAAAAAATAAAAATGATCAAAATTAATGCATAGATTATGAATGATTATCAGTTATTGAGCAATGAGGTCTAACTAAAATATTTAAATTAATGATAACAATAATGTAAAACTATTAATTCAAGAGGCAAAACATTCCTCAGAAAATATATACTTGAATATATTCAGTTTGCTTCTTTGTTTATAAAAGGGGAAGACGCAGTATAATTTCTATTCTGTTTCAAGTCCGATCCATGGAGGCCCCACCTCACAACTTACAGGACTTAAATGATCTGCTACTAGTGAATTGATGCCAGATACCACAGCACACCTTTATTGGTCTAGTGAAGTTCATGCCTCGATGGGTCAGAGGCAACAAAAGAGGACCTACACAATATTGGGCAGGTGGTCAAAATGCTATGGCTGACCAGTGTAAATGTACATACTGATTTATGATGTAAATCTTTCTTTTTTTTAAAAGACCAAAATATTTCTTGATATTTCTGATACATCAGAAGAAGAAAGGGATAGAAAATATATTATTTTAGGAAAAACTTAAAAATCTACCCAATATACACCTATTAGTCCCAAAATATCCCTGAAATTTTGCAGAACAGAAAAAATACTGCATCTTCCCCTCTTATAAACAAATAAACAAACTGTTAACTCCAGGTATATATTTTCGGATGAATATTTTGCCTCTTGTATTCAGCATGCCTTAGTGTCTTTATTATAGAGAAATGACATTTTGACATTGTACAGTCAAGTTAAAAGTGTCCATTAACATGCTCTTGTCAGAGTCTGTGTGCAGTTGGGAGCATATAATTCTGAAGGACTTTTTATACTGTGCTATGAGACACAATGAGGTCCCTAAGAAGGTTACAAGTCCCACTTAACCTGGGACTTGTTTTTCACAGTGTTTTTAAATATATGCCAAACTGAATATATGTGGAGATCTTTTAATGTGAGCTCTTTCATGCCATTGGTTAATCCAACTTTGAGCCATGGGTGTCATGTTTAGCTGGTCAGCATCCCATTCCCATGACACTGATTTATAGTAGCTCAATCCTCCATAGGCGCACAACAGACTAATGATTCACATGTTTAACTGCTCAGAAGACTAATGTGATATTTTCATGGGTCAATTCAACCAAGATGTGCCCTAAATTAAGAGACATATCTTACTGGCAATCAGTATTGGGCCAACATGTTGTAGCACGAGTGACATTATTAGGTAGTCAGAGATTAAGTAATATGTAAATTAACCCCACTTTGCTGAAAAAAAATGTAATGATAGTACATGCTTAAAACAGTGCAGTAATGAGGGGGTGAGCAATGATAACTATATCATTAGACTGATGCCATCTCATGCAATGGAGTACAGGCCTCTGCCCTTTCCCCCCTGATTTCAAGTGTCAACCACAGTGCACACAGGATTAATATGAACAGAGCGTGGGGTTTGAAGCAATATTAATGCATGTAGGACCAGCACATGGCTGTAAGGACAGGACAGGAGTAGGTATCTGCCAGAAGAAGGCAAGACCTATACTCCCTCAAAACCACTGATCACCAAGAAAGTGTCCCGGGAACCATCAGCGAAAAAAAGGAGCATCCCAGCTATCTGAGCACCCCAAAGAAGGGAGGTTCTTATTATTTATGGATCTCAGAACTGCTATTAAACTATATTGATGGAAAGTACATTTTTTATTCTTGCCTCTGGCACAGAGAGAGTTAGCTCTGGTTTAAAATGTGCCTCTCTTCCCATATCATATATTGCTAATGGCACAATAATAGTTAATAAGTCTACTGACTTAATTTTTCCCTCCAAATCACATTGTGGAGAACTGATGATTGGGCTTTCCTGATTATCTCATATGCGTAAATGATCATTTTTAAAACTATAGTTTGCCCCAGCTAAGCCTGCCTTTTGATCTGGCCGTACTTCTAGATTGTCTGTCAGTTAAAGTCAGGGATTAGCTTAAAGCACAACTAAACTGACCAGTACTTTCCACAAGAAGTCCTTAGTAACTACAATGAAATTCTTAAATTGAAAAACAATAACGTTTCGTTAAAATGTTGTACAGTAAGTCATTTTCAGAGCTCTGGTACTTTAACAACATTAAATTACAGAATATTATAACCACAAGCATGGTTAAGGAAAACCTTGAATCCAGCTGTAATTTATTTCAGTGGTGTCCTTTGACCAGTTGGCATTTCTGTAATAAACACAGCTTCAATCTTTCCCAGAATGGGACTGTGCCAAAATGAAACTATGTTAAATAGGCCAAATAAAACAGATTTTTGTGTTTTAAAATGTGAGCCATCACTGGTATATATTGATATTGGACGCTGTGAAAAGTGAACTGACAAGTGAACTGCTAAATTCATGCACTAAAGGGTCACACGAAGCACAATTTTGTTTCCCCTGTTTTATTACTTGTGCTATAAGCAGCCATTCCTCTTACGCATACTTTCTGATTTGCCACTGTTTTCTTGCTAGTAACCCGAATACTTTACATCGAAGCATACAGTATTTGATCACCACTTTTTAAGGGACACGTATATTTTTTACATGATTCTCGACAGAAAGTAAATCAAATGTGTTCAGAGGGAAATCAGTTAATAAATATAGGTCCTATGTGATCCACTCTTTGGGGTATATTCACTAAGTCAAACTCAGGTGCCGAATTTGACTTAGTCTCAAAAATAGCTTTGATCATTTCACCTCCCATTACTTTCAACGGAGAAAATTCGATCCTTGAGTTTTATTCCAAGTCAAACTCGAGTGACTCAAAATCAAAGTCGACCTCCTTGAGCTATTCTCCCATGTTAGTGAATAGACCCATTTGATTGGTTTCCCCTTGGATTCCACATTCTGTGGGGAGCATGAAAAAGTCTGTCTGTTAAAACAACGGTTGACATGGCAACCCTAGTTTTGCACCTAGATGTGTTTTCTTCAGCAATATATGTATGCAGACATTGCAAATATAATTATCATTTGAGATACTTTAAATGTTGATTTTTTTTTCCTCATGCAGTCCAACTGTGCTAAAGTGAGTGGAAGGCCCACTAGAATCAACAAACCTGATATTTGTTTATATGTTGAACATATTTAAACTACACATATTTAAATTTTAAGGAGCTATATAACCATGCAATACAAAAGTAGGTCATTTTCAAATCCCTTTCATGTGGTCCCTTTTAATTTATTCAATTTATTTCTGATTTTATTGTATGAGATTGCAGTTCACCTGCAGTTCACTTTTAGTTTTAAAAAAAAGACCCCCCCCCCCCCCCCCCAGATTTTTGGTGCCGACAGTCTTAGCATTCTGAGTAGACAGATGAATTGATGTGATCACTAAATATAAGACTAACAATGATAGATGTAAACCCCAGATACACCTCTGCATAACTTTCATAATAAGTCATGTACATGTTATGTTGTCATTTTACACTGTAATACTCTTTGCTAATAAGATCCCATCGAAATCAGAAAGAGAAGAAGATATGCAGACCATACTCAGGAATTGGAGGAAAGGTAGGTACTTTCTTCAAATCCTTAAAAATATTTCCAAAATGTTAATCTTGTAGATAAAATAATGACAGCACAAATGCTGCACATATAACACTAAAAGCATGTTTTAAAAAATGTCCATTTCTTTCCATATATTAATTAGTTTGACATTTAAAAAGTAAAGAATAGGATAAGCTTTAGTAAAAACTATCAATCAACAATGATAAATCTTACAAAAAGTGCAGTAATCCATACATTTATGTTTTTGCAAAATATTATTCTATATCGTGTGAGATTATACCAATACTTCTACAATGTACAAAAACAATTTTCATGATTAAGTATATTGTCATTTTTAATAACACAGCACGAGAGATCACTCTGGGATTCATTGTTGGCAGCAAGAAAGTAGGAATGAAATTAATTAAAACTCCGGATAAAAGGCAACAATTGCAGGGGTCCACCATGCCCTCCAAACCACCTCCTAAAACTAGCATGCATCTTTAAACTACTTTTAAGCAGACATGTAAATAAACACAAAATGTATTTTTCAAACTTCTATCTTGCAGCTTGTTTTATTTCCCTTTCTAGCTGTCGCGCAGTTAAATATGCATTACTTACCACGGAAAAAGCCATTGGAAAATGCAGCAAAAGATTCAAAGAGGTTGTTGGAATCCATCATGGTGGCCTTGTTGAAGGTGACCGTTTATTCCTTGTGGTTTAATTGGAGCTGGCAGAGAGAAGAGGTGGGGGTGTATAAATTCAGTGAAATAAAAGAGGCAAATACTCAAAGACACTGAGTGTCTGACTTTGTATAGCCACAGGAATGTGTAACCACTAATTTGCAACATAACATGTTTCCAAAGAATAAAATACAAACAAGACTTAGAAATTATAGGATGGTGAAAGATTGAAATAAAGTTATGAACAGTTAAAAAAAAGTGAAAGAACTCTACCTTTTTTCACACACAAATGTCTTTGTTTGTAAAGTGAGTTCACGGGATGAAGGTTGAAATTTGTGAGTGTTCAACGGTGCACAGTCTGTGGTTGTGTGGTTGTGTGGAAGGCCTCAAAGAGTTTTAACTCAACAAGAGTATGTAGACAAGCGTCTTTATCTGAGTGGAAGATGACAATCACCTGATCTTTGATGTCAATAACCCTTCAAAATATTTGTGGCTTCATGTGAGCCTTTTTGAATCACCCAAGCTAACTCATAATGCATGTGGATAAAGATCAAAACATCTGAATTAAAAAAAAAATGTAACAAATCAAATATTTAACTGTACCTTCCAAGAGTATTCAAATGTAGGATACATATGTATGTGGTATATACAATTTTTCATATGATTCTAGATAGTGGGCGATATTCTTAGTGTGCATGATATAAGATGTTGTAGTAAGATTTCAACATTTCTTGTGTTACACTTCCCTGAAAATAAAGCATGACAGTGGATGAAATAGTTTGTGAGAACTTGCTGCAGACAGGGAAATGTCGATTTTGGTGGTTCCAGTGGTCTGTGTCTGCTGTCATAATACATGTTACTATTTTGAAAAACATAGGCCTATCTCTCATCCAGCTAGTAACAAAGAAGATTAAAGGGACACTTTTTTTTATTTGTGCTTCTAATATAAAAGCACAAGTTAAATGTTTAGTGCCTCTAGTACAAGAATACACTGGCATGTACTTTTAAAAGTACTTGCCTGAAGAAGGCAGAGTGATCTGGTTGGTAGCACAGTGAGATATCTCCATTTTTACATGGCATTATTACAGGGGACCTTAGCTCTGATTGGCTTTGCATGCGCTGACAGTGCTAGCGCTCTCCAGCCTTTAAAGGGAAACTAAACATTTTTTTTTCACTTGTGCTTCTAATACAGAAGCACAAGTGAAAAGTTAGTTGTCCCTAGTATGAGGATAAACTGGCGTGTACTTTTGATAGTACACGCCAGTTTATCCTCTGACCGACAGCAGCCAAAAGTAATTTGCTTTGTTTTTGCTGCAGGAACCAATGAGAATAATGTCATTCAATTGAATGGAATATCCTGTCTCTCTAGTGATGTGATGTGATGTGTTGCACTGTTAAGAGATCCTACTGTGTACAAGCGCAAGCTCACTCACAGGTCACTCAATAGACTCAATTTTAGGAGGACAGGAAGTGACTGTATGAAACAAAATTTTATATCCCCAGTGTCTATAGAATCAGTGCTGCCGCACCTGCAGTAAACATGCAGAGTAATCACGGGGGAGGGCTTGAGTCAAATATTAAAAATGTGATTTATGCAGAATGCCTGCTTAAAATCACACAGGGATAAAAGCCTGTGCATTATACAAGCAGCGAACTTCATCTTGCACCAAAGTGAGTTTGGGGACTAGACTGTCCCTTTAAGTGAGACTGTGATTCACCTCAGTCACTGAGAGAAAAAAGCATCAACTCTCATTACTTTCTGTGGATTCTTATAATTATGTAAATAGTTTTCCAACAGCATACAACAGTGTATATACAAATATTGCACTCCTCATACCCTAAAGTGAAATTTCAGTATTGTATAGCGCTTTTTCTGCAAATGTTCAGTTTTTTGTGTATAGCTGCCTTTGGCCTTGGTTTGGTTGCTTAATGACATTATCACTCTTTTTATAGATAAAATGCCCAGGATTTACCAAAAATGTTCTGTCTTTCTGTTTTGCAGATACAATAATTTCCAATAGGCAAATTACAGTGTACAAACATAAACTTCCTATGTCTACCCAGTGGTGTATCTTGTTTTTGTGCTGCCCTAGGCATACAAAATCCGAGCACCCCCCTACCCACGTTGCACATGTATGACATGCCCCATAACCCACATCACCTCATTACATGACCCCCTCACATAACACCATCACCCCCATTACATGCCCCATCATCCCCATTGCAAGCCTCCATCACCCCCATTATATGCCCCATCACCTCTATTAAATACCTCCATTACTCCATTACATGCCCCATCACCCCTATTATATGCCTCCATTACCCCCATTACATGCTCCCTCAGGGCTCATCCTGATCCCTGGTGGCTAGTGTCCTACCATGCTGCCTGTTCGATGGTCCCCATGGTGAGTGTAAATAGGTCACGTGACCTGGCACATGTCTGACGTCAGAGCACCTGGTCACGTGATCTGTCATCACTCCGTCCCCTTATAAAAAAAAGGCATGGGCAGAACAATTGCGACGATTGGGCTGCCCATGCATTTTTTTCACTGCTGGTCAGTTTTGGGGGTTGCTGCCGAACCATCCCAAAAAAACAATGCGATCAGATATGATGTAAGGAGGAGGGAAACACAGCCATAGCGTAACGTCATATCTGATCGCATAGTTTTTTTGACTGACTGCACAGAGGAGACGACCGGGAGACAGAGCAGCCAGGAGGTGAGTACTGGGGAAGGGGGGGAAGAGGGTGGCATATAATGAGTAAAATACTGGCACACTGAGTGACAAAATACTGGCATATTAAGTGGCAAAATACTGGCATATTGAGTGGCAAAATACTGGCATACTGAATGGCAAAATACTGGCATATTGAGTGGCAAAATACTGGCATATTGAATGGCAAAATACTGGTATATTGAATGGCAAAATACTGGTATATTGAATGGCAAAATATTGGCGTATTGAATGGCAAAATACTGGCATAGTGAGTGGAAAAATACTGGCATACTGAATGGCTAAATACTGGCATATTGAGTGGCAAAATACTGGCATACCGAATGGCTAAATACTGGCATATTGAATGGCAAAATACTGGCATGTTGAGTTGCAAAATACCGGCATATCGAATGGCTAAATACTGGCATTATGAGTGGCAAAATACTGGCATATTGAATGGCTAAATACTGGCATATTGAGTGGCAAAATACTGGCATATTGAATGGCTAAATACTGGCATATTGAGTGGCAAAATACTGGCAAATTGGCTGTGGTTTATTAATGACAAAATAATACTGGCATATTGAATGGCAAAATAATACTGGAATATATTAAATGGCAAAATACTGGCATATATTAAATGGCAAAATACTGGCATATTAAATGGAAAATACTGGCATATATAAAATGGCAAAATACTGGCATATTGAATGGCAAAATACTAGCATATATTAAATGGCAGAATAATGGTGGCATATTATTGGGAAAATTGGCTGTGGCTTATTAATGACAAAATAATACTGGCATACTATTGGGCAAATTGGCTGTGACTTTTTAATGGCAAAATAATACTGGCATATTATTGGGCAAATTGGCTGTCCTTCCTAAGTCCTTTAGGTGTAATGTGGATGTAGAGGAAGAGGAAGGGAATAAAAACAAGGAATGCAATTTTTCAATAACATTTTTATTACATGTGAAAATAGTTGAATATAATATTAAAAATGTAAAATAAGTATAAATGCAACTAGTGAGAGAGAGGGAGAGAGAGAGAGAGACAGAGAGAGAGAGAGAGAGAGAGAGAGAGAGAGAGAGAGAGAGAGAGAGAGAGAGAGAGATGTCTGTGTGTATAGATATATATTGTTTTAGAATTGTACAATTGTCACCTTGTGGGGCTCCTGTGTGTCACATAATTAACGGCGATACCTGTGTGGTATATTTATTGGGCCCCATATGTGGCATAAATAAGGGGCTCTATTGTGTGACATAATTATGGGGTGCTTGTGTATGGCATAATTAAGGGGTGCCTGTGTGTGGCATAATCAATTGTGCTCCGAGGTGAGGCACAAATGATGGGGCTCTGGTATGGCATAATTTATGGGGCTCTGGTGTGGAATAATTTATGGGGCTCTTGTGTGTGTCATAGTTATGGGGCTCTTGTGTGTGGCATAGTTAATGGGCTCCTGTGTGTGACATAAATTGTGGGGCTCCTGTATGGCATATTTAATGGGCCATCTGACTGGCATTACTAAGTAATCTGTTTGGCATGGTATTGGAGGAAATACAGGGGGTTGACACCATGAGTTACTGCAACGGGTGACACCAACCCTAGTGACACCTCTGTGTGGATGCATGCACTCTGTAATCATGTGCAGTACAGGAGGAGTGTGAGGGATCCGTGTTCCACTGTGAATATCATCCACTATAACATTCCAGGACATTTCTGACTGATGATGGAATATTTCAGTTATAAAAGACTAACAGATGATTTGATGTTTGCATTTCTTACATTGTTGCACTGCTTCTGTTATGTCTTTTAAAATCAGTTCTGTTTGATGGGTAGAGTAAGACTTTTTTGTGGAAACAAAAATTATGTTTGTTTTCAGCCTCTGCAATTCATTTTTGTCCTACCTCTCACACTTCAGACCTCAGATCTATGATTGGTGGTTCTTAAACCAAAGGGGAACCACACTCCACATGCTGTTAAACAGCAGAGAAACCTCAGCAGGACATGTTTTAAATCTGCTGTGGAGTAGGTGAAAGAGGGTAGCGTTTGGTTTACTCATATACAGGCCATGCTGAATGTGTATTAGTGACTTTGATTTATACTTACATCCGGAGGATAAATCATAAGAAAACAGATTTCCTCCTGTGTGTATTTTAAAATTAATTTAATATACTGACAACATGCAGTAGAAACGTTACATGTTATTAATTAACTGTGCACCTTTTAGATACCATATGAATAATATGTATTGTCATGAAGAAACATAAGAACAAAACTTTTTAAAAATGTATGCAAATCATTTTATTTCATCTGTAATGAGGAGGGAAACCCTTCTGTTCATTTTCCCATTTCTTATTTTTACAAATTGCTCATACCGTAATTTTGAAATAAACTGACAGAAAATGTGCTTATAACTAATAATTATACTTACTTATAATTAATCAGGAACAGTAATTCCCATTCTTTTTCTTTTTCCCAAATCTGATAATTATGAAATAATCTGACAGAAATCCCAAATCCACTCTTGCTTGTAAATTTAATCATTTTAAATAATTATTCATCCTCGTCAGATAAATGTTTGCTGATTTTATTTTTCTGATGACCTACTCCAAATTTTGGTCTGTTTTTTACAACTTGGTTGTCAACTCACCACAGTTCAAGGTCCAGTGAATAGACCTCAGATATCTTCTGAATCTGTAGATCCCCACAGATTTCTCTAACCGATCCTAAAGGATCTCTAGCTGACTAGGTGATTATATTGACTAATTCCTAATTCCTGGGTTGTTGGTGGTGGTTGAGGACAAATATAGGAGGTCTTATGTTGTCATGGGTATTTTTTAAATCCAAAACTTTTTGGGCTATTCACTAAAAGTGTACTAACATGTGATCTGCTATAATCAGGATCTAATAGCAGAGTTTGAAAATGTCATTAATGCTAGATTTATTCACACATCTTGGATCATAATACTTCTGCACATTTGGTTTTGCACTCTTATTGAATGTACATTAATATTTAATTACAGTAGTCCTCAGGGGAAGTGCATTTACATTTTTTTTTTTATATAACTCATGTTCTCTCCCCCCCTAATATTGTTATGAATGTGTTGATAAGCAGGTTGATTTTGAATTCAAGTGCAAATGAGGCATAATGGAGAAAAAAGTTCAAAGGTGTGGGGCAGGTTTGTATTTTTTCCATCTGCTCTGATTAGTTTCATGTTTATTCACAAACCGAAAAAGGAGATTGGGCAACTCCCTCTGATTTTCAGTTCCTGTTGAATCATTTTGATAGTGGAGAGGGCAAAGCATGACAATTTACAGTTAATTCCGCACCTTGTTCTTCCAGAGCTGTGAGTGGATGTGTAAACTGAATTCATCATTTCATCAATACAATGGCATATCTGACTGTGATGTGCATGATACCCCCAAGCCTGGCTCTTGAATATTATTTGTGTGATTATTTAATCTTTTACATTGTTATATTGGCGATGAATGCAAAGATTTTCAGAAATTAGTTGGCAGCCATAACTTTATAATTAAGATGTAGTAATGTGAGTATATATATGCCTTTTTGATTAGAACAGTCTGTCGGAAGCACTTTGATACTAACTGATACCTTTTCTGCTAAAACAAAAAAATCCTAAACATTCTGACAAGTATTCTTGAAGGAAAGCTTTTGAAACATGTTATGTGTCCCCATCTACATTTTTCAAAAAAAACATGAAAATTAAATAACCACTGCCATTTGTATTTGTTTCTTTGGAGTGCAGATCTGTCCCCTCCATGCCTTCCTGATTCTCTAAGTAACCAAAATATTTTTGCTTATAGAAACAGAAATTCTGCCCAGTTATGGATTCAAGCAAATAGTCTCTAACATTGTCTTCACTGGCTTATCTATACACTGTGCACGGACAAATGTATTGGGCTTGATTCAGGTAGCTCCAAATCTTGCCCTAATTTGGATCATTTTGGTGATTCAATTGCCCTTTAAATCTGGCAATTCCAGCATCACTAAAATGCCTCAGAATTCGTGGGGAAATAGCCAAACGAAGGCCAAACAACAATATCGGTGATGTAACTAATGTACCATAACATATATGTTACTGTATATATATATATATATATATATATATATATATATATATATATATATATATATATATATATATATATATATATGTATATATATATATAAATATGTGGAAATGTTGTCACTTTTTTGGGGGTTACTAATTGGCATATGTGATACATATTTGTTTTTTTACATTGCATGTTGATCCACAGTTTTTTTAAATCAAATATGCTATTATGACTTACATTTAGCAATCTCCATATCATATTACCACTTAAAAAATAAATGTTACTATACATTTTGGTGCTTAAATGTTAAATTCTCTAAATAATATCTTCTAGCACCAGGGTGGGACAACTAATAAGGTAGACAACTCTTTCCAAAAATTAAGCTTGCACTTTCATAGACATAAAATTAGCCTCAAGATGATTTTTACCAGCCTATTGGTGGTAAGTCAAGTTGGCCATTTATAATGCATAGTTCACCTCAACTCGCTTGTACCGGACTTTTTTGTGAACAGCTCTTTCTATATCTTAACAACATTTATCCAATCATGACTTTGATAGATAGGAAGAGGGTGCCTGTATTGGGAAATATCTAACAGAATTGAATGTTTTTGTTGGGGATGGGTTGATTTTTTTAAGAGTTAGCAGGGGTTGACTTCCCACCCACAGTGCAGATGTCATGCCAAGAAGTGTTACTATTTACTAGTTGATTTTTTTTCTTCCAAGTATGGACATTTTATGGAATAAATTTATACTGTTATAATAAGAATGCCAAGATTTAATCAAAGCAAAATGCAATATACAATTTATTTAGGGTTTTTGTTATAATTATATTAAAATGAAACTGAATTATGTTATTTAAAACAAGAAACAAAAAAAAATTAAATACTTAAATTCTTCCCTCCATTTGTTTTCTGTGTTAGTATGGCACCATTCAGACGGCCAGTTAGCAATTTAGAGTCCAAACCCAGCTGTTCCAGTAAAAATGTTCCATGTGTTTTATTTGAGGATCCTTATTTTCCAACAAGAAAATTCATATAGAACGTAAATAAATGTGTTAACGATTTTTGTAACGTTTTGTAAAAAAAAAAAAAAAGATTAACTCCTTTTGAAGTAGTCACAGAGCACCCTAGATTAAACGTGAACAAGTTATTTTGTTATATTGGTGCCTATAGACACCCACAACAAGCAAGCAAAATTATACTTCAGGCAAGCGCCCAGCATGCCTTAAATTAATTGTTACCCTGTATATTGATTGTAACAAGCAGCTGTTCATTGTTGGGTATGGCCATAAGTAAAAACATACATCAAATATATACAGCATAATGTTATCAACACTGAATTTCTCTTTGATGTAGTGAGGACCTCTGTGTAACTTACTAAATAAATTATCCAGGTAACTGGACATACAGGACATTTACATTAATTGCACAGTAAATCTACCCTTACATTTATTGAAGACGCATGTGTATTCAAGGACAGCACTGGAATTTATGAATGTTAGAACATTATTCTTCTGGTGCGCAGATAACGATTGTTAAGAGGCCAGTGATGTGTGCTGAAATGTAGAGTAGAGAGGTCGCTAAAGTGCTAGTAGAGTGAAAATGTAACAGGATATATATCCAAAATAGCCTTCTTAGGTATACTTTAAAATATAGTGGAATATACAGAAGTTGGTAGCAGTACACAGTATATAAGTATGTGGCACTCACATTCTAGTCAATATGTATGGGACAGAAAACATAAAGCTCTTGGATCTTCTTTCTGGGTCTCTATATTTTCATGTGACCACCAAATAATGAGAAGATGTAAGTATCACAATAGACAGTATTTAATAAAAAATAAATAAAAAAAATATCTTACACTTAAAGTGTCAGGAACAAAGTGAAATCAGATTCTTCTTGCTAGCAGGAGTATACAAAGGTCTCAATCCCTATGTGTGTTGTCCATTTAATGCATTTCACCTGCTCAACGCCCAAAGAGAGTGGTCTCACTGAAGATGCTCCACTGGCTCTTTCACCTCTAACTAGCTGTCAGTCCAGTAAAAACGAGATCGCGTCAAAACATTAGAAAGTAAAGTGGTGGAGTTAGAAGCTAAAATCCTGGATCCTGAGGATAGGGCCCGGCGCAAAATATCTGAGGATAAGAGGACTCGCTGAAAGTATGGAGCAAAAGAACTTGATTGAATATCTTTTGGAATTGTTTAATGCATTAGACATCGGAGAAATGACATCGGATAGCATTCAGGAATTGGAAGACTGCAGATGAAGTGGGCCACAATATACTCTTCTTTCAAAGATCTGTCGGGCAGCAAGAGACAAAAAAGGAGAGCTTTAAAGTTCCTGACAGACTCCTTAAGAGAAAGACAAATAAGATATGCATAGGGTTTTCCATTTAAGATCTACAGTATATAAGATATGAATATAAATGTTTTACAATAGATTCTGTTGAAGGGGCAAAAGAATGGTTGATTACGCACAAAGGCTGAACAAGAATCAATCAAAGCCTATAAATAGAAGGGGGACGATTTGGGGGGGAGGTAGGGGGCAATTTTTTTTTTTTCTCCCTGAAATAATGATACCCAATGCCAAAATCTTATATGGGGTGTGGATAAAATCTGAGAAAAGTATCATATTTGTGTAATACCTAGTAGCACTTAAAGAGGTTTTTTTTGTTATGTAAGAGATTTAAAAGTGTATTGGACATGGGGGAATTTAAGGTTAAGCGTGATAAGGTCGCAATAGTGAAAGTAATAAATGGTTCATTTATAGACAGCACTTTGGGGCATTAAGAGATTTCGCCATAGTTTATTAAAATATTTAAAAGAAATGTTATGTGTAAATGTAAGATGGTTTCAATACAGAATGTAAGAATAGAATATCTATAGACATCACACGGGAGCACTTAAAGAGGGTTTTGGTTTTTGGGAGTATACCTGAAATTAGGAAATATGACCCATGCTAAAATGTGATACGGTATATCGATAAAATGTGAAGAAAATGGAGTACATAGGGGTAACGCTGTGTAGCATTGAAAGAGTTTTTTTTATGTGGGGTGGGGTTGTAATGTTAAATATGTAAAAAATAAGAAATGGCTCATCTACAGGTAGCAACCTGGAGCACTTATAGAATGTTTTAAAATCAATTTGGCAATAGGAAAAGTTATATGACTTGGCTTTAATATAAAATGTAAGAAATTGAACATCTATAGGTATCTCTTGGAAGCACTTCAAAAGGTATTTATAGTTTTTTGAGAGATTTATTAGGATATTTTCAATGAGGAAATATGTTGTGCAGTTGTGACTACATAAAAGGCAAAAAAGGGAATATGCATAGGTACCACTTTGGAGCACTTAATGAGGTTTCTTTTCTTTTTTTCTGCAAGGTATGATCAGATGCAAAACGGCCCCTTTTTAGGGTACAAGAAACTGAAAACCTATGGGTATTGTTCTAGAGCACTTAAAGAGTGCCTTGTTTCGAGAGAATTACAAATATAGTAGAAACGAGGAAAGATTATGTTTGAGTGTAATATGTATTTTTTATAAAACGTAAGAAACATACTATTTATAGGTAGCACTTTGGGGAAAGGAAGTTTCTGTTTTTTAAGGAGCCAAACGCACTTTGGTAAAAAGGAAATGTTTAGGATTTCTTTAGTACTCTTAGATTTAAAGGTATACCCAAAATAAAGAAATGTTACACCTAGGTTCCTATATAAAATGTGGGAAGTAGACTCCCTATAGGCATCCTTTGGGACCAAGTAAGGAGGGGTTTTGTTAATTTGTTGGGAGACTCCAAAAGTTAATTTGAAATAAAGAAACACAGGGCTGATCACAATGCAGGTTTTGCATGAAATGTGGGAAATTGATTACCTATGGGATCTTCTCTTTTTTTTACCCTCCCCCTCTCTTTTCTCTCCCTCCCCCTTCCAGTCCCTTCTCCTTTCATGTGGAGGGTGGGTCAGATCGAGAGGGAGGAGGGGGGAGAAATAGGAATGAGTTGCCTGTCGAGTCTCATGGAAATATCCCTCCGTTTTCTCTTGAATTTTACGCATATGGTGTTGTAGATGGTTTTTGCCCTTTATGTGTGATTTTGGGTGTTGTTTTTTTTTTTTTTTTATAAATATAATCTTTATTGGGGTTTTTTTTTTCCATACAAAATTAATAAAAAGGCAAGTACAACGTGTATCTTCAGGAGAATCATAGGATCTGGTGGGTGCTCCAAGTCAATTAATCAAATAAACCTTTTGGTACTTATTTACATATTATGTGATTCGTCTTACATTATAGAGAATTTATATATCCCCTTAACTGGGGCATTGTACTAGAGAAAACCAGACACTGACATACAAACATGAAGGGGGTGGTGCCCGGTTCTCGACTGGCTGTTCTATATTTATTATATGCAAGCCCTGGAGTTAAGGTGTGAAGTTTAAGTTTCAGGGTAAAAGGCCAACCATGATGACCATCTTCGATCGAATGTGTTTTGGCTTCCCTGGAGATAGGCCATATTTTTTTCCATTCTGTGTTGATAGGAGACTTGGTTCTTAACCTGTAGCCTGGTTGGTGTTTTTTCTGTTCTCCATACCCTGGACAATACCATTTTTGTCGCCATCAATATATGAATAATGAGGTATCTTTTATCGAACTTTATTTTGTTGTCCATGATGGGTGTTGTTTTTATATGTAGTGGGGATATCTACCCACAGGAAGTTATGTAATGTTGAAATTTTTTTGTATAGACACTGTGACAATTCTGGGCCCAGACCGCTTGATGCTAAATTAAAAGGATGAAATCTCTTAAAGTTTTAACTTTGAATGTCGATGCTATCAATTCCCCACAAAAAAAGGATAATGCTTAATTATTTATTACATAAGGAAAGGATCAAGGTGGGAGGAATACAAGAGACTCTTATGAGGGGAGAAGATGCAATGAGATTAAAAAATAAGAACTACCCAGTACTGGAGTTGCCTCCATGCAATCAAAAAAGAAGAGAGGAGTTGTTATCCTCATCTGTAAAAATGTAAAATATGAATTGATATATAAGAAGGCAGACACCAAAGGGAGATATCTATTCCTGATAAGTTAAATGAGCAGGTATATTCCTTGCTGAACATATTTGCCCCTAATAAAGACAGATTATTTTTTAAAATAAAGTACTTAATATGTTGGCAGATAAGATCCAGGTAAAAAATTTTTGGTTTTGGAGATTACAATTGCGTTGTAGATGTGGAATTGGATAAGACTATGGAGATTAATAAAAAAAAAAGTCAATCCAGCGGCGAGAGGAAAGCAAGAGCTTTCTCGGAGACTCTAGGGAAATATAAATTATATGATGTATGGAGAACAATAAGACCACTAGATAAAGAATACACTCACTATTCCCATCGGTATAAAACATACACAAGACTAGATATGATCCTGACAAAAGCATTCTCCATTAAAGATTGCACAAGTATAAAAATTGGATCAGTAACCTGATCGCACCACAACCCGGTCATATTTAAATATGGTATTAGAGACAGATATGTGGAGAGGCCATGAAGATTGAAAGATTTTCTGATGTTAAGCCAATATAATTTAGAAACAATAAAAACAGAAACTGATTTCTTCTTTGTAGAAAACATCATGGGAGATGTCCAAATACCAGTAGTCTGGTGCAAAAGTGTCATGCGGGGGCTATTTATTAAATTAGATTCACAATTACATAGAAAAAGGTAAAATAATTTACATCCATTATATATAAAATTAAACAGCTTAATAGAAAATAAGAGGGCCCAGCAGGACAGCATGGTTTAAGAGATAGATCGAATTAGATCACTGATAAAACTGAAATTATTTGAAAAATCGAACAATTTTATGATGAAAATGAAGCAAAAATGGTTTCTACAGGGAAACAGAGCGGACAAGTTAATGAAAAAATAGGAGCAGTTTTTAAAGATTATTACGCTTCACTCTATAATATAGACGCACAGGATCTAGATAGAGATCAAATCAAGAGATACCTGCGGGACCTGGATCTGCCTAGGGTCTCCAATGAAATCATAAACACTCTAGATTTACCCTTCTCAAAGGAAGAAATAAAACAAGCAATACAGGGGCTACAAAATAATAAATCACCAGGGCCCGATGGGTTTACAAACGTATTCTATAAAAAGTTAAACGATATCATAGCCCCTCAGTTCACAAAAGTATTGACGTAGTGAAAGAAAAAAAGCTTTTCCTCCTGAAATGTTGCAAGCCCTCATAAGGCCAATCCCCAAACAGGGGAAGGATGAGTATATGGTTAATAATTATAGATCAATCTTGCTAATTAATATGGATACTAAAACATACTCGGCAATAATAACAGATTAAAAGGGGTTATACCATATATACTACATAATGATCAAGTAGGATTTATTAAAGGTAGACAGTCATCCTCAAATGGCAGAAAGATAATAGATAATAGATTACATAGAGCACAAAAAGATACCAATGGTTGCTCTATCATTAGATGCCGAGAAGGCCTTCGACAGGGTTGGCTGGCCCTTCCTAGAGGACCTTATTGGCTTTTGTCAGTAGTAAGCATACGAAAACAACAGAGGGTGGAGGGAATTAAAATAGAGGATGGAGAAATAAAACTAGCAATTTACACAGACGACATCATGCTTACTACAGCAAGTCCATCTCAATTTCTGGACGCTATAATGGCAGAGATAGACATTTATGCTAAATTATCAAATTATAAACTTAATATTGGGGAGTCAGTGGCAATGGGGATAGGGATGGAAAGCACTGAGCTGGAACAGCTGAAGCAAAGATATCCCTTTAAATGGACAGACGAAGAAATAGAGAACCTGGGAATCAAAATCCCATTAAAGTCTGACCGAATGGTGTCAACAAACTACTCCCCAATATTAAAACAAGTTCAAAACAAATTAGTGGCCTGGATGAGGAGAATCAAAATCTTGAAATAATTTTTACTGCCAAAAATCCTATATCTGTTTAGGATGATACCTATACAAAGTAGCGATAAAATCCTTAAATAGTTCCAAGATATGTTCAAGAAATACCTATGGCAGGATAGAAGGCCCAGAATTTCAATTTTTTTTTTATATAAAACTAGCAAAAATGGGGGAGTGGGACTTCCAAACATTAAACAGTAGTTGAGGGCAAGTCAACTCCCACATGCACATCAGATTCAAACATCCCATTCGAAACAGGAGGATTGGTACATTATAGAAGAAGAACTAGTAGGAATAGATTCCTTGGAATTTACCTTATGGATGAAACAAGAAGATGTTCTTAGAATAATTTTTTTTAAAAACATCAAGAGTATTAGACAATGTTATATAATGATTGGTCCTTAAGAGGAAATTAAAAATGAAAGATAAATTACTCTAACAAAACGTCCAGGAATTTAAATTAAGCGGATGGGGGGGGATAAAAAAAAGTATGAGGATATCAGGATTATTAGATAATAACAAAATGAAACCAATGGAGACCCTTGTAGAAGAACTTGGTTTAGATTTTGGAGGACATTTTTTGATGCATAGAATGGGGAATTATTTATAACTGTCAGAGTTGAGGTTTTGGAGCGTATAGCAGGGGATGCTATCTCTTACCAGTAACCCTTACCAGGTGGTCCACAGATGTAAATAGGCAGAAGACCCTGGTAAGGATAGGAGCATGAGAGTGCCACAAAATAATACAAGTTTAATCCAAAAGCGAAGTCAGGAATAGTCCAATAGATCAGGGCAGGCAGCGATCAAGAAAAGTAGATAGTCCAAGCAGGGGTCAGGGTTCAGGGAAACAGGGAAATCCAGGAGACAAGCCAAAGGTCAGGTAACAGGAAATCCAATAGAAAGACTATAGCACAGAAAAAATAAGATCACAGGAAACTGAAGTCCAAGGACAAACAGAAACCAAAGCTCTGGAGCACTGTGTTAACAGTTTGAGGTTTTTTTATTGTGCTGAACGGTCTCCACTTCTCCCCTCAGTTGGTCCCTCACTGGATTGGATGTCAGAAGAGTGTGCTTCTATAGCACATACTTCTCTGTCTCTTGGCCAGGAGAATATTGGAGCTTTGGTGATGGGAGAGAAAGGGTTTACCTCCCCTCTGCAGGTTTAAATAGATCCCCTTTGACTGGAGTGAATTGAACTCTGGATGATGTTTTCTGGACTTGTAAAAACTTTAGGCCCTGGGTAAGGCCTACCGCGCTACTGGGATCATGATCATGGATAGACGGCACTACTACAGACCCCGGCTTCAGGAATAATTTAAATAATGGATGGTGACAGGAAAGGACTGTGATTGCAGGTAAGGGTAAAAGGTACATGACAGGTCCCCCTTCCAACATGCGACCTCCGGGCTCGTCTAGGTGCTGGACGTTCAGGGTGTGCATGGTGAAATGCACAAAGACAGGTGGGAGCACAAATAATGGTAGCTGGTTCCCAGGACCATTCCTCAGGTCCATATCCTTGCCAATGTACTAAGTACTCAACTGAAGTCAATCTAGGATTTCTTGTACTTCAAATTCCTCCTCATTGTCCACGATTATGGGGAGTGGAGGAGTAGGTGTTCTTCTTTTAGTAGTATCTGTAGGCATATGGGAGTATCTGTTTTTTAAGAAGTGAGACATGGAATGTAGGATGGATACGCCAAGTGGTAGGCAATTGTAGAGTAACTGCTACAGTACTAATGATCTTTGTGATGGGGAAAGTTCCTTGGAATTTTGGACCTAACTTTTTGGTAGGACAAGACATCTGAACATGAGCGGATGATAGCCAAACTTTATTTCCAATTATATATAGTGGAGGAGATGTACATCGCCGATCTGCTTGGTCTTTGTAGGCTTGTTGGGCTTTTTTTTAGAGTCTCTTGTAGGAGAGTGAATCCTTGATTAAGGAGCTGGATTTGATCTGTGACTTGTGGAACTGTGGTTATAGCAGGTAAGTGAGGAATAGAGGAAGGATGATAACCATAGTTGGCTTTGAAGGGTGATATACCTATAGAACAGTGAAGGCTGTTGTTTTAAACATATTCTGTAGAATGTAGTAGAGAAAGACAGTCATTTTGTAGCAACAAAGGACTGTTCTAGGGTTTGGTTAGTTCTTTCTGTTTGGTCATCCATATATCCAAACCACGGCAAAAGGCCGACCAGAAATGCGAGGTAAATTGTACTCCACGGTCAGAGAGAATGGTTTGTGGGATGCCATGGAAGTGGAAGATCTCCTTAATATATAAGTCAGTAGTTTCAGCTGCTGTAGGAAGTCCGCTTGTGGGAATGAAGTGAGCCATTTTGGTTAGACGATCCACGAGTACCATAATTGTAGTATGTCGTTGAGATGGTGGGAGTTCAACAATGATGTCTACAGTTGGATCAGTGGAGGGACTTGTGGGAATGGGTAAAGATTGTAACAAACCAGCTGGTCTGGTTTTAATCCCTTCGGATTGTCCAACGTACATACTGTTCAACATCCTTTTTTATATTAGGCCACCAGAATGACCAATGTGCAAGCTCTAAAGTTTTATGATGGATGATCATGTACTGCTTGCAATACTTTTGACTCTGAGTATCCTTGTAGAGGAATCCATCTTTTTTGTTCAAAAGGGGTATTTGGATAGGTAAGTGTCATCCTTACATTGTTGCTTAAGGATATATCACAGACGAATAAGTAAACAAAAATTGAGCAGGTTGTAGAATGGTGTCTGAATCTTGTTCTGTATGTGATCCGTGTAAATGGGACAAAGCATCGGCTTTTCCATTCCGTAAACCTGGTGTGTAAATAATTTGTAATAAAAATCAGGAGAAAAAAAGAGCCCATCTAGCCTTTCGTGGACAGAGTCGACGAGCCCCTTGTAAATATTCCAGGCTGCAATGGTATGTGAGCACAGTAATCGGATTGTTTGCTCCTTCAAGAAGGTGATGCCACTCCTCCAGTGCCATTTTGATTGCAAACAGTTCTCCATCACCCACACTATAATTTATCTCTGCTGGTTAAAGGCATTTTGAAAAGATGCACACAGGGTGAAGTATACCATCATCTCCTTTTCGTTGGGACAGGATGGCCCCCACTTCAACAAAGAATAGTTTTAGAGCATCTGGGAGAATAAGGATATGAGCTATGGTGAATTTCTGTTTTAACTCATCGAAAGCTTGTTGTGCTTGAGTGGTCCAAACAAAAGGAACATTTTTTCTTACTGGGTTGGGTGATAGGAGCAATGAGTCTGGAGAAGCCACTGATACATTTTCTATAAAAGTTGGAGAAGCCTACAAAACTTTGTGTGGTTTTGACTAAAGTGGGGATGGGCCATTCCAATATGGCCGATACCTTTTTTGGATCCATCTTGATACTTCCGGGTTGTTAACACAACTGGACAGATGTAGTCTCAAATATACACTTTTCTAATTTAGTATATAGTCTATGTTGTTGGAGACAAGAGAGAACACGGGTCGTGTGTTGGCAATGAGTGGCCAGAGAAGGTGAGTAAACCAAAATGTCATCAAGATCTACAATGACAAACATATCCAAAAAATCCCAGAACATGTCAGTAAGGAAGTGTTGAAAGGTAGCACGGGCATTGCAGAGCCCGAACAGCATGACTTGATACTCATAATGACCATATCGTGATCAGAAGGTTGTTTTCCACTTATGCCCCTCCTTAAACCCCACCAAATTGTAGACGCCTTGTAAATACAATTTATTCTATATCTGAGCTTGTTTGAGATGATCCATTAGTTCTGGAATCAAAGGTACTTATTCTTCATTGTAACTTTGTTAAGTTCTCTGTAATCCACACATGGACGGAGACCACCGTCCTTTTTTCCAACAAAAAATATTCCAGCCCCAGCAGGTGAAGTAGAAGGCCTGATGAAGCCGTTTTTTAAGTGCTCCTCTATGTAGATCTTTAGGGTTTTTAGTTTTTTGGGTTCTGAGAGGAGAACTATGCGGCCAAATGGTATTTGTGCCCCAAGAAGCAGGTCTATTGGGCATTTGTATGGACAATGGGGTGGTAATTTATTAGCTTCCTGTTTGTCGAATACTTTAATGACAGCACAATATAGTATTGGTATTTCAGAGATCTCAGAAGATGTCACGTGAAGAAAAGAAGCCAAAGTCTGAGGAAAACATTGTTCTTTTCAATAAGGTGAAGAAAAAGTGTTCAATCCTGTAGACCAATCAATGTTGGGGTTATAACGTTTAAGTCAAGGAAGTCCCAGTATTAAAGGGAACAAGGGAGAGTGAACCAGATGGAAACTAAGTACTTATTTATGTTTCTCTCTGATGCATACAGTGATCTCTGTGGTGACAGGTCCTGAACTGATGTAATTGCCATTGACAAGAAGGATGGTAAGAGGTTGTTTCTCAGGCTGTGTGATATGCGCAAAGTCTGGGCTGTTTTTATGTCCCTCAAGCAATAACTAGCCCCGGAATCAATAATGGAATCTTGTTATGCGTCCACTGTAAGGAGACAAGGATAGATAAATGAGGAGCCATTCCACCCAGGAGCAGTGAGTACTGTACAAAGGCTTACCTCTAGCAGTCATCTCAGGACAAGGACGGACTTGATGACTGGAATTACTGTAATACAGACATAGATTCATCCTTCTTCTTCTGTTTTTTTTCAGTTTCAGTAAGAGAGCCATGGGTTGCACCCAGTTGCATGGGTTCTTCAGTGGTGGTAACAAGTGTAGATAAGCCATGTGTAGGAAGGCTTGGTGTAGAGACTGAAGGAAAAGGAAGGTTGGTTGAAGTAATATGTTCCATCCGTCTCTCCCGGAGTCTCCAATCAACTTGTGTTACTAGAAGAATCAGATCATCCAGTGAGTCAGGAATACCAATCCAAGCAAACTTGAGTGAGTCAGAGAGACCTAAGCGGAACTGATCACGCAAGGCAGGTTCGTTTCATTCTGTCTCCACAGCTATCCTCCAAAAATCAGATCCATAATCCTCAACAGGATGACGATCTTGTCTGAGAGATTTTATGGTAGCTTCAGCGGTAGCTCTCTTATGAGGGTCATCATATAATGTACCCATAGCATGGAAAAAATCATCCCAGGAATCTAGCACAGGATTGTTATCATACAATAGATGATGCGCCCAAGACATAAGTGCTCCTGTGAGCAGAGAAATGGCAGTACGAACTTTCATATAGTCTGTGGCATATGTTCTGGGTTCCAGTACAAACAACAATTTGTAGGAGGTGATGAAAGGTTGGTACAGACTTCGGTCACCAGCAAAGCAAGCACGTAATTTAACTTCTGGTTCTGGGACAGCAGCACCATCATTAAGAAGTCCTGGTTGAGGCACTGGAGGTGGTTGGTGCAAAACCGGTTGATGTACCAGAACTGGTTGTAAGCCTTGGAATTGGGCTTGTAAAGCAACTTGATTGTCTTGCAAACCTTGGACCGTGTGAGATAGCATGGTTAGCTGTTGGGTCAAGCTTGTGATAGCATCAACCATCCCAGCAAGCTCCATATCTGGCTCCAGTGTATTGTCATGGTTAAGGTTTTGGAGCATAGAGCAGGGGATTCTATCTCTTGCCAGTAACCCTTGTCAGGTGGTCCACAGATGTAAATAGGCAGAAAGAACTGGTAAGGATAGGAGCATGAGAGTGGCACAAACTGATAAAAGGTTAATCCAAAAGCGAAGTCAGGAACAGTCCAATAGATCAGCGCAGGCAGCGATCAAGAATAGGGAAGTCCAGGAGACAAGCCAAAGGTCAGGTAATGGGAAATCCAAAAGAAAGACTATAGCACTGCAAAAATTAGATCACAGGAAACTGAAGTCCAAGGATAAACAGGAACCAAAGCTCTGCGACACTGGAGCACTGTGGTAACAGTTTGAGGGGTTTTTATAGTGCTGTGGGTCTCCAATCCTCCCCTCTTTTGGACAACCCCCTCACTGGATTGGATGTCAGAGGGGTGTGCTTCCATAGCACATACCTCTCTGTCTCTTGGCCAGGAGACTATTGGAACTTTGGTGTAGGGAGAGACAGAGTTTACATCCCCTCAACAGGTCCAAAAAGATCCCCTTTGATTTGTAAACTCTGGATGATGTTTTCTGGACTTGACCAAACCGCACTACTACAGGCCCCGGCTTGGGCCTACTCCGACATCATGGAGTAATTTGAATAACGGATGGTAACAGGAAAGGACTGGGATTGCAGGCTAAGAGAGACATGACAAAAACATAATTAAATACGTTTTTTAATAATAGGCAGAAGAGGGGAATAACTGGTAAGTGTGAAGAATTGTACAATTTCTTACTCCCAGCATACTTGCCCCCTGGCCATACTAAGCTGGGGTAACGAATTAAAAACCAAGATAGAAAGAGAGATTTGGAATAAAAGCTGGGCACAAATACATAAATATACCCATTGCCTTAACCTACAAGAACTGACCTTTAGGTTGTTATATAGATGGTATATGGTACCGCAGAAACTGCAAAAAATTGATCCAACAGTTCAGAACAGCTGCTGGAGATTTGGGATATGCCTGGGAACCTTTGAACACATCTGGTGGTATTGTACCAAGGTTAGGAAAACATGGGAAAATATGTTTAGGGTTCTGACGAGTATCTGCAAAACAATAATCCCACCAGCTGCAACAAAAGCACTATTGCATTAGAGATGGACAACTTATCATGGTCGAATAAAACCCTAGCTGTCCAATTGTATCTGGCCATGAAAATTATCATCGGCCGAAACTGGGGAGAGGGGGAGATAATGTGGGGACATGTGGCTAATCAGATGCAACTGCAATGCCAGATGGAAAGAGGTTTCTTTCAAACTCATATAATAGAAGACAAGTTTAGGGAGATAAGGGAACGCTGGATGGAATATTTTAGTCTAAAAGAGAGCAGTCAGCCACAACTAGTAATTAGTGATTGCTAATGAGATTCTGGGGCCCTGGGACATAGATGTCGCAGTGTCTAATGTCTGTAACTGTAACCTTTAATCCGTCTTGTAATCACCTTCCTCCCTCTGAGTTTTCTTTAGACTAACTTATGACCTTATTCATTAGATATACCATGATGACACGGTTTTAAACTTTGAATTTTGTGATTATTTGTCATTTGATTATAAAATTATTTAAATATAAAAATAATAAATCAAAATCAGCTATTAACTTCAACTTTAAACTTCCCACCAGATAGCACACGAAATGAGTATTGTCAGGCAGGAAGATAGTCTGAGACTTGTAGTACGCACCATATGAGCATCCATTGCTCACAATACAAAAACGTTACTGAACAAAAGTGTAACTAGTGATGGTAAGGTATATTGGAAAGTTAGAAAAATGAATTTAAAAAAATTTCAAAATTGGAAACGTTTTTAAATAATTTCAAACAAAAATGCTTCTTTGTTGATTCTGACGCATTTGCAAAGGTCCAATAATACTTCACAGAGCAGCTGGTAAACATAGGAAAAGTACAGTTAGGTATTTTTTTAAACCATTTACTGTTTGCGCAATTCAGAGTGATAACAAACAAATATCCAAACACTGATCTGCTTCTGTGTGAAAACACCATTTGCACGATGAACATATATGTTTGCCCTTGCACATATACATGTATACACCAATCAGCCATAACATTATGACCAAGCTGGCGGAGGCAGTGTGATGCTTTGGGCAATGTTATGCTGGAAAAGCTTGGGTCCTAGCATTCATGTGGATGTTACTTTGACATGTACTTCCTACCTAAGCATTGTTGCAGACCATGTACATCCTTTCATGGAAACAGTACTCCGTAATGGCATTGGCCACTTTAAGCAGGATAATGTGCCCTGCCACAAAGCAAAAATGGTTCAGGAATAGTTTGAGGAACACGACAACACATTCAAGGTGTTGTCTTGGCCTCCAAATTCCCGTGATCTCAATCCAGTCAAGCTTCTGTGGGATTTGCTGGACAAACAAATCCAATCCACAGAGGCCCCACCTGGTTACTCCCAGGATTTAAAGTATCTGCAGCTAACATCTTGGTGCCAGATACCGCAAAACACTTTCAGAGGTCTAGTAAACTATATGCCTTGACTGGTCAGGGCCATTTTGGTGTCAAAAGGGGACTGACACAATATTAGGCATGTTGTCATAATGTCATGACTGATTGGTGTATGTTTTGTTGATTAGTGCCAAAATCAGAGGTGTGTTTTCTTAAATAAATAACTTAACACCATGTAAACCAAACTGAGACAGTTTAAATAACTTTTTAACACTATGCTTCTTCACAAACAAAATAAGCCAAAATAAGCCAAAAACCTTACTTTTAGTGGTAACATTTTTACCAAAATATATACAAGTGAGCATGTTTTTTTATTGTATAGAGAATACACTGGTTCTACTTTGTTTTGCATAAATTTGAAAACATAAAGAATCTACTCAATACGGAGCTAGATTGGGCAAAGTAGCTGAATTTCCAAAATAAGAGAAATACGGCTACTCAATCTCATTGATTTAGAAAATTCCATAACAGGTCGTATTGGTCTATATTGAGTCGACCGTAAGAAAAAAGTATAACACTCCACAAGCTTGTTACAATGGTTTAATAAAGTAATAGAATGTTGACAGGAACAAGTAGGGAAAGCAGATTAAAGCTGACTAAAGTTTAACGCATTTCACACCTGCTCCTACTCATAAGCTCATGCTCAGCATGGGCGCGAAATGCGTTAAACTTTAGTCAGCTTAGTCAGTGTAATAAACACCATATTACTTTTTTAAACCACTGTCACAAGAGAGTGCAACATTTTATATTTTTTCTCTCCATTTTAAATAAACATATCACAAACAAAAGTATACAATTATCAATCTATTTAATAAATTCACTTTACACTTCTAAGAAAATATTATGTTATGAATTAAAAATGGTTGTTGTTGGGTATTTTTATTTGGTTTTATTTAGAGGAAAAACATTTTGCATATGCTCAGCTGGCACATACAATAAATTAGAAAAAAGTAAACACATGAGCAACAAAACCTTTCCCCCAACACTATGGTATACTATGCAGTTTAAGCATAATGAATGATTAAGCACAGGATTTCACAGTGTGAGAGACATGTGGCTTGTACTGTAGGCCCAGTAAGATAACCACATGCCTCTTACGTGGTTCACACTTTAAGGCAGTATTTATTTGGAAATATTTTTGTTAGTATAGCTTAATGTTTAAGAAAGGGAAAATATGTATATATATGTTTCTAGTTTCTGTCTACGTACTATGCCCTAGTGAATGCCTAATTAAATATACAGATTTTAGTCCCAGTTGATGTTTTTATGATATAAAGATGGTTTTTGGATGGAAACATTTCATGCCCTCCTGCAGAATGCATGGAGGTGATCCCATAGAAGTTAAAAGAAGTGTAAAGGAGCTATATGCTTGAATGTAGACCAGGGGTTGACAACTTTTTTCTGGTTGATTGGCCAGAGTGACCAGGACCTAAGACTTGGATGTTGTGGCTGGCCATATCCACGTCATGCTAGCTGGGGTGGGGGCGCAAGGTTTGGGTGGTCTGGTGTCTATGGTACCGTGCATATTCAGTAGTGCTCTCACTCAAACAGGCAGCACTACTGCGAAGGCGCACAAGTCTGCGCATGCTCCATATGCATTCTCTGGTGTCTCTTACATCTAAAAACTAGATGGTGAGTGCAGGATTGTACTTCTCAGTCAAGCTATCCTGCTAAGCGCTACCCCTGTCCTGAAAGGCAGGACAGAGGTAGAGCTTGACAGGTCAGCATAATATCTCTACTCCTCCTTAACACTGCGGGCAGGGTGGATGCAATATTTGGTTTGAGGCATAAAGGGTGAATAATATTGGCTCGCAGTCAAGACCTGGCCAGAGGCCATAGGTTACTGACCCCTGATGTAATTAATGTATCGGATCCCTTTAAAGAGGTAGAAAACCCTCTTCTTTTAATTAGGCAGAAGACCACTTTCACAAAAATCTAACTCACTTCTGAATGATGCTCCTGTCTTTTGTGTGATTAAAATGTTGTCTTCTGAATGATTAAAAGGGGACATATAAGTTTGTAGTCTCTCTTTAACATTTCAAGCAGTTTTACTATTTGTTCTATTATCTATAGCCATATAGATACTAGTGTTTTATAATAATAATAATAATAATAATAATCCTAATAGATGTTTTACTATATTATTACACTGTAAACAATGTTTGAGTGAATCCTCAAATTCTTTTATGACCTTTTACCATATATGTCTGGTAAGATCCATATTGCTACCCCATGATTCATCCATGGAAGAGAGATGTCAGTAATCAGAAGAAACAATAACCAAGTTGTTACAATGCTCTCAATCCACCAGCAGGTGTCACTTCTCTGTATACCCATCAGACCATGCCACATTTAAGAGGCAGCTCCACCTACACACATTTTTCTTATTTTTTATTGTTATACATGTGTGTGGTAAATGTTAATAAATTCAGTTAAGTAATAAATAAATTCATCATGGCTCATAAAGAGTGTGTTCGTTAGTGCACAGAAGGTTGATTTGCCTACTGCAGGAGTTTTCATGTCCATTCGTAGAAAATAATTTCACTGTGGAATCAGCCTCCAAATGAACTCAGATGCTTCACATGCTTGGTATTCAGTTCTGTTTGTTTGATCTAAAATAAAGAGGGCTCTGGAAGGTGAGTAGGATAGTTGCTACAGCAACATCAGTATTTAAATTAGACTTGATATGCAGTGTTGAGTAGATATGACATGTAATGGGTAACAAATTAAAGAAAAACCTTTAACTTTACACGATGCAGCACTAAAATAATATATATTTTTGGACACTATATGCGCCAACCTTTAAACGTGTCTTATCTTGCCATGTCCTTAACATGATACTGCTTCCTATTTATTGAAAAAGTCAAAGTTTAAAAAGGAATTAAACAAAATCCAATCTGCCTATTTTAAAAAATCTTTTTAATAGTTATCTTCAAGGATGCCATGTCACAGAACCAGTGGCGTCCCGAGGGGGGTGCCACCCATGCTGCCGGCATCCCCCTGCAGTGCATCGCGCTGCTGTACTTTTCTTTTTTTTCTCTGCCGGAAAAAGTCCCTGACACCGAATGTGACGTACTGGGGAAGGTGGGAGGAGGGAGGAAGAAAACAAGCACTGGAATGGCACTATATTACTGGAATTTTAATGGCACAATCAATTATACAGGCATTTAAATGGCACAATATTCCTGTTATCTGAATGGCACAATATTACAGGCATTTGAATGGCCCAATATTACTGGTATCTGAATGGCACAATATTACAGGCATTTGAATGGCACAATAATACAGGCCTTTGAATGGCACAATATTCCTGTTATCTGAATGGCACAATATTACAGGCATTTGAATGGCCCAATATTACAGGCATTTGAATGGCACAATATTACAGGCATTTGAATGGCACAATAATACAGGCATTTGAATGGCACAATAATACAGGCATCTGAATGGCACAATATTACTGGCATTTGATTGGCTCAATAATACAGGCATCTGAATGGCACAATATTACAGGCATTTGAATGGCACAATAATACAGGCATCTGAATGGCACAATATTACAGGCATTTGAATGGCACAATATTACTGGTATCTGAATGGCACAATATTACAGGCATTTGAATGGCACAATATTACTGGTATCTGAATGGCACAATAATACAGGCATTTGAATGGCACAATAATACAGGCATCTGAATAGCACAATATTACAGACATTTGAATGGCACAATATTACAGGCATTTGAATGGCACAATAATACAGGCATCTAAATGGCACAATATAACTGGCATCTGAATGACACAATAATACAGGCATTTGAATGGCACAATATTACAGGCAACTGAATGGCACAATATTACTGGCATTTGAATGGCACAATATTACTGGCATCTGAATGGCACAAATAATTATGGAGTTTGAATAGCACAATATTACTGGTATCTGAATGGCACAATAACACATCCATCTGAATGGCACAATATTACTGACATCTGAATGGCACAATAATACAGGCATCTGAATGGCACAATACTACTGGTATCTGAATGGCACAATATTACTGGTATCTGAATGGTACAATAATAAAACGCATCTGAATGGCACAATAATACAGGCATCTGAATGGCACAATATTACTGGCATTTGAATGGCACAATATTACTGGTATCTGAATGGCACAATAATACAGGCATCTGAATGGCACAATAATACAGGCATCTGAATGGCACAATTTTACTGGCATTTTAATGGCCCAATATTACTGGTATCTGAATGGCACAATAATTATGGCATCTGAATGGCACAATAATACAGGCATCTGAATAGCACAATATTACAGACATTTGAATGGCACAATATTACAGGCATTTGAATGGCACAATAATACAGGCATCTAAATGGCACAATATAACTGGCATCTGAATGACACAATAATACAGGCATTTGAATGGCACAATATTACAGGCAACTGAATGGCACAATATTACTGGCATTTGAATGGCACAATATTACTGGCATCTGAATGGCACAAATAATTATGGAGTTTGAATAGCACAATATTACTGGTATCTGAATGGCACAATAACACATCCATCTGAATGGCACAATATTACTGACATCTGAATGGCACAATAATACAGGCATCTGAATGGCACAATACTACTGGTATCTGAATGGCACAATATTACTGGTATCTGAATGGTACAATAATAAAACGCATCTGAATGGCACAATAATACAGGCATCTGAATGGCACAATATTACTGGCATTTGAATGGCACAATATTACTGGTATCTGAATGGCACAATAATACAGGCATCTGAATGGCACAATAATACAGGCATCTGAATGGCACAATTTTACTGGCATTTTAATGGCCCAATATTACTGGTATCTGAATGGCACAATAATTATGGCATCTGAATGGCACAATAATACAGGCATCTGAATGGCACAATATTACTGGCATTTGAATGGCACAATATTACTGGTATCTGAATGGCACAATAATACAGGCATCTGAATGGCACAATAATACAGGCATCTGAATGGCACAATTTTACTGGCATTTTAATGGCCCAATATTACTGGTATCTGAATGGCACAATAATTATGGCATCTGAATGGCACAATATTACTGGCATCTGAATGGCACAATAATACAGGCATCTGAATGGCACAATATTACTGGCATCTTGATGGCACAATATTACTGGCATCTTGATGGGAAAATTGGCTGGGGCATCTTAATGGCACAATCATACTGGCATCTTAATGGCACAATCTTACTGGCATTTGAATAGAAACATAGAAACATAGAAACATAGAATGTGTCGGCAGATAAGAACCATTCGGTCCATCTAGTCTGCCCAATTTTTTTTGGAGCACTTTTATTAGTCCCCCGTTCCTGGTCTTATAGCTAGGATAGCCTTGTGTCTATCCCACGCATGCTTAAAATCCTTGACTGTGTTTACCTCTACCACTTCTGCTGGAAGGCTATTCCATACATCCACTACCCTCTCAGTAAAGTAATACTTCCTGATATTACTTTTAAATTGTTGCCCCTCTAATTTAAGACTATGTCCTCTAGTTGTGGTAGTTTTCTTCTTTTAAATATACTCTCTTCCTTTACTGTGTTGATTCCCTTTATGTATTTAAATGTTTCTATCATATCCCCCCTGTTACTTCTTTCCTCCAAGCTATACATGTTAAATGGCACAATAATACAGGCATCTGAATGGCACAATATTACAGGCATTTGAATGGCACAATAATACAGGCATCTGAATGGCACAATATTACAGGCATTTGAATGGCACAATAATACAGGCATCTGAATGGCACAATATAACTGGCATCTGAATGACACAATAATACAGGCATTTGAATGGCACAATATCACAGGCAACTGATATGGAGGAGCGATGACGTGAGGACGCACGCTCCAAGTGCAGGAAGTGCGTCACCTGAGCGAAGCAGCGGAGACAGGGAGCAGAAGAGAAAGTTAGCCGAAAGTAAGCCAGGGAAAACTGCAGGCGAAGATGTAGAGAAGACGCCGCAAAACAGAAAGAGACGCCGCAAAACAGAAAGAGCCGGCCACAGCAGGACCTTACCTCAACAGCAAAGCCCAGGGGAGACGGGAACCCCTCTGGACAAAACGCGGTAAATTTAAGAAAAAAGAAAAAAAGAACAAACAAGGGAAGGAGGAAGCAGCAGACTTCACGGCAAACCTGTCATGCAAAAGAAAGGATGAAGCTCCTGGTCTTCAGATAAGTTATAATTTCTTCCGTTTTTTCCTATTTGGTCCTTCTTTTTTTTTTTTTTTCCCCTCTTCCTTCCTCTCCTTTGAAAGTCTGTAACAGAGAGTGACACTCAACTAAGGGAATACAGTCAAAGTAATCAGTTATTATTAGTAAATGGTGTTGACTGTGTCCAACCTAGTGCACACAGAGGCAGAAGAGGGAGAGAGGGGAGGAAGAGGAGAGAAAGAGACTACCTTTTGAAATGGCAAGTAAAAGAGATCCCAAAATACCAATAAAAAGGGACAAAAAGAAAGACCAGGAGGGTAATAGAGAAAAACGACTATCAGGTTTTTTTTCCCCAACACAATTGAAAGAACCTAAAATTGGAAAAAACACAGAAATACAAACAGAGGTCGAAAAAACCCTCAACACAGAGGACATAGATACACAGTTAGACAATTCATCTGTAATAGACCCCCCTTTTCTGACGCCAGAATTCCTAAAGGCATGTCTGGAAACCCAATTAGAACAGATACAAAAGGGCATGGAAAAAATAACAGCAGAATTAAAACAAGATATAAGAGCAGTAGGAAGCAGAGTGCAGATATTAGAACAAAAATGTGAAACAATACAACTTACTGGGGAGGAAAACAAGAAAAGACAGGAAAAGCTGGAAAACAGGATAGAAAATCTAGAGGAAAAAATTACAGACCTAGAGGACAGATCTAGACGCTGCAATATCAGAATCAGAAACATACCAGAGAATGTTACATTTGATAAATTGGGGGAATACCTAATAGAATACTTTGCCAGTCTAGGGTTAATACACGAAAAACCAAAAGAAATAATGGAACGGTTCCATAGACTGCCAAAATCAAGCCGAGCCCCGGAGACCTCTCACAGAGATACAATTATCTGCTTTTCCTCATACAGATATAAAACACAGATAATGATAGCTGTTAGAGAAAATAGGGAAACCGAGAAAAAATTCGAAAATCTGAAAATATTCCAAGACCTATCATTTAAAACCAGACAAAATAGGGGTAAATTCAGACAAATAACAGCAGATTTAAGAGAAAAAAACATCCGATACAAATGAGGTTTCCCAATAAGTCTAATGATAGAAGATGAAGGAACCAGACTGACGTTTAAAACACCAGAGCAGGTAGCCAACTGGCTTGTAACAAGGAAATAGGAAGAAGGGAAAAGATAAATAAGGGGGTAATGGAACCGGGGGGGTCAGAGGCCGAGAGGGAAGAAAATAATCCTCGATCACGTTCCTACTTCTTCCCCCCCCCCCCCTCTTTTTTTTTTTTTTTTCTTTTTTTTTCAACCAAAGGAAAATATAAAGGAGAAACAGAGAAGAAAAAGGGAAGGAAACATAAAATAAAAAATAAGAAATAATAATAGAAATGTATAATAGATAGCGCGAAATCTACAAAACACGACAGAGGGGACAAACCACTCCTAGAGGGTACCCAAATAAATAAACATACAATAAGTCAAAGAGTTTAGAATGGGGGCTCATTACAGAAAGAAAATAGACATAAAGTAGAGTAACCACAGGTCCACACACAGAAGCACAGAAAGATATCACATAGAGCATCATAGAAAGATAAGAGCACTACGTAAGATATATAAGAGGAGTAAGGATATTAATTCTACAATAAATGGTAATACACCTAGGGTAGTACATAAAGACACTCAGAGAAGAAGGGAAAGAAATTGAAGCACAATAAGTAAGAAGTAAAATAGAAGAAGGTTGAGCATAAAAAAAAGAAAAGAAGTAAAGAGAAAGTGAAAAGATAGTAGTGAAAGATATCAGTGATACATAACGGGAAAACAGAGGAGTGGAGTTCCCCTTTTTTTTTTTTTTTTTTATGCAACCAAAGGAAAATATAAGGGAGAAACAGAGAAGAGAAAGGGAAGGAAACATAAAATAAAAATAAGAAATAATAATAGAAAGGTATAATAGGTAATGCGAAACCTATAAAACACGATAGAGGGGACAAATCAACCATAGAGGGTACTCAAGTAAATAATTATAAAATAATCCGAAGATTTTGGAATAGGGGCTCACTACAGAAGGAAAATAGACACAAAGCAGAGTAACCACAGGACCACACATAGAAACACAGAAAGATACTACACAGAGAAACATAGAAAGATAAGAGCACCACGTAAGATATATGAGGGGGACATGAACTTCACAATAAACGGTAATACACCTAGGGTAGTACATAAAGACACTCAGAGAAGAAGGGAAAGAAATTGAAGCACATTAAACAAGAAGAAGGGCGAGCACTAAAAAGAAAGAAAGTAAAAAAGATAGTAGTGAAAGATATTAGAGGTACACAACGGGAAGGCAGAGGACCGGAGTTTCCCTCTCCCCCCCCCCCTTTTTTTTTTTTTCCGTATCCTGTCCCTGGGAGAGGAAGAAACAGAAATAGAAATAACATCTAGGAAATAAAAGGGCCGAAATCACGTATTAATGAAAAAATGAGGAAAAGAGAAGTGAACCACCGGCTCACTCTCCACTCATAGACAAAATCAGGAAGAAAGGGAAAATATAATAGGAATAACAGGTGACGCACAACCTGTGAAGGGTCTAAATGACCACTATAAACAGACAGATGCTCTACGTGGGAAAGAGCACCGCCCAGGAGGGAGGGAGAGGCCCCCCAGATAGGGATAGGCCAAAGTCTCCGAGTGAGACAGGCAAATGTATGTGTATGTGTTTTATGTATGTTAGTCCAAGTGGCAGGGACGGGAGGGATAGGGACAGCAGGGTGTCGAGCAATGATTAGAATTATGTCTATTAACACACAAGGTCTTAATACACACTATAAGAGAGCTATCATGATGAAAACTCTAAAACAAGAAAAAATTCAAATAGCATTGATTCAAGAGACACACTGGCAAAGGATAGACAGGATAAACTTACAAAGCGATAAATTCACAATAGTCTCACAAGCGTCCTTAGAAGAGGGGAAAAGAAAAGGAGTAGCTATTCTAATGGACAACCAATTAAACGTTGAAATTAGATATATAGAAGAAGATCCAGAGGCGAGATATATAATTTTGATCTGCATAATTGAAGGAGCAATGTACACCTTAGTGAATCTATATGCCCCCAATATTATGCCAGTGCGCTTCTTCAAACACCTATGGAAGAAAGTTGAAAAGATTAAACAGGGCACACTTATCTGCGCAGGAGATTACAACTGTGTAATGGATGTAATAATGGATAAAAAACTAGCGACAGGGATATGCACAGACAGAAGATTAAAAAACGCAGCCAATGACCTAAGAAACACATGTGCAAAAGCAAACATTGTAGATATATGGAGGCTACTACATCCAGAAGAGAAAGACTACACATTCTTCTCAAACCCACATCGATCCTATTCCAGAATAGACCTTATTCTAATAGAACGATCCTCCATACAACAGGTTAAAAAAAGTTTCATTAGGGAAAACGCTTGGTCAGATCACAACATAGTCATCCTAGACATGAAAGACAAAAACAACCGTCACACAAGGATGAATTGGAGACAAGATGATTTCTTATTAAACACAAAAAAATATATAGAATATATTAAAAACTGCACAGAGGAATTTTTCAAGAACAACTATAACGGAGAGGTCAGTAACACAATGGTCTGGTGCGCCTTCAAAGCCTATATAAGGGGGTGTATGATTAAACTGGGAGCGGAACAAGCAAGAGAAAAGGGGAAAAAACTAAACGAGCTATATATGGAATTCTATATACTATCGGGAAATAATAAATTAAAAACAACTAAGGCTAACACCACACAACTCCTAGAAGTAAAACAAAAAATTAATGACTTACTGATAGAACAGACCAACAGAAACATGGAAATATTGAAAACCACTTTCTACTATAAAGGCAACAGAGCCGACAGACTACTAACCAATAAAGTTAAAGGCAAGAAAATAAGAAAACGAATAGTGAAAATTGTAGATAAAAAAGAAGTCTGTTTAAAACCAGAAAAAATAGGGAAAGCCTTCAATAAATATTATGAAGAATTATATAATCTCCCCATTAATATATCCGATAACATGATAGACCAATACATACATTCAATTCCAATCCCTAAATTAAGCACCAAACAACTAGAAGACTTAAACAAACCCCTTTCCAAAACTGAAATAAAAGATGCAATACACAGACTAAAACAAAGAAAAGCACCAGGGCCAGATGGCCTCAAAAACTCTTTTTTTAAACTATTAGAAGATAGTCTGATAGACCCTCTAACAAAAACATTCAATGATTTCATTAAACAGAAACATATTCCAGATGAGATCTTAAAAGCAAACATAACCCCAATTCCCAAACCAGGAAAAGATCATGAGGATGTTCAGAACTACCGACCAATCTCCTTACTCAACGCAGATATTAAGATTTATTCAAGCATTATAGCGGAAAGATTGAAAATAGTGATCCCCACTCTGATACACCGTGACCAGACAGGATTTCTCCCAGAGAGACTAGCATCCAACAACATCAGAAAAGTAATAGACGTGCTGGACTTGGCTCAGAGAGAAGAAACCCCCACCCTAATTCTTTCCCTTGACGCTGAGAAGGCTTTCGATAGGGTGGGTTGGAAATACTTGAAGGGATGCTTAAAGGCGTTCGGTCTCTCAGGCCAGATTCTAGACGCAATCATGCTACTATATTCAAATCCAAGAGCAAGAACAGTTGGGAATGGAATAATGTCAGAATGGTTTCGGATTAACAACGGTACCAGACAGGGTTGTCCCCTCTCGCCGCTTTTGTATATATTATCTATAGAACCTCTAGCAATAAAGATTAGGGAAGAGAGCCGAATAAAGGGATATGTCTGCAAGGATGTGGAGTTAAAACTAAACATGTTTGCAGACGACATATTGGTGACGTTGGGGAAACCCACAGAATCACTGGAAGCTCTAATGATCACCCTAGAAGAATTTGGGAGAATCTCAAATTATAAATTAAATATAACTAAAACAGTTGCATTACCAATAGCAGTCGGAAAGGGAGAACTAAAAAAAATCCAAGAGAAGTATACCTTTAGGTGGACAGATGACTCATTAGAATATCTGGGAATAATTATAACAGCGGACCCCAAAAATATAATGGAAGCAAACATACTACCAGTACTTAAAGATATGAACTCCACGTTGAAAAATGTAAAAAACAGCGAGATATCATGGTGGGGTAGGATAAACCTGGTAAAGGCATACATCCTACCAAATTGGCTGTATGTCTTCAGAATGATACCCCTAGGAATCCCCCCACAGTGGTTAGACCTTATTCAGACAACTTTTACCAAATACATATGGCAAGGTAAAAGGCCAAGGTTAGGAATAAAACTTCTTTCAAAAAAAATAGATAAAGGAGGCCTAGGTGTCCCCGACATCCGAGAATACTATGAAGTTAGTATGTTGAACCATGTGGTGAATACCCAGAACCCCAAAAATCAAGAAGAAGGGTGGGCAACATTGGAAAAATCATATTTTGGAAAAATAGAGTTAACAGAGATTCCTTGGTGTAGAAAAAACAAGATTACCACAAAGAAGAACAACTGCTTGACGCTCACACACTTGATGGAGTTCTGGTACAAAATGAAAAAAAAACTAGGTCTACACGAGAAACACATAGACAGTAATAATATAAAACTAATATCATTGGAAATAGAAAACCTGGACCTCCAAAATTGGCAAAAGAAAGGAATAAATAAACTAGCAAACCTGATAAAGGAAAATCAAGTAAAAACGTTTGGAGAATTACAGGAAGAATATGGTCTGGGAAGTAAAGAAATCTTCAATTATTTAAGAGTCAAAGGATATCTAGCGACTCACTTAATAAAAAAAGAGGACGAACAAGGGAGAAAAGCCCAAGACATGCTATTTGGTAAAAAAGGTAGATTCAAAATAAGACACTATAAGGAACTTCTAGACACAGAAGAAAAGATACCAGCAATGACTAAAAACTAGTATCAGTAAAAGAGAATGGCTATTAGCTATAAAGAAAGTAAGGAAAACAATTCACTGTCTGAACCTCCTGGAGACATTCTACAAATTAATAAATAGGTGGTACAATGTCCCCCAAAAAGTAGCAAGAATGTATCCGGGAACCTCAAACCAATGTTGGAGATGTCAACGAGAGGAAGGATCATATATTCATACATGGTGGAGCTGTGATGACATCCAACCTATCTGGAGAACAATAAGGGAAAAAATTAGGAAGATCACTGGAATAACACTAAATCACTCCCCAGAAACCTGGCTCCTTTGCTTGTACTGGCCAAAAATGCCAAACGAAGTATCTCAAATAATAATTCACATCATCATAGCTACATTAATATCAATAGCTAGAAACTGGAAATCAACAGAAAAAATAAGTTGGCCCAACCTGACTACACAAGTAATAGGTCAAATGAAGATGGAAAAGGGAAGGCTGAAATTAGAAAGAATAAGAAAAAACTGGATCGATTGGGGAAAATGGATTGAACTAGTTCAAAGAAATTAAGACCTAATATTGTGTGTGTGAAAAAAATAGACAACAATAGAAAATGGGATACTGCTGCCCTTCCCTCCCCCCCCCCCCCACCCGTCAGAGCCACAAATTGTTAGTTAAAATGTGATTATGTGTAATAAAAAGAGAAGAGACACGATGATGTTACAATCCATTAATCCACATGAGTAAAAGAAGGAAAAGGAAAAAGGCTATCCGAGAACATAAAAGTGAAAGATAAAACAAGAGGATTAAGACTAAGTGTCAAAAAAAAAAAAAATATCACAGGCAACTGAATGGCACAATATTTCTGGCATCTGAATGGCACAATAGTACTGGCATTTGATTGGCTCAATAATACAGGCATCTGAATGGCACAATATTACAGGCATTTGAATGGCACAATAATACAGGCATCTAAATGGCACAATAATACAGGCATTTGAATGGCACAATAATACAGGCATCTGAATGGCACAATATTACAGACATTTGAATGGCACAATATTACAGGCATTTGAATGGCACAATAAGACAGGCATCTGAATGGCATAATATAACTGGCATCTGAATGACACAATAATACAGGCATTTGAATGGCACAATATTACAGGCAACTGAATTGAAGCAATGCAGAAATATTTCCATTCTTTTCCAGATTGTTTGATAGGCATCACACATTTATGAGTTTAACAAATAGTTGTGTGTGTCAGATTCTAATTATTCTGACCAAGGTAACCACTCATTCATTTTTTGTAGGTGGTACCTCTGGTGGTGTGAACAAGGCCCTCCATCCCTAGAATGAAATGTGTTTTTTTGATCCATTCCATTAAGGAGGTTTGGGGATTTCCAAAGCAACAGAATGAGAGTTTTATTTGTGTTTAACGAGTGGGTTGTGATTGATTTTCTGTATATAGATATGGGAGTGTTGTGGAAAGCAGATTTGAACCCGGTGAAGGTTTGAATTTGGAATCATACATTTTTTAAATCACTTTTTTAAGGGTTTCCCAGAATTTTGACAGTTTGGGGCACGGCCACCAAATTTGAAGGTACGTTCCTTTATCTGTATGGCATCTCCAGAAACTGTCATCTAGGGGATTATATATTTGCTTAAAGTCAACAGGAACTATATAGTTAGCTATTTATATGCAGTCACCTGTTTCTTAATATTGATTGATTTTTTTCTGCATTAGAATGAATATTTTCTGCCCGTGTTTAGAGGTAAGAGAATTTTCTAGTTTCTTTTCCCATTCTGCACAAATATGGTAACTGTGTGGAATTGAGGGAAACGTTGGGTTGGTAAATGTTTGGAATTAGTCTGGTTTCTGTTTCCAATTGAATGCATAGAAGTTCAAAGGATGTAATTTGGAAATGGGTGAGGATTTCTGTAAAGATGCATTGTAGTGTGTTGGTGGTGGCACATATCAAATGAAAAGTGTGTGTGGTTGATTTTGGGAAAAGCATGATCAGTTTAAGTATGCCATCTTTTACTAAATGTGTAATTTAATCGATTTTTCTTATGATTAGGTTAGATTAGCGTGGATTGTGGGTGTTTTGAGAATAGGGTTAAATTTTGGGTTCGGGTTGGGGTCAAAAGATCAATATAGGAAAAAAACAAAAAACACTATTTTTGGTTTTTGCCCCATAACTCGCAAAAAAATACAGAAAAATATGGAAACATGCATATTTTTGAACTCGGGAGAACATTTAGAAACTATTTAGACAGGGTCTTTTTAAATGATTTTATTTGTGTAAATTATATTTTAGGTCAAAGTTAGAAAAAGTGGGGTTTTTTAAATTTTTCATCATATTTTATGATTTTTTTTGTAGTAAATTATAAGATATGATGAACATAATGGTATCTAATGAAAGCCCTTCTTATGACAATAAAAACAACATATAATTTGTGTGGGTACTGTATGTAAGAAAGAAACAAAATTACAGCTAAACACAAACACCCTAGAAATGTCAAAACAGCCATTGTCACCAAGGGAAAGTCAAGGTGAAAATGTCTTGTCACTAAGGGGTTAAGGAATGTAATAATTGAATTGTTTAGTTTGGTTAGGTGGCAAATAAATTTTGTTATGATGAATTTAATCAGTTTGAAATGTGATCTCTGAACTTGTAGTATGAAGGATGTATTAGAATCTGGGAAGAATCTTTATTTTGATTATATTGACACTTCCGATCCAGGGTATGTGTGTCTTTAACTGCTATGTGAGGGTGGTGGACACTTTATTTAAAATAGGTAAATAATTATGTTTATGGAGGCTAGATAATGTTGGGTGACAAGAAATGTCTAAATATTTAAGCAATTAAAGTATTGAAGTATTTCCAATTTAGAAATATTGATTTTGAATCTTGTTAGGGCTCTGAAGGTGGTCAGCTCATGTCTTAGGTTTGGTAAAGTTATATGCGGTTTAGTATTTAGTAATGATGAACATTAAATTGTCACCATAAGCTGCCAGTTTATATTGTGATTGACCTACTGTGATTCCATGGATACCTACCTACCTTGTTCCTAAATGCATTCGCCCGTGGCTCCAGAGAAAACAAAAACAAAGGTGGGAATAAGGGGCATACCTGTCTGGTGCCATTTGACAGGGTGAGAGAGAACCGTTAATATGGACCCTAGTGTTTGGGTTTGTATACATTGCTGAAATCTATAATAGCATGTTTGGTCTCAGACCATAAGCCTTTGATGTTGCAAAAAGTAAGCACCAGTCCATCCTGTCAGATGCCTTTTCTACATCTTTGAAAAACCAAAGGGTTCTATTTTTCTAGTTTATGCAAAGTGGATAAGGTTTATTATTTTGGGTGTGTTGTATCTGGCTTCATGTCGCCTGACAAACCTAACCTAGTTATTAAGGATTGTGGAAGTAATAGTATGGATATTGACCTATAACTCTATCATAATTCTGGATCCCTGTCAAGTTTGGGCAAGCCCTATGATAGTAGTTACTAGCGATTTCAATGATTGAAGAACTTTTGCCACGCATCTTTGTGATATCTGAAACCATTTGTGCAAGAGGTTCCATGTTGTATTTTGAGGTGTAGTAGACTTACAGTTGGTGTACCAAGAATTTCAAATAATTTTGGTAGGTGTGCCTGAGATTTGCCTGACTGTCAGCTGGAGACCTCATCGGTGGGGTATGTAGGTTGCTTGTAGAGCCTGAATAATTGGCTGTAGGATCCATCTTGCTTGAATTTCAACATTTTGGGTAATTTGGGCCCCCTTAAGAATATCTTCCTTCAGAGGGTAATGTAGTAGTTAACATATCCCTTGGTAGGGACAAATGTCCCTTGGTAGTTATGAGTCTGGTCCACTGGGACGTGGAGCTTTTTGTGTTGAATTTGATCAGTATTTCAACAGGTCTTTTTGATAAATAATGCAGAAAGTGTAGCTGTGATGCCATAATTTCCAGTGGTCACATATAGATTGTTTCTATGGCCTCTAAGGTCTATATTTCAATATGACGCCTACTAATGTAGCTTGGTGTTGCAGTGATAAGCCATAGTAGTGTAGCATTTTCCAGCTTTAGAGTGCTTTTCCCCCATGATAGTAAATCGATCAAAACAAACAGGAAAGAATAGCAAAATCCTCTCTTCTTTCCCCTCTTTAGGATGGTCTTCTGTTGTGAAGCCTGTGCTATCTGATGCAATGTGCAAATCTAACAATCACCAGGCCACCCATAAACCTTCAGGGAATTGAGCAACAACTTATATAGCAGGAAGCAATGCCATGCTATATTATAGCGATTCAGGTGGTGAGTTATTACTGGATGCGAAGAGCTTTTTAATGTCAAAGTTTTTGGTCAATTCTCTGAAGGGGTGGCCTGATGTTTGTTAGATTTGCACATTTCCCCATTTTTATTTCTTATAGCTGGTATTTCAACAAGGGTGAGTGGAGCATAAGCATTACATGGCCATCTTTGGTGGCGGCTAACCACTCCCTCATCTATGATTTATTTTGAAATGCTTCTTGACATTATTTATTATTTTCCTATTCACAGACATAATCTCTCCTAGATGTAATTGTTATAACACTACTATGTAGACATGTAAACATTTGCAAGAAAATTACAACCTTTTTAAAGAGACTAAATCAACCCATAAAACACAGAATTTTGACACAGAATTCCACATTAACTTTCTTTACCCATCCCGATCACAGCCTTGAGTTCCTATCTGCTTGCTTCCTATCCTCCATGGTTATTCAAATAAAGACAGTTGTTTCCTCTAGAGTTTGTAATATTCACAGCTCACACACACAGTGACATAGCTTGAATTTACTCTACAGAAATATCCTGTTAACATTATTTAACTGACCAAATAAAATGAAAAAATATAGAAAGGGGAATAGCAAGAAGTAGGTCTAAAAATATAAACCTATACAGACAAATTGGCAAGTGTTTTAATAAGGCCTCAGGTTAATACTAATAATAATGCGAATAAACATCTGAGTGACCCAAAATGGAGGAGAGGGGTGACAGCTCACCATTCCATAAATATATGTTTTAGAAAGGCCCACATTCAGGAAATACAGGAATAAATGCATGACTGTGGGTTCATTCACTGTGTGTTGTATTGAGTTAACAATACAAATTGCAAAAATTAAGTCATCTTAGCTTTATTGGCCTATGTTAAACTACTTGGTTGACAATTTACTACAGTGTTCTAATGGATAAACTATATGGTTGAACTGAATCTCCACCAAGGAGATTAGAAGAGGAGGAACATATTCATTTAAAGGAGAAATGCTTAAGAACTACAAATAACCCTTCTCACAATATCTTTACAATAAGTTGTAGTACCTAATTTTTAAGCATTTACTGGGTTAATGGTGACACAGGAAAACTAGATGCTAAATGTCTCCTATCCTGGTTAGAACAATTGATGTCTTCTGTGCCGTGTGCTACGCAGATGCTTTCATTTACTGGAAAGCAAGCAGTGTGTCTTCCTTTCTCACACAATGTCACTCCACCCCTACACTAAGAAGGTAAACTTCACAACAGCAACAGGAAGGTACAAAGACAGGGTCGTGAGAAGCATTCTGCAGAAAAGTGTGGGCACACAGTCAGTTAACCCCTAGTTGTGAAAAAGACATGATAAAACCTTCAGTGCCATACATAAGTAATCTTCATCTTACCTAATATAAATACAATTAAAGGCATAAACACATTGACCTTAACACACTGTGTACATATACTAAACGCTGAATCCTGCCATAATCAATTGCTAGCCGCAGCATAGAGATATTAATAACATCACACAATGTTCTTGTAAGTTCATAGTCCATATCTGTTTTCTACATGTTGTGCCCATTTTTTTTTATCCATGATTGTCTACACTTGGTTGATGCTACAGTAAAATAATAGGAATATCAACAAAAAACCTTGCTTGCTGGCAGAGACGGCTTCCCTTTAGGCAAGAGTATCTTAATCTCTGTGAAACCTTTGTGCGCCTGGCGCTCTGACGTCAGACATGCACCGGGTCACATGATGTCACTGCACACAAGGGGGGGGATGTAATGGGGTGATGGAAGCATGTAATGGGGGTGATAGAGGCATGTAATTGGGGTGATGGGGGCATGTAATGGGGTGATCGAGGCATGTGATGGGGGCATGTGATGGGGTGATCAAGGCATGTTATGGGGTGATGGAGGCATGTAATGGGGTGATGGAGGCATGTAATGGGGTGATGGGGTCATTGGGGCATGTAATGTGTATGTAATGGGGTGATGAGGGCATGTAATGGAGGTGATGGGGCATTTAATGTGTGTGCATGTGGGTGATGGGGCATGTAATGGGGTGATGGAGCATGTCCTGGGTGTGCAACCTGGGTTATGGGTCATGTCATGGATGTGCAATGTGGGTAGGGGGGGGTAAACAAATTAAGTCTGCCTAGAACAGCACAAAACCAAGATACACCACTGATCTAGCATGGTCTAGCGGTCTAGCATGGGGCCTGTGTGTTTAACACTGAACACTGACCCCCTGCTGCCCATGAGACCCACAGAGATTAAGATACTCCTGCCTAAAGGGAAGCTAAGTAGGCTTCTATGGGAGAGTTTGTAATACTAAATGGATAGGGTGTTGTGATGCTTGGGGTGTGATGCTGGGTGGAAATGGAGATAGTGCTGTGATATTGATAGGAGAAGATCTGTGTCTGCTGAAGAGGAGGAATTACTTCCATAATGCTGGCTAAACATCATATTAAATGTAGTAACAGGAGGAAACAGAGCATTGCAAAGAGTGAGATCCAGGTGTACCAGTTAAACTGTAGCTTAATCTCAAGGGATCATCCGGTAACACTGGCTTTTGCTGCATCCCTGCTGCATCTCTGAACCAGTAAAGTGTTTCCTTATTGTGTGTGTGTGTATGTATATTTTTTAAATGGTGAAATGTGTATAAAATAGTACAGCTCTTGGTGAAAGGGATATATATCTCAATGTATTATTCCTGGTAAACCAATTTCTAAGTAGAAATTACTTTTTTATTTTGAAGTGATTTGATTGCATTCCCCCTAAAACCCTGCACACCAGGATGGGGAACAGAGGGAGCACTGGCCAGTTTAGTACGGAAGCATATTCTGGTTTCTTAACATTATTTTAATAGTCTGAAGGACCTCATTGCAGTTTTGTGTTCTTTGTTTATTGGGGAAGGCAACGAGAAGCTGTGAGCAGTCTTTATTAGTTTCAATTCCTTGCTGTGCTTTCCTGTTTGTACTGATGGGGAAAACAAGGTAATATTTTGGTGCATCTTCATTCAGTAAACCTTACTGCAGAAACAGCTGCCCTGGCCCCACACAGTGATGATTCCTGATTCTCACAGCTGCCATCAGAAATTTCAGGTCCCCTTCCTGAAAACAAATTCTGCCCCCCCCTCCTCATTTCTCCCTCTTGCCCCCTTACCTTCCCAAAGTCATTTTATCCAAGTCTTTGGATATCATGCCAATTATTTAAATACACCCCAGGAAATGTACCATCACCCGTATTGCACATCCAGGATTTTCTGCTGCCCACATGAAATGTCCCATTACCTGCATTGCAGATCCAAGACTCACACCATTAGTATGCCACAGACAGATTTACCGTTAGTATGCCACAGTTTTCCCATTAATATGCCACAGCGAGTTTGTCCATTAGTATGCCACAGCTTGCCCATGAATATGCCACAGCCAGTATGCCCATTAATATGCCACAGCCAGTATGCTCATTAATATGCCACTGTTTGCCTATTAATATGCCACAGCCAGTTCATTCATTAATATTCCGCTGTTTTCCCATTAACTTGACACAGCCAGTTTTCCCATTAATATGTCACTCTTTGTCCATTAATATGCCCATTGTTGTATTCCTGACCTCGGCTTTTTCGTGTTATTCTGATTCTGCTTGTTTTGTCCTATTTCATGGTTGTTCCTGATTGATTTCCCAGAATCTTGTTACCTCATGTATTACCTTTATTCTGTCTTCTCCTTCCCTTCTGACCTGCTTTCCATACCGACTGGCTACATTTGTTATTTTAGTGTTCCTAAGCTTTACTGAGGTTCTGGAGGTAGTTTTGGGTGCCGCACAAGTCTCTGGCCTTCTCCATCTGCTGCTCAACCATAGGGTGCATGTTGGTCAGAGGGAAAACCATCTTAAGAGGCTACCTCTTAAGTCCTCCGTTTCCTTGAAATCGGGGTCTGCATCGCTGATCCTCCTTAGAGTGGTTACAGTGTCTGTGCATTGCACTGACTCCATGCTTCCTTCTCGCACAGAGATGCTGGTGAGGTGAGATCTTTTGATCTCCCCGCTAGCATCTTTGCCAGCACATTTTTTTTTTAACCTCTTGCCGACATGTGACCAACCTAGTCTACCCTGCAGTAAAAAGAGCGGTGTTTGCAATCTAAACACCGCCAAAACGGTGATGCTTTAATGTCTCGAGGTCGAGGCATAAAGCAATACCACAATCCAGTGCCCATTGGAGAGCAGCATGCTCCTCCAATATAGCTACTGCCCTCTTGTGGGTAGAGCATTGGAAATGAAAACAAATGAACTTCCATCATTCTGATGCTTTTCCTTGACTACCCCTAGAGGCAGTCAGCAACATTGCAATGTAAAAAAAAAAAAAGACTTAATTAGCTAAAAATCTAGGTTAGGGTTACAGTCATGGTTAGGGTTCCAATTAAATTAGGGTTCGCATAAGGGTAAGGGTTAAAATTAAGTTACAATTAGAAGAAATTAATGGCTAGCATAAGGGTTAGAGTTAGGTTTACATTTAAAATTGTCACCATAAGCTGCCAGTTTATATTGTGATTGACCTACTGTGATTCCATGGATATTGACCTTGTTCCTAAATGCATTCGCCCGTGGCTCCAGAGAAAACAAAAACAAAGGTGGGAATAAGGGGCATACCTGTCTGGTGCCATTAGACAGGGTGAGAGAGAACCATTAATACGGACCCTAGTGTTTGGGTTTGTATACATTGCTGACATCTATAATAGCATGTTTGGTCTCAGACCATAAGCCTTTGATGTTGCAAAAAGTAAGCACCAGTCCATCCTGTCAGATGCCTTTTCTACATCTTTGAAAAACCAAAGGGTTCTATTTTTCTAGTTTATGCAAAGTGGATAAGGTTTATTATTTTGGGTGTGTTGTATCTGGCTTCATGTCGCCTGACAAACCTAACCTAGTTATTAAGGATATATGGATATATATACATATTAAGGATATGTCGTGCCAATGCTAGTTCTATGTTTAGTGCATATCTGTCATTTAGGGTTCGTGTTGGGGTCAAAAGCCAACTGTAGGTGAAAAAAAAACACTATTTCTAAAAAATGCAGAAAAACATGTAAACAAGCATATCTCTAAACTTGGGACAAAATTTTGAAACTATTTAGATGGGGTCTTTTTAATGATTGTATTTGTGTAAATTAATTTTTAGGTCAAGTTAGAAAAATGTATTATAGTTTTTTTAATCATATTTTATGATTTTTTTTTTTGTAGTAAATTATAAGATATGATGAACATAATGGTATCTAATGAAAGCTCTACTTATGGCGATAAAAACAATATATAATTTATGTGGGTACATAATGTGAGAAAGAAGAAAATTACAGCTAAACACTAACACTCCAGAAATGTCAAAACAGCACATGACACCAAGGGTTTAAAGGGCTCAGGCCCAAGCCGGCCTCCTGGGCGTGCCATGCCTGTGAAAGGTGTATCTCCCATCACCCCCAGATGGTGGCCCTGCTGATTCTGCACTGAATATCAGCAGGTTAAATTGATTTAACACAATTCAAACTAAGCTGCCTGTTACCTAGTAATATTTAAAAATGTAATTATTAAATTCCATGTGCAAATGTGTTATTAAAAATAGCTTAGAGGCTACTAGTATGATTTTAACACACCAAGTAGTCTGTTTTTTTGTGTATACTATTCCATTGTAAAGCAATGCAGAAAAATGAAAAGAAAATCGATGTGTTTTTATCTTATTGAAAACGTTAAAATGTTCCAAATGTTAATGTTACAAATGTTAATGTTAATGCTTAGGGGTCGGCCAAACCATTTTTTTCTTTCCTTAATACACTACACATAGCGGTGGTTTAGGGGGAGAGCACAAGCCACGTCCACTCTTGTTATTATGTGGTCCGCAATTCCACCAATTTCATTTTAATTGTTTTAAATAGTTTACACCTTCCTAGACCACGTCTATGGTAAAATTCTTGCAAATATTTGTGTCTTTTTCATGGGGTGGAAAGAGTATATACATGCCATCTATGAATACCTGCCAACTTTGGCAGAGTCTGTCCATTGATTTGAGAGGGCACAGATCATGTGATATTGCATGATGTCACATGCTGTTGTATGACCTCCATGAGATTGTGCTTCAATCATTTTTGGAGCCATTGAAATTAAATCATGCACACAACAAATTCCTGTTAACTGTATGAGAAAGAACATTACATATTGTCATTGTTTTGCTCAATAACTAACTGTAAACAGGGTGCAATTGAAGATTGCAGAATAATAACCTAACAGATCTATCTATGTCGTGCCAATGCTAGTTCTATGTTTAGTGCATATCTGTAATTTTCCTTACATGCTTCACGCCACTAACTAGCAGTAAAATGTTTTTTGCAAAAGGTCCCTGCAGAATGCTCACTATCATCAGACTTGTCTGCAAAAAAAACATCACAGGAAACCACACTTTAACCGCTTTAACCCAATTGTCTGCTTGCACCTGTATTCCCCGACACTGCAGCAGTACATACTTTTTTTTCAGTGTGCAAATGCATATATATTGATGCCAAAACAGATACTTCAAAAAACTCAGAGCAATATACCGGATTTTACACTTGAATTCAAATGTTAAAGCAGTACAAGGATGTGTTGTGCAACTATATCTATATGGTCAGTTTATTTCTTTTATCTATTTTAAGAACAGACCGTGGGAAAGCGTCTGAGACCGAACTCATTTGTATCTTAACCAGTTCTCCATTTTACTGTTTAGTGACATTATCAGTCAGAAATAAAAAAAAATAAAAAAAAACAAGCAGCAAATATCTCAAACCATTAACAGATAAAAGTCTACAATAAAATATTGGACATTTTGAATCCAATTATATACTTTTATTAAACATTTCAGATTTTATTAGAACCATGATCCTCTATGACAGTGGTTCCCAAACCAGTCCTCACACACCCTCTAAAAGGCCAGGATTTAACTTTTTTTTAACACAACTGGGTAATTCCTAAATCCTAGAATGTATCTATGTATGTATGTGTATGTGCCAAGACCTCATCAGGCCAGCATGTGCATGATATCAGAATGCTTCTCATGTTGGAGCACCATCCACTCTCTGTCAAGGTAACCTTGTTCCTGTCTGAAGACATAAACTTGCAGTGCATGGACTTTTACTATTGACGCCAACATCGATCTGGAGATTTATTACTTACATTGGATTCACAGTTCTTCAAATCACCAACTCTACCCATAAAAGCTGGCACAGCCATTTGTACATCGCTCAGTTGTTCTGGTGCTTTCTGATCTCCTTGTCTCCTGACAATTGCTTGTTCTCTGAATTCTAATTCCTAGCAGACTGCCTTTCCACCTTATACTGTTTGAATTTTAGTTATCTTTTGGTATCTTGTCCAGCACTTGTGCACTTGTTCACGGATTCCAGTCTGTATCCGCTATATCCTTCCATCCGTGTTGTTATTATACAAAGTGCTCTATCACCCATGTGTCTGGCCGCCGTCTCCATCTTGGCCTTATCATGTCTCAAGTATGTTTGTTCCAAGGACAATGATGTGGTTAGGGATCTTAGATAGTCCTTCTCTTTAATTCATTCCTAGTTCTTATTCTAATCTCCTAAACAACCTTCGATGTGTTTGCCTCAATGTACAGGATTGAAAAAATAAATTAACCAGTCTAAGCAAGAACACGTCTTGTATGAAAAATGTGCCCAAGTCAATCAGTTGAGACATAAATCATTATTTCTCTCTCAAGTCGTATATTTTAGAAAACCAGAAACCTTCAAATTGACTTGCAAACTCCACTTTTCTTTGTCCTGTGACTCACTATGTCATTCCTGGCAGGGTCTACCTCATTTAATAGCTAATGTTCCATGATAGAACCACTACTGTTAAAATCAAAACATGTGATCAACTGTGCGGTGAATAGGCCCACAAATAGAATTATTATGACTATTGCACATATAGTGTAAAGATCGGCAATAAACATCATATAAATGTTTTGAAATACTACACAATGATATAGCAGTTGTGTCAATGCACTAGTAGATTTATTGTAATTGACAACAAACAAACTGAGGACTTCCTACTGAGGTATCACACAATGGCTCACCACAAGCCCAATGTAATATTTTGGGGAAAATGAATAAAAACCAGTGGTTCACCTTCTAAAGTTTTTTTGCTCAAGTTGGCCAATTGTAGTTGAGTAAATAAACAGTATAAATATGACAAATAATATTTTTCAAAGAAGTGAAAATTGGACACATTTCCACGTTTGTTATTGTGTGATTTCATGTGTATTGCATATTCAAAATTTAACCAATATTAATTCATTTTATTGGGTTACCCCCCTGCTCTCTGCCATTTTAAACTGGAGTTAACCTATGAGAAGCCTGTTATATGTGTTTAACAACTGAATATTCTAAAGTTCAATAGAAAATATAACCTTTGTTCTAGTTGCTGTAACAGCATAATGGTGTGTCCAAATTGGAAATGGATTTGGGCAAATTCTGGGTATTTTGCCCTATACAAATCGATTTTGGACCAGATCAGTGTTTATTGAGTCACCCTTAGCATATGTATGCAGAGATAAACAATTCCAGGAGATACTGAATCATGAGTCCTGCAAAAATGTCTTTTAGTGGTAAGTTTTTTTTTTGTAGTACTGACTGTTTTACTAAGAAAATGTTGTGAAAATATATTTACAGACAAAATGGCCATTTGTGGGTGGCAAAAAGTTTAGAACAGATGTACAAATGTGTAAAGATGCGTAGTTTATGGGAGTGGACATTGTAATAATAATTTCAGTGGCTTAAAGTGGAATTTGAACAGAGCACTATATATGACTAGGAAACCTAAATGAATAACCAAACTTTTTTAAACTGCAAATAAGAGCAAAACAGATTTAATTTAACTTATTTTTGATATTTCAAATGTACTGCATACTGGTTTGAGTATAAGCCATGTAACGGAGCTGCAATATTAAATCCCAATATCTCCGCTGGTAAAATAAGGTAATCCAAGTAAAGCGCTGGAAAGTAAGGCAATATCCCAAATCCCCCAGTAACCGGACGAAACACAGTTCTGGGAGTCAACTGATTAGTTTATTCACAGCTCCAGCATTTATGCAATTCCCCATAAATTTTTAAGGGTTTCCTTAATCCCCTTCCAGGGGCTATACAATAGTGAACTACCTGGGAAGTGCAAATACAGGACATTTCTCCCACCATGCACTGTACGGGAGGGGCACTCCCACTAGATAATCCTGTTAAGTGGATTATCCCTCAATACAGCAGAACCTGGTTTTAACATAAGAATATATATTAACATGAATACATTTTTACACCAGGGTAACACAGCTATTTCAGACAACCTTTAAATATTCTGCAATATGACCTAAAGTGGCTAGGTTTGCCACAATGCTCCCCCAGAACCAAGCCGGCATACACAGTCTGATCCCAACGGATCGGCTTGTGGATGTCCGGAGGAGTACTCACAGATCACTTCTCAAGGTCAGTCTGTCTAGATAACCCGTCAGCGTTACCGTTTTGCTTTCCTGGGCGGTAATGAATAGTAACGTCAAAAGGCTGCAGCGCCAAACTCCAGCGCAGCAGCCTGGCATTGTCCCCTGCCACACGGTTCAGCCACACCAACGGGTTGTGATCTGTGAGTAGGGAAAAAGGTTGTCCATATAAATAAGGCTGCAACTTTTTGAGGGCCCACACCACGGCCAGGCATTCTTTCTCAATGGCGGCGTAGCTCACTTCACGGGGTAATAACTTTCGGCTTAAGTAAGCTACGGGATGTTCTCCGCCATCTGCTCCAACTTGGCTCAGCACTGCTCCCAATTCAAACATTGAAGCGTCTGAGCCTCAAAGTGCGTTGCTGGAGCCGTGGTGCGAGCCTGTTGCCTTGTGGTTATTGGGTGGGCCTCTTGGAGTGGAGCTTGAGGAATAACGGCGGAAGTCATTCGACCCAGGTCGTTCCCCAATACGACATCCGCTGGCAGTTTCTGCATCAGGCCGACCTCTACCATGCCCTCCCCAACACCCCAATTCAAATGAACTTTGGCAGTGGGTAATCTGTATACCGCTCCCCCTGCTACTCGCACTGCTACAGATCCGCCGGTGTGTGCGGAGCCTGGAACCAAATGAGGAGCTACCAGAGTCAGAGTGGCTCCCGAATCCCGGAGCCCTTGGACCTCTTTCCCTTCCAGAGTTACTAGCTGGCGATGTTGTTGCCTGTTGTCTGTGGCTTGTACCGACATCACATCATGTAGTATCCCCAGGAGCTCTTCGGTCTGATTAAAAAGTATCTCCTGTGTTGCTGGCTCCGCTTGGTAGTGGTGGGCGGCTGTTCTTGGTACTGGGTTCTGCCGTACCTGGCTCCATACTTGGCGGCTCCGGTTCTGGGTACACTGTCTCGCCATGTGGCCCCATTGTTTGCACGTATGGCACTGGATATTCGCTCTACCATTATATCTGGATGGTGGAGTGTGCCCCCCCAGGGGTTGGCCGGAATGGGGTCGCTGTAGGTGCAGAAGTGGTAGCTGTGTGAGGTTGAGCGGTGGGTTGAGGGTACCCTCGGTTGAGGTTACCGTGATGCCTCCTGGCGTCATAGTGCTGGTCGGCTAGTCGTGCATCTTCTGTTAGGGTGAGGGGTTTTCTATCTCTCCCCCTCTCAGATCTTTCACTTCCAGGGTTACTAGCTGGCCATGGTGTTGCCTGTTGTCTGTATTGCTGGGCGGCTGCTCTTGGTGCTGGGTTCTGCCGTACCTGGCTCCATGCTTGGCGGCAGTAGGGGTAGCTGTGTGAGGTTGAGCCGTGGGTCGAGGGTACCATCGGTTGAGGTTACCGTGATGCCTCCTGGCGTCATAGTGCTGGTCGGCTAGTCGTGCAGCTTCTGTTAGGGTGAGGGGTTTTCTATCTCTCACCCATTCCTGTGCCTCTGGGGACAGGCCAATGAAAAACTGTTCTAACAGCAGCAATTGTCGTAACTCCTCCACGGTGGTTGCTTGACTGGCTTGTATCCACCCCTGGGAAGCTTGGTCCAGTTTGTCGGCTCACTCTGCGTGGGAATCTTTCTCTGGTTTGTGCAACCCTCGAAACTTGCGCCGGTATGCCTCTGGGGTAATGGCGTATCTTTCCAGTATAGCCTGTTTCACCTGGGCATAATTTTTGCTGTCTTCCCTGGGTACAGCCCGATAAGCTTCTGCTGCCCGACCTGACAATTTGCCCGCCAGTAAAGGTACCCACACTGCCTGCTCCAAATCATGCAAGTCACATAGCCGCTCAAAGTCTTGTAGATACCCATCAATCTCGTCTTTCTCATCACATTTTAAACGCATGGTAGGGGATCTTAGGCTTTACCTGGCTGATGACTGAAGCAGTAATAGACTCTGCTCTGGGAGGGGCATCCTGCGGTCCGTGTGCCATCACATACTCCTGCACATCCGCCATCAGTACTGTCAGTATTTCCAGGGTTACTGGCTGGGGTAAAAATTCCATCCTGGTCCTCATTTCCTTTTGGAAGGGGGTTTCCTCCATGGCTGGTGGGGGTGTAACGCTGCGAGCTCTGTCTCCCTCCATCAATTCAGCAATCAGCACAGCTTTTGGCTTATTGCTGGCTATCTTACCCCTGGCTTCCAGTAGTTCCTTTACCGTCTGCCGTTTCAATGCAGTAAAGTCTGTCTCCATTCACCTCTGTGTTCGGTTCTTTGTTGCATCCAAATTGCCATTCACTTTCCTGTTCGGTAGTTTCAATTACCCGAACACCACTTTTCGGCTGTAAGGTTGGATCCCGCCGCTGCCACCAATTGTAACGGAGCTGCAATATTAAATCCCAATATCTCCGCTGGTAAAATAAGGTAATCCAAGTAAAGCGCTGGAAAGTAAGGCAATATCCCAAATCCCCCAGTAACCGGACGAAACTCAGTTCTGGGAGTCAACTGATTAGTTTATTCACAGCTCCAGCATTTATGCAATTCCCCATGCAAGGGGTTTCCTTAATCCCCTTCCAGGGGCTATACAATAGTGAACTACCTGGGAAGTGCAAATACAGGACATTTCTCCCACCATGCACTGTACGGGAGGGGCACTCCCACTAGATAATCCTGTTAAGTGGATTATCCCTCAATACAGCAGAACCTGGTTTTAACATAAGAATATATATTAACATGAATACATTTTTACACCAGGGTAACACAGCTATTTCAGACAACCTTTAAATATTCTGCAATATGACCTAAAGTGGCTAGGTTTGCCACAAGCCACATTTAATTATGGCAATGCCCCTGTGTTCCTTAATTTTTAGACAAAAAGTGTCACATTGTCCCACAACACTTCCTATGGTGTCACATACACCACATAATTTTCCCCCAGTGCCACATTGCCTCTCATACCATTTCCCAAAGTGTCACACATAACTTGCTGCAGTTTCACTTTGCACCACATAACTTGCCTCAGTGTCACATTACTCTAACTCTCCACTCCCTCCCCTTGATGAAGTCTCAGGACGAAACGTGTTATGCTATTATGTGGACTCGATCGGCATCCGTAGAGAGAGGGCATGTTCTCCAAGTTGTGAAGACGAGTTTGTGTACGGGACTCTTACATTACAGAGACGCCACTTTCAAACTGTCGGATGCTCACACCTTTTCAGTTACATTTTTTATTAAATATAGTCACATAACAAAAACAAAAGACATATCTGAAATCAACAATACAAAAAAAAAACATTTTTGGGTGGGAGTGTCCCTTTAAGGGTGCACATGTTACAAAAATGGGTTGGGATGTCACTCATGGTTTTGCACAATAAAATGAAGCACCATGCCCTGCCCTTCCAGTACTTTCCAGTAACTTCCCAAGTGCTTAAAAGCCAGATTAAAGGTTGCACCCCTAATTTAAAAATTAAAATTAAGGAGAAAAATGCTGACTATAATAGAGAAAATACAGTAACCATATGATTGATGTGGATATACAGGGTTATTACAACACAAGAAGTGCGATAATATCACACATTACCAGCCAATTACAGATTCATTAATTTATGTTGTAATGTGCTCACCTTCACCAAGTAAACTCACCACCTAACTATTGCCTATAACTTCTTACACACAACATGTGAAAAACAAAGAGAGACACAGTGGCAATATAGTGTGGCAAGTTATGACATTCAGCGTAGATAACGCAAAAAGTTATACATTGGCGCACTCCGATTGCGTCACTATTTGCACCACCATAGGTCAGTATGTCTTTGGAAATGAAAAACAGAAAAGTCCATCTGCACTTGAAAATTGAGGTATTTCTCCAATAGTCTGTACATGTTTTGGAGTTGCACTGGATGGTGACATCAAACCACTCTTTTACTGCAAAACAAATTGAATGTATGCAGTTTTATCAGGGTTTTCAGAGGAGCAGTGCCGCTTGTTTCCTACTTTCCTTCAAACTTCAACAAAATAGAGAGAAAAAGAGGATGGTCACCAAGCAGCACTGCAACGTGATAGCTCCCCAAATCACAGATACACTAAAACAGTGTAGAAAACATGTATGTAGTGCTCTCCAGTGTGTCATGTAAGTGCTCTAGATGATAAGTATGTACAGCAGAACCTTAGAAAAGGTAAATCCAGGTGGTAAATCTTCAGGCTTTTATAAAGTGTTATAACTTGCTACACTATATTGCTATTGTGTCTCTCTTTCAAGTTGCTACATGAAGTATGAGTCAATAACAGAAAAGTTTGTTCGTTTTGTAAATGGTGCAGCCTCACTGTGACCATGATTTGGATTTTTTTTTTGGTGTACTAGAAAGGTTTATATACCAGAGGGGTTTACTGCTTGTGTTTGGATTGATATCTATATTATAATTATACTAAAATTGTTCATAGTTGGTGTGTTCATTGTTGCAATTATTAACACCACTTATATCTAAATAATCAGCCGATTTGCAGTCATCTAAAGTGAGGAAGGATACAGGTTAGTGACATATCATTGTAGACAGATACAAGGGTTCAGGAGCTATGCTTGCTAAAATGAACAATGTAAAAGTAAAGTTAAAAATAATACACAAGGTGCAAATGAATCTAGTTTCTGCGTACGTAACAGGAACCCTTGAGCGGAGATGGTGATCGACCCACCAGGAACAAGGACTTCACCTCAGGGACACATTTAACATTATGCGGCCCTTGGACTTGCTGGTGATCCACCAGGAACCCTGGGTAACCCCAGAACGAGGAAGGCAGATAAATATCGAAGTCAGAATTAACTCGATCAGGAAACCAGAGAACAAAGTACTTGGGGAACAGAAACAGGTCAGGGTAACAGATATCAGCATAAAAGGAAATGGAATAAGGTCAGCAACAGGAGTCAGACAATGACATACAACTGGCACAGACTCATCAGTATAATCACCAACAGGCAAGCAGAACTTAGACTGAGGTTTTAACTGGCCCGCTAGGCAGCTTATTTCATAGTAGGATGTAACCTAATACTGAAGCCTTACTATTGCAGCAGGAGGGGCCAGACTAGAGGCACAGGTGAGTTCTTATAGTAGGATGGGAAAGCACACAGTATTGAGTGTGAGCTAGAAGGGAATGGTTATCTGATGGTTTATACAGTAAGCAGCTAAAGACATGCAAAAATGTTGCAAGAGGAGCTATAGGATGATATTGCAGGGTCTGTTGATGGTATACAGTGGTCGATCACTCTGTTGGACAATAGAATGTGCTACAAAGGTTACAATCAGCTGGTTGAGTTCCAATATCTTCCCCCAATGCATTTGCTATTGACTTGGTCCCTCTTCACAACACTTGTGTGGTGGGCTTGGGAGCAATTTGCAAATTTATTTGGCCAAATTATTTATATATCTATGGACTAAACACTGATAATGTGATTTGTTTGAAAAGTTTGTACTATCAAAGTCAATGGGAACATGTATCGAATGTTGAAGTTAATGAGAACGCATCACATGATATCTCAAGGAAAATGAGTGATGCTTCAATATTACCTGTGATGTCGCAAATTGACATCAATGGACAATTATCTCAGGGACTCAAATTATGTTACTTTTAGAACTTGTATGGTGGCCTGAGAGTGTGTGCAACACGGTAAATCCCAATATGAATGTTAGACACTCATGTCACTGTATTTCAAATAGCACTGATTAAAGGTAACAGCAATTTGTGTTTCGTGAGTTTGAGTTGAGCTTCTTGACTATAGAATAGGCTATTTCAGTACTGTCCATTCTCAGTGAGGAGTGGCTCCCACCTGCCTTTTTTGACTCCCCAACACTATGAACCCTTGTGAACGCCTTAATTTATTTGCATTCAGTATTATTTTTTACTGAACTTTAGAGATTTTTAAAAGTAACAACTATCGTGTTTACAAGCCATTTACATATCTGGCATGAATAGGCCTCAATTTGTTTGTTAGTTTGTTTACTCTTTTTCAAAGTTTGCATTAGGATTTAAATGTTGTTTTGAAAGAGGAAGGAGATGAGGTCATCTGTTTTCAGGGCACGAGCTATGTTTTCTTTATTACCAGACATACTCTAGTCATGGGAGAATGTCCGTAGTTGAAGTGACTGAAAGTGTCTGGTTATGACTTGTCCTGGTATTTGAGTTAGCACATTTTGACAGCAAAAAAAAAATGTGACCTTACAAATCTGCCTTCTACTTTACTTACATTAGGTAGCGGGATAAAAAAAACGACTGACTGGTACAGGGATGAAAAACTACTGACTGCCACTGAGTAATACAGACTATTCATAAGCTGCTTGCCCTCAATTATTAGAAAAAAAACCGTATTTGTGGTTTTAAAAAGGGATTAAGACATACATTTTCCTTTTCAGGCAAATGGCAATTTTTAAACATTGCTTGTAGTGTGTAACCTTATTTATTAACTAGCTTTTAACTGTTGGGCCGTATCCCATTTTTCTCAATGTATGTTGCAGTACTTGACTTTTCCATAGATCATAATACCTCTCCTTAACCACATTTGTGTCCGATGATGTGCTAGGACCATCATCACAAAACATCCCTGAAAGACGCATTATGATCCTGGCATGTCATGCAGCCACAATTGAGGTATGCCCACTAGGATACTGCAATCAGGTTGTGAGTGACGTGGCTGATTAACTTGGTACATGTCTCTGGAGGCCCCCAGATACACATAGCTGAATAGCTGTCAAAGCCAGTGACAGCTATATACTCTTCCTGGTACACAGCAGTCATGGGGCAGGGAAAGACTAATGAGAGTATTGGAAGCCTGCCCCTGTCCCCCAAGCAGAATCTTCTCCCCTCTAATTATTATTAAATAGAAGAATAAAATAACTTTTTTTATCGGTTAGGGTTACTGTTAGTGTTATGTTTAAAAGGTTATCCATAGAGGACCAATGACCAGTTAGGACTGTCAGTGGTCCTCTAGAGACATTTTATTAAAAAAGAAAACAAATGGTTGCACTTTGCTGTGCTTTGCACTGGCCCCCAGCAGTAGATAGTGGCAGTGCTGTATTTACCGCGAGGCATCCTAGGCGGATGCCTAGGGCGGCAAATTTTGGGGGGCGGCAGCGCCCCCCAGCACTGAAATATATATATTTTTTTTTTTTAAATTGTAAAAAAAACCCGGCCCTTTAAAAAAAAAAAAAAAAAAGACCGCGCTTCCAGGCAGAGACGGAGGTGAGAGCGGATCGGAAGATCCCCCCTCACCATCGCTCTGCCTGCCAGGCTGCATGGGGAGCCGAACAGGCAGCACAGAGAAACCTCCGTGCTGCCTGTTCGGCTCCCCGTGTAGTCTGACACGGAAGTGCCGACAGTCACGTGACGGGCGCGCTGACGTCATATGCGCGCCGGGTCACGTGACCTGTCAGCACACTCACCTGGGAGCCGAACAGGCAGCATGCGGAGGACCATGCTGCTTGCCACTAGCCACCAGGGAAAGGTAAGTGCTGGGGAAATGGGGGGATTTGGGCACATTAGCAGTGGCATATTAAATGGCAAATAACACTGGCATATAATTGGGCAAATTGGCTGGGCATATTAAATGGCAAATCACACTGGCATGTTATTATGCAAATTAGCAGGGGCATATTAAATGGCAAATAACACTGGCATATTATTATGCAAATTAGCAGGGGCATATTAAATGGCAAATAACACTGGCATAACACTGGCATATAATTGGGCAAATTGGCAGGGGCACATTAAATGGCAAATAACACTGGCATATTATTGGGCAAATTAGCAGGGGTATATTAAATGGCAAATAACACTGGCATATTATTGGGCAAATTAGCAGGGGCATATTAAATGGCAAATAACACTGGCATATTATTGGACAAATTGGCAGGGGCACATTTAATGGCAAATAACACTGGCATATTATTGGGCAAATTAGCAGGGGCATTTTAAATGGCAAATAACACTGGCATATTATTGGGCAAATTAGCAGGGGCTTATTAAATGACAAATAACACTGGCATATTATTGGGCAAATTGGCTGGGCACATTAAATGGCAAATCACATTGGCAAATTATTGGGCAAATTAGCAGGGGCATATTAAATGGCAAATAACACTGGCATATTATTGGGCAAACTGGCAGGGTCATATTAAATGGCAAATAACACTGGCATATTATTGGGCAAATTGGCAGGGGCATATTATATAGCAAATAACACTGGCATATTATTGGGCAAATTAGCTGGGGCATATTAAATGGCAAATAATACTGGCTTAATATTGGGCAAATTGGCTGGGGCATACTACCGGTAAATGGCAGAATAACAATGGCATATTATTGGACAAATTGGCTGGGGAATATTAATGGCAAATTATACTGGCAAAATATTGGGCAAATTGGCAGGGGCTGATTAAATGGCAAATACTGGCATATTATTGGGGAAATTGCCTGTGACTTATTAATGGCAAATGATACTGGCATATTATTGGGCAAATTAGCTGGGGAATATTATGGGCAAATAATATTGGCAATGTGTATGTAATGGGGTGATAGAGGCATGTAAATGGGGTGATGGGGCATGTCCTTGGTGTGCAACGTGGGTTATGGGTCATGTCGTGGGTGTGCATCGTGGGTAGGGGGGGGGTGCCCAAAATTTGGGCAGCACAAAACCAAGATACACCACTGGATAGTGGTCCAGTGCAGTCGGATATGCCATCTGTGCAGCAGCAGGATTGCAAAGGTAGCAAAGATGTGTGTTGCCTACAATGTGCTACATTTCCTGTGAAGCTAAGGTAGCTACATAGGAAATCAATGTCTCTTAATTCCATGTTTCAAAGTTGCAATGACCACATCCCATATTTGGCCCTGCACCTGCCATATAAACCTATGCATGCTGGGTATCACTGAATTCAGAGAAAGTTGCTGAACATATACTGGGGTGTTGCATGGCATTCACACATAACAACACCTGTATACTCATAGCTGAAGTACAATGTGTGTTGAACAAAAATCATTAAAGAAATGACTACTTGTTGGCAAAGATTGGTGGTGTAATAACTGCATGAAAAATGTCAAGATACCCCAAGTTACATAACCTGGATTGTCTACTTATATACTTAAATATGTACATACGTGTGGGGGTTTATTCTGCGGTTCATCAATGTTTCAATGTCACTATCAGCTGGGGGGGGGGGGGGGGGGGAGCATGGTTCAGAAATAGCAATGTGTACTAAATGCATTTTAATTTCCAAAACTAAGCAAAAAAAATGGAAAAAAAATAGGGTACTTCCAAACTCAGGAAAAAGATTTGAATATATTTTGAGATTTTTTCATTAGGTTTTATAGAAAATATTTTTTTCACTATCATTCTATAGATCATATAGATTAAATGATATACTTCAAATAATAGTATCTACAGAAAGCCCTTCTTATAACGAAAAAGAGCAATTTGTAAGCTGGTTACAATGCCCAATCACAACTTAGTGCCATTCCTCAGACATTTTTAAGGGGGAAAAAAAGAGGAAATCATTTGCGGTCCCAATTGATTTTATCCTGTGTTTGGGACATAAACGTTTGCACAAGTGCAGTAGTGACTATTAAGACGTTGCCAGTGGGGCATGTAAATAAGTGTGCAGGAGAATACACATTGCCAAAAATCGATCAAACAGTATTGTTATTTTCTTGAGAATCTGCTGAATCTTTTGAATCATCATCCTGTTCAAAAATACAAAACAGCAATAGAAATGTAAATATAATCAGTTGAATAAACATATAAAAAAAATCTAGATACACATATATAATAATTTTTCAAAATATTCTATAATTCAAGGACATCTTATAGTTACATAGTAAGATCCTGATAATCACGGGACAAGAATCAGAGGGATGTATTGTATATTCAGCATCCTTTCTCACGCACTCTAGATATTTTGTAGTGTTAAGCAACTGTATGTGACATTCTGCATAAACCACTTTGGTTACTAAAAGTCAATGAATTCCGCAAACTTCTGCTTTTTGACACACAAAGCAGACAGCTAGCGGGTCCACACAATTATTTGTCTGACATTGAGTATCAAAACATAGCAGTATTTGTGGCCTTATATTCTCAACACTTCTAAGCCTCAAGCCTATCTTGGTGGTTTTAAACATACAAAATAAAAAAACATACTAATTTGGTACCATTCAGGGTGTGAGCAAAAACACAGAACTTAATAGCAAGAAAGAATTCACTTTGGTCAGTTGGTTTAGATGCCCATAAAAACATAATCTGTAAACCTGTTAGCGATCTGAAAATGCTAACTCTTTTGTAACTTATTGCATCATAGCTAACATTTTTAACATCATAAATTTTATTTTAACGTGTGGCTGAGCAGTGACTGACCCACATGAGGCAATTATATCTACACCTATACAAATTATTATTGTGTGGAGTAGGAGACGCATGTTGCTAATATTGCATGCTCAAAATATAACATGCAATATGGGGAGTGGGAGCTGAAAATGAAATAAAATATAGCGTTTAATACAAAAAAAATCTGTAAAATTGCCAGTAAGAATACCCAGTAATAAATCAGTTATGAACATCCAATCACTTGAATTAAACAAAATAAATTTAGATTGAGTATCTGCAACTTTCTCAAGGGGTTGAGGTTAACCCCAGTTAACAAAAACTATATGGATGGAGAAATATATGTGTGAGAGAAGCAACAACAAAAATAAAAATCATAATGATTAGAAAAATAATAATTAAAACATATATAAAGCAAATTAAAACAAAAGAAATTGGCCAGACCAACATTTTTTATGGTAATGAAAAAGATTTAAAAAATGTAACAAAAAAGTAAAAGACCTTAAAGCAAACAGCATATATAAATAAGATAGCAGCAAGTGCAAACAAATAACATACATACAAAGAGTGGTAGGAATGTATAGATGAATATATCCACTGCAAATTATACAATGAATGCCCAGAATCTTGAATGCCCACCTGATTATTGCTTTGAGGAAGACATCAACATCACGATCCATTGATATCTACTTGGAATTGATGACCTTGCCTGCAGCGGAACATCATTTCAGAGATATTAGCTATAACATCCAATATAATTTGATGGAAAAATATATCTGTGAGAGGCACAGGGGAAAAATAAGGTTAAATATAATAGAAGAATATAAAGCTACTTAAAACAAAATAAACTGAATAGACCTATATTTATTATGTCAATGAAAAAGATTACAAAAACACATGAAAAAAACAAGTAAAAGACCTAAAAGTATAAAAACAGAATATAAAAATAAGAGGAAGCAAGAAAAAACTAGGGTACGAGCAACTCAAAATTGACAATCACAAATGTGTAAATACACACGGTAAATACAACAGAGTGTCCAGAAAAACCCTCACACCTAAAACTGGATAAACAAACCACGTGGGCTGTCTGGCATCAAAACAAGTGTAAAACGATTAAAGTGCATAGAGCATGGACACTTAAAAAGTGCAAAAATAGAAATAGTGTATCAAAGTTCATGTGGAATAGTCTGTGATGCACACCAATATTAAATAAGTGATGCAAAAGTCTAAAAAACTTTTTTCAATAGTGCACAAAAACACAGCATAAAATGTGCTATGCGGTGATGTGTGATGTAATAAAAGGGTCTTACATATATATGTCAAATTGGTTTAATGGTTCGTTTAGACTTCCCCCACACATTGTACTCTTTAAAAACCTACTATAGTAGGCCCCTAATAATCTGGTGGCTAATTGCTGTTTCTTGTCCCTACTATGACTACTCACTTCTCCTTCTGTCATTCCTATATACCACTATACTAAACTCAATATAAAAATAATTATTGCTTCTATAAAAGAAACAAAGTTTATTTGCAAAAGCCTTGTGACACTATAAGGAAACTCCTCAAATCCTCCATGTTGAATGTACCATGTAGATTAATATTATTTGTTTCTACAAATAAAGTGTTTAGGAAGGGTGAATGAAATATTATGGGCCAGGTAAAAACACTTTATATATATCAAGTTGAGTCAAGTTGAATTTTACAATGGTGACAGACTGGTAGAAGAGATAATTAGCAGAATATTTGCATTCTAACATATACAGTGAAGATTTATAAGCATACACTTTGTATGGCAGTAAAGTTTAATAGACTGACAGGCAGATTGGGGAAAATCCGCCTACTTTTCTTCAAGCAGTTCAAGAACCAAGTTAAAGACAGAGCTGAAACTGTAAGCGTAACCAGTATCAAAACCCCAATCTGTGTTCTCTTTTTATGAAACCTTATTTGGTTACTGCAAACCAATGCACCCTTTTAACTTCACCAACATACATGTATGCACACAAACTTCAGAATAAGTGGTTTAATCAGTTATTTTGCTAAAAAGTAGATGAATCAGCTGCAATTGGAGATGAGACAACCAATTTAGACAAACTACTTCAAATTAACTTTGCTTGTTTGACATTAAGTTTTGGTTCATTTTAACAGACATTTTGTCTATTTGCTACACTTTCAATAACATTAACAAGTATTTTTCTAATTCACTCAAATCACCAAAAATAACTGTTCAGTTAGCAGATTCCTTGTATGTGTTTAGCCAATAGTACAGCAGGAAACAGAGACAAGAAAAGATGTATGAGCGAGAATTACTAGTTTAATCTCTCATTTTGCCTCTCCTCTCGCTTTTTATCTTGATTTATTCTGCCCCATTAAGAAAATTTCCTGTCAGAAAGCTGTGTACACTTGCTGAAAAAAAGGTTTACATTATGTTACTTGTGTTATATAACTTTCTTGAAGTTTGTAAGTGACACTGTACTACTTGTGTTGAATAACTTGGGAGTGCAAACACACATTACAATGTTTAAAATGAAAAGCAGTATCCAAGATCATTGAAAATTGTTTCTGAGTCTTGGATAGCACACAATTCAAGTACCTAAGGCATTTGGTTTTAACTGGCAGTTTATACGTTTAACCCATCCGTGCCAGGTATCCGCAGTCCTGCCGCTCTGATTTCAGTATGCCAGCTTTAAGTGACACAGCTGAGTGCCTCAGGATCGAGGCAATCTAGCTATGTCTGTGGAGGTCCTCTCTGTCACATATGGCTGCTATAACAGCCAATCACAGTGACTGGGTGTGTATAGCCAGTGTGTAGCTTTGAAAGCTTTGACAGATTTTGTTTTTAAATGAAAATATAGACTTTCTTTTAAAGTTAAGACTTGGGTTAGGGTTAAGGTTATATTTAAAACATTTTTGTGTTTAACCCCTTAGTGACAAGACATTTTGACCTTGACTTTCCCTTGGTGACAATGGCTGTTTTTATATTTCTGGGGTGTATGTGTTTAACTTTTTCTTCTCTCTCACATACTGCACCTACACAAATTATACGTTGTTTTTATCGTCATAAGAAGGGCTTTCATTAGATACCATTATGTTCATCATGTCTTATAATTTACTACAAAAATATCATAAAATATGATGACATTTGTTTTTAAAAAAACACTTTTTCTAACTTTGACCTAAAATTTAATTTACACAAATACAATCATTAAAAAACACCCCATCTAAATAGTTTCTAAATGTTTTCCCAAGTTCAGAAATATGCAAATTTCCAAGTTTTTATGCATTTTTTTGTGAGTTATGTGGCAAAAAACAAAAATAGTGTTATTTGTTTTTTTCCTATATTGACCTTTTGACCCCAAACCAAACCCTAACCCTAAACCTAAATTTAACCCCAACTCTAACCCATATGCTATCCCTTATTATATTTTTATTTTTATTTAATTTTAACCCTATCCCTTATGCTAACCCTAATTTAATTTTATCATTGACTTTTAGGGTAGTCAGTGGTCCTGGGAAATTATATTTAATAAAAGACTACTAGTGGAGTTAGTGCTTTGCAACGATCCACAGCAGTAGAGAGGGACCTATGTCAGCTGGATATGGCTTATTTGCAGTAGTAGGGCAGCAAGGGTAGCAAAGATCTGTGCTGCCTACCATAGACTACATTTCATATTATGCAAAGGTAGACTTTGGCTTTCCGTATCACAATATATGCTTAATAAATATTAGGATGTTGTTTCTCAGTAACACATAACAATGTAAATTCATACATGACGTACAAAGTGTGTGAAAAAGAATACACTCATAGTGCACCCAATTGAATTGGCATGACACAGTGTCAATATGTTCCCTAGAACATACCACAACGTCACTTTGCATCACAGAACTGACCCTGAAGAAAACGCCACAGTATCACTTTGCCCCACAGTACATGTTATTTTGTCCCACAGAAGATGCCACAGCATCACTTTGCCAATTAAATTGAGGCACAGTCATAAACAAATTAACATGCCACAGTCAGTCTGCCATTAACATATGCAACAGCCAGTTTGCCCATTCAAATATGCCACAGTTTGTCCATTAAAATATGCCACTCTTTGTCCATTAATATTCCACTGTTAGTTTGACCATTAATATGCCACAGCCAATTTGCTCGGTAATCTTCCACTGTTAGTTTGCCCATTAATAGACCACTGTTAGTTTGCCAATGAATATGCCATAGCCAATTTGCCCATTAACATGCCACTTTAGTTTACCTATTAGTATGCCACAGCCAATTTTCCCATTAATATGCCACAGCCAATTTACCCATTAATATTCCACAGACAATTTGAACATTAAGATGCCACTGTTATTGTGTCCATTAGTATGCCACAGCTGATTTACCCATTAATATGCCGCAGCCAATTTGCACATTAAGATGCCACTGTTAGTTTGTCCATTAGTATGCCACAGCTGATTTATCCATTAATATGCCACAGCTAATTTGCACATTAAGATACCACTGTTAGTTTGTCCATTAATATGCCACAACCAATTTTCCCATTAATGTGCCACTGTTGGCTTGTCCATTAATATGCCGCAGACAATTTTCCCATTAACCCCTTAACGACAGATGACGTGCCAGGCACGTCATGGCAAATCGTGGACTTGCCGACAGCTGACGTGCCTGGCACTTCATGCACTAAATGGAGTAAAGAAAGTGACCAGCGGTCGCTTTCTTTACTCTAACGGTGTTGCTACAATGCCTCTAGGTAGAGGCATTGTGCAACACCCCCCAAATGTGCAGGGGCGCGCTACGATCACTCCACGTAGCAGCTGCACACATGTGCTTAGAAAGCGAACGATCGTTCGCTTTCTAAGCATCTGCGGTGTTGTTAAAGTTAACAACACCTCCAGGCTGCCCCAGAACCGATGGTGGTCGCTCTCCTGAGCGACCCCATCGGCTCAGTAGAAGGGAACGCTGCCTGTACAGGCAGCGCTTCCCTTCTAATGGCAAGAGCATCGGAAGTGAAAGTATTTCACTTCTGATGCTCTAGGGGGAGCCAATCGATGCCGGCACAACAGATCTATGTGATTTGTGTGCAGGCATGTATGGTAAGTGCTCTGATGAGCACTTACCATACTGTCAAAGGCAATATTACTAAATATTGCCTTTGACAAGTATTGATCTGCCTCCCTCACCTTACTACTTTTAGTAAGGGAGAGAGACAGATCAGATAAAGTAAAAAATAAAATAAAATAATAAAAAAAAATTTAATAAAATTTTAAACACCAAGGGCTTTTATAAAAGCCATTTAACCCCTTCCCTGCCATTGATCGCTGTGTACGCAGTGATCATACACAGCAGCACATTTTTTGCTGTCTGTGCATTTTTTAGGGGTTCATTTTTTTTACTGTAATTCATTACAGTATAAAAAAACCTCTTTTAAGAGAGATTAACCCCTTTCTTGCCGTAGATCACTGCCTAATCAGCGATCTGACGCAAATGCAGCAATCTTGCTGCAGAAGCATTTTTAATTTTTTTTAAACTTTTTTATTACACCCGTCACGTGTTAATTATACCCGCTAGGGGACTACGTTTAAAGTAAAAAAAATTTTTTAGCTGTCTGAGCGCATGTATAGCGATCAGTAACAGCTGATAAGTGACAATGGTGGGTTGGCGTTTGCTCCGATGAGCATCACCATTCGTCTGGTTAGATCAATATGTGTAAATATTTGATCTGACCCGTGTAGATCTGCCTCCCTCTCACTTGAGTTTTAGTGAGGGAGAGAGACAGAGCTGTATAATGTAAGTTTTTAATTATAATATATTTAATAGAATTGAGACCCAAAGGCTTTTATAAAAGCCGTTTCCAGTATTTAACCCCTTCCCTGCAATTGATCGCTGTGTACGCAGTGATCTTACACAGCAGCACATTTTTTGCTGTCTGTGCATTTTTTTAGGGGTTATTTTTTTTTACTTTGATTTATTACAGTATATCAAAGGCTCTTTTAAGAGCTATTAACCCCTTCCTTGCCGTATATCACTTCCTAAGCAGCACATATGGTCACTGCCTAAGCAGTGCATATGGTCACTGCCTAAGCAGCGCATATGGAGCAATCTAGTCGCAGAAGGATTTTTTTTTCCTATCAGCATTTTTTTTGTCAGACTCGCTAGGGGTTAATTATACCCACTAGGGGATTACGTGTATTTCTTTTGAAGCTGTCTGAACGCGTGTATAGCGATCAGTAACAGCCGATCAGTGGCAAAGGTGGTTTGGTGATTTCTCAGATGAGCATCACCATTCGTCTGGTTCATAAATATTGTTCTGACCCATATGGATCTGCCTCCCTCTCCTCACTTGAGTTTTAGTGGGGGAAAGAGACAGATCTGTATAACATAATTTTTTAATTGTAATAAATTAAATAAAATGTTAATAAATTGTGAGTCCCAAGGGCTTTTATAAAAGCCATACCCTTTGTTTAGTGTAGTGTATTAACCCCTTCCCTGCCACTGATCACTGCACAGCAGAACATTTTTTCTTGTCTGTGCATTTTTAGGGGTTAATTTGTTTGTACTGTACTACAAAGGCTCTTATAAGAGCTATTAACCCCTTCCTTGCTCTACATGTTCATATTCCAAGTTTGAAAGTCAAAAAGAGCACCTCTCAAATGTAGCCTTTCAACCCCTAACAAAGCTGACAAAGCTATGCATGGGTGGTATCCCTGTGCTCGGGAGATGTTGCTGAACATATATTGTGGTATTGTTTGTCAGTGACACATACCGAAATATGTGAATTTGTGTCTAAAGTGCAATGTATGTGGGAAAAAATACACAATAAAAATACTACCACAAACTTTGACAAAGGCTGGTGGTAGAATTGGTGCATGGAAAGTGTTAAAATAACACCATTTAAAATAGCCTAGGGTGTCTACTTTTACAAAATATATACTTTTTGGGGTAAAATACACGGTCCTACTTTAAAAAAAAGTCCCAAATGAAAGATGGGCTCAGGCTGACTACACGTCAATATTCCAAGTTGAAAATGCGCACCTTCACAATGTGGCCCTTTAGCCCCCAAACAACCCAACAAACCTATGCATGGGTGGTATCCCTGTACTCAGGATATGTTGTTGAACACATATTGGGTTATTGTTTGGCAGTGACACATACCAAAATCTGTGAATTTATGTCTAAAATACAATATTTGTGAAAAAAAAACACACAAAAATTACTACCACAAACTTTGACAAAGGCTGGTGGTAGAATTAGTGCATGGAAAGTGTTAAAATACCACCATTTGAAATAGCGTAGGGTGTCTACTTTTCAAAAATATATGGGTTGATGGGGTAAAATACACTGGCTGGTTTCAAATATGTCCCAAATGGGACATGGGTGCAGGCGGTCTGCATGTCAAAATTTTAATTTGGAAAACCAAAAACTGCACCTACCAAATTTGGCCTTTTACCCCCCAAACAACCCAACAAACCTATGCATGGGTGGTATCCCTGTACTCAAGAGATGTTGCTGAACACTTATTGGGGTGTTATTTGGCAGTGACACATACCAAAATCTGTGAATTCATGTCTGAAGTACAAGGTTTGTGAAAAGCCTAAAGTGTCTACTTTTAAAAAATATATGGGTTGATGAGGTAAAATACACTAGCTGGCTTCAAATATGTCCCAAATGGGACATGGGTGCAGGCTGTCTGCATGTAAAAATTTCAAGTTGGAAAACAAAAAACTGCACCTCACAAATTTGGCATTTTAGCCCCCAAACAACCCAACAAACCTATGCATGGGTGGTATCCCTGTACTCAGGAGAAATAGTAGAATCTATTTAGCATGTTTTTTTGTTCGCTATTGTCGATGAGGAGAAGTTGTTTCAAATAAAAGTCAGGAAATTTGTGTATTTTTTATTTTTTACCATATTTTATTATTTTTTTTAATAATATGATAAGATATGATCAAAAAGATGGCATCCATAGAAAGCCCTTCTTGTCCCGATAAAAACAATATATAATATGTGTGGGTACAGCAAATGACAAAGAAGAAAATTACTGCTAAACACAAACAGCACAGAAATGTTAAAATAGCCATTGTCCAGAAAGGACAAAAATGTTTCAAAGGCTCTGTCCTTAAGGGGTTAATATGCCACTGTTCATTTGTCCATTAATATACCACATCCATTTTTCCAAATAAAATAATCTCCTTCTTCCACAGTACTAACCTGGGTGCTTTTCTCTCAGCTGTCTCCTCTGCAGTCTTCCCTCCACGCACGCTGTGTGTGTGTTGGAGGGAAATACAGCTGCCGGAAATGCATTGCTGTCATATCCGGCAGTAGTGACAGTAAGCCAGACCGCATCCGCTGGATGAGAAGTGCCGACTGCTGCTCTGCCAAGCTTCAAGAGTACATGTGCAAAGTGCAATGTTATGTGTAAAGTTGCATAACAGTCTCTTATGATCATTTCTCATTCTGCTTCTGAGTCAGATATTGATTCCAGTAAGAACTTGCAAATAAAATGTGCGTCCATGCGTTTGCATCTGTAAAAGCAGACTCCTGACAAGTTTTTCCTGATTAGTGCCGGAAAACCTTGTTTGGGTGGAGGTCCCGTTCCCACACTGCAAAGGGTTGGGAGTTGTAAAAAAGGAGCAAAACACACAGATCCTATGAATACAGGGCTGCCATCATTAATTGTGGGGCTCCTTTAAGAAAAATGTTCGGGGTCCTCCATTTATAAAATCACTACTCCTGACACTTAAACCCTGTTGGTCCAGGTTCTTTTCTTTGTCCCCGTTTATTCCAGTTCTTCTGTCCACCTTTCATTATAGTGAATGAAGAAAGTAGGACTTCCACTCTCAATTCTGTAATGAAGTAAGAAATTTAATGGCAGAAAATCAAATCATCAAATAACACCAGTGATAAAAAAGAAATACAGGCTAATATTCCTATGGTGCTCAGCTAGCATAATGGGAGACTTTTGGCAGGCCGGGGATCATAGGTAATGTCTGTCACTGTACTGTTTACAACAATTCCCATAAAAAATGTTACTCTACAATGTTAATATTTAAGTAATACATTAGGGATAAATGTTCTTTTGCTCACATAACAAAAGTAATGAACAATGAAATAGCACCACCTGGTGAATCAAGTACTAAAGACTTAAAATGTTACATTAGAATGAAGTCAACCATACTTATATTTTGAAAAGAGCTTAAGTAGCTCTTAATAATGAAATACGTGCTTTGCACATATAAACATGTATACATGAAACCATAGCTTGTCAGTATGGCAGAGCAGCATCAGCTGGTAAGTTATTTTTCATAATACAAAATGAATTATCCTGCAGCATACATTTAGATGTAGCCTAGAGAGAGAAATCAATTTAGTTAGTACAGAGTATAAGTGAAATTGTGTTCTCTATTAACCCCTTAAGCTGGCCCGTCATCAGGGGATGACGGGCGATACTGGCGTCCCGGGACCGGCTGTGAGGGAAGCATTGTGCACTGCCCTCCAGCTGCACGGCTTCAATAAAGTTTGTCAAATAAAAAAAAGAAATGCAACCAGAGTTACTCTGGTCGCATTTTTTTTTTAAACAAAACTTTATAGAAGCTGCGCGGCTGGAGGGGAGCGCACAACACTTCCCTCACAGCCGCGGACCTGCAGAGCACCAGGAGACAGCAGTAAGGAGGTAAGTACTGGGGAAAGGGGGAGGAGGGTGGTGCATAACAAGCATACTGAGGGGCAAAATCCTGGTATATTAATTGGCAAATTCCTGGCATATTGAGGGACATAATCCTGGCATATTAATTGGCATAATCCTGGCATATTAATTGGCAGATTCCTGGCATATTAATTGGCAGATTCCTGGCATATTAATTGGCAAAATCCTGGCATATTGAGGGGCAAAACCCTGGCATATTAAATGGCATATTGAGGGGGAAAATACTGGCATATTACATGGGAAAAGAATGGCATTTTGAGGGGCAAAATCCTGGCATATTAAATTACAAAATACTGGCATATTGAGGGGCAAAATACTGGCATGTTGAATGGCAAAATAGTGGCATATTAAATAGCAAAAGAATGGCATATTGAGGGAAAAATACTGACTTATTGAGTGGCAAAATATTACTGGCATATTGAGTGGCAAAATATTTCTGGCATATTGACCAACTGCTCCCAACCACCCTCCATATTACATTAGACCGGGATAACGTGTTTGTGAGGGTAGGTGGGGCAAGTGGGAGATATTGTTGTGGGGGGCGGGGGGGGGGGAGAAAATTTGTTCAGTAACAAATTCCTGGTGGTGGCCCTGCCCTTAAGCATTGTCCCTTTGGAACATATTTGGTCATTCAAGACAATGGCTATTTTAACATTTCTACACTGTTTGTGTTTAGCTGTAATTTTCTTCTTTGTCATATGCTGAACCCACATAAATTATATTATATATTATTTTTATAAGGGCTTTCTTTAGATACCATTATTTTGATCATATCATGTAATGTACTATAAAAAATACATAAAATATTGGGAAAAAATAGACATTTTCTGCTGCATTGGGGTATTTCAAATACCACCAACCTTTGTCATACTTCTGAGTAGTTATTTTTTGTTGTTTTTTTATTTTTTTTATACACACATTGTATTCAGGCATGCATTCACAGATTTTGGTATGTGTCACTGCCAAACAACACCCTAATATGTGTTCAGCAACATCTCCCGAGTACATTTTGGAGGTGCACTTTTAGGTTTTCCAACTTGGAATTGGGACATGTAGACAACCTGCACCCATGTCCAATTAAGGACATTTTTGAAGCCGGCCAGTGTATTTTTCCCCATCAAATCATACATGTTTTAAAAGTAGATACCCAAGGGTATTTCTAATGGTGGTAGTTTAACACTTCCCATGCACTACATTACTGCCAAATAACACACCAATATGTGTTCAACAACATCTCCTGAGTAAAGTTATACCACCCATGGATAGGTTTGTCAGCCTGGTTGGTTCGCTAAATGGACCCCTAGCGAGTATAACACACACAAAAATTTGCAGACAGCAAAAAAGTGCTTCTGCAACCGTATCAGTGTCTAAGCAGTGATATATAGCAAATAAGGAGTTAATAACATGCAAAGCAAAACACATGCTTCTGTGCAAGATCACTACTTATGCTGTGATCAAAGGGAAGGAAGGGGTTAAAACACAGGAATGGGTTTTATAAAAGCCCTTGGGTCACACAATTTTATAAGATTTTACTTTAACACTAATTAACACTGATCTGTCTCTCTCCCTCATTTAAATTCAAGTGAGGAGAGAGAGGCAAATCCAGACTGGTCAGATCAATATTTACAAATATTGATCTTACCAGACGAATGGTGATGCTCATAAAAAAAACAAAAAACCTTTTTCAACGTTCGGCTGTTACTGATCACTATACGTGTGCTCAGACAGTTTACTTTTTTTTTTATTTTACACTTAACACCCAAGAGGATATGATTAAACCCTAGCAGCTGTAGCAAAAAAATATGCAGACAGAAAAAATCTGCTTCTGCAACCTGATCAATGCTTTAGCAGTGATCTACATCAAGGAAGGTGTTAATAGCTCTTAGAAGAGCCTTTGTTATACTGTAATAAGTTTCCAAAAAATGTACTGCTGTGCAACATCACTGCTTATGCAGTGATCAAAGGGAAGGAAGGGTATCACAATTTTATTGAATTTATTAAATGTATTAAAACTTACTAAACTTACTAACTTTCACTTCACAGATCTGTCTCTCTCCCTCACTAAAACAAAAGTGAGGAGAGGGAGGCAGCTCCTCACTTGTCATAGCACTTCCACTAGCGAGGCATTTCAACAACACCATCAACAATGTTGGTTGTGGAGGGATAAATAAAGAAATCTATATCGAGAAATCACATACGCCACATCTATATGTCTAAACACCCCCTGTTTTTAAATACGCAAATGGACGTACATGTTCTAACAAACATGTTCCTTGAGAACTAGGAAGACACCAGCATCAGCCTAGTGCAATCCCTGCTGGTACAGGAGACATCCAGGTATCTAACTGACAGGTTCAATGTACGCAGTGCTCAAAGTGAACACTGATGCATCTAACTAAACCAGAACTTCTGGGTTTAGCCTAGCCCCCTCAATGATGTCACTCGGGACACCACCAATTTTAAATAAAATCAGGAGCTCTCAGGGTCATCCAATACCCTGATCAGATCCCTGTATGCCCATAAGTCTGATCACACTGACTATAGTCAGACTGTCGGTCTCCATAGACCTGCTGTCTAATCACATAGCAGTGATTAGATCACAATAAAGAGCTGTTGCAGCTGTGGCAGGCTGTCGGTATCAATGCAGCTGCTCACTTTTGGCAGCTTAGACCACTCTCAGTAGCCCCAGCCTGACAGATTACATGTAGCAATGCTCATAGTGAGCACCGCTGCATATGATGAAATGGCCCCATAGTGACCTTAATAGTCATGTCACCAAGTAGAGAGCCACAATAGCGGGGACCCTCAGGTCCTTGTTACTGTAATCCCTGGTGCTGATCACAATAAAATATGATGCTCTGTGATCTCTTCAGATCTGCACTTAGGGTGCAGTTGAAGAGAATTGGGACACTGGATGATAAAGTTTGGACCTCTGGCTAGGCTTACAAATCAGGACTGTCCCACATAAAGTGGGACAGTTGAGGACAGGCTTTTGACGACTAAATTATTGATGTCACCAGAAAGCCTCCTCGTGCTGATGGACATAACTCAGATCTCAAAGGACCTTATGGGGTACCTACTTTGGTTTACACCTTGAGAGAATTTAGTGTACAAATGAAAAATCATGTCTCTCTAGTGATGTCATCAGACATTGTGTTGCAAAAACAAACTAATAAAGTAAGTAAAAAAAATTCTCCTGAATTAATGATTGAAGTCTCACAACCCTCTTCCACCAAAAAAGCCCACAATCTGCTGAGCTCTACCTCTGTCCCGAACAGCAGTCCACTAGCATTAAATTAACATGTTCTAGGGAACAACAGTGTTAACTAGGCCTTACCGCTGAAATCATGCTTTAACACATGTTAGTTCTGACCATAATAAAAGGGACACGCCCACCAAAAAACTTTTATTATTTTGTATTGTTAATTTCAGATATGTCTTTTGGTTTTCTTATGTGACTGTATTTAATAAAATATGTAACTAAACAAGTGTGACTGGACGTCGCCATTTTATTAAATATAGTGTTTTTGCGTGCCAGCCCCCAGAGACTTTACAGCACAAACTTCTCACTTTGGGGCTGGGGACACAGAATGCAGTCTGTAAGTCAGAATTCTGATCATAGACTTGCATTGAATGGGAGGGTAATGTAACTATTACATCACAAGGGGGGCAGAGTTATTATTTTTGTTTGATCAGTTTACTCTCCTCTCTTTGTGTTGGAAGGCAGGTAAAAAGAAGTTGTACAAAGCCACCTAGTCCTGCCCACTATGATACACAGGAACCAGTAAGAGAGCAGGGGAGTATCTTATGACATCATCATGCAGGCTTTGGCAACAGTTGTAAATTAAGACTGGCTGGAAGATTTTGGACGATGTTGCATGATGGGAAATATTCACAAAATGGAGCCAGGACATAAACACCTAATTTTATTTTTCCTTTTATATGCAATTAATTCAATTATATATATATATAACAGTGGCATATGATTTATATATGTGTTTGATTTAAATGACCAGGTTATCTAGTTCCATCTCATGTAAGGGATAGTGTTCCTTTAAAAGGTGAGGGAGAACCAGCATTGGGAAAGTCTGGGGGAGGGAGGGGGGAGAGGCAGCATTGGGCAAGTCTGGGGAAGGGAGGGGAGAGAGGCAGCATTGGGCAAGTAGGGGGAGGGAGGGGGAGGCAGCATTGGGTAGGGAGGGGGAGGCAGTATTGGTCAAGTCTGGGGGAGGGAAGGGGGAGGCAGCATTGGCTACATCGGGGGGGGGGCAGATGGGCAAACAAAAAAAATGGGAAATGCATTTTTATTAAATGTGAAAAAGCAATTTACATGTGAATATATACAAGTTAAACTTTTTTCCTATAGGGCAGTCTTATATTCCAGGGTTTTGTTTTTTTCCCAAAGGAATATCCAAAGTTTGGGGGATATTTCGATCAAATACGGTAATTGCCACCCAATTTTCCTGTGCACCGTGTGCAGAACTGCTGAGTCTTTAATGCACCAGTAGCTGAAACCTTAGCATTCCTATTGTGCAAAGTTTTTTTTATTTTTATATTACCAGTATTTTTCATTTCTACCTAAAAGACATGGTTTTAAATGTATATTTATTTTTCTATTTAGTCAGAGGAACTAACATATGCCCACACGTTATACAGCTGTAAAATTAGATTGTTATGTTGAGAATATCTGTAGTTTGCTGTGAGATAGGATTGTGTCGATCTAGATGAAATGGTGTCATATTTATAACACTTCAATGTAACAAGCTGTGTTTATGAACTTTAGCAACACAATTGTATCATTCCTATAGGGCATGGGAATGTTAGTGACTGTGGGGATGTATTTTAGTGACCAAAGAAACAAACGGGACTGTCTAGTGACCAAAATGCATCTTCCAAATATTAATGCATATTAATGTGCTTTCAAAGTACTTTAAAATGCATCTCTTACATTTTGCATTGCTTAAAATATAAAATACTTACAGCTAGCAGAAATTGTGAAATTACAGCAGTTTGCAAGAAACAAGCACTGACCACACTAGATGAGTAAAAGTAATTTCCTTTGTTGTTGCAGGAACCAATGAGAATAATTCCATGCAATGGCAATGGAATATCATGTCTCTCTAGTGATGTCATCAGACAATGTGTTGCACTGTTAAGAGATCATACTGTGTACAAGAGCACGATCACTCATAGGCCACTCAATAGACTCAATTTGAGGAGGACAGGAAATGACTATATGAAACAAAACTTTATATCCTCAGTGTCTATAGAATCAGTGCAGTAAACATGCAGAGTAATCACTGGGGGAAGGCTTGAGTCAAATATTAAAAATGTGATTTATACAGAATGCATATTAATTGGCATAATCCTGGCATATTAATTGGCAGATTCCTGGCATATTAATTGGCAGATTCCTGGCATATTAATTGGCAAAATCCTGGCATATTGAGGGGCAAAACCCTGGCATATTAAATGGCATATTGAGGGGGAAAATACTGGCATATTACATGGGAAAAGAATGGCATTTTGAGGGGCAAAATCCTGGCATATTAAATTACAAAATACTGGCATATTGAGGGGCAAAATACTGGCATGTTGAATGGCAAAATAGTGGCATATTAAATAGCAAAAGAATGGCATATTGAGGGAAAAATACTGACTTATTGAGTGGCAAAATATTACTGGCATATTGAGTGGCAAAATATTTCTGGCATATTGACCAACTGCTCCCAACCACCCTCCATATTACATTAGACCGGGATAACGTGTTTGTGAGGGTAGGTGGGGCAAGTGGGAGATATTGTTGTGGGGGGCGGGGGGGGGGGAGAAAATTTGTTCAGTAACAAATTCCTGGTGGTGGCCCTGCCCTTAAGCATTGTCCCTTTGGAACATATTTGGTCATTCAAGACAATGGCTATTTTAACATTTCTACACTGTTTGTGTTTAGCTGTAATTTTCTTCTTTGTCATATGCTGAACCCACATAAATTATATTATATATTATTTTTATAAGGGCTTTCTTTAGATACCATTATTTTGATCATATCATGTAATGTACTATAAAAAATACATAAAATATTGGGAAAAAATAGACATTTTCTGCTGCATTGGGGTATTTCAAATACCACCAACCTTTGTCATACTTCTGAGTAGTTATTTTTTGTTGTTTTTTTATTTTTTTTATACACACATTGTATTCAGGCATGCATTCACAGATTTTGGTATGTGTCACTGCCAAACAACACCCTAATATGTGTTCAGCAACATCTCCCGAGTACATTTTGGAGGTGCACTTTTAGGTTTTCCAACTTGGAATTGGGACATGTAGACAACCTGCACCCATGTCCAATTAAGGACATTTTTGAAGCCGGCCAGTGTATTTTTCCCCATCAAATCATACATGTTTTAAAAGTAGATACCCAAGGGTATTTCTAATGGTGGTAGTTTAACACTTCCCATGCACTACATTACTGCCAAATAACACACCAATATGTGTTCAACAACATCTCCTGAGTAAAGTTATACCACCCATGGATAGGTTTGTCAGCCTGGTTGGTTCGCTAAATGGACCCCTAGCGAGTATAACACACACAAAAATTTGCAGACAGCAAAAAAGTGCTTCTGCAACCGTATCAGTGTCTAAGCAGTGATATATAGCAAATAAGGAGTTAATAACATGCAAAGCAAAACACATGCTTCTGTGCAAGATCACTACTTATGCTGTGATCAAAGGGAAGGAAGGGGTTAAAACACAGGAATGGGTTTTATAAAAGCCCTTGGGTCACACAATTTTATAAGATTTTACTTTAACACTAATTAACACTGATCTGTCTCTCTCCCTCATTTAAATTCAAGTGAGGAGAGAGAGGCAAATCCAGACTGGTCAGATCAATATTTACAAATATTGATCTTACCAGACGAATGGTGATGCTCATAAAAAAAACAAAAAACCTTTTTCAACGTTCGGCTGTTACTGATCACTATACGTGTGCTCAGACAGTTTACTTTTTTTTTTATTTTACACTTAACACCCAAGAGGATATGATTAAACCCTAGCAGCTGTAGCAAAAAAATATGCAGACAGAAAAAATCTGCTTCTGCAACCTGATCAATGCTTTAGCAGTGATCTACATCAAGGAAGGTGTTAATAGCTCTTAGAAGAGCCTTTGTTATACTGTAATAAGTTTCCAAAAAATGTACTGCTGTGCAACATCACTGCTTATGCAGTGATCAAAGGGAAGGAAGGGTATCACAATTTTATTGAATTTATTAAATGTATTAAAACTTACTAAACTTACTAACTTTCACTTCACAGATCTGTCTCTCTCCCTCACTAAAACAAAAGTGAGGAGAGGGAGGCAGCTCCTCACTTGTCATAGCACTTCCACTAGCGAGGCATTTCAACAACACCATCAACAATGTTGGTTGTGGAGGGATAAATAAAGAAATCTATATCGAGAAATCACATACGCCACATCTATATGTCTAAACACCCCCTGTTTTTAAATACGCAAATGGACGTACATGTTCTAACAAACATGTTCCTTGAGAACTAGGAAGACACCAGCATCAGCCTAGTGCAATCCCTGCTGGTACAGGAGACATCCAGGTATCTAACTGACAGGTTCAATGTACGCAGTGCTCAAAGTGAACACTGATGCATCTAACTAAACCAGAACTTCTGGGTTTAGCCTAGCCCCCTCAATGATGTCACTCGGGACACCACCAATTTTAAATAAAATCAGGAGCTCTCAGGGTCATCCAATACCCTGATCAGATCCCTGTATGCCCATAAGTCTGATCACACTGACTATAGTCAGACTGTCGGTCTCCATAGACCTGCTGTCTAATCACATAGCAGTGATTAGATCACAATAAAGAGCTGTTGCAGCTGTGGCAGGCTGTCGGTATCAATGCAGCTGCTCACTTTTGGCAGCTTAGACCACTCTCAGTAGCCCCAGCCTGACAGATTACATGTAGCAATGCTCATAGTGAGCACCGCTGCATATGATGAAATGGCCCCATAGTGACCTTAATAGTCATGTCACCAAGTAGAGAGCCACAATAGCGGGGACCCTCAGGTCCTTGTTACTGTAATCCCTGGTGCTGATCACAATAAAATATGATGCTCTGTGATCTCTTCAGATCTGCACTTAGGGTGCAGTTGAAGAGAATTGGGACACTGGATGATAAAGTTTGGACCTCTGGCTAGGCTTACAAATCAGGACTGTCCCACATAAAGTGGGACAGTTGAGGACAGGCTTTTGACGACTAAATTATTGATGTCACCAGAAAGCCTCCTCGTGCTGATGGACATAACTCAGATCTCAAAGGACCTTATGGGGTACCTACTTTGGTTTACACCTTGAGAGAATTTAGTGTACAAATGAAAAATCATGTCTCTCTAGTGATGTCATCAGACATTGTGTTGCAAAAACAAACTAATAAAGTAAGTAAAAAAAATTCTCCTGAATTAATGATTGAAGTCTCACAACCCTCTTCCACCAAAAAAGCCCACAATCTGCTGAGCTCTACCTCTGTCCCGAACAGCAGTCCACTAGCATTAAATTAACATGTTCTAGGGAACAACAGTGTTAACTAGGCCTTACCGCTGAAATCATGCTTTAACACATGTTAGTTCTGACCATAATAAAAGGGACACGCCCACCAAAAAACTTTTATTATTTTGTATTGTTAATTTCAGATATGTCTTTTGGTTTTCTTATGTGACTGTATTTAATAAAATATGTAACTAAACAAGTGTGACTGGACGTCGCCATTTTATTAAATATAGTGTTTTTGCGTGCCAGCCCCCAGAGACTTTACAGCACAAACTTCTCACTTTGGGGCTGGGGACACAGAATGCAGTCTGTAAGTCAGAATTCTGATCATAGACTTGCATTGAATGGGAGGGTAATGTAACTATTACATCACAAGGGGGGCAGAGTTATTATTTTTGTTTGATCAGTTTACTCTCCTCTCTTTGTGTTGGAAGGCAGGTAAAAAGAAGTTGTACAAAGCCACCTAGTCCTGCCCACTATGATACACAGGAACCAGTAAGAGAGCAGGGGAGTATCTTATGACATCATCATGCAGGCTTTGGCAACAGTTGTAAATTAAGACTGGCTGGAAGATTTTGGACGATGTTGCATGATGGGAAATATTCACAAAATGGAGCCAGGACATAAACACCTAATTTTATTTTTCCTTTTATATGCAATTAATTCAATTATATATATATATAACAGTGGCATATGATTTATATATGTGTTTGATTTAAATGACCAGGTTATCTAGTTCCATCTCATGTAAGGGATAGTGTTCCTTTAAAAGGTGAGGGAGAACCAGCATTGGGAAAGTCTGGGGGAGGGAGGGGGGAGAGGCAGCATTGGGCAAGTCTGGGGAAGGGAGGGGAGAGAGGCAGCATTGGGCAAGTAGGGGGAGGGAGGGGGAGGCAGCATTGGGTAGGGAGGGGGAGGCAGTATTGGTCAAGTCTGGGGGAGGGAAGGGGGAGGCAGCATTGGCTACATCGGGGGGGGGGCAGATGGGCAAACAAAAAAAATGGGAAATGCATTTTTATTAAATGTGAAAAAGCAATTTACATGTGAATATATACAAGTTAAACTTTTTTCCTATAGGGCAGTCTTATATTCCAGGGTTTTGTTTTTTTCCCAAAGGAATATCCAAAGTTTGGGGGATATTTCGATCAAATACGGTAATTGCCACCCAATTTTCCTGTGCACCGTGTGCAGAACTGCTGAGTCTTTAATGCACCAGTAGCTGAAACCTTAGCATTCCTATTGTGCAAAGTTTTTTTTATTTTTATATTACCAGTATTTTTCATTTCTACCTAAAAGACATGGTTTTAAATGTATATTTATTTTTCTATTTAGTCAGAGGAACTAACATATGCCCACACGTTATACAGCTGTAAAATTAGATTGTTATGTTGAGAATATCTGTAGTTTGCTGTGAGATAGGATTGTGTCGATCTAGATGAAATGGTGTCATATTTATAACACTTCAATGTAACAAGCTGTGTTTATGAACTTTAGCAACACAATTGTATCATTCCTATAGGGCATGGGAATGTTAGTGACTGTGGGGATGTATTTTAGTGACCAAAGAAACAAACGGGACTGTCTAGTGACCAAAATGCATCTTCCAAATATTAATGCATATTAATGTGCTTTCAAAGTACTTTAAAATGCATCTCTTACATTTTGCATTGCTTAAAATATAAAATACTTACAGCTAGCAGAAATTGTGAAATTACAGCAGTTTGCAAGAAACAAGCACTGACCACACTAGATGAGTAAAAGTAATTTCCTTTGTTGTTGCAGGAACCAATGAGAATAATTCCATGCAATGGCAATGGAATATCATGTCTCTCTAGTGATGTCATCAGACAATGTGTTGCACTGTTAAGAGATCATACTGTGTACAAGAGCACGATCACTCATAGGCCACTCAATAGACTCAATTTGAGGAGGACAGGAAATGACTATATGAAACAAAACTTTATATCCTCAGTGTCTATAGAATCAGTGCAGTAAACATGCAGAGTAATCACTGGGGGAAGGCTTGAGTCAAATATTAAAAATGTGATTTATACAGAATGCCTGCATCAAATCACACAGGGATAAAAGCCTGTGCATTAAACAAGCAGCAATCTTCATCTTGCACCAAAGTGAGTTTAGGGACTAGACTGTCCCTGTAAAGGTCTATTCATTAAAGAGAAGCTTGCACGGAATTTCAGGGAATTAAACATTTTAGGCCAATGTCGTGATTTGGAACAATTCTCCAACTGGGCTATTTTGTTCTTAAGTTTGAAATTCCCATCTCAATTCCCTACAGTTCCCTGCATTTCTCCCTTTATTAACCCCTTGGCGACACAGGACGGACTAGGTCCGTCGTGTGTGCCGAGGCGTTAGTGACACAGGACGGACCTAGTCCGTCCTGTGTCAAAACGAGCACTGAAAGCGGAGTTTTTCCGCTTTCAGTGCTCTGATGGTATTGTAACGATGCTTCCATGTGGAAGCATCGTACAATACTAAAAAAAATGCCCGTCGGCATTTCGATCGCTCCGGAGAGCGATAGAAATGCCTGTTTTAAAGGCACAGTGCCTTTAAAACGACGGGCATTAAAAAATGAGCATAGGAAGCAAATTTTTCGCTTCCTATGCTCAGAAAGTGTTTCTGATTGCCTCGCAAGTCGGGGCAATCAGGAACACAAAAAAAAATGCACGATCTTGGTCACTGAGTGACCAAGATGGCGCTGCCCTTCTAAGGGCAAGAGCACAGGAGGCAGGAAGTACCTGCTTCCTGTGCTCTCTGGCTGTCACACGATTGCCTCTTCACAGAGGCAATCAGTGACTGCCAGGCACATTGACAGGCAGTGGGGATGTTCTGCTGAACATCCCCACTGACTGGTCAGATCAATATTAACCCTATATTGATCTGACCAGTTATGATCTGCCTCCCTCTCCTCACATTTTTTTTAGTGAGGGAGAGAGACAGATCAAAGTTCTAAAAGTAAAAAAAAACAATAAACACACAACACACAAATATTAACCCCTTAAGGACAGAGCCTTTGAAACATTTTTGTCCTTTCTGGACAATGGCTATTTTAACATTTCTGTGCTGTTTGTGTTTAGCAGTAATTTTCTTCTTCGTCATTTGCTGTACCCACACATATTATATATTGTTTTTATCGGGACAAAAAGGGCTTTCTATGGATGCCATATTTTTGATCATATCTTATCATATTATTAAAAAAAAATTATAAAATATGGTAAAAAAAAAAAAAATACACAAATTTCTTTGTTTTTATTTGAAACAACTTCTCCTCATCGACAATAGCGAACGAAAAAACATGCTAAATAGATTCTACTATTTCTCCTGAGTACAGGGATACCACCCATGCATAGGTTTGTTGGGTTGTTTGGGGGCTAAAATGCCAAATTTGTGAGGTGCAGTTTTTTGTTTTCCAACTTGAAATTTTTACATGCAGACAGCCTGCACCCATGTCCCATTTGGGACATATTTGAAACCAGCCAGTGTATTTTACCCCATCAACCCATATATTTTTTAAAAGTAGACACCCTAGGCTATCTCAAATGGTGGTATTTTAACACTTTCCATGCACTAATTCTACCACCAGCCTTTGTCAAAGTTTGTGGTAGTAATTTTTTTGTGTTTTTTTTTCACAAACCTTGTACTTCAGACATGAATTTACAGATTTTGGTATGTGTCACTGCCAAATAACACCCCAATAAGTGTTCAGCAACATCTCTTGAGTACAGGGATACCCCCCATGCATAGGTTTGTTGGATTGTTTGGGGGGTAAAAGGCCAAATTTGGGAGGTGAAGTTTTTGGTTTTCCAATTTGAAATTTTGACATGCAGACAGCCTGCACCCATGTCCCATTTGGGACATATTTGAAACCAGCCAGTGTATTTTACCACATCAACCCATATATTTTTTAAAAGTAGACACCCTAGGCTATCTCAAATGGTGGTATTTTTACACTTTCCATGCACTAATTCTACCACCAGCCTTTGTCAAAGTTTGTGGTAGTAATTTTTTTGTGTTTTTTTTTCACAAACCTTGTACTTCAGACATGAATTTACAGATTTTGGTATGTGTCACTGCCAAATAACACCCCAATAAGTGTTCAACAACATCTCTTGAGTACAGGGATACCACCCATGCATAGGTTTGTTGGGTTGTTTGGGGGGTAAAAGGCCAAATTTGGTAGGTGCAGTTTTTGGTTTTCCAAATTGAAATTTTGACATGCAGACCGCCTGCACCCATGTCCCATTTGGGACATATTTGAAACCAGCCAGTGTATTTTACCCCATCAACCCATATATTTTTTAAAAGTAGACACCCTACGCTATTTAAAATGGTGGTATTTTAACACTTTCCATGCACCAGTGGCGTAGCGTGGGTTGTCAGCACCCGGGGCAAGGCAAGTAATTTGCGCCCCCTAACCCGTGGATTTTAGCACTCGAGTCTCTTCTACTAGATTAGTTAAAGAAACCCTTACCCCCCCAAGCACATGTATTGTTTGTTATGAAAATACTTATGTAATTAAAGTAAAATGCATCTAAATACAAGTTTATTTTCCAACACTTTATTGAGTGCGAACATGCATTACACACATTCTCCACATTTTCAGCAGGTCTATGAATACAAATATACACATGTAGTAACCTAGCATGGGCCATGCTATTATATGTCGTCTCACAACCATCGTAAACGACAAACAATATCAAGAACAAAAACTAAACATCAAAATGGAACCATACCCTGGAGATGATCCAAGACTGGGCTAGATGGAGCCAACTTCCTCAATCCTGTACCTCTAATGTTACCCCCCCCCCCCACACACACACACACACATATGCCATAATTGTTGTGCCATTCAGATGCCAGTAATATTGTAACTTTCGGATGCCAGTAATATTGTGCCAGTCAGAGCCCAGTAATATTGTGCCAGTCAGAGCCTAGTAATATTGTGCCAGTCAGATGCCTGCAATATTGTGCCAGTCAGAGCCCAGTAATAATGTGCCAGTCAGATACCAATAATATTGTGCCAGTCAGATACCAGGAATATTGTGCCTGTCAGAGCCCAGGAATATTGTGCCTGTCAGAGCCCAGGAATATGGTGCCTGTCAGATGCCTGTAATATTATGCCAGTCAGATGCCTGTAATAGTGTGCAGTCAGAGGCCAGGAATATTGTGCCAGTCAGATGCCTGTAATATTGTGCAAGTCAGATGCCTGTAATATTATGCCAGTCAGATGCCTGTAATATTATGCCAGTCAGATGCTTGTAATAGTGTGCCAGTCAGAGGCCAGGAATATTGTGCCAGTCAGAGGCCTGTAATATTGTGCCAGTCAGATGCCTGTAATATTATGCCAGTCAGATGCCTGTAATATTGTGCCAGTCAGAGCCCAGTAATATAGTGCCAGCCAGATGCCTGTAATATTATGCCAGCCAAATGCCCAGTATTATTGTGCCAGCCAGATGCCCAGTAATATAGTGCCAGTCAGATGCCCAGTATTATTGTGCCAGTCAGATGCCCAGTATTATTGTGCCAGCCAGATGCCCAGTAATATAGTGCCAGTCAGATGCCCAGTATTATTGTGCCAGTCAGATGCCCAGTATTATTGTGCCAATCAGATGCCCAGTAATATAGTGCCAATCAGATGCCAAGTAATATAGTGCCAATCAGATACCCAGTAATATAGTGCCAATCAGATGCCCAGTAATATAGTGCCAATCAGATACCCAGTAATATAGTGCCAATCAGATGCCCAGTAATATAGTGCCAATCAGATGCCAAGTAATATAGTGCCAATCAGATGCCCAGTAATATTGTGCCAATCAGATACCCAGTAATATAGTGCCATTCAGATACCCAGTAATATAGTGCCAATCAGATACCCAGTAATATTGTGCCAATCAGATACCCAGTAATATAGTGCCATTCAGATACCCAGTAATATTGTGCCAATCAGATACCCAGTAATATAGTGCCAGTCAGATACCCAGTAATATTGTGCCAATCAGATGCCCAGTAATATTGTGCCAATCAGATACCCAGTAATATAGTGCCAATCAGATACCCAGTAATATTGTGCCAATCAGATACCCAGTAATATAGTGCCAGTCAGATACCCAGTAATATTGTGCCAATCAGATGCCCAGTAATATAGTGCCATTCAGATACCCAGTAATATTGTGCCAATCAGATACCCAGTAATATAGTGCCAGTCAGATACCCAGTAATATTGTGCCAATCAGATGCCCAGTAATATTGTGCCAATCAGATACCCAGTAATATAGTGCCAGTCAGATACCCAGTAATATTGTGCCAATCAGATGCCCAGTAATATTGTGCCAATCAGATACCCAGTAATATAGTGCCATTCAGATACCCAGTAATATTGTGCCAATCAGATACCCAGTAATATAGTGCCAGTCAGATACCCAGTAATATTGTGCCAATCAGATGCCCAGTAATATTGTGCCAATCAGATACCCAGTAATATAGTGCCATTCAGATACCCAGTAATATAGTGCCAATCAGATACCCAGTAATATTGTGCCAATCAGATACCCAGTAATATAGTGCCAATCAGATACCCAGTAATATTGTGCCAATCAGATACCCAGTAATATAGTGCCAGTCAGATACCCAGTAATATTGTGCCAATCAGATGCCCAGTAATATTGTGCCAATCAGATACCCAGTAATATAGTGCCAATCAGATACCCAGTAATATTGTGCCAATCAGATACCCAGTAATATAGTGCCAATCAGATACCCAGTAATATTGTGCCAATCAGATGCCCAGTAATATAGTGCCAGTCAGATACCAGGAATATTGTGCCAGCCAGCCCCCCCCCCCCCCCGTACTTACATGAAGCGGCTCCGTGTCCCCCGCCGGATGTCTCAACCGTGCAGTCTTCCCTCTTGCACGGAGGAGGGAAGCAGACACCGGATGTGACGCGACGTCACATCCGGCGTCAGTTTTTTTTTTTTTTCGGCAGTCGCATCCATCGGATGCGGCTTGCAGGAAAAAAGCGTTCACAAGCGCAATGCGCTGTGAACGCGGCAGCAGGGGCTGGGGGCCCACGGGACAGCTGCCTTGGGGCCCCCCAGGAGTAAATGGGCCCAGGGCAGCTGCCCCGTTTGCCCCCCGTTAAAGACAGCCCTGGCGGCCACGCGGCCGCATAGGGCTAGTGCGCCCCCCCAGAGATTGCGCCCGGTGCGGCCGGCACCCCCTGCACCCCCCACGCTACGCCACTGCCATGCACTAATTCTACCACCAGCCTTTGTCAAAGTTTGTGGTAGTAATTTTTGTGTGTTTTTTTTCCACAAATATTGTATTTTAGACATAAATTCACAGATTTTGGTATGTGTCACTGCCAAACAATAACCCAATATGTGTTCAACAACATCTCCTGAGTACAGGGATACCACCCATGCATAGGTTTGTTGGGTTGTTTGGGGGCTAAAAAGGCCACATTGTGAAGGTGCGCATTTTCAACTTGGAATATTGACGTGTAGCCAGCCTGAGCCCATCTTTCATTTGGGACTTTTTTTTAAAGTAGGACAGTGTATTTTACCCCAAAAAGTATATATTTTGTAAAAGTAGACACCCTAGGCTATTTTAAATGGTGTTATTTTAACACTTTCCATGCACCAATTCTACCACCAGCCTTTGTCAAAGTTTGTGGTAGTCATTTTATTGTGTATTTTTTCCCACATACATTGTACTTTAGACACAAATTCACATATTTCGGTATGTGTCACTGACAAACAATACCACAATATATGTTCAGCAACATCTCCCGAGCACAGGGATACCACCCATGCATAGCTTTGTCAGCTTTGTTGGGTGTTGAAAGGCTACATTTGAGAGGTGCGCTTTTTGATTTTCAAACTTGGAATTTGAACATGTAGAGCAAGGAAGGGGTTAATAGCTCTTATAAGAGCCTTTGTAGTACTGTACAAAAAAATTAACCCCTAAAAATGCACAGACAAGAAAAAAGGTTCTGCTGTGCAGTGATCAGTGGCAGGGAAGGGGTTAATACACTACACCATACAAAGGGTATGGCTTTTATAAAAGCCCTTGGGACTCACAATTTTTTTACATTTTATTTAATTTATTACAATTAAAAAATTATGTTATACAGATCTGTCTCTTTCCCTCACTAAAACTCAAGTGAGGAGAGGGAGGCAGATCCATATGGGTCAGAACAATATTTATGAACCAGACGAATGGTGATGCTCATCTGAGAAATCACCAAACCACCTTTGCCACTGATCGGCTGTTACTGATCGCTATACACGCGTTCAGACAGCTTCAAAAGGAATACACGTAATCCCCTAGTGGGTATAACTAACCCCTAGCGAGTCTGACAAAAAAAATGCTGATAGCAAAAAAAAATCCTTCTGCGACTAGATTGCTCCATATGCGCTGCTTAGGCAGTGACCATATGCACTGCTTAGGCAGTGACCATATGTGCTGCTTAGGAAGTGATATACGGCAAGGAAGGGGTTAATAGCTCTTAAAAGAGCCTTTGATATACTGTAATAAATCAAAGTAAAAAAAAATAACCCCTAAAAAAATGCACAGACAGCAAAAAATGTGCTGCTGTGTAAGATCACTGCGTACACAGCGATCAATTGCAGGGAAGGGGTTAAATACTGGAAACGGCTTTTATAAAAGCCTTTGGGTCTCAATTCTATTAAATATATTATAATTAAAAACTTACATTATACAGCTCTGTCTCCCTCCCTCACTAAAACTCAAGTGAGAGGGAGGCAGATCTACACGGGTCAGATCAAATATTTATAACCAGATATCTAACCAGACGAATGGTGATGCTCATCTAAGCAAACGCCAACCCGCCTTTGTCACTTATCAGCTGTTACTGATCGCTATACATGCGGTCAGACAGCTAAAAAAAATTTTTTTACGTTAAACGTAGTCCCCTAGCGGGTAGAATTAACACGTGACGGGTGTAATAAAAAAGTAAAAAAAAATTTAAAAATGCTTCTGCAGCAAGATTGCTGCATTTGCGTCAGATCGCTGCTTAGGCAGTGATCTACAGCAAGAAAGGGGTTAATCTCTCTTAAAAGAGCTTTTTTTTATACTGTAATGAATTACAGTAAAAAAAAAATGAACCCCTAAAAAATGCAGACAGCAAAAAATGTGCTGCTGTGTATGATCACTGCGTACACAGCGATCAATGGCAGGGAAGGGGTTAAATGGCTTTTATAAAAGCCCTTGGTGTTTAAAATTTTATTAAATATTTTTTTTATTATTTTATTTTATTTTTTTACTTTATCTGATCTGTCTCTCTCCCTTACTATAACTAGTAAGGTGAGGGAGGCAGATCAATACTTGTCAAAGGCAATATTTACTAATATTGCCTTTGACAGTATGGATAGTGCTCATCAGAGCACTTACCATACATGCCTGCACACAGATCACATAGATCTGTTGTGCCGGCATCGATTGGCTCCCCCTAGAGGATCGGAAGTGAAATACTTTCACTTCCGATGCTCTTGCCATTAGAAGGGAAGCGCTGCCTGTATAGGCAGCGTTCCCTTCTACTGAGCCGATGGGGTCGCTCAGGAGAGCGACCACCATCGGCTCTGGGGCAGCTGAAGGTGTTGTTAAGTGCCTCGCTAGCGAGGCACTTTAACAACACCGCAGATGCTTAGAAAGCGAACGATCGTTCGCTTTCTAAGCACATGTGTGCAGCGGGTTCAGCCATTTTTAAATGGCTGCTACGATCACTCCGTGGAGTGATCGTAGCGCGCCCCTGCACATTTGGGGGGTGTTGCACAATGCCTCTACCTAGAGGCATTGTAGCAACACCGTTAGAGTAAAGAAAGCGACCGCTGGTCGCTTTCTTTACTCCATTTAGTGCATGACGTGCCAGGCACGTCACCTGTCGGCAAGTCCTCGATTTGCCGTGACGTGCCTGGCACGTCACCTGTCGTTAAGGGGTTAAAACAATAAAAAAAAAAATTATTAAAGCAATTCCCTGCGTTTAACCCCTTCCCTGCCACTGATCTTGCATAAGCAGTGATCGTGCACATCAGCGCATTTATTTTTGCCGTTTGTGCATTTTTTAGGGGTTAATTTTTTTTGTACTGTCATTTATTACAGTACTAAAAAGGCTCTTCTAAGAGTTATTAACCCCTTCTTTGCCGTCGATCACTGCTTACGCAATGATATTGACGCCAAAGCAATTTTTATCTGTCTGCATATTTTTATTTTATTTTTTTTACACATACCCGCTAGGGGATTGCATGTAAAGTAAAAATATTTGAGTTTTTTTTTTTTAAGCTGCCTGAGCGCATATCGATCAGTAACAGCGAATTAGTGGCAATGGCGGTTTGGTGATTTCTCAATTAAGCTCACCATTCGCCCTGGTCAGATCAAAATTGGTCGGATCAATATTCACAAATATTGATCTGCCTCCCTCTCCTCACTTACATTTTTGTGACGGAAAGAGACAGATCAGTATAAGTGATATAAAATAACATTTTATAAAATTGTCAGGTTTTATGAAAGTCTTTCACTGTGTATTAACCCCTTCCCTGCCATTCATCACTGTGTAAGCAGTAATCTTGCACAGCAACAGTATGTTTTTCTGTCTGCACTGTTTTATGGATTAATTTCTTTGTACTGTAATGTATTACAGTACTAGATAGGCTCTTCTAAGAGCTATTAACCCCTTCTTTGCTCGAGATCACTGCTTACGCACTGATTCTGAGGCCGGGGACTCAGGGTTCGATTTTGACCCTATTCAGCTTTCTGATACATCATCTAGCGATGTATCGGTGGCTGCTGAGCCCTTGCCACAAGTAGTGATGGGGGTCTACCGATAAAAAAATATATGGTTTGGTGGGGGTAAATTACATTGGCTGGCTTCAAAGATATATCCCATAAAGGACACGGACGCAGCTTGACTACATGTCAAAATTCCAATTTTGAATTTTGAGATGCGCATCTCACAAATGTTGCCTTCTAGCCAAAAACAAACCAACAAACCTATGCATGGGTGCTATCCCTGTACTCGGGAGATGTTGCTGAACAAATATTGGGTTGTTGTTTGGCAGTGACATATACCAGAATCTGTGAATTCATGCCTGAAGTACAATGCATGTGGAAAAAAACCTCCCAAAAAAGTACTACCACAAACTTTTACAAAGGCTGGTGGTAGAATTAGTACCTATACAGTATTAAAATACCACCATTTGAAATACCTTAGGATGTCTATTTTCCAAAAATATATGGTTTGATGGGGTAAAATTCATTGGACGGCTTCAAAAATGTTCCAAATGGAACATGGGCGCAGGCTGACTACATGTCAAAATTCCAGGTTGGAATTGCGCACCCTCTAAATGTGGAATTTTAGACCCAATACAAACCAACAAACCTATGCATGGGGGGTATCCCTGTACTCAGGAGATGTTGCTGAACACATATTGAGGTGTTGGTTGGCAGTGGCAAATACCAGAATCTGAAAATTCCTGCCTGAACTACAATGTGTGTGGGGAAAAATGACATCCCAACCCTTTGACATAGGTTGGTGGTAGAATTAGCACTTGGAAAGTGTTAAAATACCACAATTTTAAAAACCCTAGGATGTCTAGTTTTCCAAAATATATGGTTTTATGGGGTAAAATACATTGACAGGCTTCAAAAGTGTCCCAAATGGAACATGGGCGCAGGCTGACTACATGTCAAAATTCCAAGTTGGAAATGCACCCCCCTAAACATGGCCTTTTAGCCCCCAAATAATCTAACTAACCTACACATGGGTGGTATCCCTGTACTCAGGAGATGTTGCTGAACACATATTGAGGTGTTGTTTGGCACTGACATATAACAGGATCTGTGAATTCATGCACAAAGTACAATGTATGTGAAAAAAAATTACTACCCAAAACATTGACATAGGCTGGTAGTATAATTAGTGCATGGAAAGTGTTAAAATACTGCCATTTGAAATACCCTAGGGTGTCTAGTTTAAAAATATATATGGTTTTGTGGGGTAGAATACACTTTCTGGCTTCAAAAATGTCCCAAATGGGACATGGGCACAAGTTTTCTGCATGTCAGAATTCCAAGTTGGAAAACCAAAATGCGCACCCCCTAAATGTGGCCTTTTAGCCCCAAAACAAACCAACAAACCTATGCATGGGTGGTATCCCTGTACTCAGGAGATGTTGCTGAACACATATTGAGGTGTTATTTGGAAATATCCCTTCACATTTTAAGGTAATGTTTACCTAAATTGCAATATATGTGAAAAATTAAAAAAAAAGATTTTTTGCTGCAAACTTTGGCATAGATTGGTGGTAAAATGGCTACATGAAATGTGTCAAAATACCCCAAGTTAAATGCCCTGAGTTGTCTAGTTTTCAAAAATATGTACATGTTGGTTTGTCATTCATGGATTTAGTACAGAAATCAGTGTTACAATGTCACTATCGCTAATTTTGAAAGAAAGGATTTTAAAATAGCTTTGCACCACTTATAGTTCTGGCCCTGTAACATGAATAAAAAAGCACAAAAACATAAAAACATGGGCTATTTATGAACTCAGGACATATATTAGAAACTTTTTAGCAGTGTTTTTTTGTTGTCTCTTGTACATGAGTATACGATTTTTCAAATAAAAGTCATAAAAAAAGTATTTTTTCAATTTCTTTGCCATATTTTATTATTTTTTTTACATCAAATTATATGCTATTATCAAAATAATGGTATCAAAAGAAAGCCCTTCTTATAACGATAAAAACAATATATAGTTTGTGCGGGTACACTAAATGAGACAGAAATAAATTACAGCAAAACACAAACACCTCAGAAATGTTAAAACAGCCCATGTCACCAAGCGTCGGACAAGCCAAAAAAGTCATGTCACTAAGGGGTTTAAGTAAACCTTTTAGATGTTTGGGGTCAAGTTTAATAGAAAGGTTTGTGTTAGAATTAGGGATTTATGGTTAATTGTTTTGATTGATTTAATTTTTAAAGCACACACATACTGAAACAAGTAAAGTATGATCATCTTTAGAATACAATAATGAATATTGTATCACGCAAGAACTGGGCGATGATGATTTGAGACGGAATCAGTTAAAATTGACTTTGGAGTTTGGGGTCCCAAACCCTAACTTCCCCAGTACCAGATGGGAACTCTAAACAAGATGGGAACTCCAAAGATGCAATTCGTATCACGATAGGTAAAATCATGCCACCTGAACACTGCTAGCTGCCTCTTTAGAATTTTATAACTCACTTTCCCGTCAACCGAGTCTAACTCACCTTCACAGCTGTCTGTGTATTATTGATTTAGTTTAGTGAATCTAAAGTGAAAAAAACCATTGTTGAATGTCGACAAATGGTAATGAAGGTCATCTCAATGACATATGGTTCCTTGCTGCTCAATGAATAGACACATTATGAAAATATTACAGCAGAAAAAGAGTTAAGAATATTTGCGCTGTTTTGTTTAACAGATTGAAATAAAGAGATCACACCAAGGAATATCATGTGGTTAGTACAAATAGGACTTACAGGAAAATCCCACTACTTCTCTGTTAATGTGCTAAACTGTTCCCAGAATGCATTACATTTTGAAACCATAATTTTAACAGTTTGAGTTGTAGAGATGCAAACTGTCTGCTTGAAAAGGTTCATAAACAAAGTTATGCATTTATATATTATACAAAGAAAATGTTAACAATATACATTTAATTAGACATAACTAAGTTACTTTTAATAAAGAGGTGTCAAGAAATAAATCTATTAGTCTCTTAAACTTAAGAGCTAATTACTCTCTGGAGAAATGCAAGGTGATAAAGCACATTTTTAATAAATCAAGATCATAGAATTTCTGGGTCCCTTTTGTTCTCCTAGAGATAGTTGGCTCCTCTTTGTTGGATTAAATTCTGGGGGAATCTGTACCATATGGTCAACTCAGATTCATTGTTTTTCAAACGATGAATCTGAAAACTACCAATCGGCAAAAACACTCTAGTTGGATACAAAATGGCTGCCAAAATGCCTAGGAGTTCACTTCCCAGTAGCTATTAGAGCTGTCCAACATGAAAGGTTGTTTTTAGGATATATGTAGCTATAACTGTATGTTAGCCTGCTCATGAGCAAGAGAGAAAAATAGACTCCGGAAATTTGTTGGGAGTCTGCTTTTTACATAGGTGCACATGTCGAAAGTGCCGCTATTTGGCACTATTGGCATGTGTGCCATATTTATAAATAACCCCCTATTTGTGTCTAGCAAAAAAACAGGACAGGTGCTCTCTTGCAGTAGAAAAATATAAAAAAAGTATTTTTTCCAATTTCCCAGCATAAATGCCAAAAAGTGCAAAAATGTATCTCAAATCACATGGCAAGTGGGGACCCTAACATGCCAACTGCCTCACGCATTTCACACTGAGAGGCGCTCATTCATAGGCAACTATGCGTGAAACGCGCAAAGAAGTTGGCATGTTAGGGTCCCCACTTGCTATGTGATTTGACATATCTTTCTGTATGTTGGAGTATTGGAATAAAGACTTTTTAAATTTTTCTACTATAAGAGAGCACCTGTCCTGTTTCTTTTATATTTATCAATAGGAGTTTGGAAGGTTTTGGAAGGATGATGGTAGCTCCATGGAACAGGGGTTATGTATCACTATAAGGTGCCTATTTGTCCTGTTTTTCTGTGTTTGTTACACTATGTACATCTAACCATGAAAACAATAGACATACCACCATTGTATATACCACCTATTTTCAGTAACAGCTATATGAACCTACGCAGTGATGCCCAATGAGTTAAAATTTCCAGGATTTTAAAGATTTCTGGATGTCTCATTTTCCCACATGACTTCCTTAGGCTGTAAAGAGTTACATTACCTTGTGTATGGAACAGAATGTGGCCTCACCCACAACATTAAGTCTGCCCATGGAAAAAGATTTACCATTGAACAAATAATTAACGGTGAGCATCCTTCAGCTTTCCAATAATTTCAATCATGACAGATGAGGGATGAACAAAAAAAATAAATATTAACCACACTTCCATTATTTGAGCCTTTTCAAACTTACGTGGGTTTCTCATTAAGCCACTAACTTGCAATAAGTAATTTTCTTTGATACCTCAAATCATTCTTGGTATCAGTTGTTGTTGTGTGTGGCTGAGGTGGAGTATTAGAAGGTCACTGCTGAGGTTAGACTGGGCTCATATGAAGTATCATTATATGGAATAGACCACAAGGTTTAATGGTTGAGTCTTGCAGAAATGGCCATTAATTTCTGCCATTTGATTGCAGTTACAACCACAGATTCACCAATTCCCCTATCCCACATTTTTTCCCCATGTCTTTTGAATTGTGACAGTTTAATTAGGATACTTAGCGATATTATAGATGCATAGAACAAATAACAACAAATGTGTATTTTAAGTTGTGACACTTCATATATTTCCAAATAAATGAAGCATATATAGCTTTAATATAATTTTTCCAAGCAAAATAAATATTGTAAACATATGGTGGGGATGTGAGAGACATGTGGGTTTAGAAAACGTATGTATTGCTGATATGCCAGACACCAGCCAGCACTGATGATACATATTCTGACAACTACAAAGATTTTAATGGCTAAAAATTGGAAGAGTATTATGATCCCATCATGGCAAGAAATTAGAGCTCAAGCAGTATACAAGCTTAAAATGTAAAAACGTATCACAAAACTCAATAAAATAGGATTTAAGAAAAGAGGCATATGGGAGACACTGAATGAGAAGATAGCACATGTAGTATAAACCCAAAGTATTACCAAAATAGGAAAATAAACTGCAAAATAGAGAAAACAAGACAATAATGTAATACTAATAGAGAACAGAATAAGGCAAAAGAAAAAATGATAGTCCGAGTCAAGAAATTATTGTCTGCTCCCCAGATATGAATGTGGGTATGAATAGAGGTTAAGTTTATTGTTATATGTTTTATATTTTTGTATAATAAACAAAATCAAATACATACACGTAAATCGCATGCAGACGAATACTGACATAATAAAAGCCACTACGGGGCTTCAAAGTTCAAACAATCTTCAGGTTCAGGACACTTTTAAAAAATGTAATGTGGTTTTGACAGACTTTTGAGGATTCAGGATTTTTAACTTGATATACTGCACATCTGTTTTCCAATGTAAAAGTTGGACCAGTTACCTCTGAGGAAGACAATGTCGAGGCAATAGCCAGCACCGAAATTTCCTATCTGGGGCACCCACAATCGCCCCACAGAGCGATTGTGGGAGCCATATTGATGGAGCAGCATGCTCCGTCAATATGGCAATGACCTCTGGTGGTCTGAGCTTCACCAAAATTCACTTCCGTCGCTCTTAATATGCTGCTTTACTGCCCCTAGAGGCATCCACGCAACATTTCAATATTAAAAAAAAAAGATTTAATTAGCTTAAAACTATTGGGCATTTTATTGGGCAAATTAGCTGGGGCATGTTCAATGGCAAAATAATACTGGCATATTATTGGGCAAATTAGCTGGGGCATATTAATTTCAAAATAATACTGGCATATTATTGGGCAAATTGGCTGTGGTTTATTAATGGAAAAATAATACTGGCATATTATTGGCCAAATTGGCTGTGGAATATTAATGGCAAAGGTAATACTGACATATGAATAGCAAAAGTAATATTGGCATATGACAAATATTTTATATTGTTAATGACAGTGACTGTGACATGTTAAATGGTACGTGACAGTGGTTTATTGTTATTGGCAAAGTGATGCTGTGGGATGTTCTGTGGGGCAAAATAACATGTACTATGGGGGAAAGTGACACTGTGGCTTGTTCTGCAGGGGCACTTCTGTGGGACAAAGTGACAGTGTGGTATGTTCTGTGACACTGTGGCATGCCAAATTGTGTGGGTGTTAAATGAGTGCAAGCTAAGTGCTGTGGGTGCAATATAGGTGCATGGCAAGTGCTGTGGGTATTGTATGGTGCTGTGTGAAGTCCTTTGGGTGCAATGTGGGTGCAGAAAAATGGAATAAAAACAAGAAATGCAATTTTTCAATAACATTTTTATTACATATACAAATAGTTGAATGTGATATGATTATAGTTGCCTATAATATTAAAAAGTTTACATTTACATAGTTTTTTACAATGCGACTTTAGAAAAAATGGGTCGAGGGGGGCCCACCGTTAAAGACGTTGCCCAGGTCCCACTATGATCTTAAAGCGGCCCTGTGATGGGGGCATCTGATGGGGTGATGGAGGCATGTGATGGGTGGATTGAAGGCATGTGATGGGGACATGTTATGGGGGCATGAAATGTGTATGTAATGGGGTGATGGGGGCATGTAATGGGGGTGATGGGGCATGAAATGTGTGTGCATGTGGGTGATGGGCCATATCCTGGGTGTTCAATGTGGGTTATTGGTCATGTTGTGGGTGTGCAACGTGGGTAGGGGGAGTGCCCAAATTTAGTCTGCCTAGGGCAGCACAAAACCAAGATACACCACTTATTGTAATTTCATTCTTATCTCTTTGAGGAATTAGGGAACGGGTCTCCAGGTGTTTTTCAGCAGCTTCCCTCTCCTTTTACTTTATTCTCTCTCCTTTTTTCGAATTTTTACCAAATATACCCACTGGTGCAGATACCCGACTAGGTGCTGAGTGGTAAACTTAACCCTCTGGAATGATTCTGTCAGAGATTCACATGGGGAATGACAAATGAAGTCCACTGGCAGTCCAAGTATGGCCCAGGTCAGACAATAAATCCACCAACAGGAGATGTCTTCTGTCTTTTTAGAACAGTAAAAAAAAAATAAAAAGACTGCAGAGTCATGTTAGCTGATTATGGTGGCCATGGATGGCCATGGAAAACCCATATGTTATGACAAGGATCAGCAAAAGCATGCATGGTAAAGTCTAGTTATTAAATAATGAATTGTGGTGAACTGACAAGGGAATTGCAAAAATCAGACCAGAATAGACTACCTATAAATATAGGTACATTAGAGAATGTCTTTAATTAGTCTATTAATGTCTGATTTTTCACCACAGTTCACTATTTAATGAATAGACCCCATAGACTACCCAAACTATTTGTTTATGCAAAATAAATACAGACAATTGGATTTCTCTATGGGCGTTGCATGCACTAAAATTGAGTATAAATATTCACCTTCTTGGCCCCATATGCAGCCATATGGTCTAACACCATCTGTTTGAAACATTATCTGGTTCAAGTCCAATGCTGCTGCACAATCAGTCCAAGTTCACATACTAGAGAGCCTAAATGTGCTCATGTTTTTGTACTACTGACTGTTTTGCATAATTTATCAGTTCCCAAGACCCAGGCTGTGTGCATTAGACTCCTTTCCCATATTTTCAAGGATCTATCTAACAATGCAAAGAATTTATTAGTATTACGCATTACATAAAGCTATTTTTAATAAACGTTTGCACCTGTTGAGGTAATAAAGAGGAAAAAGCACAGTCACAATTAAAACGTTTCCTTTTCATTTATTCCATGCATTTCTGCTGATACAGTGAACAGATGGTTTTTTTAATGATTTTTTTATAATATACATTCACAGTATACTATTTTGGTTACACAGTCCCTTTAAATATGAGTTTACTATTATCTTCCATTTATTTCAGGACTACAACTTTGTGTGTACTTTTCTTTTATGCAAGTGATTAGGCCATTGTTTTCAAAGAAAAAGTTTACATTTATTTATAGGGCAGTCCCAATTTGGGGCCAGCGGTCCTGACTTCATGTTCTGTTGCCCCTCCCCTCGCGACCACTGGAAAAGAACACATTCTGTGTATATGCAAAGTTATGCTCATGCCCAGCTGTGACAACACTAATGTACATTAAAGCAGCGGTGACACTCACCGAGGTAAGTCCCAGCATCAGGCATCGTTGGTGGGACATGAGGTGCTACAGATATTTTTTTATTGCATTCCCAACTCAATACCAACAAGGGTTGGGATGTGGGTGAAGAGAGTGAACCAGGTCCCCCTGGTTTAGTGGTAAATCTGGGGATCAGCACACCGATTATTCTCCCCCACACTCCTGCGCATGGGGAAAAATGTACCTTATTTCCAAGCCAAATAATAGATCTGATTTAAAGGGTCAGTAACACTTTACTATAAATATAATAACTATTAAAGTTGCATATACAATGGAGTTTATACAATGGATTCTAAATAATTACAATAGCTGAGGGCATACTCCTCCCGTGCCTCAGTATAATAATTAAATAAATTAACAGTCAAAAATTAAAATATAACCTTTATAACCAGGTCTTTAAAATTCCAACCACTTACAGGCTGGCAGCATCTGCTGCTCTGTGGCATAATACATTGAACACTTTCAGAGCCACTCTATCCTCACCAATCTGGTATTTAGAGGGTTATACATTTATATTCCAAAATATTATGATGTATTTCCTTCGACTTCTGAAGTTATATAGAAATATATCTATTTGTTTAAAAAATTTGATTACTCATGTATCTGCCCAGACTACATTTAAAAAAAAAATCTATCAACCTCTAACATAAACAATTGTTTTTATCAATACTTTTCCTTTAAAGTAGCTTTTTTAAATATATCATTTCTTTAATGGGAACATGTTAGTGGTATTTGCAGAAAGATCTTGCTGTGCAGAGCAAGACTTTTAAATAGTCTGCGGAAGAGAATCTATGTGGTTTAGAGGGCATCTTCTGTTTAACTAGCACTAAAGTGTTTGAAGGAGTTACAAGTACATTAGTGGTCTGGGTCACCATTTGCTTTGGTAACCTTTGGCTTTAACCAATCCATCTTTCTGACACCCATTAAAAAGGTCTCAGGCTGCTGCTATTACAGTCGGATTAAGTGGTAATTCTGCAGCTTTGGCTGCCCAGCTAGGGCGTCACTCTGCTAATGATCCCTTTATTGATCTTTAATGATTTCCTAGAATGAACAGCATTATCCCCAACAAACAACACATGCAAGAGATGTTGTCTAAATAATTTACTGTTTGGCTGTGATTGCATATATTTTGGAGTTCCGGCATATTCACTAAACATAGTACTTGACTTGCAATTGGTCCATTCTAGATGTATTATCATACCTAAGCCAAATAACCAATGCAGATGGTTTATTTCAATTAATTTGCCTCTGACCCCCTCCCCAACTTCACCAAACATCATGTCACCACTAGTCCCTCACTTTCCACAGTGCCAGCTTTGCCCCAATAATACTTATCAGTGCCTGCATTGCCCCCACATTTCTTGTGACAGCAGTGCCCCCCAAATAGTTTGTCAGTGATAGTCTTGCCTCCAAACAGCTTGCCAGTGCTACCCAAACAGCGTATCAGTGTCAGCTATGCCCCAAAAAGTGTATCAGTTCCAGCTTCATCCCCAAAGATGCCAGATTTACCACCAAACAGCTTGCAAGTGCCAGTTCAGCTCCCAAACAGCTTTCTATGGTCACTTGCCCTCAAACAGTTTATCAGTGCCAGATTTGCCTTCAAACAGCTTGCCAGTTGCACCCAAACAGTTTGTCAGAGACAGCTTTATCCCCACATAGTTTGTCAGTCCCAGCTTTGACTCATTTTGTCTGTGCCAGGTTTGCCACCAAACAGCTTGTCATTGTAAACTTTCCTCCAAACAGCCTGTCAGTGCCAACTTTATTTCCAAACAGCTTATCAGTTCCAGATTTGCCCCAAACAGTATGTCCGATGCCAGCTTTGCTTCTGAACCACTTCCCAGTGCCAGATATGCCCCCAAAAAGCTTGCCTGTGCCAGATTTGCCATCCAAAAAGCTTGCCAGTGGCACCTAAACAGTTTTCCAGGATAGCTTTGTCTACACATCTTTTCAGTGCCAGATTTGCCCCCAAACAGCTCACAATTGCCATTTGCCCCACACCACTATGCAGGCAGTGGCGTCCCAAGGGGGGTGACACCCCCAGTGACCATGACACATGTGCTGCAGCATCCACTTCGCAGATTTTGGTGGGGGGGTTTTGGCAAGCCGCCTCTGCTGGATTCGGCCTGCTGAAAAAAATAAAAACTGTCATTGCCACCGTATATATGACATCAAGTCGTATCTGGTGGCTGTATTTCTCTCCTCTATGCAGGAGGTCAGACTGTGCGGAGGAGACGGTCAGGACACGGAGCAGCCAGGAGGTGAGTACTAGGGAAGGGGGAGGAGGGTGGCATAAAAAAGGTAGACTTACTCTGGTATATTAATGGGCAAAATAACACTGGCATATTAATAAGCAAATTGGCTGTGGTATGTTAATGAAAAATTGGCTGTGGAATGTTAATGGGAAAATTGGCTGTGGCATATTAATGGGCAAAATAACACTGGCATATCAATGGGCAAATTGGCTGTGGAAAATTAATGGGTAAATTGGCTGTGGCATATGAATTAACAAAATAACACTGGCATATTAATGGGCTAATTGGCCGTGGTATATTATTTTAGTTTTTCAGTTTTTTTTTATTTATATTCTTAAATACTTTGTGTTATCAATAAAAATTCGAAGGAATAAATTAGATCCGAAAAAGTGCTTTGAGTCTCCTTTTCCCAATTCATATTTAATTTTTATTTTCACTCCATTCATACATCATACATTCTCGGGTTGGTGCCTAGCCACAATTCTATTAGATTATATTATGTTATATTATGTTATTATGTACAGTTTTTCCTGTTAAGCCATTTTTGCATATTCTTTCATACATTATTAAAGATTTTCCATTGTTAAAAAGCTTTTTTCCATTTGGGCTTGATACTGAATTTGTTGCTCTACTTTAAGCCAAGACAGGGCCAAATGTGATTTCCAATTCCTGACAATCTTCATCTTTACAGCTAGCATTATATGGATCAGCAGGAATTGTAATTCTTTTTCTTGTACCGGTGGGTTTAAATGAAAAAGGGCAAAATCTGGAGTCAACCTTTTGATTCAATCTGTTTCCACAACAAATCTATTTTAGGGCAATCCCACCATATGTGTTTGAAGGACCCCTCTCTGCTTCCACATCTCCAGGATTGTACTGTATGTTTTGAATATATCTTCCCTATTTTTTCTGGTGTTAGGTACCACCGAAGTATTAATTTATAATAGGTTTCCATCAGATTTGTTGAATGAACACATTTTTGTATGTAATTTATTGCTCTTAACCAATCTTCTTCTAGGTGTGGTGTAATGGAGAGTTATCTTTCCCACGATTCTATATGTCTACATTTTATTATTGAGATCCAATGTGTCATAAGCTCTTTTTGTTAGTTTCCCCTGCCACTTCCCCATGAGAAATTCATCTATTTTTTTTATCCTCTTCATGCCCATCTGGTAAAATTTGCCTTATTACATAATGCCTAACTCTCAAATAATTATAATATTCCTTTTGTTCAAGTTGGTATTTATCTTTTAAGGTATTAAATGGTGATATGTTCTCATTTTTCTCTATTATTTGATTTATGTTTATAAGTCTGTTTTGTAACCAATTAATTATATTAAGATTCGGAATCATGTTTTCCAATATTTTTTATCGGCATAATTAATTTTAAGTTATATTTGGGCCATTATGACTTCAAGATAGATTCCCAATTTTTTATTAGGTCATGAACTATGGAATTTTCACATTTTTTTTAATCAATTTTGGTGCCCAAAATGATCTTAATTTTATCTTTTTAATGCCCTCTTGTTCAATTTTTTACCAGGGATATTCTTCCATGGAGTCTCTAAGCCACAGTGCTATATATTTACATTTGGTATCCCCAGACCCCCATCTCTCTATCTTCTTGAAGTACCTTTATATGAAATTCAAGGGATTTTCTTTGCCCATATAAATTTATTGTATACCTTTTGAAATTCTGTCAATATTAAGGATGGTACATGTATTGGGATAGATCTAAAAAAAAAAAAAAAAACAATGTATGGAGTACATAGTAGTTTTTAACATTTATTCGTCCACTGCTTGATATATATATAAGGGACTCCACTCATTTAGTTTTCTCTTCAAATGCATCAGGAGCAGCTGATCATTTATTTTTACTATTTCTTCTTTGTGATATGTGATATCTATGCCCAAATAATGTATCGATTTATTTTGCCATTAGAAGTTAAATGCTTTTTTAAGTTTTTCTGTAACAACATCGGCAAAATAACACTGGCATATTAATGGGCAAATTGGCTGTGGTATATTAATGGGCAAATTGGTTGTGGCATATGAATGGGCAAAATAACACTGGCATATTAATGGGCAAAATAACACTGGCATATTAATGAGTGCAAGCCAAGTGCTGTGGGTGAAATATAGGTGTATGGAAAGTGCTGTGGGTACTGTATGGTGCTGTGTTAAGTCTTTTAGATGCATTGTGGGTGCAGAGGAAGGGAATAAAAACAAGAAATACTATTTTTCATAACATTTTTATTACATATGAAAATAGTTGAATATAATATTAAAAAGTTCATATACGTAGAACTGCAACTAGTGAGAGAGAGAGAGAGAGAGAGAGAGAGAGAGAGAGAGAGAGAGAGAGAGAGAGAGAGAGAGAGAGAGAGAGAGAGAGAGAGAGAGAGAGAGAGATCTATGTGTGTGTAGATAGGTTTGTGATGTGTGGAAACTCCCAATGAATGTTTAGCCATCAATTTACTTTTGCTTCATGGACTAATTTAAACATTAGCCAATGCTAATACTTTTTTTTACCACCTTGTCCCAGTGACTCTTCAGGCCATTGCTGTAAGCTGTGTTCACTGTGTTAATTATGGAAATATTCCTGTCCAATCCTAGACTAGTATCAACTCTTAGCAGATGAATATACCGCTGTCATAAGGTGCAACTAATTGATAATGATACTTTATAACAAAGCAATTAAACATTTAAACATAGCTCCATTATTATCAAGGAACCATGGTGTGTCATGAAAATGCACCCAACACATTATACAACCACCAAGAGGTTGTAATGTTCACATCCTGACTGATCAATACATATAGCCTTGTGCCTTAATCCCCTAGTTCTCCCATCAGAGTGAAACAGAAGGTACTAGGAATTTGTCATACCAGGCAATTTGTTTTCATTTTTCAAGCCACTGCAGCCACAGTTATTTATGCCTTGCTGGAAATGGAAGTCTGTTATGTAATTTGCTGACATACACTGGTCATGTTAAGATACGCAGGTTTTTTTAAACAAATCTTATGCTGGGCTGTGTGTTGTTTAAGGGACGACTGTAGACAAAATAATAACTTGTTTAATTGATAGATTGCATCCAGTGTAGGTGTTTAAATAAAAAAAAGTCGATGAAGTACTTCATTGAGTTCTCTTTCCTCGAAAAAGCCTGTATTTAATCTTAAGTCACATCTTGCTTCTTCTTGTGTCAGATGAAGGAAGATAAAGTTCTTTATTTTTAATCTTTTATTAAAGTAGGTCTAGTTAAAATGTGTAAAATCTTTCAATTAAACATGTTAGTGTTGCCAAAAGTTACCTGTATCTGTAACCCGTCGGTTGTTGCTCTTGTTTATTAGTGAGCCTTTTTTGCACTTTGCTCAATGTTCCCGGATGGTGTAGTATTGGATATTTTCATATTTGATCCACAAGGAAACCAGCAGGCCTGACATCTATTACTGTACCCAATTAAAGGCCACTTATCCGCTAAATGGCACACATGCACACTCCATTTCTGCATTGAGCTGTGGCCGTTTTAATATGTCTCTAATGTTAACTGACTGAAGGGAATGTGACATGTAATATGAATGTGATAGCTTTCACCTGGATTCTTCTTGTCATTTAGTTCATGGAACGCTCTAGTTCACCTCAGCCATGTTGCTTGATGATGACATTTCACGTTTCCACAGTGTTATCCTACACAGTATTGTATATTACCCCTTTATATATTTTATCATAGACAATGTTAAACTTCAGGTATGTAATTCTGACTTTAGTTCTGTATACCTTTTTTTATTTTTTTATTTCTTTATTCAAGTGAGAGTGAATAAAAGCAATGACAACATAGGAACCAAGTGCATGACAATACAGAATTGTTAAATCTAACAGATAAAAGGTATCCAGGTAATCATAGGTCAAAACAGATCATTTGGAGGAATATGACTGACAACTGACTGCTGACGTTGTACGCTCATTTATATATATAGCCAATACTTTACACCATATCTGTAGCAGGGAAGGGGAACACAAAGTAAAACAGACACATTGATGCATCATAATGGGTGAATAGAGATTTTGAACATACTAGATCATCCGATGGGGTTTTACACGAAATACATAGGCTGTTAGATGGAAGCGATTGTTCCTGGAATATGGTGACGTCCTAAAAGAATTTGTGAAGAGAACTAGTTAGTGGTTTGAAAAGTTGCTAAAAGTGAAGCCTGGACTTGGCTATCTAAGGTATCTATGTAGGGGGACTACAAGTGACTTTGTTTTGGTTTCCTTATGAAGTGAGGATTCCAGCCAGACAATTATTAACATGGTTTTCATTTTGGATGGTAAGCCAAGATCGTGTTCAGAAGGAAGGCGTGTAAAATAAGGCCCACTGCTTAGATAAGTGAAATGGAATGTGCAACTGTTTGGTAACATATGTCTGTATTCCTTTTGTAAACAGAAGTATAGTTTTAAACAGCAACATTACATTTGTATAATTCTTGGTTTCGTTCTGGATTCCTTTTTTAAACAGAAAGACATTTCTGAATATTTACAATACAGTGTATTAAAGTTATCTAGGGTCTATTCACTAAATAATGAATTGCAAAAGAGTTAGATAAATTCCTTCTAGATGTAAGATAAGGCTAGAGGCTAATGAAAGTATTTTTTAATTATTTTGTTAGTGAGAAAATGAGCTGACTAGATGTGCCGAATGGTTCTCATATGCTGACAAAGTCTATGTTTCTGTATAACGTGTGCCAAGCTACCATGCAGCCACTATTCTACAGAATGAGAAAAGAGAAAAGCGACCATGACATAATACTACAAAATATGATAAGATTAAAAAGCATGTCTGGAGCTCTTCAAACAATAAGCTTGAAGAGTCAGCCTACAATCTTAGCGGGCATCTACAGGAGACATTTCCTCTGGAACCTTGATTCTTATACACAACCTTCTATAATAGCGATTCAATGATGTTGATTGTTTTTTAGTGTCCTATTTAATGTTAAGTACAGTTATTGTTTACTGTAAATGATCTATAAATGATCCATCATTAATAGACATAGTTTAAAGAAAGTATTCATTGTCTTTCCATTTTACCATCATTAAACAAGCTATGTGATCTCAATATATTCTTTGTTTTCTCTATATTTTATTTCAATTATGTTTTTCTTTAATTTTTTTATCCAAATTTTAAAATGAATAATTATGAACAGCACTGTACGGTGTATATCTATAATTTATTGGCCAGCAATTCAAAAGCCATCAAAAAGCACTCTCGAACACTTTGCTATAAAACAAACTTGCTTCTCATCCACTGACGGCGAAATGAAAAGGATTTACTTTGAAACGCATTAATGACCTAATTATAGCGTTATGTTCTAAAGGGTCTATGTACATATTCATTAGAGATTTTGAAATTGATATAAATAAACATGTTTAATGCACTCTTCGGAAAAAGGGATGCTACTGAGACAACCTATATCTAGTTAATCCTCTAGAGGTTATATTGCAATAGATGTCATATTCATATAGCCATAAATAATTTCAACTATCCTGCAAAAGAAAAAAGCAATGTAGAGCTTAAACCACAAAATCTCCCATTAATGGAGTTGAGTTCTTTGCCATCTGTAGTGTTTAAATTTTTAGATGCATTAATTGAACGAATTTAAGTCTCAGTTGCTTCCAACTGAAACTATCAAGAAGACGAGAAGGGCTGTGTAGTAAAACAGAGCATTATTTGGATCTACACATTAATGCAAAAATGGCAGCTTTTAAAAATAAAAAGGGTTGTTTGAATGATAAACAATGTAATATATCTCATAAGGTTTTTTTTTTAATTATAAAAATAGAGGCAGTTCTGATAATGCCCATTCTGACTCTATTAAGTAGATCTGAAGGTTGATAAACCCATATTCGCAGGCCTATTGGCTGTCTTGGAAAAAGATGCTAACAGCCAATGAAGATGATAAAATATCCTTCAAATAGTGCAGAATCTAATAGAAGAAAGCATAACTGTGGATTTTTATTACAAAGAAATAAGGTTGATAGCCTTCTTGCCAGATTTGAGCTTCTTTATACAAGTACCAGTGTTAAAGCGCCAGAATTAATGCCTATGTATCAGGGCCGATCCTGGGCGGGTGCACGTGGTGCACCGCGCCCAGGCGCACGGGAGGAGAGGCGCCTGAATCACAGAGCACGACGGGAGCGGAGCTTGCACCTGTCGCTCTGTGATTAGTGTGACAAGGAGGTGTGAGCCGCAGGTGCACCTCCCTAACACACCAAGCACAGCGCGACGGGTGCAAGCTCCGCCCCCGTCACGCTCTGATTGGCTGCAGGGAGGATGGTGTCTGCAGAGGCAGACACCGGCATCTAGTTTCTTCTGCCGGATGTCAGCTGACATATTAATTGGCAAAATCCTGGTTTATTAATTGGCATAACCCTGGTATATTAATTGGCATAACCCTGACATATTAATTGGCATAAGCCTGACATATTAATTGGGATAATCCTGACATATTGAGTGACAAATTCCTGGCATATTAGATGGCATAATCCTGACATATTAAGTGACAAAATCCTGGCATATTAATTGGCAAAATCCTGGTTTATTAATTGGCATAACCCTGGTATATTAATTGGCATAACCCTGACATATTAATTCGCATAAGCCTGACATATTAATTGGGATAATCCTGACATATTGAGTGACAAATTCCTGGCATATTAATTGGCATAATCCTGACATATTGAGTGACAAAATCCTGGCATATTAATTGGCATAACCCTGACATATTAATTGGCATAATCCTGGCATATTAATTGGCATAATCCTGACATATTAATTGGCATAATCCTGGCATATTAATTGGCAACATCCTGGTATGTTAATTGGCATAACCCTCGTATATTAATTGGCATAACCCTCGTATATTAATAGCATAACCCTGACATATTAATTGGCATAACCCTGACATATTAATTGGGGGAGGGGGCAGAAAATGTGTTCAATAAGGGGCCCTGAAATTCCTGGTGGCGGCCCTGCCATCGAGAACGTCCTCCTCCCTGCACATAAAGGTAATTAGGCAGGGAGGGCGACAGCATGTCTGTGTGTATGTATGTGAATGTGACTGACTGCATGTGTGACTGTATATTTATGTGTATGTATGTGATTGTATATGTGTGTTTGTGTGTATGTGACTGACTGCGTGTGTGACTGTATATATGTGTGTCTATGTAACTGCATACTTGCATATGACTGTGTGATTATGTGACTGTATTTAATTATGTATGTGCACCCATACATAATCACAAATACACATTGGGGGACATGTATAAACACGGCGCACGCTGGTGCAATCGGCATGTGCACCAATGTAAAAAAAAGACTCACGAGAGTTATCTACGCTGAATGCGTAGTTTTAAGTTGGTTCGTGCTCGTTGTGCCGGCGCAGCCTATGTTTAAAAAAATAAAGCACTGAAAAGTGCCTGATATGGGGCAGGAGTGGAGACAGAGAGAGAGACAGACATGGGGGCAGGAGGGGAGAGAGAGAGAGACAGACATTAGATATGAGTGGATAGAGAGAGAGAGACACACATTGGGTATGAGTGGAGAAAGAGAGAGAGACACACACATTGGGTATGATTGTAGAGAGAGAGAGACACACACATTGGGTATGATTGTAGAGAGAGAGAGACACACACATTGGGTATAATTGTAGAGAGAGAGAGAGACACACATTGGGTATGAGTGGAGAGAGAGAGACACACACACACATTGGGTATGATTGTAGAGAGAGAGAGAGAGAGAGACATTGGGTATGAGTGGAGAGAGAGACAGACATTGGGTATTGGTGGAGAGAGAGAGAGAGAGAGAGAGAGACAGACATTGGGTAGGAGTGGGGAGAGAGAGACAGACGTGGGTATAGGAAGTTAGAGACAGACATGAGGGTATGGGGAAAGAGAGAGAACGACATGGGGGCATGGGGAGAGAGAGACACGTGAGTGACTGGCATGGTGGAATATTATTTATCGCTCCTTGTGTACTTCTTTTCCAGTGATGCTCAGCCAGACTTTGGCTGGTTGGGCATCATGGGAACGGTAGTAAAAACTCATTCTGCTAGCCAGCAAAAACTCTCCCATGTTGCTGGCTGAGCATCATATAAATAAATAAAACCACTTCACAGTATTATGGCAAAATATATATCTTTATTTAAAATAAAAGTTTGTGTTTGTCCTTTACATCAAAATAAAGTTTGTGCTCTAATGGGCGTCTGGAACAGACATGTCTAAAGGGGAGGAGTTCATAATATATCCACGCCCACTTTTAGGCGCCAAAAGAAAACCTGCACCCAGGCGCCCGTGACCCTAGGATCGGCCCTGCTATGTATAGCTGCTGATAGTAGCAAAATGTGTAAGATTTCAATCTCCTCTTCTGGTGTCTGATAGTCTAAGACTGTCTTTTAATGGTGCTGCGTTATTATTTTTTTTACACTGGAATCCAAATACAGAAACAGAAAATGACATAAGGGTCAACTGCATGGCAAAGTTCTACAAGTGGTCTAGTAGCCATGGAACCAATGGGATATTAATTAAATCCCTTTTAGAACTTTGCCTCAGAAATTACCTTTAAACATAGCCCCCATTGTTTCCAACTGTGAGGCCATGGTACTTGCAGACAATATCTTGTTAGGCACCTGTGCAACAACTTGTGCAGTGGTGTATCTTGGATTTGTGCTGCCCTAGGCAGACAAAATTTGGGCCATTAATATGCCCCAGCCAATTTGCCCAATAATATGCCAGTATTATTTGCCATTAATAAGTCACAGCCAATTTGCCCAATAATATTCCAGTATTTGCCATATAATCTGCCACTGCCAATTTCCCCAATATTATGCCACTATTATTTGCCATTTAATATGCCTCTGCTAATTTTCCCAATAATATGCCAGTGTTATTTTCCATTTAATATTCCCCAGCCAATTTGCCCAATAATATGCCAGTGTTGTTTGCCATTAATATGCCCCAGCCAATTTGCTCACTAATATGCCAATGTTATTTGCCATTTAATATTACCCAGCCAATTTGCCCAATAATATGCCAGTATTATTTGCCATTAATATGCCCCAGCCAATTTGCTCACTAATATGCCAGTGTGATTTGCCTTTTAAAATGCCCCTGCTAATTTGCCCAATAATATGCCACTGTTATTTGCCATTAATATGCCCCAGCCAATTTGCCCACTAATATGCCAGTGTTATTTGCCATTTAATATGCCCCTGCTAATTTGCCCAATAATATGCCAGTGTTATTTGGTATTAATATGCCCCAGTAAATTTGCCCAATAATATGCCAGTGTTATTTGCCATTAATATGCCCCAGCCAATTTGCCCACTAAAAATCCAGTGTTATTTGCCATTTAATATTCCCCAGCCAATTTGCCCAATAATATGCCAGTGTTATTTGGTATTAATATGCCCCAGTAAATTTGCCCAATAATATGCCAGTGTTATTTGCCATTTAATATGCCCCAGCAAATTTGCCCAATAATATGCCAGTGTTATTTGGTATTAATATGCCCCAGTAAATTTGCCCAATAATATGCCAGTGTTAATTGCCATTAATATGCCCCAGCCAATTCCCAATGCATCCCCCCATCTCTCCTAATGTATCCCCCAGTACTTACCTTTTTCCCTGGTGGCTAGTGGCAGGCAGCATGGGGGGGGGGGATCTTCTGATCTCCTCTCACCTCCGTCTTTGCCAGCAAGCGCGTTATTTTTTTTTTTTTTTAAAGGGGCAGCTTTTTTTTTTTTTTTTCTCAGTGCTGGGGGGGCACTACCGCCCCCAAAAATTTGCCGCCCTAGGCATCCGCCTAGGTAAATACAGCACTGAACTTGTGGCCTGATAGAAGCAATGGGATAACTAATGTGCAGTATTATGGCACATCTGTATTGCAAAATAAGAATGATTGTATTGTAAATTTCTCAATATATTGGCACTCTTTTGCTGATTGAAAAGTGTTTTCAATTATCTTTCTATCATATTATGTGTAACTGGTTAAGTAAGTGAAAAACTAAGCACTGGGAGATGTGCTTACTAAAATAGGTGTATTGGCCATGACCTGTCACTAACCGACACATGCTAATGAAGCTCAGTTCTTGTTTGTCAGAGTAATACATAATTTAAAAAGTAAATGGGGTAGATTTAGTAGAGGCCACTAAGTCAAAAAGAGTGTTAACTAGTAAGTGAATGTGCATTTGCAATTTAATGGCCACCAGTAAGTTAAAGAGTGCAGTAAAATCATTACTGCACCCATTAAAAGTTTCACAATGATCTGTGAGGACATTACAGCACAAACAGTGATTCAAAGAGGAGTGGTAACCATTAACAGGAAAACAATGATACATTTTTGCCCATTAATTTACCATCACATGCCACCCCCAATAAATAATAGAGGCCAGGGGCTGGCCAAATGTCTGTGCCCCTATATAATGCATATAATGCATAATGCACAGGGCCACGGGTTGGCCAAATGCCCCAGGCAACCCTAAAATATATAATACACAGGACCAGGGACTGGCCTAATTCTTGAATAATGCCTGTAATCACAATAGAAAATTGACACTGAGTTACTCTCACACAAACATCCACTTCCTGGGAGGTACCATACACATTAAGAACAACTCTATTCATACTTCACTCAGTCATCTACAGCCAAGCCATCAGATATTGTCACATCTGCTCGATAACCACAGATCAAGGCTACAGTAAAAATCACAGACTCCTAAATAAATAAAGCCACTAATATCCTGAGGGAAATCTCCTGAGATACCAGCAGCCACAAAAAATAGATCACGTACTGTTAGTGGTGGCCTACAACCTACAAATGGTAAAGCACCCTCCCACCCTCAAACAATTGATGATTAGTAGCACCCTGCACGGATAAACAGTAAATGGCATCATCTCCCTGCCAACAAAAGAGATTTGAGACCTGTGCATACATCCATGGCACAGATAAAATATCAATTCACATTTGCACCACAAAATCATTAGCTGCTTTACATGCAAATTATCCAACATGGAATATATCATGATGTGCAGGAAGTGCCCAAAAGCAATGTATGTGGGAGGCCAAGCACTGCACAAAAGGTTTAATTCACACAGACATACTAGAAATCCCCAAAAAACATTTCTGTCAGCAGGACACAGTTGGTGCTGATGGAATTGTTCCACACCCAGAGGGAGAAATATATATATGGTAGGACAAATTACTATGCCAGTTGAAGGCCTTATGTCAACTGGACACAGTTGGTACTGATGGAATTGTTCCATACCCAGAGGGAGAGATATATCTACATGGGAGGTCAAATTAATATGCCAGTTTAAGGCCTTACTCACTGGCCTTAATAGAGACAGTGAATTTATCTCCAGATATAATCATTCTTATTGGTAACCTTTTTACATGCAAATAAAGAAGGAGAAATGGCAGGGAGACTGATTCTTCTGATAATTGTATTGAAATGGTGAGTATTACATTTCCATTGATAGCTTTAGACTACAGACCTAAACGGACACTCACCTTACGCCTTATACCGTTTTAATACAACTATCTGAAGAATATATCTACCTACCATTTCGCATTTATGCTGTTATTGGTGCTTGGAATGCCCGATGAGGTTGAAACTGAAGGTGGACAAAAGTACTTTCATGAAGCCACTACAGAAGGTGTGTGACTAAAGGGCTGAAAGTACATTGGTAGTCCCTGACTTTCGTATATAATCTTTTTACAAGCCCTTGATTGTTGCAGTGGACTTATTTCAAAGCTCGTAATCAAACTCTTTGAAAATCTAATGAGGACTTCTAGGCTGTCATTTCATGAAGCACCAGTGCATTGATAGGTTAGCTCTAACTGGTGTTTAGTGACTAAGATGAGCAGGGGAGGGCTGGCAGCCTTAGGCCTGGGGGGCAAATCCAGTCAAGTGGCCCATTGCACCATCGAATCGCCTCCCCATCCACGGCCATCTTTTCCTTGTTTTATAACGAATATTGCCAGGATTTTCCCCCACAATATGCCAGGATTTTCCATTTAATATGCTAGAATTTTCCCTTACAAAATCGCAGGATTATGCCCCTCAGTATGCCAGGATTATGCCCCTCAATATGCCAGGATTTAGATACCCAATATGCCAGGATTTTCCCCTCAATATGCCAAGATGATGCCCCCTCAATATGCCAGGATTTTCCCCTCAATATGCCAGGATTATGCCCCTCAATATGCCAGGATTTAGACACCCAATATCCCAAAATTTGGGCACCCCCCCTACCCACGTTGCACACCTACGACATGACCCATAACCCACGTTGCACACCAGGACATGCCTCATCACCACATTTACATGCCTCCATCACCCCATTACATACACATTTACAATATTATTTGCCATTAATATTTCCCAGCCAATTTGCCCAATAATATTCCAAGGTTATCTGCCATTTAATATGCCCCTGCTAATTTGCCCAATATGCCAGTGTTAATTGCCATTTAATATTCCCTAGCCATTTTGCCCAATATGCCAGTCTTATTCTGCCATTTAATATTCCCCAGATGATTTGTCCAATATGCCAGTGTTATTCTGCCATTTAATATGCCCCAGTAAATTTGCCCAATAATATTCAAGTGTTATTTGCCATGTAATATTCCCCAGCCAATTTGCCCATTAATATGCCAGTGTTATTTGCCATGTAATATTCGCCAGCCAATTTGCCCAATAATATGCCAGTCTTATTTGCCATGTAATATTCCCCAGCCAATTTGCCCAATAATATGCCAGTGTTATTTGCCATGTAATATTCCCCAGCCAATTTGCCCAATAATATGCCAGTGTTATTAGCCATGTAATATTCCCCAGCCAATTTGCCCAATAATATGCCAGTCTTATTAGCCATGTAATATTCCCCAATATGCCAGTCTTATTTGCCATGTAATATTCCCCAGCCAATTTGCCCAATATGCCAGTCTTATTTGCCATGTAATATTCCCCAGCCAATTTGCCCAATAATATGCCAGTGTTATTTGCCATGTTATATTCCCCAGCCAATTTGCCCAATAATATGCCAGTGTTATTAGCCATGTAATATTCCCCAGCCAATTTGCCCAATAATATGCCAGTGTTATTAGCCATGTAATATTCCCCAGCCAATTTGCCCAATAATATGCCAGTGTTATTAGCCATGTAATATTCCCCAGCCAATTTGCCCAATAATATGCCAGTCTTTTTTGCCATGTAATATTCCCCAGCCAATTTGCCCAATAATATGCCAGTGTTATTAGCCATGTAATATTCCCCAGCCAATTTGCCCAATAATATGCCAGTGTTATTTGCCATGTTATATTCCCCAGCCAATTTGCCCAATAATATGCCAGTCTTTTTTGCCATGTAATATTCCCCAGCCAATTTGCTCAATAATATGCCAGTCTTATTTGCCATGTAATATTCCCCAGCCAATTTGTCCAATAATATGTCAGTCTTATTTGCCATGTAATATTCCCCAGCCAATTTGCCCAATAATATGCCAGTGTTTTTGCCCCCCCGCCCCCCTCCCTTTCCCATCTCTTACCTTTTTCCCTGGTGGCTAGTGGCAGGAGGACTTTCCTGGTGGCAGGCAGCATGGTCCCTCCATGCTGCCTGTTCGGCCTCCCGGCGGTTGTGCCGACAGGTCACGTGATCGGCGCGCGCCTGACGTCAGAGCGCCGATCACGTGACTGTCGGCACTTACGTGTCACACTGCACGGGGAGCCGAACAGGCAGCACGGAGGTTTCTCTGTGCTGCCTGTTCGGCTCCCCGTGCAGTTTTGCAGGCAGAGCGGAGGTGAGAGGGGATCTTCCGATCCCTTCTCACCTCCATCTCTGTCTGCAAGCGCGTTTTTTTTTTTTTAAACACTGGCCCAGCGGCCGTGTTTTACAAACATTAGGGCGGCCTGGGGGGCAATTGCCTCCCTGCCCCCCGGCCCAGCACGCCCCTGAAGATGAGCATCTCCTCTGCAACTATTGTCTGTTTGCGGAGTGATTGTTGTGCCCACTAACTAATGACAGATACAGGCACTAATGATTGAAGAATACCTGCTCCATCAAACTGAAGCTCCCTTGTCTTTACTGTTGCAGAGGTTAGGGTAAAAAGGTAAAAAGGTAGCAGGCGGCAGAGGTCTTCTGCTTGGCTAAAACTCATTTAAGTTTTTAATAGTGCTTTCCAATTTGTCCAGATTTGTGTCATTTCCACAATTTTCACTGTTTGGCATTAGAATTCATAATCTATTTATATACCGGCATCTAGGACAGTTCATAGCGTCCATTTCACTTCTGACAATTCATTGCGGAAGTTTAAGCGCTGAACTGTCAGTGGTGCAAGGCAGTGTAAACGCTGACAGTTCAGCACTGAACTGATCCTGCTTATGAACACAGTGATAACCCACCTAATAAATAACCTCCCCTAAAAGTTACCCCGAACCCATTCACTAACCCCCAACCCCAATACTAAGTCCTAATACTAGCCCCCTGAACCCCAATACTAACCCCTAATACTAAGCCTAATCCTAACCCCTAATACTAATTATACTAACCTCCTATGCGATCCCGCGATGAACTATCCCATAATGACCTCTTGAACAATTATCTGGCCTTTGTGCGAGAAGTTGCAGTGAAGTAGCTGCTAAGAACCATCCCATCCCCCTTGTTGTTCACTAAGATAGTTGTGCATTTGTTTTCATCTGCTAGAAACTTCATGCTCCCATTATTTCATTATTTCATTGATAAATATAAACCACAAACATTGTGAAATTTTAAATTCAAATACAGTACAACTACATTCTGCATGTCCCATTGTTAAATGCTAACGAGTGTCCATTCTTTATGGTACTGTATAGAATGGTTGTAATATCCTTGTGTCTTAAGGGACTTTGTGTCTTTAAACTTAACATTTATAGATCAGAAATCAAAATGTTTACAACAGAAGCACTTATGATCAGATTTCGCTGTATAGTATTGAACAACAGAAATGCAATTTCCCCCTTTCAGAGCTCCCGCGTACATCTCTCCAAGCATGTACAACGACTTACTATCAACAATTTTCCATCCTGTTAAACAATCAACCGTTCTCACTCACGGATCCATTTAGTGTTGAAAGGATCCAAATTTAATCAGCGATAATAACTGTGCACTCATATTCCAGAGTTCATTTCACTTGTTCATTTTGTGTCCTAAAATTCAGTTTAGAGTCTAAACAAGCTGTGGGAATTGCTTTGCACAAATAAACATTACAATCACATTAGTAACACTCCAAATTTCAGGGGTGTGCTATAAACACAAGAATATTTATTTTCCCAAGTTATTGAAAAATCATATTGTTTGAGATGTTTGGGTATATTTTACAGGAATTGCAAGCTTTATCTTTTACTATTTATTTAATTTTATTTGTATTTGTGCTAGTTGTAAATTTATATTTGTTGTGTAATAGTTATACATGCATAATTCTACACTGTATTATTTATGACTCTCCATTGTACCAACTGAAAGGGTTTATTTTAACTTAATTAAAGACTGAATTGTACTAGTACATAACATATTTGCATGCCTCTGTAGTACTAGGTAATACCTAGTCATTCACCATTACTGCAAGCTGAACTAATCCCTGGCCCTTTAAGTTCAATGACATGAAAGATTTCTCTCATTTTCAAGTATGGAGACCAAGTCCAGACCAGTATTAAGCAGAGTTTTATATTTACAACAATATACAAAAACACAGATTTATACAAGTTGGGGAACATACAGGACAAATGATTATTAATACAAAAAACAACAACATGTTTGCTATATTTAGGAGTTTGTAAGTTAAGAACAGGTGTTTTTTTTAGGATTTGGAAGACACTCATTTTCAGGGATTTTAGGTTAGAGAGTGATTTGGTGGAATCTGGGAGACTATTCCACATTTGAGGAGCTCTGAAAGAAAACGCACATTGATGTGCTTCCTTTTTGAAATTAGCGACAGCTAGTAAGGGGCTGGTGTTCGATCTCATATTGCTGATCAGGTAGAGAGGGAGCTTTCAGGCAAGCATGCTAATAATGCTGTCTTCCAGTCTAAAAATGCACTCTAATACATTAATTAGGCTTTGTTGTAGCCAGTGCCTGTAGAGCAGCACATTAGTTAAGTTTAGTCTATAACAAACATGAGCTTGTTGAGTAGTAACCGACACAGCATTTGACAGTGTATGCACGCCTACAGCCAAAGCAGCTCTGCCTCTTTTGGGAGGCAGAGCTGAATGTAAATCTGTGTTTCTACTTACACTTAATAAGCAGCAACATTTTTAACATTTGATTGTAATAAAGAAGCAAAAATACAAAAATTAAAGGTTTATACTACTTTAACAGTTTCAACATAATTGTTTCAATGTTTTTTGTCTGTTTGGTTTTTTTTTAAAAAAGTCTCGTTTTGTGTCTTATTTTTTAAAGTCTTCCAATAAAAAGTAGACTGTTTTTTATTGGTTGTTCTGATGTTAAAGGGGTTAAAATGCAGATGCACAGATTTAATCTATAATTTAAGTTTAAATGCAGACTGTGAGTCATTTATAAGAAACTTTCAGACTCAATTCCTGAATTAATTAATTGGTGACATTTTTGACCAAAGGTTAATATTTCCTTTCAACATTTCCTATTTCACATTAAACGCCATACATCATTTTCGAATTTGCTTTAAAAGCAGGAAATTAACTTGTTCACTCAAGGAAAGATGTAATTCCAGTAGTTTAATTTGTTTCTTTTTGTTATCGTTTTCATCAAAGTCTGATCATTGCAAGTACATAGTTGCCAACATTTGAAAATAATTTCCAGGGACACTTTGCAGCTCAGCTTACAATTACTTACTTTAATACTGACCACACCTACTGTTTTTTTTTTTTTAAACTTAAAAAACAAAACAAAAAAAATGTAGATCAATTTGTCCCCCTTCCCTGCTCCTATATCTAATTGCAAGGATGGGGGGAATTTGCGTTCCAGGTTTGTCTGTGCCTCTTACAAAAGGCACAGACCATCATTACTTATTAATTACATTATTTTGCCCATGTAAGAAATTAAAGTCACCCTATATTTCTTGCACCCATTCATTTGTCAGTCTTATCATGCCCATCATTTGTCAGTCTTATCATTCCCATCATTTGTCAGTCTTATCATGCCCATCATTTGTAAGTATTACCATGCCCATCATTTGTAAGTCTTTTCATGCCCATCATTTGTGAGTCTTATCATGCCCATCATTTGTAAGTCTTACCATGCCCATCATTTGGAAGTATTACCATGCCCATTATTTGTCAGTCTTAATATGCCCATCATTTGTAAGTCTTATCATGCCCATCATCATCTGTGAGCCTTATCATGCCCATCATCATCTGTGAGTCTTATCATGCCCATCATCATCTGTGAGCCTTATCATGCCCATCATCATCTGTGAGTCTTATCCTGCCCATAATCATTTGTGAGTCTTATCATGCCCATCATCATCTGTGAGTCTTATCATGCCCATCATCATTTGTGAGTCTTATCATGCCCATCATCATCTGTGAGTCTTATCATGCCCATCACCATCTGTGAGTCTTATCATGCCCATCACCATCTGTGAGTCTTATCATGCCCATCATCATCTGTGAGTCTTATCATGCCCATCATCATCTGTGAGTCTTATCCTGCCCATCATCATCTGTGAGTACTCACCTCCGTGTCCCGTTGCGTCCTCCATGCTACAGGCTTCCCTCCTGCACGGAGGAGGGAAGTACATTAGCCGGATATGACTAGCTGTCATCCTATGTTCTGTGTTAAAATTGCTGTTAGACGTTTTTTTTCCATTTAATACCTCTAAAAATGCAGATATAAAGGGTCATATATATAGAAACTCCCACACTGTAAATAGGTATATTTACTAAAATTTTACTTTGGAGGTCAACATTCATTTTGAGACTAAGTCAAATTCGGCACCCAAGTTTGACTTAGAAAAAAAACAACAGGTTTAAATCTTTCTCATTAAAAGTAATGGGAGGTGAAATGATCAAAGCTATTTTTGACACTAAGAGGGGCATGTACTAAGAAAACGCAAATATATTTTATGTGCAAAACTAATTTTGCGCTTTGCTCCTATTGCAATGTACTAAACATTTAACACTTCAATAGTACATACGAGCAAATTGCGAATAAAAACGGGCATAATTGCGAAATAAAAACAGGCAATTTTGCGAATATTTTTTCTACCTTTTTTGATAGCACTTGCTAAAAGCTGCTGAATTTAATTCTTATTTAACGCAAATAAGAATTATTTTTCACAAAATTTTCACAAAACTCTTAAGCATGCGCAAATATAGTCGCAATTTATTAGCACACCCGTAAAAATGCATGCTAAATGAAAATAAACCGAATAGGGGCAAATCAGGAAAAAGAAAATGGAAAATGTTACAAATAGTCGCAAATTGCTCCTTACTCGTGTTTTACCTACTTTTTTCCCCATTGCACTTGTTTAGTACATGACCCCCTAAGTCAAACTCAGGTGTCGAATTAGACTTAGTCTCTGTGTTTTACAAAAGGAACGTCCTTTGGGCCCTGGTAAGCAATACATTTGAAGAGATTAAGCCCCAAATAAACAAAATAATTTAGTGTTAGGACCCACCAACATTGAAGTACTTTGACGCAGTGGTAGGCTAATCATGATAGGGCCATAATGTGACTAAATCTACAATTGTATCATCTAAGTAAGGTGTTTTTAAATAGCTTTGTGAGTTTGTGATTTGTCTGTTGTGAGTGCACAGATCTTCTGGACTGTGTATATATATATATATATATATATATATATATATATATATATATATACAAATCCAAAAACGAAGAAGAACAAAAGCACCCACCTTACGGGACTTTTATACAGTCCAGAAGATCTGCTAACTCCGTTGCTGTTTTTTTAATGATATATATATATATATATCATTAAAAAAACAGCAATTTCCAGCTGCAATAGTTAGTTACAACATTGCCAACACTGTCTAAACTTACTTTCTGATCCATTTGATGCTATTTTAATGGACAAAATTTGTTTTTCTTTCATAAACCAAACTTTGGTACAGTAGTATATATATAGCATGCAGCTGAAACTGGATATCCTGATTAAAGAACCAATAAAACTGGCCTTCTTTAGAATCTAAATCATTGTTTATAACCTTGTCAACATCTTAATTATATTTCCTATTCATTTTTCAACTCATTTGTTTTTATGGAAAACAAGGACATTTCTAAGTGACCCCAAACTTTTGAACCATAGTGTACATATATTTAAAATAATAATAATAATAATAAAAAACAGTAAAAAAAAAATTCCCGTCAGTGTATTCTTTCTGAACCACTATTGTTGACATTTCCTGTGTTACATTTCTATAGTGCATTGTGTATTTCTTCAGCCTGTAAAGTTGATGAAGCATCTGTGTTTAGCAAAGTGTCTGCACAGCCCACAATATGCCCTTTATCCCACATTAAGATGAAGTCAAGGACCAATTAATATTCTCATACCTGCGGCAAGCTGAAGTGGTAGAGTCTCTTAATTTCTTTTTCCATTTTACTACAACTGTGGTTAGCATTTTTATTCCTAACCCGTCAGTGGTTTTAGGGGCAACATGGTTCACATTTGTGGGTAACTTGGGCTATTAGCTATTGAGTTAATTAACATTTCTCATTGTTGACTATATGTGAATTTTTCTTACTTGCCGAGGAAGATATTTAAAGATTGCTCTGTGGTTAGAGATGAAAGAGAGTTTTGCTGCTGTGTTGCACAAACATTTGTGCACGGTATTATAATGTTTGCATTTTATATGCAATTTTCGTTTTGCACTAGAAAGCCTCTATATAAAGGTATGTGAGCTGAGCAGACCAAATGTTTCCCATGATGTCATTGCATTTTTCTAAAAATGGGTTGAGGTGTGAAAATAAATATTATGAGAATATGCTGTACATATGCATCATTATAAAAAGGTTATGTTAGCCATATTCAATGTTTTAGAAACATGAAGGACTGGGGAAGAGTTTAACAATGACTGCCATTTTATAGTATTTAAAGCATCACAGTATATTTCAAGTATATAATCCCATTATAAAGCAAAATTATGTGCCACACTCACAATGGAGATCTTAACTACATTGTACTTATTCCATTATAATTACAGATTGTAATATACCTGCCAACTGTCCTGATTTGGCCAGGACAGTCAATAGAACAGAAGCTATGAGCTTCTGATCCACCAGCCAGCTGTCCTGTCTTGAGAGTTGACAGACTAAGGATGTGAACTACAGTTTTGAAGCATAAGAATTCTTTGGGTGCATTATTTACCAATCCATTTATTAACATTTAAATGTCTGAAGTTACCACTTTTACTCTGTTAGTGGGGAAAACACTGAGTAAAAAGATAATCAAGGAATGTCAGGAGGGGAAAAGGACAGCAAAACACGTATGGAAGCAGTAACTTTATTACATATAGAAATAATGAATACATAATGGGCAAAGATTTAAAAGCCTCATGTCTTAGTGATTTTATTTTTAGTCCTACAGCATTTATTTCTTTTTTTTTGCATGTTTTGCAGCTTTTATCTTTTCTTATAATAAGAACAGGAAGAGAGGCTTCCTTGATGCCACCTAGTGATACTTTCTTGATTATGTGCCCTGGGGCACTGGAGGAATCCATTAATGAGAACAGTATCTTGGCACAAAGTCCAGTAAATGTCCATCATGAACAATATTGGTGCCTAGCCATGGAGTGTAGCACCATTTTAATACTGGCTTCGACTGGAAGCAGTTACTCTGGGGGCCTTTCACTAAAAGGTGATTCTCAGGTGAAGTAAGTTGAGATGAGGGAAGTTGAGGTGAGATGAACATTTCATCTCACCAATTTAACTATATATTGTGTAGGGACAAACCTGGGGATTTTGCTTAGTGGGGGAGACTCACCAAGTTTGTTCCTGCACAATGTAAAGCTAAATTATTGAGATGAAATGTTCATCTCGCTTCAACTCCCCTCATCTAACCTCAATTCACTTGCAACTCACCTGCTACTCACCTCAATTTACCTTTTAGTAAATAACTATTTTGTAAATAACTATAACTATTTTGTGTTGTATTAAGGGATATTTATACCTTTATTTTTATCTGCAGAGTGAAAAATAGCATTACTGGCTATACCTTAAAATAGCCAGTAACAACTGAGATCTGACCAAAACAGAGGGATGAAAGAAGTGAATATTGCTTGCTAGTTTTGGTGCTAGTTGCTGCATTATTGATAGATACTGTCTGATAGACTATAATGATTTTTTTTAAAAATCATTTGTCCAAATCAGTCTGGATTTACCATCAAATCAGTATCTCCTCATACAGTAACATTCTTTGTACCACACATAACAGAATAGTCTATGACCTTTCCAGCAGCAGTACACAAACTAATGTGTCTTCTTTGCATGCTGTTTTACTAATCTATATAAATGTGAATTGATTTGATATTTATCCAACTGTCAACAAAGAAAGAGAAAAAAGTAATTATTTGTCCACTTGGGAGATTAAATTCCTGTATCGCTGTCAGCTACATTAACTCACTTCCTGGATAACTATTCAATTAGAGCAGCATTCCCTAGCATTAATAAATCAATACAAGAGCCATTTTGATATATTTCGAATGGCTTTCATTTTACACTTCAGTGATATTTTCCCCTTGCTCTCAAATCCTTTCAGTTAACAAACCAAGCAATCTACATGTGTTGTATTTAAATGTTTCGACACTTTAACAAACACAGAAACAAATTGTGGCAGCAGATAAGAACAAATTGGCCTAACTTGCTTACCCATATAAAAAGATCAGATTTATTTGTTCTTTATCCTGCAGGATAGTCATTTGCACAAAGAAAAATCGGCACACAACCAAAAAGTGCACATTTTTCTCAATGCTCTTTGAAAAACATCTTTCTTAGGTAGAAAAATTGTAGATTTATTCAACTCAATAAAGAGAGTATTTTCATGTGTTTTGCTGCATGACACATTTTTATGTGTTTTTTACATGGCCATAGTTCCATATTTATCCAAATATCATCTTTTTACAAATATGGTCATGCTGGATATTTGTATGAGAAATTATAATATGGTGTATATATAGGCATGTCAATGTGAAAAAAATCTTTTGTAGTGAACTTTAGAGGTCTTTAAAGTTGAATTCTCCTGCTCAGATCAGGAGAATTGAAATGGGTGAACTCTTAACCAAATTCAGAGCATTTTCGATGTGATCCGTGCACACTGGGAAGCCGGAAATCTATGGTCTTCATGGAAACATGTCCTGATCCAAACGCCTCTAACGCTTCAGTTTCTGATTGTCCTTAACTGCTGACTGGGACACAAATTCAGGAATACTGAGTGGTCGCATTGAGGTGATGTGTGAAATTTGGTTAAAGTGCCCAACCCGTATCAAATTATAGCGGTTTATATTGAGTCTACTCTACTGTTTATGTAATTTCATATATAGTGTAACGGACCTTCTACCGGACGTAGTAGTCCCTCTGCCCGTTGTAGGAAATCACCTCCTTAGCCCCCAATTAAAGCTCAGCATACACACAGCAAGTCTTTCTGGAACCTTGCTCTTTGTACCCAAATAGCACACAGGAGACCACTAGCAGTTAGGTACAGCAAGATTGAACAACTCCTTTATTTGTGTAACAACACACACTTATACAGTAAAAAGACATAAACAGGACATCACTAAACATAGTTCTCCAACTCACTGGGGCTAGGAATACATTAGACTTTCAGACTGCAAACCAAATAGGAATTACCATACAGTACATAGACACACAGTAAGACACATAATGTACACAACATAATCAGTTTACCAGTTAATACAGTTAATACAGAACAATGGATGTTGGAGTAAACTATGAATTATTGTCACTGACACATTATAATTCTTCAGAGTGGTCTACTCACAGAATTAAACATTACACGTTAACCAATATACTCACAGAATATGACTAACTAACAATATTAACGTATAGAGTTATGGCACATAAGCCAGGGACCATAATCTATAGGGAGGTGTTTGGCCCTCAGGGCCCTCCAAGAACCAAAGTCACTCAGGCTGTCAGGATTCACTTTGTGACATTTAGAAATGATGAATAGCTGTATACATGTATACACAAACACATGCATATATGCAAACAAATACACACACACACACACACATATATATATATATATATATATATATATATATATATATGTATCTGTAAGCTGATCAAAATATATCTCCTTTGTGATTGAGGATTCAGACATTGCACATCACTGATTCCATCAATCTGTCTCTTTTCTGAGACCCTTAAAAACATTAGTAAAATAATTGATCAAAGTGACATTGCATACAATAAAATAGGCACCTTCCAAAATGCAGCATTCAACTCTTAAAAGCATTGTTCAATTATGAATAGCCTTCAGGGACTCATTCATTCCTCATCAGGGGATGGATAAAGATGGAAAATAGTATATCAATAACATTGCAAATTACCTGTATTAATCTTTAAAGAGTCAGGGATCCCTTGTGCTCATACGCTCTGTTTGAGAGAATAATATTGCTTATCCAATATGTATCAAAAATAATACTTTAGTGTTTTCTGAAGTAAACAAGGTAAGGAATTGATTCATTGTGGGTCAAGCCAAATAATGCTTGACTTCCATTTATCTATGTTCCTAGTCATTTTCCTCCATTTGGTTGGTTCAAGTTTACATAATTCAAATTAATAGAATCCAAAAATGATCAGACAAAACTTCATCACTTGCTGCAAAATGCAGGCCATAAAACACCTACTGTCTATTCTCTGCATTGGTTTCTTTTAAATGAAAACATATTTCAAAATAGGCTTGCCCAAATTTGTTCTTGGCACCTTACATTCCATTTTATTCCTTTGGGTCAGCAAACGTTTTGTTCCTGATAGTGCCCAAAGTGCACACAAAAACAAGTTACAGCCATGTGTCTCCAAGACTCGGCAACTCTCTGTCTGTTTCACTACATTCTTTTGAAAACACGTTGAGAGATCTTATCATACATTCACACTGTAAATAACGTAAATAAAGGAACTGTTAAATCCCACATTTAGACTCAAATCAGTTAATACTATTATTACTTATAGGAATCCCTTCAATAGAATGGAGGAGATCCCCAATGGCTATATCCTAATGATATTTTGCCTATGTAAAAAAGTTGGTGTTTTCCAGAGATTTATAAATAAAACATTTCTAAGACAAAGATCCAAAGTGGCTAAATCATATTAAGTGACTGGAGTAGTAGTAACTGAGCTCAGATCCACAGATCCCTCTGCTCCCTCCGCAGATATCTTGTGCTTGTTTAGCAGGCATGCACAGTGACAACAGTAAATTGACAACATATTGTTCATATAATTGTTTGTCAATAAAGTTTATTAATATTATGTTGTTCTGTTGAGTTCATTTTCCATCACCATTATTACAGATTACTAGGCTCTGGTATATATTGTTAACGTGAACTGTTACATTTCTGAGACCAGTGGGAGATTCCCAAACATGTGTGCTGGGGGTCCCTGGGATCCCCACCTAACTTGAAGTGTGCATAGTGGACCTCTTCCCCTAACCTATGTGTTGGTTATTCTCCTATGACACAATTCTTGGTTCTGTGGGTCATCTTGATGTTAGGCACATGCAGGGCCGGCCTTAGGGGTGTGAATGCTGTGCGACCGCAGCACTGGGTGCTGGTCCACCCCCATACTGAGGAGCAGTACACAGCTTAAGCTCCGTGTGTTACACACACGCACAGAGCTCTGTCCGTGCTGCTCGCACTCCCTCCACATAGTGATAATGCACGGCATCGGAAATAGGATGCCATGCGTCATCACTTCATACAGGGTGCATGAGCAGCACGGACAGAGCTCTGTGCGTGTGTTTAACACATGGAGTTTATGCTGCGCATTGCTCCCAGTCAAGTAAGAATGGGGGAGGAAGAGAGAGAATGGATGGGGTGGGGAGAAGGGGGAGAAAGAACTGATAGGGAAGGAGGGGGAGAAATAACTTATATGGGAGGATTGGAGAAATAATTGATAGGAAGAGGAGAGGGAGAAAGAACTGATAAGGGGGAGGAGGGGGAGAAAGAATTGATAGGGGAGGAGCGGGAGAAATAACTGATATGGGGAGGAAAAAGCAGAACAGAGGTGTGGTGAGAGGAGGGGGAGAGAGCAGATATGGGAGGAGGAGAGAGAATAGATATGAGGGTAAGATAACCAATGTGGAGGGAGAAGGAGGATATATAACTGATATGGGGGGTGGGGAGAGACATACATGGGATGGGAGAGGAGAGAGACATGGAAGGGAGAGGAAACACATACATGGGAAGGGAGAGAGACATACATGGCAAGGCAGAGGAATGATACATACGTGGTAAGGGAAAGGAAAGAGACAGACATGGGAAGGGAGAGGAAAAAGACAGACATGAGGGTAGAGGGGAGGGGCGCCACAGGGTTGGCCCACACATGGCGCCTTAACACACTGCAGCCCACCACAAATGTTTTCCTCTCTGCTCCAAAGCTCTAGGCTTCAGCCCTTGTGCCCCTGACAGTACCTCATGCCTTTGTATTGGGCAACATTTTTGCATAAATGCTGATGAAGAAACATAAGGGTCACAGTATTTATATGATCACTAGAGGGTTAACAGTGTCTTAGATATGTAGGAATGTGTAATTAAAGGAAATTCATTGCATAAGTATTCAGAATTACATAGTAACATAGTAGCATAGTAACTTAGGTTGAAAAAAGACACAGGTCCATCAAGTTCAACCCTTCTACCTATCATTCCAGCTTTTGATCCAAAAGAAGGCAAAAACCCCTAAGGAAGCTATTTCGAATTTTTCTTGACTCCAAGGAGCAATCAGATTTCTCCTTGGATCAATAAGCTCTAATAATAATGCTTATTCTATTATTAATAGCCCTGTATGTTCTGCTTTTCTAAAAAAAAAAAAAAACAACAACATCCAGACCATTTTTAAATGCATCTATTGTGGTTGATAGCACTACCTCACTTGGCAGTGAGTTCCATAACTTTATTGTCCTTACCGTAAAGAATCGCTTCCTTTGCTGTCTATGAAATCTTTGCTCTTCCAGTCTCAGGAGGTGACCTCTTGTTCTTTGTACATTTCTATTAACGAACAGGTCACTGGAGAGCTCTTTATATTAGCCCTGCACATATTTATATAATGTTACCATATCCCCTCTGAGACGCCTTTTTTTCTAATGTATATAAATGCAATTTTTTAAGTCTCTCTTCTTAACTAAGATCCTTCAATCCCCTTATTAATTTTGTAGCTCTCCTTTGCACTTTTTCTAGTTCCTTAATATCCTTTTTCTTAAGGACTGGTGCCCAGAATTGTACTGCATATTCAAGATGAGGTCTTACCATTGATTTGTAAAGAGGCAAGATGATATCCTCTTCCCGTGAATCTATACCTCGTTTTATACATGCCAATATCATATTGGCCCTTGCAGAGGCTGACTGGCATTGGGCACTGTTGCCAAGTTTTTTATCTACAATTATTCCTAAATTCTTTTCATTAGTAGTTTTTCCCAGGGAAATATCATTTAACGTATATGTTGCTTTGTTATTATTTTTCCCATAATGCATAAATTTACATTTGGCTATATTGAACCTCATTTGCCACTTTACTGCCCAGTCCCCCACTCTGTCCAAATCTTCCCGCAAAGAAAAAACATCAAAATTAGTCTTTATTACCTTACCTAATTTAGTGTCATAAGCAAATATGGGCACCTGGCTCTCAGCACAACGTGGGAGATCATTACAAACAAATTAAAAAGAAGAGGGCCAAAAACAGACCCCTGAGGTACTCCGCTCAATACCCTGGTCCAATTGGAGGCTTTTCTATTTACAACAACCATTTGCATTCTATCTTTTAGCCCATTTTCAATCCAAACACATACATTTGCCCCCAAATCTATTTCTCTCAATTTGTAGAGTAACCTTTTGTGTGGAACTGTATCAAATTTTTTCTGACTTCTTCATAGAATGTTATTACGTTTGTTTGACAAGACCTGTCTTTCACAAAACTATGCTGACTTTTACTAATTATATTCGTATTCAAGATGTATTCTTGAGTGTATACCTTTAGCAATCCTTCAAATAATTTCCCCACTACAAGGCCTATAATTACCCTGCAGAGATTTTGATCCCTTTTTAAATATTGGAATGACATCCGCTTTTCGCCAGTCTGTTGGCACTATACCTGAACTGAAAGAATCCCTAAAGATCATAAATAGTCGTCTGGCCAGAATTATACTTAACTCTCCAAGGACCCTTGGGTGTATACCATCTGGCCCTGGGGCCTTTTCTATCTTAACAGAGTTTAATTGCTTAAGCACATTTTCCTGTGTCAGCCAATCCCATGTTTGCGGTGACTGTTCTTTAACTTCTGGTAGCAGGGGCTCATCCATCTGTTCTTCCTTAGTATAAACAGAAGAAAATAAGTATTTAAAATGTCTGCTTTCTCTCTGTCCTCACTTACCAAATTTCCCATTTGGGATAACAAGGGCCCAACATTTTCCCTCTTTAGCTGTTTTCCATTTCTATATTTATAAAACATTTTGGGGTTAGTTTTACTCTCCTTCGCAATCCTTTTCTCATTTTCCAATTTAGCCATTTTAATTGCCTTTTTGCAGGCTTTGTTATCATATTTGTACTCTATATATGATAATGCTGATCCCTTGCTTTTATAATGTTTGAATGCTATTTTCTTGTTTTGTATTTCCTGTTTCACGTTACCGGTAAGCCACATTGGTTTTGATTTGTGTCTTTTGCATTTGTTTCCCAAAGGTATATGTTGGGATGTATACTTCTGTAATGTGTGTTTAAAGGAATTCCACTTGTCTTCTGTACTTACTCCAGAAAACAATCATTCCCAGTCTAAATGTTCAATCGATGACCTACGTCCATCAAAGTTGGCCCTTCAAAAATTAAGTGTTTTGGTGGCGTAGTTACCCATTTGCTTTTTTGCATTTATCTCAAATGAAACCATGTTATGGTCATAGTGTTCTATTACTTAGATGTTTGAGATAAGCTCCTCCTTGTTTGTTATTACCAAATCCAGACAGGCATCCATTCTAGTTGGGGTTTCTACTAATTGTGCCATAAATTTGTTATTAAGCAGGTTCAGAAACTTGCTGCCCTTAGCGGAACTAGTTGTGATACTACTCAAATGTATCTGCAATGTCATAACTACAATTGCCTGCATGACATCTTTGTGTATGTTATCAGTGACTCACATACAATAACTATAGTTATCACATCTGATCCCAAGTCCCCTGTGATGTCATAACTAAAGTGCTTGCATGACGCCATTGTGCAGGTTATTAGTGATAACATTAAAAAAAACTCTAGGCTTCCACTAAGACTGCAATGCACAAAAAACATGTGGTGGACCTGAGAATTAATTTATGTTTCTCACAAACAAAGAAAAGTAGCCCAAGAATCTAAAAAGATCTACATATTGGGTAAATGATATCCAGTTTTATTTAGGGTAACACAGTGGAAACAAGTATGATGCATCTTCCATTTCACCAGAGTTTAGGTCCATACTTAAATAAGTTCAGCACTTCAGTTAATGCATTCTGTTTAAGGCTAGTGCTAGAACAACACATGTATACAGATAACACTATAACCGACCCACATCATGTTCTGCTTAACAAAGGTGAAGCCCAGATATTGGCATGTTATTTATATGTATATCTTTGTGTGCCAGTAAGACCAAATCATCATTAATTATTTGTGTTATGGTGGTAAAAAAAAAAAAAAAACTAAATGAAATATATGTCAACACACAAATCTGTTATAATAGGTTCTTTAAACCTTTTGACCAAACACGAACTAAAGTAAAAGCCTTGGATTCCAAAGCCTTAACCACACCACAGGAACCACACCTTCCCAATGCTAACAGATATCACAATAATATCAGTGCATCCGCTCTAACATTTGTAGAAATGAAAGATGTGTAGATTGGAAATACAAACCAGCAAACAACATATTTTTTTATCTGACCATATTCTTTCCGAAAATACTCATGTTTCATGGGAAAAAAGAAATAAAATGTTAACCATGATTTGTTTCTGTTTAATCTCAGACATGACCTCTGGTTTTGTCGGGTAGAGTGTAAATTACATGCCGCCAGCATAAAATATTAATCCCAATTTGTGCTTAATTATTGATGCTATTATCTATTTTCTAATAATGACATTAGAAAATCAACATCCCCCATTAAATAGCTTTCTTACATTAGATGCTTTTGAGGTTAGAATTCTTCCTCTCGTTCTTTTGTGCCGTATGATTAATGATTATGGGAAGTCCATAAATAGTCTTCCTGAAATGTTTTATTTGTTTGCAGTATCTATAAAATAGATAGTGTTGGCTTTTAAGGGACCGTGAAGGATTTGTTCAGATAGAGGACAAAATGCTTCTTAATACACAACAGATCTTAAATGCTTTTTTATTAAAAATAAAATATATCAGACATTACAATATAAAACTATTATAGAACATACAGCATGACTAGTGTATAATAAAGTGCCCTCAAGTTTATAAGACTTACCACTCAAAACTATCCATTACCATTCTATACTTTATTCATATTACCCGAAATAAAGACATGATTCTTGACATCTTCTTGGATAAAATTCGCCACAGCGTTTATTAAAATGAATTAAATAAAATACAAATATTAACACAGAACCATATAAACATATCAATATGTAGATATAACCAACCTACAAATAAATAACCCACATTTGTAAACCGTATTACCCACGAGCCAAGGATCAATATACACAATAGCAAATAAACTACCACTAGCCGCACTTCACCAGGGGTGTAAGTAATTAGGATGCCCATCACCCACATTACCTTTTCAAGTTTTCCAAACACCCTATTCCCAGCCTTATTTGGTAACTCTTACAAACCCACTGGGACCAGATTGAGTATATGATCTCTTGGCACTCTCATTGTAACACCATGACATCCACCAAACCTACTAACCAAAGGAAAGGGTGGGCGGGCAGGCGGGAAAGTTCCTTCTTGTTCAGCAACATTTTCTTAATGTCTTAAATTAGCACCCTCCCCCATCCTGTTTACCCTAAGATTATTATATTAAGTCCTCCTCCCACCCTTGTGATCTATAGATCATTAACCCAAACTTGCCTTGACTCCCAGTTCTTTCTGACAACTGCCATGTTGCCCCTTCAATTATGTATTGCATGCTTTTGTTCCAGGGATTTATTGATTTCATTCAACAATACAAATAACCTATATTTAAATTGTTGAAGAAAGAACACACTCTGCATAACTGTAATGTTTAGAAACATATTCGTCAAATGCTGATCCAGCTGTAAGGCATGCACACACACAGACAGACATGCAGTGCCACATGCACACACACAGCCTCAAGTACACACACGCACAGTCACACATATACAGACACATATATATATACACACACCAACACATATCCACACACAGACACACACACAAATACGCACACAAATACACACACAAACACAAACCTTTTAAGAAATATGGAGGTAATGTATTTGATGGTGAACATATTATTCAGCTTCCTAAAAGAAGATTCAGTCTTTCTACGCAAAAAAAAGATCAGTTTAATATCGAAAGACATGGGTTACGTTCACTAAACGTGAACCACAGATAATTAGCATTCAAAGGAAAAGATATTATAATATATACTATAGTGGACAGTGAGTAATTATTTTTTTCTTTCATCTGCTTATTTGACACATTCTTATTGCACGGATTTCCCATAATATTTTTGAATTAAAGGTATATACAGTAGTTCAATCAAGTTTGGCTTTATTCTATGCTATTTTTACTGTTTATAAGGTTCTTCATATAATGTTGCATTTGCAAAACATTTAGAGGGAATACGTGTAAGACATTTTATTCATCATTTTGAAAGAAAATATTCACATTTTTTAAAACATTTCTTCAGTGTGCAAGAAACAAAAAAGACTATGGGAAATAAATGTTTTCTGAAAAACACAGAAATGTTAAAGATGCACGATTAAAGATTAGTAGATAACTTAGCTAAATAGCCTTTAACACTTTAGAAAATATTGTTAGATTTATTGCTATCCCCAAATGCTCTGGTAACTTTCTCTTATCTGATTTGCTGAAATTAGCTCTAAATGACACCCCCCCCCCTCCCCCCATCTCTAACAAACTTAGTCTCACCTCCTTCTCTCCTCCATATCCACAGACCTGACACTTATATCCACATTCACTACAATTGAAGACTGTTTCCGTCATCACAAACTCCACATTAAACACACTGCTTATATAAGTTGTAGGCTCCTTAATTTGCTTTAGCATTATGCAATATGACCACACTACAACTCACACTAGAATGAATACCCACCCCTACTTAATCTCTTATATTGAATAGTAGCATACAATTAACACTGACCTCCTAGTGTCATTACCAGCTCCTCCTCTCTTCACCCTTTTACTCCTTCATCTGTGTCTCTCATGCTGCTCCATCTTACGGTGGCCTACACTTTAGCCACACCCCAAGACCTGGGGACAAAAAGGGTGGTGGTGTTTGCATTCTCCTATCTCCTAACTGCTCCTTCCAGCCCTTACCCTCAGCCCCTTCCCTCTCATTTTCATCATTCGAGGTACTCACTATTCAACTTTTCTCCCCTCTATCACTCCATGTTCCAGTTGTTTATCAGCCCCCAGGGCCCACTTCCCAATTTTTGGACAAGTTTTCAGCATGGCTCACCAACTTTCTTTCCTCTGATGTACCATGTCTCATTCCCATTGACCAAACCATCTCTCATGCCACTTCAGAACTCCTCTCCTTCCTTTGGCCTCTCCCAGTGGACCAAATCTTACAACAGCATCCTCACCTCAGCCCTTGACAACATTGTCCCTGTTGTTGCCAAACGTGCCCGCAGACCCAACCAACAACCGTGGCACACAAAGCAAGCACGGTACCTACAAAAATGTACTCACACGGCTGAGCAGTGCTTTAGGAAAACACTCAGCAAGGAGGACTTTCTCCACTATAAGTTCATGCTGTGCTCCTAGAACTATGGTCTCACTCAGTCCAAGCAACATTATTTCTCGTCCTTAATATCCACCAAGCAAGCTCAAATCATACCTGTATTGAAAAAATCTTCCCTTGACCCCACACTTCCATCTAATTTCCGTCCTATATCCCTTCTCCCTTCGTGTCCAAGTTGCTGTAGAAAACTGTGCACTCGCGACTAAAAGACTTCTAATGACCTACTTGACCCTTTTCAGTCTGGCTTCAGACCCTTACGCTCTACTGAAAAAGCCCTCATGAGAGTATCAAATGACCTGCTCTCTGCCAAATCTAAAGGCCACTTCTCAGCGATGATCCTTTTAGATCTCTATGCTGCCTTTGATACCATTGACCACTGCCTCCATGTTAACCGATTATCCTAATTTAGCATAGGTGGTATGGCACTCTCTTGGATAGAGTCATACTTATCTGAGTGCTCCTATTCAGTGTCGCTCGCTGGAGTGATATCTTCACCTGTTCCACTCTCCGTTGGCATTCCACAAGGATCTGCAAGGATCGGTCCTTGAGAGTCGATCTTTGCAAGAGATGATGGAGCTGATCATCTTCCCTCCCTCAAACTCCATCCCTACAGCTGGCTTCACAGTCTCCATTGAAAATGCTACAATTGTTCCAGCTGATCGTGTCTGATGACTTGGGGTCACTTTTGACTCTGCTGTCTCCTTTGTTCCCCATATTCAGTATTTAGATTTTGCCCAAGCTGCCTCCTCTCTCTCTCGAACTCCCTTCCACAGAACATCCAGCTCTCTCCCTCCTTTTCAAACTTTAAAAAGTCCCTCAAAACTCATTTCTTTAAAGAAGCTTACTACCCAACCCACTAGAATACTGGACTCTAGCTAATTCCAAAATGTTATCTATAAATTTGGTTTAGTCCTCCTTTAAGAAGAGTACACATAGGTGATCAGATTTCTTCTTTAAGGTATACACAGAAACAATCCACAGAACATATTTTATTGTGTTGATTGTAATACAGTCCCTCAGTGTATATTTTACATAACCCTAAGGGCCATTTGGTCTCCTTACCATAAATGTACATCTAATAACTCCTTTCCAACAGAACGGGGTTCTAAAGTCCATTTATATCATCAAATATTGCTATAGGGAATCTGTTCCTTGGTGTAATAGAATGTGAACACTAGGTCTGCATTATCATTGATTGAGTAATTGATTGCAACTGTGTAGTTCCCAATGCACCAGTCACTTGTCCTGTCAGAGAACTATTTTAAAAACATCTTGTCTGAATACATTGACAATAATTATAAATTGATTGGACAGTGCTACTAAAGGCTACACGACACATAGGCTCGATGCATCTGAGGGTCTTCTTCTCTAAATTGTGATACACCTTTAGTAACTAAATTATTAATTCCTATACACAACGTATGTAACATGTTTGTTTATTGATTTTCACTCAATGCTATCTGCCATTATGTTATAGAACCTGACATTCACCAATCACAATTACTGCATGTCATTTTGTATCTCCTATACATCTTCTTTACTCTAAGGGGGACATACCAAGTACAGTCTGTTTCTCATGCTCATTCTATTTCAGTCAGTAAAAAGAGGACTATAATACATTATCTTTAAAGTGAAAGCTCCAGAACATTTTAACATACATTAAGGCCAGGTGACTATGGTGTCTCATGCCATTATGGTAGAGTACCCGACGTACACCAATCACAGGTGTTGGTGCTATTTTGTTACAGAAAGTTTTTCTATACATTCGAAAACAAGGGCCTATTTACTATATTCTTGGACTGTTTCATCAAAACTTTAATATGAACTTTAGTACCGTATTTGCTTGAATATTAGACAAGGTTTTTTCAGAGCAAATGCCTTACATTCTTACATTCAAGGTCGTCTTATAATCTGACCTCAAATCGAGGTCAGATAATAAGACTGGGATCCAGGTCCCCCAAAGAACTGCAGGGGACCTGGATCCCCCTCGCTAACAGCCTGTGGATGTCTGTGCGATGCGCGTAGACATCCTCCATGCTGCCCGACACTTTGTCCTTTATGACGGACCAGCATGGAGGATGTGGAGGGTGGGGGAGAGAGACAGATAACTTGGGGGAGGGTGGGGGAGAGAGGCAGACAACGCTGGGGGGAGGGAGGGGTGGAGAGACAGACAACATTGGGGGAGGGTGTGGGAGAGAGACAGACACCGTTGGGGGGAGCATTGGGTAAGTCCGTGGGGTAGTGGCAGCATTGGCACATAAAAGGTAAATAAAAACAAGAAATGCATTTTTTTATATCATAAGTTTTTATTAAGCAATTTACATGTGAATACATACAAGTTAAACTTTTTTCCTATAGGGTATTCAGGCTTTTAGTTTTTTTCCTAAAGGAATATCCATAGTTTGGGGGGTCATCTTATAATCAGGGTCATCTTATATTCCAGCAAATGCGGTATTTCACATTATGCAGCTTTATTCAATGTCTGTTCTTCAAAAGTGTCCTTTAATAAATGATCGCAAATAAGGGTGAAAAAGGAAGGTTTCATAGATTGTTTCAGAAATAAAGCCAATGCTGGAAAATACATGCACATACACATATACATGCACATATTAATGGGCAAACTAACGGTGGCATATAATTAGGGCAAACTAACAGGGCATATTAATGGGCAAACTGGCTGTGGCCTATTAAAGTGGAAACTAACCTTGGTATATTAATGGGCAAACTGGCTGTGCATATTAACCCCTTCCCGTCCTTATGACGAGTTAACTCGTCATAAGAGCCGCCGCATTAGCGACCTTATGACGAGTTAACTCGTCATGCAGTCTAGCCGGCGGTGCGCTCCGTGGGCACCGCCAGCTAGTCTGCAACGGGTCCAGGACTAAGCCTCGCACCCGAGGCAAAGCTCCTGGACCCGATCGGTCGATTTCCGGGCATGTGATCGCGGTGATTGAGTCATCACCCCGATAACATGCAAATTAGATGGCAAAGTCAGTGTGTTCACACACTGACTTTGCCTCTAATTCACTCTCTGTGCTTCACGTTCTTATAGTGAAGCACAGAGAGTGACCTGTAAGTAAAAATAAATTAATTAAATACAGAGGTTAAAAAAAAAAATATTTTAAATTAACCCTTTCATTGCTGATCACAGTTTTTAACTGTGATCAGTTTTCTTCCACTTTATGGCCCTCATTTAGTTTTTTTTTAACATGTTTTTTTATTTTTACAATTTATAAAGTTTTTTTTAATAAATAAAGGTAATTTTAATATATTTATTTAATAAAATTTAACCCCTGCATGCCTGTTGCATGATTTTTACTGATCTGACATCGCACTCTTCAGAGTTTTTTTCTGTCTTTTTTGTTATGGGGGGTTTGGGAACCAATATTTTTTATTAGTTAGTTAATTAGGGGGGATAAGTGGGTTAGTGTTGCACTAGTTATGTAGGTTATTACTGGGAAAATAATGGGGAAAAACTTTTTTTTCCTCAAAAATTTCCTCTTTTATATTTATTTTTTAATACTAAAATGTAAATCATTTTTATGTATAGGGTATCAAAAGAAAGCTCTAACTGTCCTTTAAAAAACAACATATAACTTGTATGTGTACGTTAAATGAGAGAGAGGAAAATTATGTTTCAAAAACCGCGTATTAAAAATTGAAAAACGCTCTGGTCCTTGGCCCAGGAAAATCCCTGGTCCTTAAAGGGTTAATAGGCAAATACAGGGGGATTGTGAGGAGGGTGAGACTTGGGGAGAGAGATACAAGTGAATTATGAAGAGAAAGAGACAGACAGACATGTGTGAATAGGAGCAGAGACACACATGCAGAAAAAAAGACCACCATGGGGAACAGAAAGATAGACATGGAAAAAGATATGGGGTATGAGTGGAAAGAGAGAGTTATACATGAGGGTATGAGTGAAAAAAGAGTTATACATGTGTGTATGAGTAGAGAGAGAGAGAGAGAGAGATACATGAGGGTATGAGTGGAGAGTGAGATATACATGAGGGTATGAGTGGAGAGTGAGATATACATGAGAGTATGAGTTGAGACTGAGATATACATGAGGGTATGAGTGGAGAGCAAGATATACATAAGGGTATGAGCTGAGAGCGAGATATACATGAGGGTATAAGAAGAGAGCGAGATATACATGGGGGTATGAGAAGAGAGAGAGTTATACATGAGGGTATGAGAAGAGAGAGAGATATACATGAGGGTATGAGGAGAAAGAGACATGGATGGATGGGAAGAGAGACACACGTGAGTGATATGGTGAGCATGGTGGAATATTATTTATCTCTCCTTCTTTTCCAGTCATACTCAGCCAGACTAATGCGAGACTTTGGCTGGTTGAGCATCATGGGAACGGTAGTTAAAACTTACTCTGCTAGCCAGCAAAAAGTCTCCCATGTTGCTGGCTGAGCATCACAGACACAACTAAAACCACTACATGTATTACAGCCAAATAAATATCTTTATTTAAAATAAAAGTGTGTTGGTCCTTCACTTAAAAATAAAGTTTGTGCATTCCCCCCCATCCCATTAATCAAAAATTGGTATGTCTGAAACATACATGTATAAGGAGGAGGAGTTTATCATATAGCCACGCCCACCTGGGGCTCTAAACAAATTCCTGCACCCAGGTGTCCGTGACCCTAAGATCGGCCCTGGTGTGATGCTTTGGCAATGTAATGCTGGGAAACCTTGGGACTTGCCATTCATGTGGATGTTACATTGACAAGTGGCATTTGCCTCTTTAAGTGGGATTATACGCCTTGCCACAAAGCAGAAAAGGTTCAGGACTGTTTTGAGAACACAAAGAGTTCAAGGTGTTGACTTGGCCTCCAAATTCCCCAGATCTCAATCCAATTGAACATCTGTGGGATGTGTTGGACAAACAAGTTCGATCCATGGAGGTCTCACCTCGCAACATACAGGACTTAAAGGATCTGCTGCTAATGTCTTGGTGCCAGATATCACAGCTCACCTTCAGAGGTCTAATGGAGTCTATTCCTCGATGGGTGAGGGCTGTTTTGGCGTCAAAAAGAGACCTACACAATATGAGGCAGGTGGTCATAATGTTATGGCTGATTAGTGTATATTAACAGAAACGTATACTATTAACAGCTAACATTAAACTGGCACTAAATAATCTCCTCCTCTCTGCAGAATTCAGTGGGTTTGAGAAAATGTGATGCATGGGCCAGATAGATCCACAAGATCCACAATATCGATCTATACCAATAGATGGAGAGTATTGATAAGCAGTGATGGACAGGTGGATAACCACATTGCATTCTGTTGCCATCAGAAAAATAAAGCACTTTACAACATCATTACTGAACACAGTGATTACGATTATTCAGCATTGCCAACTAAAGAAGTAAGTGCTCCAGATATTAATGTACCAAAAAGGGATTCCCTGGCTAGGCTAATTGTCTATGTATCTAGGCTGTCAGGAGCCTGACTTTTATAATACATGTTATTTTATTACGTAACTGGGCTATAAAATAATGACTGTTGCTCTTTGTTTGAAAGGATCTTTATAACTAAATGTTGGGCAAAATTAAGATCTCCATACTTGAAATCAAGAGAATATCTCTGCGTACCTTTACTGGTTAAACACTTTGTTCTTGTTGTTATCATTATTATTATATTACTATTACCGTAAGTGTTCTGTCTAACTGGGGAAATAATGATCAATGCTGATTGCATAAATATGAAACATGGAATATTATGTTTTAATTCAGAGCCCAGGCTTTTTTTCTTTTACCCTACTTTAGTAATCAGAGTAATAAGCTGAAACTGTGATTCAGGGAAAAGTAATCACAATAAATGGGGACAAACCAAGTACAGACTGCTTCTTATGTTCTTACCATTAAACATATTGGTTTACACAATAAAAGAGGAATACAATAATCACCTTTAAAGTGAAAGCTGCAGAGATCTGGTTCACTCCTCTTACCATACATTAAGATCATTTATCACACAAACAAAGCAAAGTAGAATGTTTTTCAATGGGCAGAAGTGGTGAATTGGGTTCCATTTAAGCCAACGTCTTCAAGTGACCATGGTTCTCAGTCACTAGCTCTGAGATACAGAGAATGTAAACAAAATGTTGGTCATATGGTCTGAATTTTTACACAAGGTCATGCCAGGAGCATCAGGAGAGTCAATAAAACAAGCCAAAGAGAAAGAAAACAGAAATCCAAATTCCTGTATAATCAAAGTGAGTGATAAAACCAGAGAAACAAAACTAGACTTGGGTTTATAGTCAACATCTGAGGTCACTTTTTGAGAACCATCTTGGGTATGGGAATTAAAGAATATAGGTTCTTCCATATATAAAACGATCTGGGTCGAAATGGGGTCAGATCAGTCAAAGTAGCTGAATTTTGGAATGTTCTGTAATTCGTCTACTCAATATAGCCAATTATACCAAGAAAATACTGATGGCTAACTACCTGCTGATTTTACAGAATCAATACAGCAAACGATGGGATTGGCTGGAGCATGAAAAAATGCTTCAGCAATTAAACACAAGTCAATAGTTCTTAAGGAGCTAACCCAAATTCTGATCAGACTGTTATTTTTTACTTTTAGTTATTCTTTCAGTAGAAGTATAGATTGACGAATGTGGGGCCCATAAATCAAAAACTTAACAAGATAATTACAGGCATGTGAGCTTAACATCTATAGTCAAGGGTTGCTAAAGTTATTCATTCAATATACAATATGGTTTTGTGAAAGACAGGTCTTGTCAAACTAACTAAATTGCATTCTATGAAGTCACTATAAATAGTACATCATGGAACTAGAAATTAAAGAGAAATGGTACTCAATTAATAAGGGGAATGGAAAATCTTAGTAATGAATAGAGACTACAAAGTTGCTTTTGTATACTGCCGAATGAGGTGGTGCTATCAAATAGAATATATGCCATCAAAAAAGATATGGATATTTTTTAGAAAACCATAAAAGGGCTTTAAGTAAGTGCTAATATTTTATATATTTTAATATTTTACACCTTGTCCAAGGAAAAAATCTGATTCAATTTTGAAATCAGTAAATAATTTCTCCCCCCATGGGGCAAAGCTGAAAATCGCTTAATTAGTTGGGTTTTTTTGCATTTTTTTGTATCAACAGCAGGAAGAAAGATAGGTAGAAAGTTTGAACTTAATGATCTTCTTCCAACGCAAATTACTATGTTATAATGTAACAACACAGTGCCCAGAACCTATTTATCACTTTCCTGGAAAGCACTACCTATCGCTGACCATGGCCATCCCTTTAGGGCCAAAGTGTAACCATATTCTACTGGATGGTTTCAGAAGTATATTGCAACATCTCACAATGAATACATCTTGTCAAGCTGGTTCCACAAACATGACAGTGACATCTATTCACTCCAGTCGACTGAACAATTCACATATTTTCGACTTACAGAGAACCTTTGGGATGAGAACACTAGGAACGCAGCATGAATGTTTGACCCAAAAATCTACAGTAACATCATATTGCTAAGAAGCCAGCATGGACCAAAATTCATAAGCGATGTGTTCAGCCCCTTGTTGAATTAACGATTTAAAAGGATTTAGATTTCTCTGAAGGCAAAAGGGATACTTACCAGTAATAGATATCTACATTTGTAAAAAAAAAAAAAAAAAAAGAGTATATTTGTGGGTCTCTATGTGTTAGAGTGTGTATTGTACATATACATTATACATGTATGTATATATGCTTGTATAAAGTGTTGACCATCGAATATACATCTCAGACATCCAACAGAACTATCGCTTACAAAGTGATATTATCACCCATGTCAGTACAGTACATCACTCTGACATAAATGTATTAAAGCACTCGATATTGCCATTCTGACTTCTTAAATCTTGTCCTAATGTGTCAAAACAGTCATGGCCGTCCTATGGGAGCAGTTAGCCAACAGTGGAAGCAAAGTAAATTAGAGTGAAATAAAATTGTTAACTGTGGCAGACAGACATTTTACACAACTAAACAGAGACTTCGGAGCTCCAGTACATTGTGATCAATAATGCAGAAGGTACTTCTAGGACCCATTTAGAGATGAAATAATAGTTTGTCTGTTGTAATCTATAACACAGAGAGGCAGCTCCAAATCTCCTGGCTATTGCAAGCTCATAGAATGTCCTCTACTTACTCTTCAAAATTACTGACAGATCAATGCTTCGAATTTGAAATAAAGTGACTCCAATTGTAGCATGGGTACAGGAAAAGAGCAAAGTTATATTCTATGGGGATGCCACTTAATGTAAAAGAACAAGCATACTGACTTAAAATATTGGTTGCTGCCCCCTTTGCTTCCTTCTACCACCTCTTCTTCTCTGCCACCTGCAAAGCCCTCTCTGTAAGCAAAAGTGATTGACCTGACATTCCCAATAGCAGTTATTGTTCTCAAAATAATATTTATATATTTGCCATTATTAAAGTTGCCTGGAGGACATTGATGACCATTTAACTCCAGATGTTGTGGACTATAGTTTCTATGATGCTCAACCAACCAGTTAGCGGGTTGTACATTATAGGAATTTTAGTCCAAATCATCTGGTATGTTTAATGTTAGGGTGTAGGGAATTTTCTTTAGTTAAATAATTTTTTCCTCCCTCCCATGTTCATGAACCTGCTTCCGTGTAGCATGGGGGAGAATGGATTTGTACAGGCACAGATCTGATGGACAGCTCCCCCAGGAGCTTCAGTTATGTAAGCAGCACTCCGCAACCAGTGTGCGCCGCTGGATGATGGGAGGTGTGCCGCGATTAATCCAGAGGATGCCAGCCACCGGGCCCCGAGAGGAGAGCCCGATGTTGCCTAAGACTTAGACAACATCGGGCTCTCCTCTCGGGGCCCGGCGGCTAGCATCCACTGGATGCAGATGCAGAAAGAAAAAAGAAAAGTTTAAAAAGAAAAAAATCATTGCCAACGGATATGACAGTACATCATATCGGGTGGCTGTGTATCACTCCTGCACAGAGGAGGCAACCGGGGACACGGAGCAACAAGGAGGTGAGTACTTGGGAAGAGGGGAGGAGGGTTGCATATTATTGGGCAAATTGACTATGGCATATTACATGGCAAAATAATACTGGCATATCATTGGGCAAATTGGCTGGAGAATTTTAAATGGCAAAATCAAACAGGCATATTATTGGGCAAATTGGCTGGGGCATATTAAATGGCAAAATAATACTGGCATATTATTGGGCAAATTGTCTGGGGCTTATTCATAGCAAAATAACACTGGCTGTGGGATATTAAATGGCAAAATAATCCTGGCATATTATTGGGCAAATTGGCTGTGGCTTATTACTGGCAAAATAATACTTGCATATTATTGGGCAAATTGTCTGTGGCTTATTAATGGCAAAATAACACTGGCATATCAATAGCAAAAGTAATACTGACATTAATGGTAAAAGTATTACTGGCATATTAATGGAAAATAATACTGGCATACTATTGGGCAAATTGGCTGTGGTTGGCTTTGTTATGATTTTGTAATGCACTGGTTTTGTTTGTCTATTAATGATTTGTATGCACTGGTTTGGTTTGTCTATTTATGATTTGTAATGCACTTGTCTTGGTTTGTCTGTTTATCATTGGTAATGCATTGGTTTGGTTTGTCTATTTATGATTTGTAATGCACTGGTTTGGTTCGTCTATTAATGGTTTGTATGCACTGGTTTGGTTTGTCTATTTATGATTTGTAATGCACTTGTCTTGGTTTGTCTGTTTATCATTGGTAATGCATTGGTTTGGTTTGTCTGTTTATCATTGGTAATGCACTGGTTTGGTTTGTCTATTTATGATTTGTAATGCACTTGTCTTGGTTTGTGCATTTGTTATTTATTTTGCACACTTGTTTGGTTTTATTTTTTATTTATTTTTATTTTTTTCCTTTTTAATTACTTTAATATCCATCTCAAAAGCACATACAACATATATGCATTCAACAGACATATAGTTCAAGAGATATCTCAAAGTTTAACTGATCTAGTATCACGGTGTAGCAGCTAGAGATTATCTATCTAAAAGATCAGACAATAAAATCCCAATAGGCAAGGGCGGGGGCTAACATAGTACATTCACTCAACGCACAGGGGTCTCCCCCTTAATTCCCAACACTTAACTCCCTGAGAGACCAGACATTGTCATATAACTCACGGGTATGGTTTTAAAGGTAAATAAAGGCATCTAGTTCTTATGTTCTGTGTATGCACTTGACTTTATAAATTCATTTTTATATATTTTGGTTTGTGGTATGCCACTGAATTCTGGGAAGAGCTTTGGTGTGCCCTGGGCGAGAAAAGGTTGAGGAGCACTGATTTAAAGAACCGGATGTGATGTCATTTGCTGATATTCTGTATCAAAACACAACATGGAAGCTGCATATGGGCTCTGTGCTAATGTAAGTATAGATCCCTACACCCCTGCGCATACCAGCAACGATAACCACATAGAGGTAATACCCAGGTCTCATTTCCCGGTCGCCCTGGTGATCTGGTTTGGTCGAGCCCTGCCTTGATCAATATCTAACATTACTCTACAGTCTTCCATTCCTCCATATTTAATACAACATTTTATTTCTCTCTTGTTATCTAATATGAAGCAAGTGCTTTGACTGATTCCTGTACAGTTTGCACTCTTACAACCTATAGTGTCAGCCCTTATTGATAAAATAATGTGCTGTCTATGGGAGAATTTGGATTCAACAAACAGATCCATTAAACAGCTCAAGTTGCGGACATACACTATGATTCACACATTGCCCAATCTTTTCACTGTAATCTATCAATAAGAGGTTCTGTCTAGTGCAGGGGTATCCACCTTTTTTTCTGCAGAGGGCCGCTTCACCAGAAATGTATGTGTGTGTCGGCCGCATTAAATTTATCTTCATTGTGGGAAAATTGTATATGTGTGTGTGTATGTATGTGTGTGTGTGTGTGTGTGTGTGTATATATTTATGTGTATGTGTGTGTGTTTATGTGTTTATGTATAGATATATATATATATATATATATATATATATATATATATATATATGTTTATGTGTGTATGTATAGAAATATGCAGAGTGAGTATTACAGGCTCCACAGCAATACAACACATACATAAACAAAATACACACAGACACACAAAAACATATTCCGATTTCTGGGGTACTTAGACACCTACATACACATTCACAGTCACACTTAAACACATCCACAAACAAATTTATACACAGAGACACACGCACTTACACATGCAGTCACCCTTATACACATATACACACACACAGAGTCACACTTATACACATACACACACACAGAGTCACACTTATACACATATACACACACACACACAGAGTCACACTTATACACAGATACACACACAGCATCACACTTATACATACCCACAGGTTTCTGTGATGCTTAGAAACCTACATCCACAGTCACACTTACACACACACACACAATCATAGACACACACAATCACAGACTGACGCACTTACACAAAATCACAGACACACACAGACACACTTACATACACAATCACAGACCACATACCACAGGGTAGAGGAGGGATTATGCGCACTGCGAAGGAAGTTGGTTTCCCTGTGTGCTAACACCTTGACCTAGTTCTCACATGCAGCTGTAGGTGCGGTCACCACTGCAGATCGCAGATGGGCCACACCTCCATGTTCAGTGGGCCGCTTTTAGCCCGCAGACCACATGTTGGATGCCCCTGGTCTAGTGGAATAGCTACTGCTTTGAAAGATGTTACGAGCATAACACTGGCATATTGAGTGACAAAATACTGGCATATTAAATGCCAAAACAATGGCATATTGAGGGGCAAAATATTACTGGCATATTAAATGGCAAAATACTGGCATATTGAGGGGCAAAATACTGGCAAATTAAATGGAAAAAGAATGGCATATTGAGGGGCAAAATAATGGCATATTGAGGGGCAGAATACTGGCATTGTAAATGGCAAAAGAATGGCATATTGAGGGACAAAATACTGGCATATTAAATGACAAAATAATGGCATATTGAGGGGCAAAATACTGGCATATTGAATGGCATATGGAGGGGCAAAATACTGGCATATTAAACGCCAAAATAATGGGATATTGAAGGGCAAAAGAATGGCATATTGAGGGGCACAATATTGGCATCTTGAATGGCATATTGAGGGGCAAAATACTGGCATATTAAATGGCAAAAGAATGGCATATTGACCAACTGCTCCAAATCACCCTCCATATTACACTATACCTGGATAACATGCTTGTGAGGGTAGGTGGGGCGAGTGGGAGATATTGTCAGGGGGGGGGGGATAGGGGACCCAGAAAATGTGTTCAGTAAGGGGCCTTGAAATTCCTGGTGGTAGCCCTGCACATTCATACACATAATGTATACACATCCATACACATCATGTATACATATGCATACACATCATGTATGCACATCCATTACACATCATGTATACACATAAATACGTACACATCTTGTGTATGGCTACCCCAGATGGCTTCCACAAACACAGGGCAAACAAGGCAAATACAAACTAAAGGTTACATTTCTAAAACTCCATCGTGTGCAGTATTATCAGTAAACATCCATCTGATTACCAAGTCAGTAGCAGCAATACCTATCATTTACCATTAACTGCATAAATGTATGGTTAATTGAGGTATTGCAAGGAAACATGGTATATATGAAACTGTATCCCAAGAATTCATGACCACTGTAAAAAAAAAAACCTTACTAGCATAACCTTCAGTGATTTGCTGATGGTACAAATGGAGGAAACAGATACCAACAAAGAGCCAAGACAATCCAAAATAGGCACCCCAATATACCAACTACGACGTACTTCAGCAGCCACATACTAGGTTATGTGAGCAGAAAATCAATGTTCCTAATTAGCCATAATACACTCTAAACCTTATCTTAGTGGAACATTTGTGGTTTGAACACAGGAAATCTACAAAAACCAAGGAATCCTTAAGAGATGGAGAATTAGTCTCTGGAGAAATGGTTAAAAATCATTAAGGGAAATGCCACAAGTTTCTTAAACAAGGCAGCACCTGCTAAATGTCATCGTGGGTTCCCAAAATACACATGACAAGAATGTTAAAAGCATAAAGGAGGTTAATTTTATGAATCTATTGAAAATCACAAATCAATTTCTAAAAGATTGGAAACACCTTGAAATATCCGTTTGGGGAAGGATACAGGTTGTAAGTTCACATATCTTTCCAAAGTCGAGCTGTCTTTTCCAGATGATACCATTGAGTGTGTCAATTGAAAGTGCTTGCACAAAAAACCTCTGAAGGAGGAGTTGGTTTTCCAAATATGAAACACCAATATCTAGCAAATATGTTAGTGCATGTACATAGAACCCAGTTAAAATCAGTTTTAGAAGAAGAGGTGGAGGCACTAGGAATAAAGGATATGCAGTGCCGTCTTTAATAGTGATTGGACCCTGGGCAAGCATTTGCTTGGGCCCCCTGGACCCTGCCCCCTCCCCTGCATGCAATCCCGCCATCCATCGCAATGTTACCCCCCCCCCCCACACACACACACACATATGCCATAATTGTTGTGCCATTCAGATGCCAGTAATATTGTGCCTTTCAGATGCCAGTAATATTGTGCCATTTAGAGCGCAGTATTATTGTGCCAGTCAGAGCCCAGTAATATTGTGCCATTCAGAGCCCAGTAATATTGTACCATTCAGAGCCCAGTAATATTGTGCCAGTCAGATGCCTGTAATATTGTGCCAGTCAGATACCAGGAATATTGTGCCAGTCAGATACCAGGAATATTGTGAAATTCAGACCCCAGTAATATTGTGCCAGTCAGATGCCTGCAATATTGGGCCAGTCAGAGCCCAGGAATATTGTGCCAGTCAGAGCCCAGGAATATTGTGCCAGTCAGATGCCTGTAATATTGTGCTAGTCAGATGCCTGTAATATTGTGCTAGTCAGATGCCTGTAATATTGTGCTAGTCAGATGCCTGTAATATTATGCCAGTCAGATGCCTGTAATATTATGCCAGTCAGATGCCTGTAATATTGTGCCAGTCAGATGCCTGTAATATTGTGCCAGTCAGATGCCTGTAATATTGTGCCAGTCAGATGCCTGTAATATTATGCCAGTCAGATGCCTGTAATATTGTGCCAGTCAGATGCCTGTAATATTATGCCAGTCAGATGCCTGTAATATTATGCCAGTCAGATGCCTGTAATATTGTGCCAGTCAGATGCCTGTAATATTGTGCCAGTCAGATGCCTGTAATATTGTGCCAGTCAGATGCCTGTAATATTATGCCAGTCAGATGCCTGTAATATTGTGCCAGTCAGATGCCTTTAATATTGTGCCAGTCAGATGCCTGTAATATTATGCCAGTCAGATGCCTGTAATATAATGCCAGTCAGATGCCTGTAAAGCCCCCCCCCCCCCTTCCCTAGTACTTACATGAACCTGCTCCGTGTCCCCCGCCGGATGTCTCCTCCGTGCAGTCTTCCCTCTTGCACGGAGGAGGGAAACAGTCACCGGATGTGACGCGACGTCACATCCAGCGTCAGTTTTATTTTTTTTATTTTTTTTTCGGTCGTCGCATCCAGCGGATGCGGCTTGCCGGAAAAAAGCGTTCACAAGCGCAATGCGCTGTGAACGCAGAAAGCAGGGGCTGGGGGCCCACGGGACAGCTGCCTTGGGCCCCCCAGGAGTAACTGGGCCCAGGGCAGCTGCCCCGTTTGCCCCGCGTTAAAGACGGCCCTGAGGATATGTATGGGGTTATCTGGAGTACACAAGATTTCAAGAAAAAAGGACTGTTCACTGAGAACAATATGATACTGGACCAGGTCTTGGTTGTCTGGGAGGGGCTAAAGAAAAATATGGGTTTGAGGTACTCTATAACTGAGTTCTTAAAAATAGAAGTCCTGGAACAAAACTTGGAGGATCTATCACTAGTTAGGTGGAAACAATCAGATATACTAAGCGTGGACCTTTTGCATCTCTGGTCCAACAATATCGGAAATCTTTGCATATCTTGTGATTAAATATTTTCTATGAAAATATCTAACACAGATCAAAACAAAGTGGTAACAATTTAAAGAGGTTATTTATTAGAGAGAAAGTCCCAAAGGTACTATCAAAAGCCATGGAAATTATTCAAGATATAGACTGCCTCAACGTATCCCCACAGATGAGAAGTTGGGGAAAAGACTTAAACTGTACATTAGACCAAAATGTTAAGCACCGTCCATAAACAAGTGCAATGTACTACGCTGGTTGAAACACATATTAAAGTTATTTATAGATGTGACTTGGTTCTGCATAGGCCTAACAAAGATGTACCCAGAAAAATCTCCACTACGCTGGCGATGCCGCCAAGTGGAGGGTACTTATTTACATGTCTGGGGGGCTGTACAAGAATCAAGAAAGCTTAATTTAGACAGGAAACCAGAAGTAGCATTACTAAACATGCATTGGCCCAAGATAAAATGTAGTACCTCAAATTTTATTACCCACTGGTTTTTGGCCTTTAAGATTGTGCTGGCCCGCAGACGGAAACAATCTGACAAGCTTTCTTGGGACTCAATTAGAAACCAATTCCCAGATCCGGATGGAAAGAGACTTGAGCTTGTCTTTTTTAAAGTCTCCAAAATGATATCAATTGTGTTATAAGTGGCAAAATCAGATTGAACCCCATGCTTAATCACACCCGTAGACCTGGTTTAAGCTCACGCGTAGATCCGTTTGATCAAGTGATACACCCGCTACTCCCTCTAGGCATCGGGAAAAATATTAAAATGTTTGTCTGATAAAATGTGTGGGATATACCACTTGAACTTATGTATAGAACTATTGTATTTTGAAAACAGAATCCCAATATGTATGAGAATTATGAATGTTTTTATGAATATTAAAAAGTAATGAATAAAAAAAAACATGCGTTATGAAATGCATGAAGCTTTTATGAGTGGTTACATTAAAAAAAAGTTGATGTGTAATATTAAACTTTTAATAATGCCTTTTTTTGAATAAACATGCACCTCTTTCTCCACTTGTATAAAAAGCACTAAACTTTTTTAACCCATTAGTATGTAGTTCCAATGTGCTTTTGACACAGAGGAAAAATAAATATGCATTTTTATATCCGAAACCACATTATCTGTTTACCTTGAGGAGGCTAGTTTTAAATGTATACTTCTCTCCTTAGTTGTCATCTTCCCACTTCCCACACTTGTCCAACTCCACACTAAATATATTTCTTTCCCAGTCTTCCAGTTTTGGGCCAAGGTAAGTTTACACTCCCACCTCAGCCTCATTTAGACATTACCTGCTGAAACGGATGCTAGGAGGATTGGGGAACACGTTCTCACTTGGTTCATGGTGGTTGGGGAAGACAAGGAAACAGTGATGACCTTTTTTTATAAATGTCGAAGAACCTCAGCTCATTTGGTAAGTCATGATTGAGGAAAGTTATGGCTAGAAAGCTAGTAGCTGGCTTTTTTCGTCACCTGTCATCTTAGAGGGACAGCAAGAAATTGGGCTCCTGTGTCTGAAAACAAGGGCATTGCTAGGATGAGTAATTAAATACAGACTAGTTTAAGTTTTCATCATAGTAATGAGGAGGGCAGTGAATTATAGTCAAGAGATTTTCTGTTCTCTGTCTGAAATGTGTCTGATTTACAGAACTCAAAAGTATCCCGCATGTAGAACTCAGGAAAATATGTGTTAATATATAGATTGACACAATATATTTTAAGCATTCAGTTTTGAAACATCTCATGTATCCGTATATGGAGTATTGGTACTTGCTAAGGACACAATTAATAAAAATAAACAATGGAAGTGATTTTTTTTCTATTTTATTTGTATCATATACAATAAAACATCTGTAATTCTGATCAGTTATTTAGTGAACAGTACTATATCTTTATAGAGAAAAATATAGATTTTGTGATCTGATTAGTCTCCAGTACATGTATCTAGATTGAAACTCTATTTTCTCACAGCTGGTGTACTTATTATTACATTAATCCTGCCTCTAAACGGATGCAATATGTTCAGTCTCCTAGCCCTTGGAAGATGATCCATTGTGTATGTAATCTCCACTTGCAAGTAACTGTAGAGTATTGAGTGAAAATAGATGAAAACAAGTATTTGCCTTACAGTTTCACCCCCACGTTGGGGGTTATTTATGGAATCAGCACACAGCATAATGATGACATCACTTTTATAAAACCCAGATACTTTGCTTGTGATGCAATTGCACCTCTGCTTAAACAAATTTTGTGGGGCTGTTTGCATTATTTCTTTTGCATTTTTCATTTTTCTTATACATGGACTGTTCTGGCTCCAAGTCCTTGCAATCCAGAATTGCTACATTGCTGCGCAGGTAACACGCACTCCCAAGTTAGCGTAATAAATTGACACACGCAGGGTGGCCGTCAGGGGCTGATGGACTATACTCCGATTAACACTGCAGAAGAGACGGCCGGGGACCAGCAGCATCCCGGGTTCTTGGGGAAGGGGGGATTGACTGTGGCATATTAATGGGCAAATTATCAGTGGCTATTAATAGTCAAATTATCAGTGCAAATTAATGGACAAATTATCAGTGGTAAATTAATGGATAAATTCTCAGTGGCATATTAATGAGCAAATTATTATTAGCTTTTAATGGACACATTCTCAGTGGCATATTAATGGACAAATTATCAGTGGCATATTAATGGATAAACTAACACTGGCTGTGGCATTTTAAGTCTTGGATGTGCAATGCGGATTATGGGGCAGCAGTAAATCCTGGATGTGAAATACATGGGGTGTATTTAAATCATTGGCGTGATATACAAAGACCAGGATAAAATGACTTTGAGAGGGTAGAGGGGTGAGAGGGAGATATAGGGGGGAAGGGGGCAGAATATTTTTTCAGTAAGGGGCCCTGAAATTTCTGATGGTGGCTCTGGACACACGTGATAACAGAACCAGTATTTTTTTAAATACAGTTCCTATGCAGTCTTCCATTTTGTATCCAACTCTTGCTTGCATATGTCAACCACATTATTTATATGTTTTTGTCAAAAATGTCAGATTCCAATACCATACCTCCCAAATTCTTCCTCCGGCAATGAGGGACGCCGGAGGGGTGGGGATTGGAGGTCGATTGTCAGTGCACGCAAACTGGCAATGTTACTACGCACATGTAGATCTTTATATATACACAGTATTCATATTTTGGTTTCCTGAAACAGGACTGTCCTACTTAAAAAGGGACAGTCGGAGGCATGCAGTACACTGTAATGAGTTAGTATGAATCAAACTTTTACTTTGATTGTCTAACTATTCAAAAAGGGAATGATACGGACTTTAAACATAGCTCAGAATCCATGAAACAAAGAGAAGAGAAATAGTTATTTGCCACTAATTCATAAAGTGTATTGTTGGGAGAAAAGTGACAAAAACATGCAAAATATAGCAAATAAAGTACAAGCCTAAGTTGATAGTGTACTGATAGAAACAGGTCAAAAACGAATTTCCTGCAACAAATCTAAACAATGCAATTTACTAATATAGTTTAAGGCTTTTATGCATATGCATGCAATCAACGACTCAAAACATATCAACATTAAAAGTTCATTACTTTTAAATTCTCTTCCCAATTTTATATATAATACATCCCCGACACAGAGTTTGAAATGCATGAACCAGAAAATCCCATTTAGAGACAGTCTGTTTCAATCTTTTAGATCTCCTATAGCATTAATATAATACATGTGTTTACCTGCCATGAGCAAAAGTTCAGTTATTGAAGGCATAGTAATGAAAGTATGGAACTAGAGTAAGCTCATAGATCCAAAGAGTGATCACAGCTTAACAAATACTTAATCTTGACTTTCAAGGTTATTGTAACCTTTCCACAAGTGACTGCACACTAATGAGACTGAATGAGAAAAATCCATTATTATGATAGATTTCCAAGTAAATACGGTCAGAACTTTCAAAACGGAACGATCCAATGTACTAAATCTTCTCAGCAGCAGATTTTTGAGTGCTAGAAGTCCCCTGTCTAGTCAGGGCAACTAGAGCGATTTCTAAACAAATACTCTGGTTCAAGCAAGTAGAGTTAAAGTGATAGGTCTTTTTTAAGTATGCAGATTGGTTGAAACAATATGTTTTTGAGACATATATCCAAAAACCAACAGATTTGTTGGTAATCTCATATTCTGCATAATATTCCCAAAACATCCTAAATGTGTTTCTTTCGCATATGCATTTCTATGAGCATCTTCCAGCTTTTAGGCCTGAGGAAATCTGATTTTTTTTTTTTTTTTACAGGAGCCCTTACTGCTGTCGGTGTTTTCACTTTCTGAATGTACAATGTTTCTTGACCTAGATTTCAGTATCATTCAATGGTTGTACTGTTATATCACAGTAAAAGTGATAATGTATGTTGTAGTCTTAACACAAAACTGCCTTTTTTGAAGCCTTATATCTTAATGTACTGAAAAACATGGACAGAATGCCTTGTACTCAGGGTTGGGCTGGCAACTTTTGGCCCGGGGAAAAAAACTGTTTAGTGATCCACAATGTAACTTCATTAGCCCACCCATTAGAAACAGCAGTAGACACATTTACAAAGGCAAGACAGATAAGCCACAGATATACAAAGACAGAAAAGTCTCATAGACAGACAAGCAGATAGAGCAGTTCAATAATTCATCTGGCCTTTCTCTATCTCAGATCCCAAAATACGAAGGGGGAGGAAGACCACAAAATGGGATCTTGTGGGGTCTGCATGGAAGGCCAAATTGTGGAGCATACCTGTCCTTGATGCTTTGTATCCCAACCTGCTGATCCCTGCCAGAGCATCATCTGAGGAAGCCCATGCTCAGCCAATGCATCAGGGCAAATACAAATGAAAAGTAGTCAGTTTAAACAGCAACTGGAAGATTATGTCTACTATGAACAGTAGGATGACTACTTTGTACTTTTACTCAAGGAACCATATAAAAAAAAAAACAATCATTTAAAATGTAGAGCAGTCGCTTTGCTGATTAAATCCCTAAAGTATGCATTTTTCAAAAGCCTTCCTGAATAAAACAGCAATATGGACACCCGAAAAACATTATAAATTCAGAATTAACCCTCTAGGGAAAACTAAAACTTAATTATCCGATAGCTGCACAGTTGTCATGATAGTATTCTTAATTGTCAGTTTATATTATGGTATAATCAGAGCCTTATTTCTTGCTTGATTTGCTGACCCCAATCTTTAAGAATGGTAAATTAATGGGAACAGAAACAGGGCAGACTGGTAGGGATCTTCTTCTCTGCATATAATTTATTGTTTTTTGTTTTTTTCCACCACATGCTCCATTGACCCCTTGACCACAGATCTAAACCATAGAAGCATATATATAGCTTATTCCATTCATCAACCAAGGATCAGAAATACATTTCACCACTTCCACAGCTTCTCTGTTTCCTCTAACAGCAATTGCTGTCTCGCTTTCAATTCCCAATATATCATGCCATTCTTGTTAGAATCTATTAACCTCTTTAAACCATAGAGTTCCAGTGGGCTGTGGCTCACCAGATTGTACACAATAGTCTGTTAAAAGTCAGTATTTAACTATCTAGTTTCAAACCACATCAAGGTCTAGGAGAGGCTAGGATACAATTTCAGGTGATATCTCTTTATCAAAAAAAGTAGCCATGTTGGTGCAGAGGTAAATGTAAGTTGTTGTTCCGGGATTCCACCCAGGGTTCCCAAATTTTATTGTAAAGTTAGAATTTCGATCTAGTGGCAAAGAAGTATTTTTCCATTCTGTATTGGTGTTCTATCTCATTAATTATCTCTTGCCATTCCAGGGGTTTATCATCCCTCCGGTGTCTGGCTATTGTAATCTTAACTGCCAATAGTATATTAATAGTTGGTTAGAGATAATGTTTATTCATGGGAAAGATCTCCATGTGGAGAAGAAACCCCTGTGCTGTTAAAACCTGGGTGGTTCCAAATAGGGTGGAAAGTAAACAATTTATTTTTTGTTTTATATCACCAAGTCGCTCACATTTCCACCATATGTGGTACATGGTGCCCTCTCTATTCACACACCTCCAACAGTTGCTAGTAGCATTATGCTGGATCTTGTGTAGGTGTGATGGAACCATGTAGCAACGATGGAGTACTTTATAAAAAGTTTCCTGAAGATTGACATAATGTACCGCGCCTCTGGTTTTAATCCATGCCTGATGCTAGGCATCTATCGGGAAGTCTCTCCCCATGTCTTTTTCCCATTTCTCAAAAGCTTTTGGTTTCCCCTTCTGGGTTTGATTGTAAAAAAATCTTTCTATCTTAGATATAGTTCCCCTTGTGTGCCTCTTCCCGACAAAGGGATCATCTCCGAGGGCATAAATGTCATATTTAATTGCAAGAAGTAACAATGCAATTCTAAGTCAACTACCTTATGATTCCTTTGTTCATTTCGATTACTTTTGCTACAACAAAAATAATTGCAAATATAATATCTATTTCTAAAACAAAATAACATTACTGCCTGCCAATAATTAATACAAATAACACTGTTATTTTGACCCCCAAAAAAAGAAACTTTGGAACAGCATAAAAGGATCTTAATGTACTCTGGGGGCTCTGTTTATATTGTGATAAACGCATTAAGATCTACAAACACACACTCTACGCGATCTTTATTGCCTGCTGGACTAAAATATGTCTCAATCCTCATGTAGATACCATAGTAAAAGCTAACCTCGAGAGACTTGATAGTAAAAGTACACCATGATGAATATGCTCCATTAATAAGTACTCTATGCTTCCTTAGTGTCAACCAATTTAGTATCCATTTGCAAATGTTTACACTGATGTCTAGATTTGTTTTCGTAACAATCCAGAATGACGAGAAGGGTCAAAGCCCTTTACAAATTCTATAAATCAAGAGTAACAATACACATATTGACCATGGACTGGAAATAATAGTCATCCCCTGTCCTCCGTTCAGTAACCACTTAGTGTACCCCAAAGTTTTTAGGCTTATACATACCGTAACTAAAAAAAATTGCTTGTTGACTTTTTCATCTCTTATCCCTAAAAACTATTTCAATGAAAGAATCAATCAAAAGGCGATTTATTAATGCTGCGGTACCTTGTATTTCTGACGTAAATGCACATTAACCCTGGCATCTCTCTAGTCCAGCATTAAGGCTGTAAAAGTATTATGGTAAATGTAGTCTACCACCTCTGGAGTACCAAACTTTGCCTACCCCTGCTCTAAACTAAGACATAGGCATCCTAACCTACCACCAAGTTTCCATGCCGTTAATATAGATGATTGCCAGCAAGGGTTCAGTGCTGATCCCCCATTCGTCTCCTTCCCAGAGCTCAGTCACCGGGCAAAATGGCCCCAGGACGCTACTTGGATTGAATAGTCAAGACCATTGTGAAAAGTATTTACTGTGTAAGTAATGGACTAAGGACAAGAAACAGACCCTTATAAGACAACAGTAAAACAAAAAACTTTGATAGAAACCAAGCGGCAGAATTGTGAGCACTATAATTTGCCTATCTCTCCATACAAACATGTCCTCCCTTTCATTTTCAGCAGTTAACTTACAATTACAAAAAAAGTATCAGGTCAAAGGAACTCACTTAAACCTTATTTATTTTGAGAATTTAGAGAAGGCAAAATGATCTGCACATTGGGGTTTATGTATAAAAAGTTTTTACAAAAACAAAACAGTCACTGTTTGTTATGTATAACAGCGATTGCTCTTTTTTACACACAACCTAAATCTATGCATTTGGCCTAAATAATGTAGACTCACAAAATTTGTTGGGAGTCTGCTTTATACATTGGAGCACAAGCCAATTGCGCCAGTATTTGGTGCAATCTGCATGTGTGCTGTGTACATGCCCCCCATCGTGTTAGCACAATTTCAAGTAAATACATAAATTAAGAAAATGATGTTTTAAATTGTCTGTAGTGTCTTCTGTATATGACATCTCCCTGTGGTTATTAGTTGTCTTCCCATATAAATGCAAGCTATCTATTCTGAAAATTATCAAATCTTGAAAAATCCCTGAAAGTATTTTCCTCAAATTCAGCATTCAAGGTGAGATTCCCCCATTAACCACGACAAGCAGTTTCTCAGTGAGTCACTTTTTTAGGGGTATCCTTGTCCACTAAGCTATATCTGCTTCTGCTCATCTCTCTTTGTGAGTATCCTCCTCCGTTTGGTAGCAGAATGAGTGGAAAGGATCAGTGCACCATATTCCATCCAACAACATAGTGGAGTTTTCCTCAGGAAATGCATAAAAACATCCACACCATAAGAAGAACATCATGTCCTCACATTTGCCCAAGGCTCAGTCACAAAATAAGGGTCTTATATTTAAATAATATTTTTTAGTCAGGGGTGAACTTGATGCCTGAGAGGACCTGTGATATAAATCCAGCTAAGATATTAACTACTAATTTTTTATTTTAAAATTCTAACTCTACAAACTACACTCACAACTTGTCCCCGCCTCCCCCCCCCCCCCCCCTCTCTCTTTCTCTTTTTTCTCTTCCTCACCCTCCTTCCCCTCGGACTTCCCCTGTGTCCCGTCCCTCCCGGTCTAACCAATTTTGCTGCAATATAGACTGGTATTATTCTTATATGTAACCTAACTTGTTTTTGTATAGCGCTTACTTATCATGATGTTACCGTTTATTATGGAAATACTGTTATGCTCCTATCCTGGCCCACATATTTATATTCTGATCTGTAGCTGATGTTCCAATATGTAACTCAGTCTACAGTTTGGCTGACTTTGGCTTATGTACGATGTTATCTGTCAACTATCTCTTGTCATTGCATCATAAGAAGTATAAATATTGAAAACTTTCAAAAATAAAGAACTTAAAAAAAAAATTATAATTCTACATTTTAGATGCTCTCCACAACATTCTTAACACCTTCAACACCTTCGTGACAATGGATGTGTCAGGCACGTCCTGCCGGGAACTCCGTTCCTGGCACGTCCTGCGGTGAATCAAGCGGTTTTCGTGATCAACGATCACGAAAACTGCTTTAACGGTGCTGGTCTATTGCCTCGACATCGAGGCAATAGCCAGCACCAAAATTTATTTTCTGGGGCACCCACGATCGCCCCACGGAGCGATCGTGCGAGCCATACTGACGGAGCAGCATGCTCCGTCAATATGGCTATGCCCTATGGAGGTCTGAGCTTCGGAAGTGAAAGTAACTTAACTGAATATATAACTATAACTGAATATACTACTTGACTGCCCCTAGTGGTAGTTAAGTAGCATAGCAATGTAAAAAAATTAAAATAAATATTTAATTAAATAAAAACTGGTTATAAACTTAGATTAGCCTATAGGGTTAAAATTAAATATTTTTTAACATAAGGGATAGGGTTAAAATTAAAATTAAAATATATTAAGGGATGGCATAAGGGTTAGAGTTGGGGTTAAATTTAGTGTTAAGGTTAAATTTTGGGTTCGGGTTGGGGTCAAAAGGTCAATATAGGAAAAAACCAAAAAACACTGTTTTTGGTTTTTGCCCCATAACTCGCAAAAAAATACTGAAAAATACATGCATATTTCTGAACTCGGGACAACATTTAGAAACTATTTAGACGGTGTCTTTTTTAATGATTGTATTTGTGTAAATTATATTTTAGGTGAAAGTTAGAAAAAAAAATTTCATCATATTTTATGATTTTTTTTGTAGTAAATTATAAGATATGATGAACATAATGGTATCTAATGAAAGCCTTTCTTATGATGATAAAAACAACATATAATTTGTGTGGGTACAGTATGTGAGAAAGAAGAAAATTGCGGGAAAGTCAAGGTGAAAATGTCTTGTCACTAAGGGGTTAAAACAGAAAAAACTCTCAATGTATGACATCTGGTAATACATAAATAAATAAAACAAAAAAGAACTAAAACTTTAATATTTTGCTTTTTCTGGCCTTCTGGTAATACATAAATAAATAAAACAAAAATTAACTAAAACAGTAATATTTTGGCTTTTCAGGCCTTAAAACAATTACATTTTATTTACCTTTTTTATATATATGTGTTGCTTTTTTTCTTCCTCTTGTCATGTTATATACTTTATTAAACACACTTTTACTATTTACCAAGACTTTTTAAATGTTCTCTGTTAAGTTCTCTTGAACATAACTGAAATATTAGTGCAATAATGAAGTGCTAATACAGATTCATTGGTGCCGATTTTTTCACTTATCATTTTAGGAAGGAATAATTTTATCTCCCAATGGACTATGTTAAAAGGCTATCCTGTCTGCTTGGCCCATTCAATTTGCTCTTATGAATGAACTGTTAGATAATAATCAATAAATGTGTCAGTCAGGTCAAGCAGGCAAATGCATATCATTCTTCAGTCTGTACTTACATGATATGGGTTCATGCTAGAAAAAAAGAGAAATTTCCGAGAAAATATGTTTGAAATTTAATAGGTTGAATTTAAGGGAAAAACTGATGTTTTCTGGATTGAAATCTATGTGCCGGTTACAATATTATGCTATCTGATACATGTAGTCAGTCTTTGAAATGTTACTAAATATTTGCTTGACAATATTATATCTGGTTACACTAGTGCTCCCTGCCTGCAAAAATATTACACATCTGGAATCATTGAGAATTTTAAAGGTCAAAAATATGAATATTTCCAATGAATATACCTAAAGTTGGGGGAGGTGAGTTTACCGTACACCAACTCAGATTTAAGACATACTCCAGTCTCGTCCCAGCAGAGAAAGAGGACTCAAATCCATCTCATTTACCCCCAGCAATGTAGAAATACTATTAGAAATGACATCTGATGTAAGGGGTTTTGGATTCGTCTCCAAAATATTATGGCCCAACAATTGCCCAACAATTGGAATAAACAGTATACCCAATATTTCCACTAAAAACAATGAGGTCTGTTGTTAGAGCAGCAAGTTTAGGATTTCTGTGGGGAAATCAGGCCTTCTGGCTTGTCTGGTGTGTGTAGATTTGCGTTTAATAATGCCTATGCTAAAAGTGACACTACACTTTTTTTTCACTCGTGCTTCTTAGTGAAAAGACTGGTGCCCCTAGTAGGAAGATAAACTGGCATGTACTTTAGCTAATGCATGCCAGTTTATCATCTAACTGACAGCTGCCATGCTTCTCTGAGTAGCAAACAGGCTTTGCTCTATCAGGATGTAAACTTCCTTTTACACAGTGCTGTAGATTGCAAATATAAATAAACTTTTATAAATAAAGTGATGTTTTATTTTCATAGATAACCATAATTTATATGCTTACAAATATCTAATAAATATTCATTTCCTAAAGGGTATATTTAATTTTTGTGAGGAAACTAAAAAAAATATGTCATTTTAAGTTCAACCATTTCATTAATGTAGTATAAGCATCCATGAGCACACATAATCAGCCAATTTGTCCAGACATTGTTTTGTTAAACATAATGGTCTAGGAGACAAAGAGTCTTCTTGTAGACTTAGACAATGCATCTGAATTAACACATCATATTTTGCTCATGCTCAGCACAATGGCATTATATTTTAAAAAAAATAGGTCATCGGGTTACTAAATTAATGGTCTTTATAAAATCTATTAAACCTAACTGCAAAGAGAGTGTCTCTATTTATAGATGTGTATATTTATTTTTTTATTTTACTGTGTTTTCAAAATGCTATACCAGCAGTAAAAGAGATGTAGATGTGTATCGCTTCTCAAAAATGGGGTCTTAGTCTATGGCCGGCATTAAAACTCATGTTAACCTTGTGGTGCAGTACTTGGTCAGCAACATGATGTAATGGGTGACAATTCAGTAAAAGCGCAGCCTAACTATTGGTTTCCCAGACATCTTAAAAATGATGGGGTAGTCCAGAGTAAGCCCTGCAATGAGTCTAGGTGGGTCTTTTGGACACAGACATCCTTTTAAGAGCCAGTAGATTGTCCAGCGCCACAGAGCACCAGAAAGAGGGTCTTTCTTTAATTATCACATTCTCCTACACCAGGGGTGTTCAAAAAAATTTCAAAGAGAGCCAGATTTGATGAAGTGAACATGCGTGAGGGCCGACCATTTTGCCTGACATTCTTTGAACCATTAAAATTAAATGCAAATTAATTATTTTCTTCAAAGTTTATTGGAAACGGCATACTTTTCATTTCATCACATGGATCACAAATCTAATCAGGTGTTAAATCACTCTGCCTTTCATATCTGAAGGCCAGATGGAAAAAAATTCCAGGAAGCTGAAATATATGCCAGTTTTTTGCCTTTCCATATATGCCATTATTTTGTCATTCAATATATGCCAGTTTTTTGCCATTTAATAAATGCCAAAAATGTTGCCATTTAACATGCCAGTATTTTTGCCATTTAATATATGCCAGTATTTTGTCATTTAATATATTCCAGTATTATTTTGCCATTCAATATGACAGTATTATTTTCCCATTAATTTGCCACAGCCAATTTGCCCAATAATATGCCACAGCCAGTTTGCCCAATAATATGCCAGTATTATTTTGTCCTTGATAAGCCACAGCTAATTTGCCCAATAATATGCCAGTATTATTTTGCCATTTGATATATGCCAGTATTTTGCCATCTAATATATGCCAATATTTTGCCATTTAATATATTCCCGTATTATTTTGCCACTCAATATGCCAGTATTATTTTGATTTTCAATATGCAAGTATTTAGCCACTCAATATGCTAGTATTTAGCGATTATCCAATATGCCAGTATTTAGCGATTCAATATGCCATTCTTTTGCCAGTATTTTGCCACTCGATATGCCATTCTTTTGCCATTCAAGATGCCAGTATTTTGCCATTACATATGCCAGTATTTTGCCATTAAATATACTAGTATTTAGCAACTCTGTATTCCAGTATTTTGTCACTCAGTATGCCAGTATTTTGTCACTCAATATGCCAGTATTTTGCTTGTTACATGTGACTATGGCAAGCTCTTTAGGACACTGACACTTCACTGTGGCAAACTCTCTTGGATGCTGTTACACTGGAGAAGTTCTGTTGGATACTGTGACAGTGGAGAAGTTCTGTGTGACAAGATTTTTCTAATTTTTCACCCGTAATAATTTTTCACTGTGTAATGTAGTACTGTTGCAGTCCACCAAAGTACAAGTGTTAATTGTAGATAAACTTTTTAGATAAAAAAAATACACTTTACAGGGTATCCATGGATTTTACAGAAAAATACATAAATTAACATGTCTTTGTGAATGGGCTCTAAAGAATAAGCTGCGTGCAAGCTCTGTGGGGGTGATTGCTGCCTGCCACCTGGGATATGTGTATGCACGTGGGTATCCAGGGAATATTGCCAGCAATTCATGCCACCGTACACAACATGAAGTGCATTGTGTGAGCAATGGAGGGCACTGGGTCTAAGAATGGTAACATGAGTCAGTATTGGGACCTTCACATTAATGCAATACATTTTTATTCCCTTGAATGCATTGCTTTTGCCTAGACTTTACAATGTTGTTAAGATGACCCTGTATGAGAAAGATTCTATTTCTAGTCCCTTTTGTCACTATATTGCCTCTCTGTCTCACATCTGCCTTGTTAGGCTATTCCATCTCTCTTAGATGTCTCTTTTGCTGCTCTATCTCTTTTAAACTCTACCATCTCTCTGGCCCCTGCTCATATCAGTTTTTTCTCTCTTAGCTATCTAGTCTCTGGGAGTCTCTTTCTCACATATCTTTAGTCTTTTTAAGGTTCTTTTGTCACTCTTAGGCTTCTGCATCTCTTTTAGACCATTCTGTCTCTCTCTGGCCTCTCTTTCTTGACTCTCTATTAGCTTGTGTATCCCAACTGTTTCTGCTCTCTTTATCTTCCATGTTCTCGCTTCTGATAGTGTGCTTCAGTTTTATTTCTCTCTTATTTATCTCGGATTGCTTTCTTAGGCCTTTCTGTCTCTATCCGCTTTCTTTGTTTCTCCAGTCTCACTCTGTCTCTCATAAAGGACAAGTGAACAAAAAATGAAGTTATGTTTAATTGAAAGATTGCATGAAGTGTAGGCATTTTAAATAGAAATGCCTTAATTAAAGAATACAACTAAAGTACTTTACTGAGCTCTTTCTGCTTGTATAGCTCTATCAGGGGACAGACACAGTGGGTCTCACCTGAGACAGGGATAGTCATCTTCTTGGAGCCTCGATGTGAAGCCTCTTTGGTTCACCCTCCTGGGCTCCATACTGCTAAACCAAGCTGTAATGGGAAACATACTCCCAGCAACCCTGCAAGGAGAGGGACTATCTCACCTACATCTTGGAGTGGATCAAGCAGCACCAATCCTATAAATGTTCTACATTACCTAAATCCAATGTGATCAAGTTGCTAAAATTGGATTTAGTTAATGTAGAACATTTTACGGTGGGTCCTGACGAAATTATCCGTTAATATCTGTAATCCAAAATGCTGCTGGGCCCCAGCATTTCAGATAAGGCATACTCAACCTGTAGTAAATTATATGAGGTGAACAAAGTAATAGTATCTAAAAAAAAGCCCTTCTTATCCCGAAAAAACAATATATAGTTTGTGTGGGTACAGTAATACAGTAAACGAGAAAGAGGACAATTAGAGCTAAACACAAACACCAAAAAAGTGTTACAACATTGTCACAAACAGTGCAACATCGACACAATAGTCCGGTGACAAAGGGGTTAAAGAAGTAGAACTCATATCAAATAAGCAGAAGTTACTTTCAAAGTTCAGTGGCTAATTAGCTATAAATATTTATATATATGTATATATATTTTTATATATATACATATCTATATATATATATATATATATATATATTTACATTTTATTTCCATTAAGATAAATACAAATAGATATTTTTAGACAAGATACATTTTTGTAAACAGTAAATCACATGACTTCCTTGTGAAGTGACAGATTCTTTATTTTTAAAGACATGTACACCAAAAATATATTGTAATTCAATTCCTCAGCATTAACAATTCAAATGCTGGAAAGTGGTCCCACAGCTCAGTATATTTTGTCATCAAATATCCATTAATGTCCCTACTTTTCAGAAGATTTTCATTGAGATTTGAAACTGCCCTTGTGACCTACCTACTAAAACATTAATGCATATTTGTATTTGCTTCACACTTAAGCTATCTTAATTCTCATAAAATGTTATGTTGTCAGTTTCAATATGTTTACAGGCACTGGATTGTTCTTCCGAGCAGCTGAGAGGGACTTCTGCCCATTTTTAGAACCCCTGTTAAAAGGACTGGCTGGTACCCAAAATGCATCTTCCAAATGTTAATACATATTCATGTGCTTTCAAAGTACTTTAAAATGCATGTTTTAGAATTTGCATTGCTTAAAATTTTAAATACTTACAGCTAGATGAAATTGTGAAACTGCCCACAATAGCTGAGTAAAAGTCAGTTTCCTTTATTAATTTTATATTCTACAGGAACCAATGAGAATAATGCTATTCAAATTAATGGAATTTCCTGTCTGTTAAGAGATCCTACTGTGTACACCAGCAAGTTTATCACAGTCCACACAATGTATTATATTCCAGCAGCAAAGTGACCAAATGAAACAAAACTTTATATCCTAGAAAAAAAGCCTGTGCAATAAATAAGCAGTAATCTTCATCTTGCAGCAGCGTGAGTTTAGAGACTAGGCTGTACCTTTAAATGTAGTTGAACAAGCAGCCCCATTTCACACTTTACTTCCATAGCCTGAGCAGTTCCTTTTCAATCTCCCTGGCCACAAGAATTGAACCCCATCTCTTTGGGTCCAGAATAGAGAGACTAAGTAAGGAGTGCTAAAAATATAAATTCCTGGATACATACAAGACCAAGTCATGAATATAATATATATATATATATATATATATATATATATATATATATAATACACTGAGTTATAAAGGAAAGATTCAAAAGGTAGAGCGGCACTCTTCTCTTGGTGGCAGTTTCCAAATACAACAGCATACACATGAAGTTTCAAGTTTCAAGTATATTTAATCCACTAGCCGGTGCAACCAACAAATATGAGATCACAGCTTCAGTTTTCCGCATTTCAGGCCATACAGAGCAAGTAATCATAAGCCTGAATATATATATATATATATATATATATATATATATATATATATATATATATATATAACCTTTCCAAAACAGAACTGATTATTTTCCCTCCCTCAAACTCCATCCCTCCACCTGGGTTCACAGTCACCGTTGAAAATGCTACAATTGTACCGGCTGACCGTGTCCGATGTCTTGGGGTCACTTTTGACTCTGCTCTCTCTTTCGTTCACCATATTCAGTCCCTAGCCAAATCCTGTCGACTGCACCTAAGGAACATCGCACGCATTTGCCCGTTCCTCAGCGAAGAGACCACCAAAATACTAGTGCACTCACTTGTGATCTCTCGCCTTGACTACTGTAATGGCCTCCTGACTGGACTACCTCTGACTCGTCTGTCTCCCCTGCAATCTATCCAAACCGCAGCTGCCAGACTCATCTTTCTTGCACGTCGGCCCGATTCGGCGGCTCCTCTCTGCAACTCCCTCCACTGGCTCCTCGTCTGCTCAAGGATAAAATGTAAAATTCTGTCTTTAACCTACAAAGCCCTCCACTCCTCCGCCCCTCCGTACATTGCCTCTCTTTTTAACTGATACCTCCCTGCACGACCTTTGCGCTCCTCTCTGGGACTAAAACTCTCCTCCACCCTCATCACCACCTCTCACTCATGACTGCAAGACTTTGCCCGAGCTGCCCCCTCTCTCTGGAACTCCCTTCCTCAGAGCATCCAGCTCTCTCCCTCCTTTTCAAATTTTAAAAAGTCCCTCAAAACCCACCTTTTTAAACACGCTTACTACCCAACCCACTAGAACACCTGTCACTTTACCTCTAACAGTTCCCACCTAGCTGAAACACACACTACTCATCTTTGGCCTATACCACATAGTGCCACCCATCCACACTACTGTTATTACAACTTCAATCCCTCTGGCCTCTTCAACCCTTTTGTGTCTTATGGACCCCATTCCCTCTAGATTGTAAGCTTGCGAGCAGGTTTCTCTACCTCATGTACCAGTCTGTTTCTAGTTTGTCTAACTTAGTATATAGTTCCCTTCTATGCTCTGTACCTAGCATTACGTAAATTGTTGACGCTATATAATTAAATGGTAATGTAATATATATATATATATACACACACTACCATTCAAAAGTTTGGGGTCACTTAAAAATATATTTGTTTTCCATGAAAACATACATCAAATGAGTTGCAAAATGAATATAGTCAAGATGTTGCAAAGGTTAGAAATTATGATTTAGAGTCTAATGAAGGACAACAGTAGTAAAAAATGATGTTCTGTTTATTTAAAAGATGTCATCAAGTGTAGGCATTTAAATAGAACTGCTTTAATGAAAGCATACAAATAAAGTACCTTATTGAGCCATCTTTACTCCTTTTAGCTCTACCAGGAGGCAGGCATTTTGTTTAGAATCTATGGTCAGATAAGTCAGATCTTTGTTTATCTGAACCAAGGCTAGTGATTCTAAACAACATGTCTGCACCTGAGAGATCTACCTGGAGTAAAGAAGGCTCAATAAGGTATTACTTTGTACTCAAATAATTTCTTTCTCTATACTTGATACAATTTTTCAATTAAACATAAGTTTTTTTTTTTGCTACAGTTGTCCTTTAAACAGCACAACAGTTTTCAGATGTGTAATATATATATATATATATATATATATATATATATATATATATATGCACACCATTAGAAATCAGTAATTAACAACATTAGCAACATTGTCTACACTGTATTTCTGGTCCATTTTTTTCAAAGATTTTGGAGGCACTTTGGATCATATTGGCCAGGGTTAACATCAGGGGATAAGTCTTGGAATGATGAGGCATGTCCTCGGTGTGCAATTTCGTGAGGTGGGACATGTCCTGGGGTGCTGGAGTAAGTCCTGCGTGTGCAATGTGAAAGATGGGACATATTCTGGGCTGCAGTGGTAAGTCCCTGATGTGCAATGTGGGTGATGGGGTATGTAATGGGGTGCTGGGGTGAGCAATGTGGGTGATGGGAATGTCCTGGGTGTGCAGTGTGAGTGATGGGGCATGTTCTGGGGAATTTGTTGTGCATGCATAGTGGGTACTGGCTGGGGTAAGTCCTGGGTGTGCCATGTGGGTACTGAGGCATGTCCTGAGTCTGACACGGGACATGGGAGCAATAAAGAAAGGAGATGGGGAGGAGGGAGACTCATCCATTTTGTCTGATATCTGATGGAGTCCCTGATTTAAGCTAAGCATTTTGGATGCATTTCAGATCATTTCTGATATACCCAATCTGGTGACTCATTTCCTGTGAGAGATGTTCAAAGCTATTTTTTGTCATTTGGTATAATTCAGAAGTAATGCTGCGGTTTCAGAGGCTAATAAATTCAGTGTGTGGATGGCTCATTTTGGGGCAATTTGGAGGCATTTCAGATATCCAAGAATAGCAAGACTTAAAGGGCAATTAGGAGCAACAAAATGATTGAATTGTGGATAATTTCTATGTCAACAGGGTTCTGTACTCTCAAGATAATGCTTATCTATACCTGAACTATAACAAAATTATAAAAAATAATCCTGGTAAACAAAATCCACGTCCTGGCATCTTAGAACCACAATTTCCATGTTTGAGCTTGGAACCTGAAAAAAACACTACTATTTTAATTTCAGATAATGAGAACAAATGTGTAATTTTTTTTATTTCATTTAAAACAGTAGTGGGCAAACTGATGCTGAAAGCTGAGGGCAATAGGAGTTCTGGTATAATATAAGCTGGTGAACCACAGCTTGTGTTCTCCAACATTTAGAGACAAATTAATGGACATTATGGTTTCCAGGTCAAACTAAATATTCAGAATGGCCGCATAACTGCTGACCATCTTGTCTACCCAACTAATAAATAAATAATATGTGGTTTTCTGCTATAATTGATGGGCAGTCACTGGTTTGATGTTTTAGCTCCATTTCTGGGGAATATAGCTATAGTTATCTTAATACATAGAATATTCTATCTTTGAACCACCATTTCTGTATCCGGATCTCTGCTGTACTAATGTACTGCAAGATTCGCTCTTCCTCCACTGAAACATCAAGCATATCAATTCTTAAAATGCATTAAGATTCTTGACATTCCATCCTGAGCATTTTGCGGGTTGATTTTATGATGTTAAGGAGAAGAAAACATCATAAATAAGCTAGCACTAAAATAATAGGTTTGAGTTAACTGCCATGTTGCTGCAACTGGACGAAAAAGAGTTAACAGCTTTCTATCACAGAAGAATATACCGATTAAACAATAAATTGATTCAGAGATCCAAACATACACTGGCTCACTGATAGTGTGTGATACACTGAGAACACTGCAACAGAGATACACACCGGGGTCTATTCTCTAAACAGTAAACTGTGATGAACCTACCACCAAATGGCAAAAACCAGGCTTTAATAGCTGAACTAAAAACACCAACTCACCTCAGGTTCCACCTCAGCTACTAATGCCTGGTTTTGACATGTTGTCTGTGCACCATAGTTAGTATGTGAATACAAACATAGAAACATAGTTTATGCTATCCTTGGACACATCTTGAAGTACCATCTTGCTTATTTTCTTACAGAGAAAACACTATGTTTTATTTCCTCTCTTTCCATGTTTTATTTTCATGAGAGTATCCTGTATCAAAGTTTATTCAACCATATCAAGATCCATCTGTTCAACATAAGTATTCATTCTGATTGACTTTCTTTTCTCTGTTTTAAACATTATAATATATTTATTTATATTCTTTATTTCAGCTGTGTTCTGCTCCACACTTTGATATACCGTATTTGCTCGAATATAAGACGACCCTGCTTATAAGACGACCACCAAACTTTGGATATTCCGTTAGGAAAAAAAACTAAAAGCATGAACATGAAGACTACCCTATAGGAAAAAACTTCAACTTGTATATATTCACATGTAAATTGCTTTTTAATATTTAATAAAAATTAAGATATAAAAAAAATGCATTTCTTGTTTTTATTTCCTTTTATGTGCCAATGCTGTCTCTCTCTCCCCCCCTTAGTGTTGTCTCTGTCTGTCCCCCCAGCGTTATCTCTTTCCTCTTCGTTCTCTCCCCTCACCTTGTGTGTCTCTCTCTCTCCCCCTCACCTTGTGTGTCTCTCTCCCCCTCTCCCTCCCCTTGTGTGTCTCTCTCCCCCCTCCCTCCCCTTATGTGTCTCTCTCCCCCCTCCCTCCCCTTGTGTGTCTCTCTGCCCCCTCCCTTCCCTTGTGTGTGTCTCTGCCCCCCCGACCTCCCCCCCCCCCCCACCTCACCTTGTATCTCCCTGGTGGCTAGTGGGGGCAGCCGGGGGATGTCTGCACGATACGTGCAGACATCCTCCATGCTGCCCGACACTTCCGTCCATTATGACGGACAGCCGGTCCGTCATAATAGACGGAAGTGTCGGGCAGCATGGAGGATGTCTGCACAATCTCCCTGGTCTCCAGTGGATGCAGCCGGAGGATGTCTGCACGATACGCGCAGACATCGTCCGCTGCTGCCCGGCACTTCTTCCGGGACTTTTTGATGAAGCCGGAAGGACCCGGCTTCATCATAGAAGTCCCGGCGGTCGTGCCAGGTGGCAGCAGGCTGTTAGCGAGGGGAATCCAGGTCCCCTGCAGCTCTGCGGGGGACTTGGATCCCAGTCTTATAATCTGACCTCGATTTGAGGTCAGATTATAAGACGACCTCGAATATAAGAGCAAATGCTCTGAAAAAAACCTTGTCTTATATTCGAGCAAATACGGTAATAGAAACATAGGGATCTACATAATATAGACTGATTTGTTCAGAATTGGTTTAGGATCGGGCAGAATACCCAAATCAAACTAATTCCCCAAATACACAATATACAGGAATTTGCCCCTGAATCAGCAGCTCGGTAATCAAAGCATCACCATCAGTTCTTTGGATTGGGACAAATTCGCCATAAAACACATACGCTTTTAGCTACAGACTTCTGCTGGTCCATAAATAAAAAATAACCCCTGCCCCCATAACATTTTGGGTGAATATCCCGCACTGCCCACCTCCATGGCACCCAAAAGAATGCCTTGTGGGGGGGGAAATTACTTATCAGCAATCTGTGATCAGCTGTGTTGCTGCCTCCATAGGCTTAACATTGACCATAAGCCATCTCCTAAGCATCTCAAAACCTTTGGCTATTTTAAAGAAAGCCAGTAACACCCCAGCAAGTGTTTATGAAGCCAATACTTGGTTTAAATATGGATTTATGTGCATACATTTGTCATGATAATATTTGCTGTTGGAGGAGCCAGCTAATCACAGAAAAAAAAGTCTTGCAATTATTCAAGATCACTGTGTTTTCTGTATGAAGTCTGGGCAGAAAGACAGGATTAAGGGTTAAGCTATATACACAGACTAATCTGATACATATATAAATATATTAATGGAGAGAAGTTTAATACAGCTATCCAGTCACTGTTGCTCACGCTAATACTGACTTACATGCAGACACGTACACATTGGTACACTTTGAACATAAGTGGTAATCCAGTCCTAGATGTGGGTTTCATTTGACCTACAAATCTATATTAAGATACCATACGATATAAAAGATCTGACCATGGTTACAGTGTGGTATTTGTCTAGACCATAGAAAAAATGAATGGCGAATCTCATGGCTATTTATTTGTTAGATTTACATTTCTTTATGTGCCTCAAGGTTGCCTTGTGAAGGAAGCAAGTTGTATTTTAGATCTACTTTAATTTACATTTCTGAAAGAAACATGTATATTTGCAAAGTGCTCTCTATTATCAGACAATATTTAATACAAATGCACAATAAATCATGTGTCCTCACAAATATAAACAAACCAGAGTATTTATTTACAACATTTTCATTGTTTTTGTGCAGTTTTTTTTAAAGAACACATACTTTTATTTTGTATTATATATAGTTTACAACACAAATGAAATATGTTTATTACAAGTCTCTAACATGTCACTCCCAGTGTCATGCCTAGCTTAAGAGGCACCTGAGACGGCATGTTCTCGCACAACCCCCCATGGACACTACTTGGCTGGGAGTGCTATCTGCTCTGCTCCACCTCCAGTAAGTCTTGGGTTATTACCTTTTCAAACATGTCTCTTTAACAGAGCAAAGAGCTTTATATCAAAGAGTTTCTTAAGTTTTTTCAACACTTCAATTCCCTTAGAAGCAATATAAGTATCATGCAATTCTCCCTTCACAATGTCTTCTAAATGATGCTTTGTCAAAATGTGCTACCTTCACTGATTCAGTTTTTCCTCTTGCTCAGAAGTGGCCTTCTGCCTCATTAAAATCATTTTAGGGTTTAGTCTCTCTTTAAACCTTTGCAAAACACTAGCTACACAATAAATATTTACAGTCAATTTTCATATGCTGTATGTTATTAGTTAAATGAAAACACAAAATATATAGTGAGGATGTGTGGGTGAAGGGGAATTGAATGTGTTTCCATAATTGGACTATACTTGTTCTAGCAGCCATGTTAAAATATTGAGCCAATCTTTGGTGTGTTTATACCCATTAGTTCTGTCTTCAGTGCAGCAGTGTAGGTCTGAACTGAAACACTATAATCAGCTATGCCCCATATATGAAAGATGGCATCCGCCTCAGAAATCATCTACAGCCTTCAGTATCTATACAGGGGTATTGTGAGACTAGGTACCATCTGAGTTCCAATTAATACTGAATAGCAAACACAATCAATTGTTTCTGTCCCTAAGACATAGTCGCTCCAAGCAATGAAGACATAAGGGTTGATTCAATATGCAGCCATAATAGGCACCAAAATGGTGCCTCTGAATTGCAGACAGATCAGGACACATCACTATACACAATTTAGAGCTACCCAGGTAGTTCTGATGTGCCTCCGAATATGTTCGCAATTCGGAAAATATAACTGATTCCAATATCTTCCCGATACAACTGGATACATAACACAGCCCAATTTGCTAGCAGCTCTTGACTCTCTATATTTGAAAATTAAGAGCGACTTAGACAAAATGGTTATAGATAATAAAGAGGAATTCGCCCAGATAAAGATGTCGATAAAATCTCAATCTGCCGAAATCATTACATTTGAAGATCCAAGATCTGCAAATACAAAATGAAGCTGCAAATCTGAATATCAACAGACTTGATCTTAAGGTGGCCGACCTCATAGATCGGTCAAGAAGATCTAATTTAAAAATAAGAGGCATAAATGAAGATGTACTGAACCTTGATACATTTATTCTGGAATTCCTATCTGTATATATTGACCCTACAATTCTGGGCCCGACTCCAATAGAGAGGCTGCATCGTCTACCAAAACCGACGAACTGGTCCCAAGGCAATAACTCCCGTGATGTAATTGTATGTTTTCACAGTTGTAAAATAAAAGAAGAACTTGTCAGAGAATACAGGAAATATCCGGCAAAAGCAGAGAAATGTTCACACCTAGCATTATATGCAGACCTTTCTCTTGCCCCAAGGATGACTAGAAGGAAATACGGGGATATAACAGCCTGTCTGAGACAACATAATATCTTATACCCGTGGGGCTTTCCAACAAAGCTACACATAACCTATAGGGAAAAAACCCACTTATGCTCTGATGTGCAACAGGCTAAAGACAAACTTACTCTTTGGGGACTGCTTAAGCAGTGATGTTTCTGTTGGGGGGTCGGGGATTATATGGGTGGGGGAAGGATATTGAAAGATGTAATATAATTGTTATGTGATGGGGATTTTTTTTTTTTCTCCTCCCTTTTGAAACACTTTCTATGTAAATATTTGAATGGCTAATTATTATTAATAAGATGTCTTTTGGCACTAAACTGACTTTAATAGCAACTTTCGGAATCAAATCAGATTCACTTAACAAATACCGTATTTATCGGCGTATAACACGCGCCGGTGTATAACACGCACCTAATTTTAAGAAGGAAATTTCAGGGAAAAAAACTTAAGAACTTAAATTAAGAACTTTGAAGCCCAATATGCCATTTTAATATGCCAGGATATTGCCCCCAATATGCCCTTTTAATATGCCAGGATATGGCCCCCAATATGCCATTTAATATGCAGGATATTGCCCCCAATATGCCATTTAATATGCAGGATATTGCCCCCAATATACCATTTAATATGCAGGATATTGCCCCCAATATGCCATTTAATATGCAGGATATTGCCCCCAATATGCCATTTATTATGCCAGGATATTGCCCCCAATATGCCATTTAATATGCCATGATATTGCCCCCAATATGCCAGGATATTGCCCCTTAGTATGCTCGTTATGCCACCCTCCTCCCCCCCCCTTCCCCAGACCCCAGTACTTACCTCTTTGCTGCTCTGTCCCCCGGTGCTCTGAAGCTGCGTGGCTGTGAGGGAAGCGTTGTGAGCTCCCCTCCAGCCGTGCGGAACAATAAAGTTTGTTTTAAAAAAAACACACTTTGTTGACCACGCGGCTGGAGGGGAGCTCACAGCGCTTCCCTCACAGCCACGGACCTTCAGAGCACCGGGGGACAGAGCAGGAACGAGGTAAGTTTTAAATATTTTATTTTTTCGGCGTATAACACGCACACACCATTTTCCCCCTATTTTCAGGGAGAAAAAGTGCGTGTTATACGCCGATAAATACGGTATTTGTTTATTGATAATCAATCCTGAAAATATGTCCACACAGATTGTGCTGGGCTATTAAAAATATAAATATCCACAATATATATGCACGATTAACCTATGTCTTAAATACGTTTTTCAAGTAAGTTACCATATTCAGCGGACCTACCATACATTCTTAGCCACAGCTGGGAAGAAGAACATCATATCAACGACACAAAGATTTCTAGACAGGGGGGTGACGGTCGAGTAATCTCTGGCTGTCACACACTGGGAGAGGGATCTAGGAAAGGCATTTTCCCCTCAGACCTGGTTCAGGGCATGGCAAGAGGTCAGGAAGGCAAATCACTGCATTAATATTCATGAACAATATTACAAACTTATGCAAAGATGGTATCTAGTCCCTAGCCGACTGGCAAAATTTGATACAAATACAAATTACCTCTGTTGGTGTTGCCAAAGGGGAACTGGTTCTCACTACCATGTCTGGTGGGACTGTTACGAGCTGAATGTAATTAAGCAGAAGGCGGACGATATTTTGGAGTGGATTACCCCCAATAGGGGGAGACTCACTCCACAAACCTTCCTGTTTCATTTAGAACTAGAGGAGAGAGACAAGTATCAGAGGGCATTTTGCATCAATATCTTGTCTGCCTTTAAAATAGTTATGTCCCGATATTGGAGGAAACCAGGGACTCCAACCTGGATAGAGATTAAAGCACAAATAAAATTCCAGGTAGAGGCGGAAAGATACTTTCTTCAGAAATCTGACAATATATGGGCCAAGGAGGAGCTTGGTAGACTGTGGATCGGTTGGGCGACCACCTTTTCCTGACCACCTCCAGTTAATACCTTCCTGCGCAGAGTAACCTGTACACCCCGCAAATTAATGGGATATTGTGCTGGTGGGGCAATGCCCCCTGAATTTCCCCCACTACATTATTATGTTAAACCACTGCTAATTCCCCGTCCCCCTCCCCCTGTTCCTCAAATAATAGCCTATAAGATAAGTTAGCAGAGCTCAGTATGATTGATGTATGAATGACGTGTGAATGATGACAGCTATTCATTTATTGACCAAGCAACAATTGATTTTTTTTATCTGTAAATGGATTGGGATAAAGCTAGTTAGTACTAATCATTTGGAGTTGTTAAGCATTACTGTTGCAGTGAACCTGTTTGTAAACTTACTGAAAATAATAAATATTGATAAACATAAAAATTCCAAAGTAGATGTTCAGATACTTCAAAAAGGTTTTAATATGTATGATCAACAACAAAGTAGAATGAACATACTATACAAAAAGTAAAAAAAAAAAATCAATCTCATCTTTTTAGATCGGTCTGTGGAACAAGTGAGCAACATCTTCCTGAGTGTGAAGTATTCATATGTTGAAGATCAGCCCCGCCGCATCAGAAGCTGTCCATGGTTATGGTGATGATACCGAATCCACCATGATGATACAGAACCAGCACCTGCAAATAATTCAACAAGCCACATATAAGACACATATCTTGCAGGAGAGAGATATAATTCATAGAGATTTAGCTGTGTTAGTTGCAACACTGAACTGTCCAGTAGACTCATCCCAATAGGATTAGAAACATAGAATGTGTCGGCAGACAAGAACCATTCGGATTGCCTTTTGATAAGTACTTAATTAGCACCAACACAGTGGTTATACTCCCAGTAGAAATGCCTCATTGTGCACAGAGGGTTGAAAGACAGAAAAGTGATAATGAAGTATATACAGACACAAATAGAAGGTTGCCTAATCTGTCACTCACATCCGATGTCCAAACATAACTAAACTCACAATAAAAATGATGTCGTATTCACATAATCCTTAATGTCATTATCTCTGAACACTAGTTATATCACTGAACATACCTGTTGACATATGTGTTCCGGGCCCCATGGTGCACACCTGCATAGATACATCCATCTGTGGGTGGAATGGAAAGGGAAAAAGGGGTCAAACATTACACATGGGTGCATCATGTTACAGGCAGGCATCCTGCAATATTCATCAGTACATGTAGAATTGAACATTTTACCATTAAAATTGTCATGATATGTCATATTAGATAATTGTCCTAACATTACATGCACCTCCTGTCATCGATATCACTCTAATGATGAACAACTGAGCTGTATCCATGCTCAATTAGCACCACTTTAATTATAATTAGGCGGTTATCACACATTTGCTATAGTTATTGCATGTGTTCTCTGATAACATGGACATCACTCACCACTGCTGTAAAGACATGGATTGGTGTTCAAGACTATCCCAAGTAATATACCTGCAATCTAAACAAAGCTGCAGACATTGAGGTGCACAGCTGCCAGTGGCTGGGGATTCAGATTTTTCAGCACCTGTTCTTCGGTGCCCTAAGGTGGCTTTCTATACAGTCTTATGGTTGCAGCAGCCTCTTCAAAACAAAATACTCCATAATAGCGAATTGGAAGTCTTTATTTAACATAACAGCTACTTTCAAGGAGATTCACACTTACAAGTACTTTCCAGCCAGCCGTAAGACATTTAGCAACAGGCAGACTTATAACAAGTCTTCAATTGGACGCGGTCAAGATGTATTTCCTAAATTACATGATCATCTTACGCATTCCATCAATAAACACAAAATGCCAAATGATCCCAGCTACCCGATCAAGGGCCTTTATTTAAAGAAATTATCTTAGGGGCTGACCATTTATATGAAATTCAAATCCAGTTCGAGAGTAATTTGGCTGTAAGGAGATTGATTTTACTGAGTTTTACTTTCTCATTTTCAACAGAGTGAAGATGTAACCAAGTTAATTTCTGTTAAACACATTATGCAGGTACAGTCTCAGTGCAGTTCAAATGATTTTATGTCTAAGCTGAAAGATTATAATTGGAAGGTTATTGGACAATAACTGTTCTGACCATTGTAAAGAGGTATTAGCTATAGAGAAAACCACTTATATGAGATTTTATTTTCCCTTCCATTATTTTCTGGTGGTAATGGTCAGTGCTAAAGCTTCTGTCCCACTTAGAAAGTCCAATTTAGATTTTATATTACATGGCTCAATTGTTTGCCATTCTCCAGATCACAATGAGAAACATGGAAAGTGACAGTAATTGGAATACACAATATCATTCAGTTTATTACTTTCATACCTGCAGTGAAATCACAGATCCTACTAGAGCCTGATATTTGTTATTAATAATATTAAATCTAATATAATGGATAAATTGATTTGTTGCTCATTTTTATATAATATTTTCTATCACACTCCTACTATTTCTGGTTGGGTTAATATTCCTGAACAGAGAATAATGAATCGGTGGGTAGCTTCCCTTTCATCTCTTATTTATGTACCCTAATTCCTGGAACATACAACTACCTTAATATGGTTAAATCGATCGTAAAATCTTACACAGGGTCAGTCAATACATAAGGGCAATCTTAGAGGCCAACTAATCATAGTCTGGCCATTACAAATATATTTAAATTAAGAAGAAGGTCTAGAACACCTATGGGTCTATTCACCAAAATTTTATTTTGGAGGTCGACTTTCATTTTGAGATTAAGTCAAATTCGGCACCAAGTGAAAAAACACACAGGTTTGAATCTTCCCTATTGAAAGTAATTGGAGGTTTTTTTCTCAAAATGAGTCAAGTTCCAAAGTTGAATTTTTGTGAATAGACCCACAAGTATCAGGAAATAAATAATATAAAATGTCCCACAGGGGATATAGCTATAAACTATGTAGCTCTTAGCCCCTGTGCTTAACCATAGGGGCACCAGGAGTCTCTTTTGACTCCATAACTGATGGACACTCCTGGACATTTCTCTTGTTCATACCGATTCAAGTCCCATCATTACACCTGTTGTGTGTCATGATTAGCAGCACTGCCAGATTCTTCTACTTTTGATTCAACAAGCAGGTATGTTCAATGGTGTTTTAATGTGAGAATGGATGTAAGGACAGGTACCCAGAAGCCGACCAGCAATACGCTTAGCACATTTCCTGTTCCTGGCATACCTGCTCGTTGTATTTGTCTCTCCTGCCATTTCTCCTTTTGTTTTTTAACATTGTGTTTTTAGGGCTTGGAATGTCTGGCGTCTGAAGAGATTGAGGACAGTCTCATTACTATTCCATCAGCATTACAGGTTCATAGCAACTTACCAGTGGCTAGTGACACTGTGGATGTCCCTTGCATCATACATTGTTTCATCTTCTACTTTTGAACCTGCTTCTTGGGCTGTATCTTCACCTGTTGCCTTTGTCTTGATTTGGTTATCCTGCTTACCAAACTGCATTGCATGTGACACCTCCCCTGTACCCAACCTTGTGTCCTGGAAAGTATCTTACTTGTCTACCTGAAGTGTGGCATCATCATCTGCCTTGCCATGACATTTTCAGTAATGGTTCTGGATGCAGCTACTCAAAGCCAGGGGCTCAACACCTGGTGTACAGCAGGCACCCAGTACATGACCCTTCAACTGTTTTTTGTCCCTATATCTGGTCTCTCATCTGATATGCCACCTGAAACGTATATATTTTATACCCACACTATACCACAGTAAACTGTGAATGATTGACAACTAAGTTACAAAATGTAATGCACAGTAAAGTACATCTTTAGCATTATGTAAAGGATGGTAATGTATTGTCCATTGTTACTGCAGCTATATCACCACATTCATCTCTCAGTGCACAGGTTTTGTGAATGGCATTGGGTACATATGGAAACTATAGGAGACAAAGTGTCTTGAAATGAGTTGTTAGTTATTGATGTTGCCAATTAAATCCTGCAGTCATGCTTATTCTCTTTTCATCTTGGGAATTTAAACGACAACATCAGAAGCTATTCCATAGTAATTTGATATATAGGATTCAATTAGCTTTGATTTGTCTGATCCGGGCAGACAACAGCAGAGTTATGTAATAAAATGAAGTTTTACTCCATTTCTGGCTATTGGGAATCAAATGCATTGTCTAGTAAGACTATGTTAGTCCCTAAATGAATTAAAGAAATATTAGACATATTACCAAGTCTATTACTATTGTATATACATATTTACTTAAAATTACAAAAAAAGGTAAACTATACCAGCCATCAACTATAAGGAATGAAGTGGCAAGAATAATCTAACATGGAATTACAATCATGTTATATATTTTATGAGATTAAACTGCAATAGAAATAGGTTGCATAGACAAAATGGGTTGTCCTTAGAGTAAGGTAAAGATGTGATGGAAGAGGAAGGAGTCTATAAATTAAAGAATAGACTAATTGAATAAGAGATGCCACTGTGAGGAAGGAAGGTGGCTATAGAGTATAATGGTATAGGAAAAGAGGGGTATTATGGATCACAGCGGAGAAAAAGAGGAGGCCTGAGGAGTAATATGAAGAAACGAATGGCACTATGGATAAAGTGGGGCCACTATGAAAAGGGGCTGTGGAGTAACATGGAAAAAGGGGTTATGGGAATGTAGGACTATGGAAGAAGGGGCTAAGAGGCTGCTCACTATCTTGCACTTATGAGTTAAACCTCTCACAACTAAAAGAAGACAATGACTTGGATTAAACCCTTCCTGACTGATGATAGCCACAAAATCAGGAATAATCAGGTAACAAGGTTCCTCTACCACACTAGTCATAAATTCCCATTACAAATTAAAATTCAAATAGTTTTTTTTAAAAGCCATTCACTTTATTTATTTTCCCCCGCTTGCAAATCGTGCAGTACTTTCTCAGCGCTAGCCCTCTCGCCCCTTTATAACTGCTTGCTTTTTCTCCCCACACTATTTTCTATAACATCCACTTTCTAAGTCCCAGACTATTGTCTAATCTTTTAACCCCCAGACTTCCTGTCCAATCTCTCACAGGCCTCCTAGTTATTTATCTTTCTTCCTGCCCATGCTGTGGTTCCCAGCAAGTCTGTAAATTCTGTATGTTATTTTATTGCATTATATGGTCATTGAAAACTGAATGATACAGGGTCCAATTAAATCGTTAGAATGGACACTGAATTAAAGTACATATTGGAAGTTTACTACTTACAAAGCCATGAACATATTATGGACCCATAAAAACATATTTGCTACTAGTAACCATATTATATTTCTTTAGACATGTTCCCTTTTTAACTGTGTATAAGCCCATATGCTGCACAGCCAATATCTCATTCACAGAATTCCTTGTCCTGATATGCCACAACAATATATGTTTGAAGGCACAACATTAGTAAAAGACATCAAACAATTACTCTTCAGAGTAACATCGGCAGCTAAAACAACATCAACAGCTAAATTGGAAGAGGACTACATCGTCATCAGCCTCACCACACCTCAGGTACATACATAGATGATATTCTAATAATCTGGACTGATAGTGAAGAACGACTTTCATTTAAAGCCTTCCATCCCAATATAAACTTGATGTAACCATGCACCCATGTGCAGGCTCATCCAGGCTGTATCCAGGCATTTCTGTGTCCCTTTTGCTTTGATTTCTTCTTTATTATTTTTGCTTAGTCCTGTCCTTGCCCTGTAGCCCTGTCCTTGCCCTGTAGTCCTGTTCTTGCCCTGTAGTCCTGTTATGTTTTCTTTCTGCCTGTCCTTATGTTTCATTCCAGGTTTTCTCTCATTCCCTCTGCCTTGTCAGTTTACTTCTATTTAAACCACACCCGTTTCTGTTCAGTCCTTAGTAGTGCAGTCTACAGTCCTCTGTGTCTATTCCATGTTTGTCTTTTAGATTTTATTATTTGCTTTTGCTTTGCTAATATTATGTCTTAGTTAGGGAATTGCCTATTGTGGGGTACCTTGACATGGTTGGCAAGCTAACATCTAATTGGCCAATTGGTGAACTAAACCCCCCCTTTTACCATCTTTAGTATTAGGATAGTTCATGTATTTGTGTTTGTTCCTTTGCATGTTTATTTTGTGTCCCTTTACCCTGTGTCTTGTATTATTTATCCATAGTTTGGTTTCTGCTTTATCTTATGTCCTGTAGCCCTGTACTCTGTTTTTCAGTTCTGCTATACCTCAGTTACTTTTCTGTTTTAGCTCTGCTTGGCTGTCATTTAGTTCAATTCCTCTCCAGCCCTGGCACCTGGATACAGCAGCTGCTTCACAGGGCCTGGTTGTGGCTACAAAAACTTGGTGTCCCAAACCTCCAAGGGATTGCAGTTACCCACACCAGGTCCTGTGTCTCCACCCTGCAACGTAGCTCCTGATCTCAGGAGCTCAGGGTCCCTTACCATCCCGGGCCCAGTGTGTTACACTTGAAAACTGAGTTACTGAGTTACTGCTCGGATTCCACAGAATGGGATGAACATCTTCCGAACCGCAGGAAGTGGTTCATCATCCATGGTTACAGTACAAAAATTATAGACTCTCAAATAAAGAAAGCCACTAATGTCCCCAGACAAAATCTCCTGAGATACCAGTAGCCACAAAAAGGAGATTGCGTACCTCTAGTGGTAACCTACAATCCACAAATGGAAGCCCTGCACAAGATCTCGAGAGAACTACAAACAATTTACACACAGATGAAAAAGACATTCCTACATTTATTCAAGATTGAGGATGATAAGCAACAGAGAAATACTACTTTGCCTGGCCAACAAAAGACATGTGAGACCTGTGCACACATCTACAGCACAGATCAAATGCCAATACCAGACTCATCCATGCACTAAAAAATCAGTGGCTGCACAACAAACAAAGCATATGGAATGGGAAGCTTTTGAGACTGATAAAATTGTTCTGCACCCAGACAGAGAAAAATATGGGAGTTCAAACTGATATTTACTGAGAGGGTAGTGGATGTATTCACTCCAGCGGAAGTGGTAGAGGTAAACACAGTGAAGGAGTTTAAGCATGCGTGAGATAGACACAAGGCTATCCTAGCTATAAGATAGGGAACTGGGGACTAATAAAAGTATTTAGAAAATTGGGCAGACTAGATGGACAGAATGGTTCTTATCTGCCGACACATTCTATATTTATATGTTTTGGATTTCTGACTCTGTTGGGCAATAAACATTTTATCTCTACTTGTAAGCCATGTGCATTAACTAGTAAAACTATGTGGATGAACAATGCCATCTACAGCATAATCTGTTCTATAACAACTGAGGACAAAATTATTTCCTTAAAGGACCACTAAATTTGTTTTTAATCCTTGCTTTCTTAGAGGAGGTAAAAAAAAATCATGTCCCCCCATTTTTTAAAACAAATCTAATGCTAAGTACACAGTTATCATAACACTGTTGTCTATGCAATATATAGACAGTACATGCAGAGGTAGAGGACGCTGCCACTTGAACAGTCGCTGTAGGATGGGTTTTTTTTTAAGTTATATTCAAGCAGCTGTTAGCACACTTTTAGCTCCATGTGGATGCAGACACTGTGTTATCACCAGATGTTAGATGCTGCAAGTGATTTATGCTAAAAAATAAAATGGGAATAGACCTGTGCTAGTGGAAAGTGGGTATTTGGTAGAAATGATTTTTAAAAAAAAGAAGAGAGAAGAAAAGAAAAGCAGAGGGGTGTTGCTGGAAGACACCTGCAGTGCCATTCCCTCATTCCTCAAAGAGATAAGAATGAAGTTACAATAGTACAGATAGGTGTCCGCATTAAAAACAAGATAGGACTATACACTGGGAAAACTAAGCAATGTAATGTAATGATTATAATATAAATGTATAAATATTAGTAGTATATCTAAATATAAACCAGTAATACAAAGACACTTATTCAAATCATATAAAGACACTTATTAGGCACCAATATTCAACTTCTGATTGAAGACAACCTGACGCGTTTCACCGCAAGGCTTCTTTAGAGGTGAACAAAAAAACTGAGTGTTATTATAAAGGATCGGTGTCAAGCTCTGGAAGTTGCTATTTGATCAGAGTGTGTGAGGACTGATAAAGAATTATCTCAGCTGGAGAGAGTAAAAAAAGATCCTATGTTTGGTTGTGGTATAAAATGGGTTTCCCCCAAAGTTGCATTTAGCACAGAATCTCACGCAGGAGATTGTCTTCATGTCACTGTGATATGTAACTCAATTTTACAGCAGATCATAGTGATATTTTCACATTTTATGTGTGGCGGTTTTAAAAACCAAAAAAAGATATATCGTAGTGAAGAAAGACTTTTAATCAGATAAATACAAACCAGCAGAGGCCTAAAACAGTAAAAATGGGAGTTAATAAGAGAGGGAACTAAGGCTTTTGTGTCTGTTGGGTGACACAAACAAATAAGTGTGCAGTGTTATTTAGTTGAAGGTGAAAGGATTGTGCATGGGATTGAATATTAGAATAAAGGAGAGGGCAGAGTCAAAGATGACTGAAAGATGGAGGGCTTGGCTGATTGGAGAAATACTGATGTTGTCAATGGTAAGGGTAAATTTGGATATAAATATTATACATTCTATTTTAGAAAGATTAAGATATATGCTTTGGTGGAACATCCAGAGATGGCCAAAAAAAACATAGATCAGGGGATATTAGGTTGATTTGGGTATCATCAGCATATAGGTGGTATATAAAATCAAATGAGTCGACTAGATTTCAATAGAAGAGGTATAAAGGGAGAAGAGCAGAGACTAATTGCAGGACACTGGTGAGTGATACTAGTAAACACATTTGACCAGAAAAGTATGAAAAAAATATTAGATGGATCTGATATGACACAGCAGAGAGCGGAAAGACATCCTGATTTTGTATAATCCATTAAGAACGAATAGGTGAATGTTTATAGCTTAATTGAGATTACTTATTTTATATATGTTCAAGGAATTTATTCATTTGAATTACACACACAGAGCAAAGGTTTTAGGCAGATATGAAAAAATGCAGTAAAGTACAAATGTTTTCACAGAAACATTAGAACAGTTTACGTTCATCAAATAGAAAAATGCAAAGTGAGATTACAGAAGAAAAATCGAATTATAATGAATATTTGGTGTGAGCCCCATTTGTCTTCAAAACAGCATCGACACATGTCACATTGAAAAGCAGTTCAATTGCAGGTGATGTCATAAAAAGGAGACACCACAGACTCAATAAAGAGAGAATTGCAGGGAATTGAGATGGGACTTTTTTTAATCAATGTTTTATCAAGTCAAGAATAATCACTTGAACAGCAAACATCAATAGAATATCACAGGACACATTTTAAAAACGGTAAAATATTGCATAGTTCAGGATATATGGTCCTTAATAGACTCATTTTACAATTTTTTTTAAACTAAGGGTGATCACCCTAACAATCCTATGTTAAAAGAATTTAAAAAAACATTGACAATAGATTACTATTCATATTATAAAAATCCTGTACAAGATATCATAATCAAATAATGCCCTCTAGTGGGCGAATTTTGAAAATCCCAAATCTGGTTAAGCAATATCACTGAGTAGCTGAAATGAGAACTGAGCAGTGTCATTAATGGCTGAAGATGTTGTTAACTATTGCAATTCACAGAGCTTGAATTAATAAACATAGTAGCACCATTTTGCATCTTTCTAGCAAACCAAGCAGACCATGCAATCATGGTGTAGGATAAAATGACTGTATATGCATTGTAGGAACAAAAAATAAAAATAGAGGAAAATGTAGGATAAAGACAGGTAAATAAGGGATAAATGGAGATGGATAAGAAGAGTGAAAAGTGAGTGTATCTGTTAGTTAGTTTCAAGCTGGGGGTGAACGGCATGCTCCTATGCGAAACATCTGAGTCTTTGGATGAGTCTTCTGTGGTCACATTTGCCAGCATGGATGCAGCTGGCTTAGTAGGCCTCATGAGCAAATGCCAAATGCATTTTGTTTTAGGATGTTTGTCTTTTTTCTTATTCTTGTTCCCCTTGTCTGAGGTAAGTTTATCCTGTAGTTATTTGCCCGTTAATAAATCAGTATTTTAGAAACTAACTCCACCCCCATTGAGATGGAAATTTCAAACATTATGACAATGTAGACCAGTTTGAACAACTTTAACCTTAAATTTGGAATTCTTGTCTCAATTCCCTCTTTATTGAGAAGACCCTTTAAACACATTTAGGTGTTTAAGGATAATCTGCTTTCATCATCTTCTGTTGTGGCAGTAATAGTTTTTCCCATTGTTGCTGACAACTGCAGCTCCTATGATGGAAAAACAATGGAATGCCATCCATGCTTGGCCTTGCTAAAGTTGCAACTCTTAGCAAGACCAAAAGGTATTGGCACCATAGATAAAATGCATTGTTTATTTTTGATTACACTTTAAACTGACTCTGAGAAATCTGTTCCACAAATGGGTATGTATTAAATTATAAATGAGTCTTGCTAGGATCCACAAATTAAGTGGTTTGGACAATTAGAGTTGGAGGATACCATAATATTGTTAAATGTTTAGATTCACTGAGCAGAGAATTCAGCCAAGTGTTTTAAGGATTAACAACTTTCTGACACCAGATGGCAGAATAATGTAATGTCTTATGCCTAAGTAGCTGTTAACTCACTGCAATTTTTTTAAGCACCTCTAAATGAGGTTATTGTTCCTACACACAAAGTGATGGTGGGGTAGAGGCAGGGGAGGGCTGGCAGCCTTAGGCCTGGGGGGCAAATCCAGTCAAGTGGCCCATTGCACCATCGAATCGCCTCCCCATCCACGGCCATCTTTTCCTTGTTTTATAACGAATATTGCCAGGATTTTCCCCCACAATATGCCAGGATTTGCCATTTAATATGCTAGAATTTTCCCTTACAAAATGCCAGGATTATGCCCCTCAGTATGCCAGGATTATGCCCCTCAATATGCCAGGATTTAGACACCCAATATGCCAGGATTTTCTCCTCAATATGCCAAGATGATGCCCCCTCAATATGCCAGGATTTTCCCCTAAATATGCCAGGATTATGCCCCTCAAAATGCCAGGATTATGCCCCTCAATATGCCAGGATTATGCCCCTCAATATGCCAGGATTATGCCCCTCAATATGCCAGGATTTAGACACCCAATATGCCAGGATTTTCCCTTCAATATGCCAAGATGATGCCCCCTCAATATGCCAGGATTTTCCCCTCAATATGCCAGGATTATGCCCCTCAACATGCCAGGATTTAGACACCCAATATCCCAAAATTTGGGCACCCCCCCCCCCTACCCACGTTGCACACCTACGACATGACCCATAACCCACGTTGCACACCAGGACATGCCCCATCACCACATTTACATGCCTCCATCACCCCATTACATACACATTTCCAATATTATTTGCCATTAATATTCCCCAGCCAATTTGTCCCATAATATGCCAGTGTTATTCTGCAATTTAATATAACTCAGTAAATTTGCCCAATAATATTCCAAGGTTATCTGCAATTTAATATGCCCCTGCTAATTTGCCCAATATGCCAGTGTTAATTGCCATTTAATATTCCCCAGCCATTTTGCCCAATAATATGCCAGTGTTATTCTGCCATTTAATATTCCCCAGATGATTTGTCCAATAATATGCCAGTGTTATTCTGCCATTTAATATTCCCCAGCCAATTTGCCCAATAATATGCCAGTCTTATTTGCCATGTAATATTCCCCAGCCAATTTGCCCAATAATATGCCAGTCTTATTTGCCATGTAATATGCCCCAGCCAATTTGCCCAATAATATGCCAGTCTTATTTGCCATGTAATATGCCCCAGCCAATTTGCCCAATAATATGCCAGTGTTATTTGCCATGTAATATTCCCCAGCCAATTTGCCCAATAATATGCCAGTGTTATTTGCCATGTTATATTCCCCAGCCAATTTGCCCAATAATATGCCAGTCTTATTTGCCATGTAATATGCCCCAGCCAATTTGCCCAATAATATGCCAGTCTTATTTGCCATGTAATATGCCCCAGCCAATTTGCCCAATAATATGCCAGTCTTATTTGCCATGTAATATGCCCCAGCCAATTTGCCCAATAATATGCCAGTCTTATTTGCCATATAATATGCCCCAGCCAATTTGCCCAATAATATGCCAGTCTTATTTGCCATGTAATATTCCCCAGCCAATTTGCCCAAAAATATGCCAGTGTTTTTTGCCCCCCCCCCCTTACCTTTTTCCCTGGTGGCTAGTGGCAGGACTTCCCTGGTGGCTAGAGGCAGGACTTCCCTGGTGGCCAGTGGCTGGAGGACTTACCTGGTGGCAGGCAGCATGGTCCCTCCATGCTGCCTGTTCGGCCTCCCGGCGGTTGTACCGACAGGTCACGTGATCGGCGCCCGTCTGACGTCAGAGCGCCGATCACGTGACTGTCGGCACTTCCGTGTCGGCACACTGCACGGGGAGCCGAACAGGCAGCACGGAGGTTTCTCTGTGCTGCCTGTTCGGCTCCCCGTGCAGCTTTGCAGGCAGAGCGGAGGTGAGAGGGGATCTTCCGATCCCTTCTCACCTCAGTCTCTGCCTGCAAGCGCGGTTTTTTTTTTTTTTTTTTTTTTTTTTTAAACACTGGCCCAGCGGCCGTGTTTTACATAGTTTAGGGCGGCCTGGGGGGCAATTGCCACCCTGCCCCCCGGCCCAGCCCGCCCCTGGGTAGAGGTAATGGGGAAAACCCCTCCACTTCATAATCAAACCGGACATGTCAGGAGACTTGCTTTTCCCACAGAAATCCTAAATTTGAAGCATGAGATTATGGGTAGGTAAATGCATATAAGGTTAATGATCACCTTTTGCCATTTAGCACTGCAAGTTTAGGATTGTCCAAAGCCTTAAGCCCGTAACAAACCCCATGCAGAAGAAACCCATTAAGGACTAAGCAGCTGTCCATGAGTGAGTAGTTATCCGTCTCTGTACCCTTGTCCTGAGCTATGTTTGAAGACTGTCTAGTACAGCGTAATTTGTACCCAGGTATCCATGTATTAACCCCTTAAGGACAGAGCCTTTGAAACATTTTTGTCCATTCTGGACAATGGCTATTTTAACATTTCTGTGCTGTTTGTGTTTAGCTGTAATTTTCTTATCTGTCATTTGCTGTACCCACACAAATTATATATTGTTTTTATCAGGACAAGAATGGCTTTATTTGGATGCCATCATTTTGATCATATCCTATAATATTATATAAAAAATAAATAAAATATGGTAAAAAAAAAAAAAAAAAACATATTTCCTGACTTTTATTTGAATCATCTTCTCATCGACAAAAGCGAACAAAAAAAAAATGCTAAATAGATTCTACTATTTCTACAGGGATACCACCCATGCATAAGTTTGTTGGGTTGTTTGGGGGCTAAAAGGTCACATTTGGGAGGGGAGGGGTTTTTGGTTTCCCAACTTGAAATTTTGACATGCAGACAGCCTGCACCCATGTCCCATTTGGAACATATTTGAAGCCAGCCAGTGTATTTTACCCCATCAACCCATATATTTTCTAAAAGTAGACACCCTAGGTGTATTTTAACACTTTCCATGCACTAATTCTACCACCAGCCTTTGCCAAAGTTCGTGGTAGTAGTTTTATTGTGGTTTTTTTCACATACATTGTAATTCAGACATAAATTTACAGATTTTGGTATGTTTCACTGCCAAACAACAACCCAATATGTGTTCAACAACATCTCCTGAGTACAGGGACACCACCCATGCATAGATTTGTTGGGTTGTTTGGGGGCTAAAAGGCCACATTTTGAAGGTGCGTATTTCCAACTTGGAATTTTGACGTGTAGTCAGCCTGCGCCCATGTTTCATTTGGGACTTTTTTTGAAGCCAGACAGTGTGTTTTACCCAAAAAAGCATATATTTTGTAAAAATAGACACCCTAGGCTATTTTAAACTGATCTGCTGTGCAGGCATCGATTGGCGCCCCCTAGAGCAACGGAAGTGAAATAAATTCACTTCCGATGCTCCTGCCAGTAGAAGGGAAACGCTGCCTGTACAGGCAGCGTTCCCTTCTGCTGAGCCGATGGGGTCGCTCAGGAGAGCAACCACCATCGGTTCTGGGGGAGCTGAAGGTGTTGCAAAGCACTGTAGCAACACCTAAGATGCTTAGAAAGTGAACGATCGTTCGCTTTCTAAGCACATGTGTGCAGCCAGCGCTGCCATTTTTAAGTGATTAAAGTGATTTAAGTGATCGTAGCGCGCCCCTGCACTTTTTTTTTGTGTTGCACAATGCCTCTACATAGAGGCATTGTAGCAACACTTATAGAGTAAAGAAAGCGACCGCTGACCGCTATTTAGTGCATGACGTGCCAGGCATGTCACCTGTCAGCAAGTCCTAGATTTGCTGTGACGTGCCTGGCACATCATCTGTCGCTAAGGGGTTAAATGGATGATCATTGTAAACCTTTTGCATAGGCCTACCCAGAATCCCTTGGTGGTCTCACTGCAAGTTTAGGATTTCTGTGGGAAAAGCCAGCATGGTGTGTGTAGATTTGTTCCTACATACACCTTAGCATAACCTTTGAGTATCATCCTGTCCACATTTAAGAAACTATAGGTCACATTTTTAAGAGACTGGACAAGTCAATATGTTTATTTTAATAAATCATAAAGATTCCAGTGCCCACAAAAGCATATGTGGAGGCACAGTAAGTATGTTTTATAACACGCTGTGAACGGAAACATGCCTGATAAAGCCGCTGTAGTGAAAAGGGGTGAAAAGATGCACTGGGTAGAATAAAGATTGTAGACCAGTGTACATATTACTTATTAAATTCCTGGCAGATGTATTGTTCATTGCTGTCCCTAGATAAAACAGCAATATGGTCATATTCGATATTCAGTTCATTCTGACTAAACAACCTGGCTAAATACCCTTTATTGGAATAACTATTCCATTCTAGAAATTACGTCACAAAATTGTGGCATATACACAAGAGAAACATATATTGGACATATTCTTGACAGCTAGAGGACAATACCAAATAGAGTACACAAATAGGTAACAGATTTTATCGCTGGGGAAACAAACCAAAATATTGAATGATATGGCTAACCCAAGACCACCAGTGCATTCTATCCCTCTGATCAAGGCGGTGCGAGAGTTACTGCTATTCCAAAAATTATTCACTGCAACACCAGATGATTTTCAGAAGGGCATTACCCTTTTACAATAGTGGATTTCCTCTCTAACATTGTAAGATATATCCAAATCAGTAATTACAATTATGTGGTTTGAAAATGTGGTACTTTATTTATTTAATGCAACGAGAGACATATCTGTTTTAATAACATTAGATGTTATATCTGGTTCTTAGTTAAATATAACATTATAAAATGTATACTTTATTGCCCATCAATCATCATCAAATATGTAATTATGTAAATGTGTTATGTAAAGTATTGATTACATGTGTATTTTAATTATTGCACTAATTTTTGTGATTTATTTGGTTGCCTGAAATTCATGAGTGAGAGTTCAGACGCAGGTGTAGATAAAACATCACGAAGGGGAGTCTCTGAATTTTTAATTGGAACAAACCCTCCTACTGTTGACCTTCCCAGATATATACTTTACGTCTGCTCTCTCACTTAATGCTTATGATTACGTGCCGAAGGGCATAAAACACGTAAAACGTATCGTTGGAGGGTATTTTTTACATACGTTTAACCGCATTTGCAGTTTTTTGCACCGTTTTGATCCTGAAACCAGGAAAAGATCTGTCACGAACAGTACTGGGGAATTTGAGTATGGAACCGCAATGCGATAACCTGGTAGCCGCTGCAACAGGATTGGAAGCAGAACATTGCTTTTCACCTGAAGGCTATTATACCCTATGGTTGAGCCCAGGGCCGCCACCAGGAATTTCAGGGCCCCTTAAGGAACAAATTTTCTGGGCCCCCTACCGCCCCCCCCCCCCCCCCCCCCGACAATATCTCCCATTTAATATGCCAGTATTTTTCTCCTCAATATGCCATTTAATATGCCAGTATTTTTCCACTCAATATGCCATTTAATATGCTGGTATTTTGCCCCTCAATGTGCCATTTAATATGCCAGTATTTTGCCCCTCAATGTACCATTTAATATGCCAGTATTTTGCCCCTCAATATGCCAGTATTTTGCCCCTCAGTATGCCAGGATTTAGCCCTTCAATATGCCCGGATTTTGCCCCTAAATATGCAAATTAATATGCCAGGATTTTGCCAATTAATATGCCAGGCTTATGCCAATTAATATGTCAGGGTTATGCCAATTAGTATACCAGGTTTATGCCAATTAATATGTCAGGATTATGCCAATTAATAAACCAGGATTATGCCAATTAATATGCCAGGATTTAGCCAAAATATGCCAGGGTTATGACAATTAATATATCAGAATTATGCCAATATGTCAGGATTATGCCAATAAATATGCCAGGATTTAGCCAATTAATATGCCAGGGTTATGCCAATTAATATGTCAGGATTATGCCAATTAATAAGCCATGATTATGCCAATTAATCTGCCAGGAATTTGCCAATTAATTTGCCAGGGTTATGCCAATTAATATGTCAGGATTATGCCAATTAATAAGCCAGGATTATGCCAGTTAATCTGCCAGGATTTTGCTAATTAATATGCCAGGATCTAGCCAATTAATATGCCAGGGTTATGCCAATTAATATGTCAGGATTATGCCAATTAATATGTCACGATTATGCCAATTAATCTGCCAGGAATTTGCCAATTAATATGCCAGGATTTTGACCCTCAATATGCCAGGATATTGCCCCTTAGTATGCTCATTATGCCGTCCTCCTCCCCCCTTCCCCAGCCAGTACTTACCTCCTTGCTGCTGTCTCCCGATGCAGGTCCGTGGCTGTGAGGGAAACGTTGTGCGCTTCAAAGAATGCGACCAATTTTCTTTTTTTTATACAAACTTTATTGAAGCCGCGCGGACCCGGATTTTTTTTTATTACATGTGTCCTTGATTACATGTGTCACTCTTCAAAGTCTTTCGATGGGTGTTGGTGAGTCTGAAGATTTTTACTGACACTAAAAGGGTTATATAAATATGCACATTATACAAAGCTCAGCTATCCAATACCTGGAGAACCCAGCACGCACAAGATAATTACTATTTAGTTTATTCACACCACACACTAAATATTCCAGAATAGATTACCTTACTATTTTGCATCACCATCTCCCTTTTCTTCAGAGTTAAAGTATAGGTTCTACCATGTGGAGTGACCATACTCCAATATTGGCATCACTGTCTCTATCACTAAACCCCCCAAGGGGAACTGGAAGCTAAACGAGAGTCTGCTGTCAACCATGGTGGACTTGGAAGTGCTGAGAACACATCTCAACTATTTTACTGAAAACACCATTCAAGACATATCCCTCACCACTATCTCATAAGCACACAACAGTATTATCAGGGGACACATTATCCAACTAAAAAGAAGAAACAGAAGAAAAGACTAGCAGAATCACTTGCAATTTTACTAACAATAATTTTGGCCACACGGGTCAAATTGGCCACACTTGTCAACAGGAAATTAGCCTTCCCTTTCACCCAGAGCTTGTTCTTTGAACTTGGGAATAAGGTCTAACTTACAAAACAATCGGGATTCATTCCTAATTTAAAGACAACACAAACAATGTGACACACCTGACTAAATAAATAGTTGTATAGGTAGGTAGAACCAGTCACTTAAAAGATCAAAAATACTTCATTTATAAATATATACAACCTCATGGATGATCCAGGTTCCCATATGCTAAATGTATATCAGAGAGGTACATGGATTATTTAAAAGAAAAAATATAGAGAATGTGTCGGCAGATAAGAACCATTCGGTCCATCTAGTCTGCCCAATTTTTTTTTTTTTTTTTACTTTTTTTTTTTGTACTTTGATAATTTCGATTATCTGCACTATGGTATTTTGTCTCCTTTTTTAAAAAATATTATCCATGTACCTTTCTGATATACCATATTTACTCGAATCTAATGCGCACTTTTTGGGCTAAATTATTACTTTTTACTAATAAATTATGACGTAAAGTCAAGATTTATAACAAGAGACACAGAGACGAGTATTATGCTTATCTCTGTCAGCAGCAAAAAGAATGCGTTAAAAAACTTGACCAATAAGCACACATCGCATATAACACTCTTCCCTCCTCTCCCTTATAAAGTCCAGTGCAATACTTAACACTTCCTCTTTCTTTGTGTGAAGAAAAAATCCAACAGGTTTCCAACCTTCCAAAAGGTAAAACCAGTTCCAAGTTCACTGAATCTTAATACTATATGAGAAAAGAGAAAAAATCCAACAACGACGAAAGTTGTAAATATATCAGTAGGGAGGTATATAGAAGAAACAAAAAACATTAAAGAAATTTATATCACCACTATATCGTCAATCCCTATAAAAGGGAGGGAAAGTGTAAAACTTAAATCTGGAGGGAATTATACTCATAATTTACATCATAATTTATTAGTACTATCTGTTAATTTGGACTGTAATATCCAATGCCCTAACATCAGAAACGCATTTGTATGAAACCATGCTACACGGCATAACCAATTTAGATGGAAGTTGTCCAAGAGACAGATATGTGTTACCAGGTGTTACGGTTACTCCCAGGCTAGCTGGAAGCTGGACCGCTAGAAAGTCTGGATCCCAGTTTAGAGAGAGAGAGAAGCCACTTTGTTTCGATATCCAGACCGATCTTGTCAGTGTAGATCAATCCCACTAGCTATTTTACAGCTAGGATACTCTTACCCCACAAAACGAGTCAAGGCTGCGATTTGAAGGTCAAACAAGAACTGACCAGAACTGTTTAATGATTCAGAAACACAGAATATATACAGTTGAACATCTTGACAAACCAAATTGGACAAAGGAACTATAACAGGATTAAAGTTTAACCTAAGGACATGCAAAGGGAAATCCTGCCTCACACCTGTCAGGATACAAAGGTGTCAAGTTCAGATACACACAGGAAACTAAATGACTTACATAAGACAATGGGAAAAGTGACAATAATTACAGGGATTAAAAGATAGGATCCAATCTTAACTTGAGGAAAGCACAGTGAATAGGACAAAGACTTGGATGCTAGTAATTACAGTACATTCCTCTGCTTGGGAGATAATTGAGTTAACCTTTGTATCAGCTCAATTATCTCCAAGCTAAAATATACAGGTTTTATACAATATTAATAACTTTCAAAATATGCATCACATTCACATAAAACATACATTTTCAGAATCAACATACTTTAAATATGAACATAACTAAAAATAAAACAATTCCACCCAGAAGTTCAAAAGTTAGCTTTTTGGGGCATTTTCACCATGCCCCAAATATGTTCTTAATGTGCCATACACAGTCCATAGGCCCAAATAGCATTTTTAAAGGGCCATACACCCCAGGGCCATAGTCACAGGGGAGGAGGCTGGCAAGCAGGCCTCTCCAGGACCAAGTGGCGAAGGGCACTTCGTCACACCAGGCAATTTTTCAAATCAATAAAACCACATTAATATCCCAAAAAGAGGAATATCGAGGTAGCGGTGGCCTGGCCAAATGTATACCCTTGAGAAGTCTACAAACCAAGAGTGTCAGGCAGCATCAGAGTATGTATCCTCTGGCTGCCCCCACGGAACACCAGGGAGATGGAGCAGCATCTGGAGGGTTAAGTCTGGGGGAGCAGCATGTGCAAACGTCTTGGAGGAAAAAATACCAAAATAAAGTGTCCTAGTGAACTTCATCCAACACTTAGCACACTGACAATTACCCTTTTCGATAAGGTAGTCTCTTGCAAGTGTTGTATAAAGGGAAAACAGACATAGAAAAAATATATTGTGTAGTATATTAAAATCTTACACACAGAGGCATCACTAGGGGTAGGCTACTGGGGCTATAGACCCAAGTACCCACTTCATAGCCCCGAATGGAGACTCTGGGAGAGCCCAGGGCAATAATTGTTAAAAAAAAAATCCCTGCTGAGCTTTCCTCCGTCTGGGACATGGTCACAGAATCAGAGGATTAACCTCACGCAGGTGTGAGGGCCGACCGGCAGGAGAGGCTGCTATAGGGAGCACCTCCTGGCCATACAGAGCAGAGGTGCAAGATCCGCCCCCGTCGCGCTGTGACGCATTGACTAAGTCTGGGGGGCAGATTGGCAAATAAAAGGAAATAAAGACAAGAAATGCATTTTTTTCTGTCATAATTTTATTATTTATTTAAAGCAGTTTACAGGTATTCAAGCTTTTTATTAAAAGTTTGGAGGGTCGTCTAATATTCAAGCATATACCGTAGTTGCTAAGTAAAAAAAGTAATTTGAGTTAACTATATTGTTTACCGCTACTTTTTGTGGTATTATTACCCCACCCCTCATTCCCTGTGATAATGAGTGTGATAAGTCACTTACTGCTGCCGGGTGTGAGAGTCAGCAGGGAGGGAGGGAGAGATCATGCAATCTCTACACTCTCCGTACCGAAAGGGTAAACACCCGCAGCTACCGGCATTTAAAGGGGGTGCAAAAAATGAAAATGCTGGTATGTTACCGACTGGGTGGCAACACTGATACATGTCCTGTGCCACACACAATTATATTTGACCTTTTTTTTCTTCTTAACTTATAGGCAAATTATAGCATCTTGTTTCCTCTCTCTTTATCAATGGCATAGAGGTACATGCTCATGAGACTGTTTTATAAGAAAATAGATGGAGATGAAGCTTTCATAAGCACAGTAGGTCACACACTCCTTAATATGTTGTTGCAGTCATAAGATTATAAGTTCAGAGAGAACGTCCAAGGTAAGTGACATATGTACCTAATGAAGGTACTTGGTTTTCAGATGGTGCTCCAAGTATCTGAAGCAATCTATGGTCTGAAATCCTCCCCATGATATCAGGTATGACTACAGTGATATTACCAGTCCTCCCTTTACATAATCATTACCACTCTGACAGCAGGGGCGTTGCTAGGCTCAAAAATGATCTGGGGCTATAGCCCACAGCTTTAATAATACTTAAAATACAATGATGTCTCATGATCGATAGGTAGACAGACAGAGGTACAGAATGCATAGGTATAGATATAGGATAGATGTAGATAGATATAGGTACATGATGATGCATGAGTACATATATGATACAGATGCATATATAGATAAAGATACAGGATGCATAGGTACAGATTTAGGCTATATGGACAGGTACAGGATCCATAGGTACGGATATAAGCTATTAGGACAGACACAGGTGCAGGATGCACAGGTACAGATATAAGATACAGGTATAGTAATGCATAGGTAAAGGTATAGATATAAGATAAAGGTATAGGATGCATAGGTACAGGTGTGGTCAGTCTTAAATATCCTAATATCTAGGATAACCTTATACCTGTCCCACGCATGCTTAAACTCCTTCGCTGTATTAACCTCTACCACTTCTACTGGAAGGCTATTCCATGCACCCACCACCCTCGCAGCAAAAAAATATTACGTTTCACAAAACAAAACCTGTAAAATATTAAATATTTCCAGCCTTTTCAAAAGCTTGAAGTAGACCCCAAATAGATGTATATAACTAGTTGCATTTATGCCAGGGCTTGACGAACTTAACTGAGTTTTAGGAGCCAGTAAAAAATCTAGGAGCCAGACAACAGCACATACACACAATCACATGCAGTCATATACAGACACACATACACACTCATACATGCAGTCAGTCACATAGACACACACACTCATACATACAAACAGTCTGTCACATACACTCGTACTTGCATACATAGTCTGTCACATACACTCATATATACAGTCTGTCACATACACTCATACATACAGTCTGTCACATAGACACACACTCATACAGTGTCAGATACACACTCATACATACATACATACAGTCTGTCACAGAGACACACTCATACATACAGTCTGTCACAGACACACACTCATACATACAGTCTGTCACAGACACACACTCATACATACAGTCTGTCACAGACACACACACATACATACAGTCTGTCACATAGACACACACTCATACATACAGTCAGTAACATAGACACATACATTCATAGAGTCAGTCACATAGACACACACACCCATACAGTCTGTCACACAGATACATACATACATACAATCTGTCACATAGACACACACACTCATACATAGTATCGCACATACATAGTCTATCACATACATACGTACAGTCTGTCACATACATACAGTCTGTCACATACTCTCATACATACACACACACACACATACAGTCTGCCACATACACTCATACATACATACAGTCTGTCACATACTCATACAAATGGTGTATTTAAAAAAATAAATAAAAAAAATGTTGTTCAATATGTCCCCCCTCCCTGCTGCTATATCTCATTGCAGGGAAGGGGGCATTTCCGTTCCGCACAGACCATCACTAACCATCATTTGTCAGGGTTAATTTCTCCATCAATTGCCAGGGTTAATTTCCCCACCATTTGCCAGGGTTAATTTCCCCACCATTTGCCAGGGTTAATTTTCCCACCATTTGCCAGGGTTAATTTCTCCATCATTTTCCAGGGTTAATTTCTCCATCATTTGCCAGGGTTAATTCATACATCATTTGCGAGGGTTAATTCATACATCATTTGCCAGGGTTAATTTATCCATCATTTGCCAGGGTTAATTTCTCCATCATTTGCCAGGGTTAATTTCTCCATAATATGCCAGGGTTATTTATCCATCATTTGCCAGGGTTAATTTCCCCACCATTTGCCAGGGTTAATTTCCCCACCATTTGCCAGGGTTAATTTATCCATCATTTGCCAGGGTTCATTTATCCATCATTTGCCAGGGTTAATTTATCCACCATTTGCAAGGGTTAATTCATATATCATTTGCCAGGGTTAATTTAGACATCATTTGCCAGGGTTAATTTCCCCACCATTTGCCAGGGTTAATTTCTCCATCATTTGCCAGGGTTAATGTATCCATCATTTGCCAGGGTTAATGTATCCATCATTTGCCAGGGTTATTCTGCCCATTAATGTCACCCTCCCTCCACCCCCTTCCCCAGTACTCACCTGTTGGTGATATTTATATAAAAATACATGGAGATCCTACCTTGTGCAGCCTGTTCCTGGATGGGAGGTAAGTGGCAGGTCATAGAGGAGGCTTTTCTGCAGCCCCTGGAGCAGAGAGCAGAGAGCAGCCTCTCCACAGCAGCACAGCATCCCTCGTGGTCTGTGCTGTGAAGGAGGACACGTGGGTTCCTGCCGGTCACATGGGTTGGGGGCGGGGTTATCATAGTGACAGAGCAGGAAGCAGGGGAAGCTTCACAGACTCGGGGCTATGGTCAGGAGACTCGGGGCTCTAGCCCCAGTAGCCCCCCCCCCCCCCCCCCTAACGACGCCTCTGTCTGACAGTCCATTTTTGTAAAACATTTGGGTTTTTGGATTCCCAATGTGTCTGTGTGATTATGTGTTTTCATAGCAGCGAGTATTGTAGAAAGTAGGATTTTCATGGGACAACAGCAGGTAGAAATTATATATTTATTCTCTTTTCCACTATCCTCTGCCCACATAGCCTTTTACTTCATGGGAGCTACGAAAGTGTGAGGCCTTGGATATATAAATTGTAACACCATTGTTTATTATTTTGCCATACTTTCAAAAAACTTTTCGCAGTCCTCAATATACATCATGCCAAAGTGACTTCTAAGTTTGGTACTTTTTTTCTTCCCCCTTTCTGGCTGGTAAGATTCTGAAATCACACTGCCCTAACTTTATTTCAGTCTTGTTCTGCTGGTGATCTATATTCATTTGGTTTGATGTTCTAGTTGGGATTTTTTTTTGTCTCTTTATATATATAGTATATGAATCCATTTTTATAATTTATTCCTTCTAATCTGTCTAAACTGACCAGTCAGCCCGTTGAAAGACCAGCCAACAAAAACTGAATCTCTCAAATAATAATGGATAAGGTCTTTTTATTTTATATTCCTGCCTAGTTATTAATGTGCACAAGTTTAACGTTAGTTGTTGGAGAGTTCATTCTCCATCTAGTGTGTTTTACGTTAGTTGATCAAGTATAATTAAATCCATTATTATTTATGTTGATAAATTCCTAAAACCAGGGCCGTCTTTAACATTGACTGGACCCATGGGCAAACATTTGTTTGGGGCCCCTGGACCCCACACCTCCCTACAAAATAATAAACAAACTTGCTTTGTGTGTGTGTGTGTATATATATATATATATATATATATATATATATATATATATATATATATATATATATAAACTGATTTATATGGAATATTATATAAACCAGCCATATGCTATATATTATGTAAATATATACATATATATACAATGTATAGGTGGTTTATATAATATTTAGATTAAATGTGTCTGTGTGTATATATATATATATGACTTACACAGAAAACCTTACACAGTCAGACACGCTTACATCCACAGTCCGACACACTAACACACAGATAAACTAACACACAGACAACCTTACACAGTCAGATAGACACACTTACACAGTCAGATAGACACACTTACACACAATCTTACACAGTCAGATAGACACACTTACACACACAGACTTATACAGTCAGATAGACACACTTACACACACAGTCAAACTTAAACACACACACTCGTTTGTCCCCCTCCCTGCTCACTTACCTTACATTTGCAGGGAAGGGGCTGTTTCTTCTGTGCGTGGCTCCATGTGTCCTGAGCACCGGTATGTCACGGACATCCGGTGCTCTAACATGCTCTGTGAGGGGGTGGAGATTTCCCCTCTCACGTGACACACTTACACATATACATACACTTACACAGACACCCTTACACACACAGTCACCCTTACATACACATAGTTATATACACCCTTACACAAAAATACACAAAACACTCTTAGACATACACAGACGCCCTTACACACAGTCACACTTACAGATACACTTACACACACACACACTCTTAGACAGCCTTACACACAGTCACACACTTTATTTATTTTTCCCGGAAAAATATATATGCTTGTGTGACACTAACAGTCCCACTTACAAACACAGTCACACTTACATACACACACACAGAATGTAGGAGAATGCAGGGAGCAGGGAGGAGAACGTTTCAGTGTTCTGCCTCTTATCCCTGTAGAGGCAGAACACTCTCCGAAGTTACACAACGTGATGGGCGGAGCTTGCCCCCGTCGCGCTGTGCTCACCCCTTGGTGCGGTTACCTCTCACTTCGGTCCGCACCTCGAGGTGAGGCGCTGTTAGGGAGTGAACTCCCTAAAGCAGCACCTCTGGATTCCTGCGCCTGGGCGCGGTGCACCCTGTGCACCCACGGGTGGATCCAGAGTCTGATCTGGGGGGGCACATTCCGTCTGTCTCTTCCTTCCCATGTCTGCCTGTCTCTCTCCTCTCCCTTCCCATGTCCACCTGTCTCTCTCGTCCTCCTTCCCATGTCTGTCTTTGTATCCTCTTTTTTCCCATGTCTGTCTCTCTCCCATTGCTTCCCATGTCTCTCTCTCCTCTGCCTTCCCAGTTCACTCTCTTTACTCTTCCCCATGTTTGTCTCTCCACCATCTGTATTCTCTTCTCTCCCTTCAGTGTTCTCACCTGTCCCCTCTTCTCTCCCGTGTTCTCTCCTCTGTCCCCCAATGTTCCCCCCCCCCAGTGTTCTCTCCTCTGTTCTCCATTGTCTCCCCAGTGTTCTCTCTGCCCCCCTTCCCTGTGTACTCTCTACCCCCCCAGTGTTCTCTCTATCCCCCCTCCCCACCCGTGTTCTTTCTATCCCCCCTCCCCTCCCCACCGTTCTCTCTATCCCCCCCTCCACTGCCCTCCTCACCCTAGCGTTCTCTGCTCTATCCGGCTCCCTCAGCGGGGAGACGCAGGGAGCATGTGCTCAGTGTGTGTTAAACACACTGAGCGCTCAATCCATACTGCTCGCGCTCCCCGCGCGTAGTAATGACGCAGAGCATCGTATTTCCGATGCTCTGAACCAACACTACGCGCGGGGAGCGCGAGCAGCATGGATTGAGTGCTCAGCACACTGAGCACATGCTGCCTGCGTCTCCCTGCTGAGGGAGCCGGATAGAGCAGAGAACGCTGGGCGCACCTGTACTATGCGATCAGTGCTGATCGCATAGTGCAGGTGCAGTTACGGAGGGGCAGCGGGACCACCTGGCAGCTGCCTTGGGCCCCCCAGGAGTAAGTGGGCCCGGGGCAGCTGCCCCGTTTGCCCCGCGTTAAAGACGGCCCTGAGTTGGACCTAGGTCTGAGTTGACATACACCAAACCACAGGGCCCTGAGAGAAATACAAGTAGGAGACCCCTGGCTGGTGAGATAGGTCATACGCTGGCCCTGGGAGGGAGGTTAATATTGAGACTGCTGCAAACCAATTAGGAATTATGTGGATACTCAAAACTGTTATAGGTTTATGTTATGAGATGCCCTGATGTTCTATTATGAGAGGTGATGGACCTTGTCACCTTCTTTATTCAGTGAAATTATTGTTCTTATGCAATTGGTTCTCAAATTAAGATATATGTTTATATGGCGGGGTTAGGGCAATGGTTGCACCCGAGAGCCGCAATATCTGTGTTTAACACTAGGTTTGTCATCACCCTAGCCTGATCTTGGGGTTTAGATTTATCCCTGGACTTAAGATCTGTCTCTCTTTCTTATTAAGCCTAATTATCAGGGGTGTCTCGGCTGGGCCTGACCTCGTTTCCCGATCTGGTTTAGCACCCATCGTAATCTTGCTGTGTTCAAACACCCCCCATTTAGAGGGATACGCTCACAGCAATGAGTGCATTACCCCCTTGTTGGCATTTGTGCCCTGTATATATTCCCCGGTTTGATCCCACACCCCTTTGGGGTCCCCCACTACTACATCTTGATCTGACCCCTATCTATCTATACCCATCTCTTATAAACACAATCTATTTACACACATACAGGTATGACTTTCACACGGACTGACGATCTAGTATTTTTAACCATAAACGCCAAAGGGTTGAATGCCCCTGCAAAACGGGCCAGAGCGCTGAGAGATTTAAAGGCATTGAAAGCGGATGTAGTATTTGTGCAGGAAACGCACTTTCGGGAAGGTGTAGCCCCCAAATTTTCAGACAGTAATTACCCATTAGGGTACTTTAGCCACTCGGTAGACTCAAAGTCGAAAGGGGTTGGTATTCTAATCTCCAGAGGTGTACCCTTTCAGCTGCTTGACACTAAACAGGACCCTGACAGTAGATATATTCTGCTGAAAGGCACTATAGCAACCACTATGTACACTTTTGCTAATTTATACCTCCTTAACACTCATCAGAAAATATGTTTGATTAAACTACAGAAGACCATCCAGGATTTCGAGAGAGGGACGTTAATATTGGTAGGTGATTGCAAAGTAGCGGTGAACCCGAAACTAGGTCACAGCCACATAACACATAGGACCTTACTCAAACTGAGAACGTCCCTCGCTAACTTATTGCTGGATGACGCGTGGAGAGCTCTTTACCGAACAGGCAGGGACTATTCATTCTATTCTCATGTGCACAACTCCTACACACACTTGGACTATTTTTCCCTGACTTATGGCCAACTTAGGCTTATAAGGGACATCAGATATGGGTCCATCACCTGGAGCGACCACACCCCGCTCTTGATGACACTAGAATCGCCCCTAAGTGCTAAAACCGAGCGTTCATGGCGGCTGAATGAAGCAATGCTCTCAGACCCAGAACTCCGTTCCTACATACAAACGCACATTGAACACTTTTTTGCTGAAAAACTGACACCTGATATGCCCTTGCCGACAGTATGGGAGGCCCATAAATGTACAATGAGGGGACTGTTTATTCCAGCTGCTACAAAACGCAAAAGGGAACAGGGCGCACGCATTGAGCAGTTAGCTAAGCTAATCTCCACCTTGGAGACTAAGCACAAACACACCCTGGATGCTGGCACATTGACAGCTCTGATACAAAATAGTAGGGAGCTGGCTAGTCTGATTAACGCGAAGGTACGCCGGATGTTCTTAACCACTAAGCACGTGTTCCAGGAAAAAGGGAGTAAATGTGGTTCGGGGTTGGCCCGAACCCTCCGTAATAGGAAAGCTTTAGCACATATAAACAAGATACATGATTCCCAAGGCAGACTTCACTATTTACCAGACCGGATAGCCAACTCTTTTCACCAGTATTACTCTTCCCTATATAACATAGAGATTCCGACACCCGGTACGGATAGGGGCCACACGCAACCCCCGGTAGGGGAATACCTTAAGAATGCAATCACACGTACACAGGAGCAAGCAACCACACTAGATGGTCCCATTACCCTGGAGGAATTAGAGGGGGCAATGAAACAGTCAGCCACAAGGAAATGCCAGGGTCCTGATGGATACCCACTGCAATACTATAAGACATTCACAAAGTCCCTGCTACCAAAAACGGTGGACTTATTCAATTCACTCTTACATGGGCCCCCACTAGACCCTCAAATGCAGGCTGCCACTATAACAGTTATACCAAAAGAGTAAAGATCCAGAGACGCACCAGAACTAGAGGGCCATTTCGTTACTAAACGCAGATGTAAAGTTATTGGCCAAGGTGCTTGCGATGAGATTGCCGGAGCATGTCCCAGAATTAATGCACCCGGATCAGGTGGGATTTGTCCCGGGTAGGGAGGCAAGGGAAAACACGGTAGGAGCCCTGAATGTGATTCAGGTCTCCCACAGGGGGGGCCACAAACTGCTACTACTCTCCACGGACGCCGAAAAGGCCTTTGACGGAGTGGCCTAGCCCTTCCTGTGGGAGACTCTAGCTCATATGGGCATGGGCCCAAACTTCCAACGACTAATACAAGCACTCTATAATCTAGGGTTAGGGTTAATGGCTGTCTATCTGACAGGGTTATCTCGAACGGAACCAGACCCACTCTCGCATCTACTATTTGCCCTATACCTGGAACCGTTTTTAGAAACTATCAGGAAAAACCCTAACATTGTAGGCCTTGATTCCACACTGCATCAACATAAAGTAGCGGCATACGCCGATGACCTGTTGTTTTTTGTAACTTTGCCAGAGACCTCCCTTCCTTCTATTATGCAGGAATTTGAAATATTTGGGGAAATGTCGCACCTGAAGATTAATATACAAAAATCTGAGATACTGGCTGTTGATTTGCCAGCATCAAGGGTGGAAGCGCTGAAGGGAGCCTTCCCATTTAGATGGAGTAGTAAAAATATCAAATATTTAGGGGTGTGGCTTACAGGGGATCTGACAGATCTTTACCACTCCAAATTTCTGCCACTCTCCCAGTCAATATACACGGACCTGCTTAAGTGGGGGGCCACTTTTCTCACGTGGCAAGGACGGATAAATACAATCAAAATGAATATAATGCCACGGATCTTATAGTTATTTCAAACATTACCTATAACCATACCCCAATAATTTTTTCACACACTTAAACAGGCGATTCCCAAATTTGTTTGGCGCATCAAACACCCGAGATTACAACACAGGTACCTGACACTACCCATGGCTAGAGGGGGTCCTTCCCTACCAGACATGCAGCTATACTACGTGGCCACGGCACTTATTGAGAATAGTGGAATGGACCCTGGCCAAACCTGATAGTTTGTGGATCGACTTGGAGGCCTCAATCTTAGATATCCCTATAGCTGTCTTACCCTGGCTACAACCTGGGATAGGCAAACGACACTCCCACAAAACATCCGTTCATATTAGCCACGCTCACCACCTGGTACAGATATAGTCGGACAGTACGACTCGCCACATTCCCATCGCCGCTTAGCCCTATTCTGTATAACTCGAATTTCCCTCCCGGACAGGACGGCTCACTGGGCCCATTTTAATATATCTGCGACAGGTAGAGTCAGAGAGGTTATTGGACAGACTGCTATACTTCCCAGGCGCTGCCACCTCTTTCCTAATAAAGATACGCTCAAATCAAGCATTTTATCCAATCGCTCCCACAACAAAGCAATTTATTCAGAGAACTGACGTATATTGAACATTTGTGTACACGACCAGACCGACCACTCCATGGTATCTCATCGCTATATAAAGAACAGTTCCTAACTGAGGTTTTCCCCACCCCCAGTTTTGTGGGGAAATGTGAAGAGGCTCTTGGTGTTCAAATTTCCCCCAAACAATGGAATAAGATATTTTTATTGATACATAAATGTTCTTCATACACAGTGGTACAAGAAAATGCATACAAATAACTGACAATGTGGTATAAAACCCCAGCCCTTCTCCACAGAATCAACCCGGCCTTCCCGGTCACCTGTTGGAGATGTGGAGAGGAGCTGGGCACCATGATACATGTGTGGTGGACATGTCAACTCATAAAAGGTTTTTGGGCCTCAGTTTGGACAATGATCGTTAAATTATCTGACAAACCCCCGCCTTTTCTGCCTGCGACCTACCTATTACATCACACAACAGTTTCTATCTCCAATTATAAAAATCAATAGTTAAACACTTGTTGAGTGCAGCCAAACTACTGATACCTATCAACTGGAAGTCCACGTACACCCCATCCCTACAGGACTGGGTGCTCAAAGTTGAAGAGCGGAGAACCTGGGAGGAGCTATCTCACTCAGCACTCAACCGACATGACAAATACATTAACGCATGGTTCCATTGGATTGAGCTGACCTCCAGTTCTGATTTTGCACAACTACTTAACGTGGAAGACATTCACTGTTTATGTGAAAAGAAAATATTATTACAGACCGATTTGATTATATAAGATATTTGTCTCTGGACTACAATGAAACGTGTGTAGTAACTGCTGATTGTAAAAAAAAAAAAAAAAAAACCTTCTTTTCTTCGTTTCTGTATCCCACCCTCCCCTATTTTTTCTCTTGGTTAGGCCTGAAAAATTCAATAAACAATTATTTTCAAAAAAGAAAGAATAGTGTTAACATGTAACACAAATCGAAATACTATCAGTAGTATATAGTATTTCGATTTTAGAACATTGTTGTATAGTAGTATCATGTTTCAGGCACGTCATGCACTAAAAAGAGCAAAGAAAGCGACCAAAGGTATAAGCAGCGCTTCCCTTCTACTGGCAAGAGCATCGGAAGTTATTTTTTTCCCTTCCATTGCTTTAGGGGGCGCTGTTCGATGCTGGCAAGTATGATAAGTGCTGATAAGCACTTGCCATACATTCAAAGGCAATACTGACTAATACTGCCTTTGACAAGTGTAAAATCTGCCTCCCTCTCATCACTATAGTTTAAGTGAGGAAGAGAGACAGATCATGTTATTTTTTTCAAATGTCATAAAGTTAAACTATACAATTTTAATAGTAAAGGGCTTTCATAAAAGCCATTCTCAGTATTTAACCCCTTCCCTGCCATTGATCGCTGCATACACAGTGATCGTGCAAAGCGGCAGATTTTAGGGGTCAAATTTTATATAACAAAGGCTCTTTTAAGCGCTATTAACCCCTTCCTTGTTCTACATATCAAAATTCCAAGTTGGAAAATCAAAAAGCGCGCCTTTCAAATGTGGCCTTTTAACCCCCAAGCAAGCTGACAAACCTATGCATAGGTGGTATCTCTGTACTCGGGAGATGTTGCTGAACACATATTGGGGTGTTGTTTGGCAGTGACACATACCAAAATATGTTACCATGTCAGAAATACAATGTCGACCACAAATTTTGACAAAGGCTGGTGGTAGAATTACCGTAGTGCATGTAAAGTGTTAAAATACCACATTTTGAAATAGCCTTGGGTGTCTACGTTTAATATATATAGTTTTATGGGGTAAAATGCATCAAATAAGACACGGGCGCGGGTTGTCTGCATGTCAATATGCCAAACTGGAAAACCAAAAATTGCAATTTCCAAATGTGACCTTTAAGCCAACAAACAACCCAACAAAACTATGCATGGGTGGTATCCTTGTACTCAGGACAAATAGTAAAATCTATTTAACAGGTTTTCTTCATTAGCTTTTGTAGATGACTAAAAGATTTTTCAAACATAAAATGTTTATATTATAGGATATGATGAAAACGATGGTATCTGAAGAAATCCTTTCTTGTCCCGATAATAACAAATATAATTTGTGTAGGTGCAGCAAATGACAAAGAATAAAATTACAGATAAACACAAACAGCACAGAAATGTTAACCGCTAAACGACAGATGACGTGCCAGCGGTCGCTTTCTTTACTCTAACGGTGTTGCTACAATGCCTCTAGGTAGAGGCATTGTGCAACACCCCCCAAATGTGCACATGTGCTTAGAAAGCGAACGATCATTTGCTTTCTAAGCATCTCCGGTGTTGTTAAAGTGCCTCGCCAGCGAGGCACTTAACAACACCTTCAGGCTGCCCAGAGCCGATGGTGGTCGCTCTCCTGAGCGACCCCATCGGCTCAGTAGAAGGGAACGCTGCCTGTACAGGCAGCGCTTCCCTTCTAATGGCAAGAGCATCGGAAGTGAAAGTATTTCACTTCCGATGCTCTAGGGGGAGCCAATCGATGCCGGCACAACAGATCTATGTGATCTGTGTGCAGGCATGTATGGTAAGTGCTCTGATGAGCACTTACCATACAGTCAAAGGCAATATTAGCAAATATTGCCTTTGACAAGTATTGATCTGCCTCCCTCACCTTACTAGTTATAGTAAGGGAGAGAGACAGATCAGATAAAGTAAAAAAATAAAATAAAATAATAAAAAAAATATTTAATAAAATTTTAAACACCAAGGGCTTTTATAAAAGCCATTTAACCCCTTCCCTGCCATTGATCACTGTGTACGCAGTGATCATACACAGCAGCACATTTTTTGCTGTCTGTGCATTTTTTAGGGGTTCATTTTTTTTACTGTAATTCATTACAGTATAAAAAAGGCTCTTTTAAGAGAGATTAACCCCTTGCTTGCTGTAGATCACTGCCTAAGCAGCGATCTGACGCAAATGCAGCAATCTTGCTGCAGAAGCATTTTTTAAAAAAATTTTAACTTTTTTATTACACCCGTCACGTGTTAATTATACCCGCTAGGGGACTACGTTTAACGGAAAAAAAATTTTTTTAGCTGTCTGACCGCATGTATAGCGATCAGTAACAGCTGATAAGTGACAAAGGCGGGTTGGCGTTTGCTCAGATGAGCATCACCATTCGTCTGGTTAGATCAATATTTGTAAATATTTGATCTGACCCGTGTAGATCTGCCTCCCTCTCACTTGAGTTTTAGTGAGGGAGGGAGACAGAGCTGTATAATGTAAGTTTTTAAATATAATATATTTAATAGAATTGAGACCCAAAGGCTTTTATAAAAGCCGTTTCCAGTATTTAACCCCTTCCCTGTAATTGATCGCTGTGTACGCAGTGATCTTACACAGCAGCACATTTTTTGCTGTCTGTGCATTTTTTTATGGGTTATTTTTTTTTACTTTGATTTATTACAGTATATCAAAGGCTCTTTTAAGAGCTATTAACCCCTTCCTTGCCGTATATCACTTCCTAAGCAGCACATATTTTTTTTTGCTATCAGCATTTTTTTTGTCAGACTCGCTAGGGGTTAGTTATACCCACTAGGGGATTACGTGTATTCCTTTTGAAGCTGTCTGAACGCGTGTATAGCGATCAGTAACAGCCGATCAGTGGCAAAGGTGGTTTGGTGATTTCTCAGATGAGCATCACCATTCGTCTGGTTCGTAAATATTGTTCTGACCCATATGGATCTGCCTCCCTCTCCTCACTTGAGTTTTAGTGAGGGAAAGAGACAGATCTGTATAAAATAATTTTTAATTGTAATAAATTAAATAAAATGTTAAAAAATTGTGAGTCCCAAGGGCTTTTATAAAAGCCATACCCTTTGTATAGTGTAGTGTATTAACCCCTTCCCTGCCACTGATCACTGCACAGCAGAACTTTTTTTCTTGTCTGTGCATTTTTAGGGGTTAATTTTTTTGTACAGTACTACAAAGGCTCTTATAATAGCTATTAACCCCTTCCTTGCTCTACATGTTCAAATTCCAAGTTTGAAAATCAAAAAGCGCACCTCTCAAATGTAGCCTTTCAACACCCAACAAAGCTGACAAAGCTATGCATGGGTGGTATCCCTGTGCTCGGGAGATGTTGCTGAACATATATTGTGGTATTGTTTGTCAGTGACACATACCGAAATATGTGAATTTGTGTCTAAAGTACAATGTATGTGGGAAAAAATACACAATAAAATGACTACCACAAACTTTGACAAAGGCTGGTGGTAGAATTGGTGCATGGAAAGTGTTAAAATAACACCATTTAAAATAGCCTAGGGTGTCTACTTTTACAAAATATATACTTTTTGGGGTAAAATACACTGTCCTACTTTAAAAAAAAGTCCCAAATGAAAGATGGGCTCAGGTTGGCTACACGTCAATATTCCAAGTTGAAAATGCGCACCTTCACAATGTGGCCCTTTTAGCCCCCAAACAACCCAACAAACCTATGCATGGGTGGTATCCCTGTACTCAGGAGATGTTGTTGAACACATATTGGGTTATTGTTTGGCAGTGACACATACCAAAATCTGTGAATTCATGTCTGAAGTACAAGGTTTGTGAAAAAAAAACACACAAAAATTACTACCACAAACTTTGACAAAGGCTGGTGGTAGAATTAGTGCATGGAAAGTGTAAAAATACCACCATTTGAGATAGCCTAGGGTGTCTACTTTTAAAAAATATATGGGTTGATATGGTAAAATACACTGGCTGGTTTCAAATATGTCCCAAATGGTACATGGGTGCAGGCGGTCTGCATGTCAAAATTTCAAATTGGAAAACCAAAAACTTCACCTCCCAAATTTGGCCTTTTACCCCCCAAACAATCCAACAAACCTATGCATGGGGTGTATCCCGGTACTCAAGAGATGTTGCTGAACACTTATTGGGGTGTTATTTGGCAGTGACACATACCAAAATCTGTAAATTCATGTCAGAAGTACAAGGTTTGTGAAAAAAAACACGTGTAAAAATTTCAAGTTGGAAAACAAAAAACTGCACCTCACAAATTTGGCATTTTAGCCCCCAAACAACCCAACAAACCTATGCATGGGTGGTATCCCTGTACGTAGGAGAAATAGTAGAATCTATTTAGCATGTTTTTTCGTTCGATATTGTCGATGAGGAGAAGTTGTTTCAAATAAATGTTTTTTTACCATATTTTATTATTTTTTTTAATAATATGATAAGATATGATCAAAAATATGGCATCCATAGAAAGCCCCTTTTGTCCCGATAAAAACAATATATAATATGTGTGGGTACCGCAAATGACGAAGAAGAAAATTACTGCTAAACACAAACAGCACAGAAATGTTAAAATAGCCATTGTCCAGAAAGGAAAAAAATGTTTCAAAGGCTCTGTCCTTAAGGGGTTAAAATAGCCATTGTCCAGAATGACCAAAAATGTTTCAAAGGGTCTGTCCTTAAGGTGTTAGACACACACTTTCAATTCCATTGATGAAGAACAGCCCTTTCATGCTAGCAGTCTCGAAGCAAACATAACTCATTCCAAAAGAGGCAAAGGACTTCTGTAGTAGCTACAAAGCAATCTCACTACTGAAGTAAAATGTTAAACTATTTGCCAAAATCCTGTTAAATAGATTGAGCCTCCTGCACCCGCAAGTGACTCACTAAGATCAGGTGGGCTTCATGCAGGGAAGCAATGTCAGATGAACGTAGCAGCTGACGGAGCTCCAGCTAACTACCTAAAAACAGGCACAACTCATGGACACAGCAATGGTTGCACCCTTTAAATACTGCCATTTCCTGCAGCTAGCACCCTAGATCATAGCCATTTCCTTCATGCTGTCTGCATGGAAGGAGAGAGACACACACAGCTGGACTCTGTTTGCCATTTATTTATTTTTAGTCCAGCTTGCAGCTGCATAGGAAACGGTCATGTTAGGGCTACTAAAATGGGTAGCTTCTACCGGAATCAGTTCCTCAAGATACACTCCTCAGGTCCAGGAAAATCCCAAACTCCAAACCAGCCTATAGTGACTGGTTCCCCGCTAGCAATCCCACAGCATAGCGGACAATACCGTGTTGGGTAAAACAAGGAGGAACTTTTATCGATTGAAAACACACAGAATATATGCAGTTAAACATCTTGATGACAGATTAGACCAGGGGTCCTCAAACTTTTTAAACAGGGGGCCAGTTCACTGTCCCTCAGACCGTTGGAGGGCCGGACTATAGTAAAAACAAAAACTATGAACAAATTCCTATGCACACTGCATACATCTTATTTTGAAACAAATCGGGAACTAATACAATATTTAAAATGAAGTAAAGTTAAATCAACAAACTTACTTATTTCAATGGGAATAGTGTGCCAGTCAGATGCCCAGGAATATTATGCCAGTCAGAGCCCAGTAATATTGTACCAGTCAGATGCCCAGTAATATTATGCCAGCCAGATGCCCAGTAATATTATGCCAGTCAGAGCCCAGGAATAGTGTGCCATTCAGATGCCCAGTAATATTATGCCAGTCAGATGCCAAGGAATATTGTGCCAGTCAGAGCCCAGGAATAATGTACCAGTCAGATGCCCAGGAATATTATGCCAGTCAGAGGCCCAGTAATATTGTACCAGTCAGAGGCCCAGGAATATTATGCCTGTCAGAGGCCCAGTAATATTGTACCAGTCAGCGGCCCAGGAATATTATGCCAGTCATAGGCCCAGGAATATTGTGCCAGTCAGAGGCCCAGGAATATTGTACCAGTCAGATGCCCAGGAATATTGTACCAGTCAGATGCCCAGGAATATTGTACCAGTCAGATGCCCAGTAATATTTTGCCAGACAGATGCCCAGTAATATTTTGCCATTCAGATGCCCAGTAATATTATGCCAGTCAGATGCCCAGTAATATTATGCCAGTCAGTGCCCAGTAATATTATACCAGTCAGATGCCCAGCAATATTATGCCAGTCAGTGCCCAGTAATATTATGCCAGTCAGAGCCCAGGAATATTATGCCAGTCAGATGCCCAGTAATATTATACCAGTCAGATGCCCAGTAATATTTTGCCAGTCAGATGCCCAGCAATATTATGCCAGTCAGTGCCCAGTAATATTTTGCCAGTCAGTGCCCAGTAATATTTTGCCATTCAGATGCCCAGTAATATTTTGCCAGATGCCCAGTAATATTATGCCAGTCAGTGCCCAGTAATATTATGCCAGTCAGATGTCCAGTAATATTATGCCAGTCAGATGCCCAGTAATATTATGCCAGTCAGTGCCCAGTAATTTTATGCCAGTCAGATACCAGTCATATTGTGCCTCTCAGATGCCAGTAATATTGTGCCTCTCAGATGCCAGTAATATTGTGCCTCTCAGATGCCGAGTAATATTATGCCTCTCAGATGCCCAGTAATATTATGCCACTCAGATGCCCAGTAATATTATGCCTTTCAGATGCACAGTAATATTATGCCATTCAGTGCCCAGTAATATTATGCCAGTCAGATTCCCAGTAATATTATGCCAGTCAGATGCCCAGTAATATTTTGCCAGTCAGTGCCCAGTAATATTTTGCCAGTCAGTGCCCAGTAATATTTTGCCATTCAGATGCCCAGTAATATTATGCCAGTCAGATGTCCAGTAATATTATGCCAGTCAGTGCCCAGTAATATTATGCCAGTCAGATACCAGTCATATTATGCCTCTCAGATGCCCAGTAATATTGTGCCTCTCAGATGCCCAGTAATATTATGCCTCTCAGATGCCCAGTATTATGCCATTCAGTGCCCAGTAACATTGTGCCAGTCAGATTCCCAGTAACATTATGCCAGTCAGATGCCCAGTAATATTATGCCATTCAGTGCCCAGTAATATTATGCCAGTCAGATACCCAGTAACATTGTGCCAGTCAGATGCCCAGGAATAAAGTGCCATTGCAATGCTCGTTATACCTCCCTCCTCCCCCGCATCCCCATCACTTACCTCCAGCTGTTGTGTCCCCGGCGCAGAGTTTCCCTCCTGCACAGGGGAGGGAAACAGTCACTGGATCCGGATGTGGCGTAACGTTTTTTTTTTCTTCTTCTTCTTTCTGCAGCCGCATCCGCTGCGGCTGCCCAAAAAAAAAAAAGAAAAAAAAAAAGTAAACAGTGGGGAGCGGGGGGTGCCGGCACCCCCCGCGGGCCGTATTAATGTCGGCGGCGGGCCGCACTTTGAGGACCCCTGGATTAGACAAAGGAATTATAACCGGATTAAAATTAGGACACAGTGGTGAATCGGCAGACTTAAAGAGGATTTACACATAGAATAGTGAATGGGAACAGGACATAGGGGATTGCAAGTTCACACATACACAAAGCATAACTGAATTTGGTGCCAATATGTTGGTGACCAATAGGAGCGGGGCAAACGGGGAGTGAGCAATCGCTGGGGAAGGGCGTGGTCTAGGGCCAGCACCTTTAACTGGGGAACCAATCAGCACAGTGCCGATGAGGCCCTTTAAACGAACGACCAATTAGCACTGTGCTGGACATTTAAACAGGTATGCGAAACATGGCTGAATGGTAATCTCCCACTAGAGAATCAGAGAACGAGCAACACATTTTGTCTCCAATTCAGCTAGTGGACCTTTTAAACCACCGACCAGAGACATGCAGACAATTCAAATAAACCACCGCCAGAGACTGGACTTAACCTTTATTGAGAAACATGGTCTCTGGCTGGTCATCTAAAATACATAAAAAAGAAGCCGGAATATGAACATTGCCGATGGCAAAACATGGTTGGTGGCGGGGGCTACCATGACAGAGAACCACTCATGTTTTTACTGCACTCAATCGTTTAGAGCAGGGGTAAGGAACCTGTGGCCCTCCAGAAGCTGAGGAACTACGTCTCCCATAATGCTCTCACTTAAGAGGCTGCCAAAGGAGTATGAGAAATGTAGTCCTCCCAACATGTTCCCCACCCCTGCTTTACAGGAAGTCATGGCCACAGTTCCACCAAAACCATGAAGCTGCATATGACACGCATTGTTCGCGTTAGGTAGCTCACTTACCTAAAAAGACCTGTGCATAATCAGGTTACCCATATCCTTACTAAAATAGAAAAATTGCCTTTAAAATGAATAGTATGATTTTTATTGGTTCCTGAAGAAAAAAATAAAATAAAATAAAAAAAGCCAAGGAGAGCGAGTATTCTGTAATAGCTGCAACACCTACTTTTCCATATTGCAGGCAATGCTAAATTTTAAAAGTACATTAAATATAATCAAGCCACAAGGTGAGGTCATAAACAGGAGACTCCACGGATATGCAAAACACATTTTCCTCCTAATTTAGGCATTTGTTTGCAGTTTTGCTGACAACATATAGATTTATTCTCTTCATGCAGTTCATTTAAAAAAAAAAAAAAATTTTTGTTCCTGTCCCCAATCACAAGGTGATCAGTAGCCAGGGACACGTGGTAGACACTCGATTAGGGTCTTTATAGACTGTGGGTCCCTGACAAAATTACAAATTTGCGAGACCTGCTAATGTAATGGAGGCGTGCTCACTTTAAACGTCTGCTACATTTTTCCTCAGACGGAGTTCACTCAATATGGCCTCATCTGACAGGTGGAATCCTCCAGGTTGGTCAGGGCTTACAGGAATGGATGTGTGAGAAGAGCACATGGGAGAAAGGAATAATAAAAAAAAAAAAAAAAAACACCTCTAATATAATACATTATCAATAGGTTCATCCCTATGATAGCAGGCCGTTACTCCCTTTCAATTTGCTCCAATACAAAACTTGGTTCAAATTTCAGATCCATCCACTTAGATAGTCTGTTGATTCCAAGCACGTGAAAGTTGAGTAAATCACATCCCCAAATACAGTAACATTCAGTTAATATTAAAAAAAAAAAAAATCTAAATAAATCCCCATACACGACACAGTCAAGAAGCACACTTTAAATCTTTATTGAAAATGTTAGAAATTTTGGTATAAAAAACAGTAACCAAGAACACACAAAAAGTGTAGAACGCACAACAAAAGCAACTCAGATTGTTCTACATAGAAAAAGTGCATTAGGTCCTGTTTTGTAATCAATATCAAGACACTTAACACAGCAGCTGCTATGCAACCATTATCTACATGCAAAAGGAAAAATAGGGGGCGCATTTACAAGTTTAATATAAGTATTTACATATTTTTATACAAGTAAATGAACAAATCGAACCTGTTTATTTGGGATTCCATCACATTTAGGCCATATCTGAAAAATAAAAACCTAAACATTCAATATTACCATTTGAACGCATTCACACACACTCACAAAATTGGGATTTGCATCTCAATACCATAACGCCCTGCAACAAATCCCAGAATTTCCATTTACGCAAATTAATAAGAGTAACAAGTTAGGATAACAAAATTAACGTGCTCTGCTTGTGTGCGAACGTTTAGGGGACAAGTCATGAGAGAATGATTTTCCTTCACTTGTTACGGGATACCACAGCACATATGGGCTTTTGTGCTTAATTTCAGTTGTTTGCGGTTTTCCAGTACTTCCTGTAATGCTCTTCTCTAATTTAGTAGAGTCCTAAGAAAGAAAAAAAAGTGTGTTATGTTAAAGTTTGGTGTATTAGTCTGGTACATTGTTTCAAGCTCATGGTAATAGCAAACTTCAAAACAAACACACACACACACACACACACACACACACACACACACACACAATTATTTATAAATTTAAATGTTAGTGGTGCCCCACATTACAACAAATCAAGTAAAGATTATTTATATGCAAACCTAGAAATTAGACAATGAGAATAAAAGTATTACCAGCCCAAACATGAAACTAAAAATCAGAGGTCAGGTATGTGAGCAATTACTGTGCAAAAATGTATCCAAGATTATTTAAAACAAGTTAAATAGATCATTTTGGCCACTTACACTGTTACTGTTACTGGAAGATCTGTGTCTCAAAGTATGAGATTTGTCTTGCTGTTTCTCTTTTGTATCTTCAGTTAGCTACAAATAAAACAAACTGTTTCATTAAACACAGAATTTCAGAATGCAATTTCGATAAATTTGCACAAATTAAATAAGGCTGTATAATGTATTCTAGAAATTTAAATCAAATTGATCCAGTTTGGAAGAAAGAAAAAAAAAAAAAAAAAAAAAAAGTGCCATTGCCGATAAGGCTTTTACTGTATTCTTTTCTACTTGGAGAGTTTCCTTTCACCTAATGCGACACCTTTGAAAGCTGTGTGGAAAGTCTGTCCACTCTTTCCCAGAGCCAAAATTCACAAATTCAGCTGGAGATAGATTTGCATTTCAAAAGGATGATGATCTGCCATGATGCATGTAACATCCTAGGAAATGCAGATGGGCTGAGAGTTAAAGGGACAATCCCAACGGAAAAAAAAAATGGAACGGTTTTATTTTGCATTTTTGATTTCAGATATGTCCTGTTTTTGTTAGGCAAGCTTATTTAATAATATATTTTACTAAACAAGTGTCACTGGGTATCTCTCCCTTTTGTGAACTAGTGTTTGCCACCCCACAGTACTAGTATCCCACTATGGGGCTAGGGACACAATGCAGTCTATAAGAAGGAATTCTGACTGTAGACTTGTATCGAATGGGAGGGTAATTAACTATTATTAGGCAGGTAAAATGATGACTACTACGACATCATGCAGGCTCTGCCCACAGCTGTAAAGTGAGACTTGCTTGAAGATTGGCGAATGTTGTATCATGGGTAAAATTCACAAAATGTATGCAAGAGACAAGGACACTTTTTACTTGTATATGTAATTAATTCAAACAAAAAAGTAAAAATTAAAAACAGTTGCATGTCATGTAAGTTTTAAATTAAAAAAAAAAAAAATGTTAATCTGGGGGGGGGGGGGGGGAGGGGGAGCATGTATTTATGGGAAAGCAACACTTAAAAAATACTCCCACTTTTAGTACATTTCACTGATCTCATTTCTACACTTGTCCCCCTGCATAAACAAGGTACAGAAAAAGGCACAGTAAAGGTTTACTAGAAAACAAGCTGCATGGCTTAATACTCAACAAAAAGTATGACACAATGTTGTTGACATTAAAAAAATCATATGGTAATTTAAAAATAACAAACCACTGGTCTAAAGTAGTTATTTCCCATTCCTGATCTAAATTCTGCAAACATTAATTTAAGGACACCATCGGATATCAGTACAATTAACTTATCTGCATGGATGCAGGCATCTTCTTCGGCACAGTCAAACATCTGGAATATAGTTAATAAATTATGAAGTTACCTGTACCTAGCCCAAAATAAATTTGTTGCCTCACAAAAATAACCCCCACAAACCTCTGCAAAACTGAATCCAAAAATATACGGGAAGATTTTTTGTTTTTAAATACATTGTCTTCTGAATGAATGGTGACTTAACGTTAACGTGGAAAACCTATATGTTAAATGTGGGTAATAACCACTTTATAATTAAGCTCAGAGGTTAAAAAAAACTTTTAAAGTTGGCACCAGTGAACATCTTACAATTCAATTTACCATTGTATATTGGAATTTCAGGAGGCTTCAATTGAAGAATTGAATTTCAAGAGACGGAACAAAAACAAAAAAAAAACTAGGTATGTGTCTTTAAGACCATCTGAGTTGATCAATAATCACTACATCTGGCAACTAGATGAGGTTATCACCAGGCAACTCTGGAAAAAAAAAAAAAAACCCTCTCCTACTTCATATAATCGCATGCGCCATACAGGAAAGGCAGTTGCCTCTCCAATATAGTGCTGCCCTCTTGTAGGGAAGAGCTTCAGAAGCTATGAATCACCACTTCAGTTGCTCGACTGCCTCTAGCAGCAGTAAGCATTTCAGCTAAAAGGAAAAAGAAAATTTAGGGTTCAGATCTAGGATTAAGTTAATCACCGGGTTGTTGTCAAAAAGGTCACTGTAGGGGGATAAAATAAACCTACTTTAGGTTATTACCCTATACATTGCAAAACCCAGAAAAGCCATGCAAACATTGGGTATTTCTAAACTCATAAGAATGGATGGGGGTCTTTACTGGTTGTAGATTTATGAAAAATGTGTTTTTTAAAAAGCGTGTTTAATTCATATTTTATGATTTTTATAGTAAATGATGGGATGAAAATACTGGTATCTTAAGCTCTTTTCATGGCAATAAATAGGTCACGTGTAAGCGCTTTAAACAAGAAAGAGGAAAATTAGAGCTAACAAACTGTAGAGGTGTACAAGAAGCCTCGTCACTAGTCTGTTAACACTGCAAATACCTATTACACAACCATAACATTACCACCCGCTTCTTATCCTCATAGGCTGGAGTTCATATTCATGTCTATGAAAACAGAAAAAGCATGTAAACTGTATTCTTGTTTGGAAAAACATGATTAAAAAAAAAAGGAGTTAACTAGTGTTACCAGCAGTGTTTGTTGGGCTGGTGGAAAAGTGTGACACGTAGCACCAGATCCATATGCATGAAATCCTACATTACAGTCACAGAATTAAGTTACACATTCACAGATGGGGGGGGGGCTATTGGGATTTAAAGTTTAAACAGTGTGCATTTCAGGGTTTCAAACCAAGAAGCCAGCTTACTGGATGTTTTAGGACAGTGTTTTGCAACTGAGGGGTCCTGACCCAGACTGGGTCCCAGATGTGCGCTTCAGCATAATAAATATATATATCCGCCATGGCACCGTTTTTATAGTGCCTTTCCGGTAACCCCTCTAGTTATGGGAAACAGCCAAGGCTTTTACAGTTTACTTTGGGGATACAATTTCAAAATTCGCTGAGTTGGGTCAAGTGAAGTTTGGGCTTGATGTGGCAGGTACACAGCAGTAAATGTGTTATGCACCCATCCTTTAAAGTGGCTTTTCAGCTCTGATCCAGCTGAAGACAATATGCAGGATCAGAATGGATATAGAACACAACTTCAGAATTTGAGACAGTAGTAAAAAGAAGCCCCAGTTTTCCCTAATTAGTCACATGTTTCAATAGCCTTATATTTTATTTGGTTTTTAGTTCAATAGCAGTTTCATTGCTATTACTGGACTGTTCATTTTGCAAAGTAGCACAGTTTTTTTGTTTGTTTTATGTTTTGACCAGTGTATATATACACTAGGGATACAGTGCCAGTTTTGTAGAAGGAATTATGTTTTGTAAATTCTTTTTAGTTTCTGACTTAATGACTAGGGTCCTGTGGTTAGGTTGAGAACCACTGTTCTCAATGTGTTCGGAGACACTAATATAGCATGCAACTAAAAACTGTTAAACTCCTGTTATAAGTCAATAGCACACAATGCATTAAAGTAGACCGGTTTAAAGTGCTGGTCAGGTTTTGATGTTGAGGGAAGACTAGCTTTCAGTAAGTACAACATCACAAAAATCACAGGCTTCATTGAGAATAGCAAAACAAAACCAAAAAAATTGCAGTAAATTTTCCTTGACGCTGTAAATACAGATGTAAATGGGCAACACTATTTTTCCAAATTAAAAAAAAAAAGTTATCTAATACTCCAGCTAGCCAAACAGTTTAACCATTTACTTAACACTATCTTACCTGATGTCTCATAACTGCTCTCTTTAAACTTTCAGGTAGATCAATCTCTTTTCCAAGTGCTTTTGATGCATTTATTTTGGCAATTTCTAATAATTCCAGTTTTTCTAAAAACAAAACAAAACGATTTTGTTAAATTGTAACTACCAGTATTGGTCTTTGTATATTAACCCCTATAAACCAAGGGGCTGTGGAGAGAATCAATGCTTCCATGATGAGAAAAATGTATGGTTTAAAAAGTTTCTAAATAAAGCAATCCTGACTTATGGAGCGAACAGATTGGATTCTTACCACCAAATAAATATAAGCAATACCAGTGTCAGTATATAAAAAATTTAGGCAGGATACATACCTTTTTCACTTAGTCGTAAGGGTGTTCTGCTGCGAGACCTTGTTCTTGACCTGCTTCTCCAGCTCCTGAAGGTAGGAGAGTAAGGCCGTCTTACAAAACCATAGTACCTCCTGCCACGTGACCTTGATCTGCTCCGTGAATAACTGCTTCGATGATAAGATACCAACCGAGAATGTGATCGGCTACGTGACCTGTAACGTGGAGGTGATCTGTAATATCTTCTGTAAGCAGAGGAATATCTTCTTCTTTGTCGGGGGCTGTAGGATCTTGAACGACTTCTAGAATAAGATCTATATCTGTTCCTTGAGTAAGATCGTGAGTGGCCCTTAGAATTTGAACTTCTTCTGTAGCGTTCAGATCTGTATTTTCTGTCACAAGAACGTGAACTGCTCCAGCTTCGTGATCTTGACCGTGAGGAACTGGAATCCGACTGGGAACTACATGAGGAGGACCTGGAGGATGATTTTCTCTTGGTTTTGGACCTTGAACGAGATTTCCTCTCTTTTGGTGAATTTAAACTCAGATCATCCATGAAATTTGTCATTTCACTGGCTTGCCTCTTTGCCTCATATTCAAAGATGCCACCTGCATCAACAGGGTCTTCAGTCATCTTGTGCATTTTGTCTAGAAGCACAGCAAAAAAAACATAACTACAAAATAACACACAATGTTATTTCAGAGCAATTAAAAACGTAGACTCTTTACACACCCATAGCAGCCATCTAAAAGACTTTAAATTATTATTTTAAAATAAAAAGTAAACACAAAATGTAAAAAAAAACACCACCATAACCCTGCTTTACCAACACCAAGGAGGGAACTAACTGCAAGCTTCCTACATTAAAAGAGACTATCACCTCAACATTGTTTTACGGTGGTTGTAAAGAATACAAATAAATTAAAAACTGTGTTGGCAAATGCTAAAGTGTGAGAAAAGGGTGGTTTAAATGTGTCTGTAGAGTTTGGCATCACCTGTGGCTTGGTATGCAAATGGCCTAGTTATTACTAGTCAGTCATTTACTCTAATTTACTCAGAGGTAAACCATCATTTTCTCATAGTTTAGGCATTTGCTTACAGTTTTGCCAACACAATCTAAAGATCTTTTTCTTTTAATTCTCTAGAACCAATGTAAAACAATGTTTAGGTGATACAGTCCCTTTAATAAAGAGAGGAGCTGGAAAAAAAAAAATCCATTTGCCCACTTATGCAGTTCACCTTTAGTAAAGACTCCAAGGTGACATGGTCTCCCTGAAAACCGGACCTCTAATTTTCTGAACTTTTGGGCAACATTTACGGCTATTCACCCACCCACCCCACAAGTACTCACCGTTTGTTTCCTCATTAGTGCAATGTTTATTATCTTCAGCAGGAAATTTCACATCAGCATTTGTGCTATAAAAAAAAAAAAAAAAAAAAAAAAATCAGATTAAAAAAATAAATAAATAAAAAAAAAAAAAAAAAAAAGGGTGGGGGGAGCGGAAACAACCAATGCATGGACCTTCGTCGTATAAACTAGCAAATGGTAACCAATAGGCTGGAAAAGCTGAACACAAAACAATACAAACTATACATTTCAAAAAACACTGGTATAAGTGGAAGCACACACGTTACGTGAATAGGCATTAAAATACAGCAAATATCAGTGACATATGGATGAGAATACTTCTGCAGCCCGGTAGCTGTTAACTACCATTCCCATGATGCTCGGAAGCCAGCTGCTAGCAGTAAAACATATCCATCATTCAAAACAATAAGCGATATGCAACCCTTCACCATGAGGAATCAGAGAGACGGAATCGAGGAAGGTATGTGTACAGTATGAAAAAGGCAAAGGATGCGAAGCGTAGGGCCAGTCAATCAGAAACCATTGTGCGCTCAGATGTAAAAGCTGATGGTATGACAGCTTTTAATGTAAAGACTTGGGACGACTAAATGTTATTAGTCCAACACTTCCTATTAAAAGTCAAATAAATAGACTCCATAACAAGACGGAGACATTGCTAGAGGACCACAAAATGGCGGATAACATAAGATGAAATATTGCAAGTACTAAACCCATCATTGGCTGGAATAACAACATGTACATTGAAACAACATTAATGGGAGTTTCTGTCATGACAGATACTATTTCAATAGTAAAGTTTGCGTAAATTATCATCCTAAAAAGCTGTAAAATACTTACGCTAGGTTCGATGACACAGAGCCTGGCTCAGAAATCTCTAGATCGACTGTTCGAGTCATTAAGTTGCTGATTGAGAAGAAATAGACTAGAAAATGTGAAATACCAGCGACGTTATTTTTCGAGACTGCACACTACCGCACGAGCTGCGATCAACTGATTAATTTTGAAGGTTCCAGAACACTTTACCTCACACAGGCGGCGAGGCGAATGCCTATTGGTAGAAACGCTGGGCATAGACAATTCTAATTGGGTGATGCAGGTGTCAGTCACTGCATTCAATTGCTAGGTTACACTTTCAGAGGGCTTGGTTCTGTATTATGAAATGGCGGAGAATTGTTAACGCAGTATTGAATAAGAAACGGTGTTCTTAAGTAATAGTTGTGTTCAATCTTCCAGCACAAAACATTATTATTTGTAAAGGGGCCTATTTTGGATAGAGCACATATATTAACAATTAGGATAATATACCGTATTTGCTCGATTATAAGACGACCCTGATTATAAGACGACCCCCCAAACTTTGGATAATACTTTAGGAAAAATACTAAAAGCCTGAATATAAGACTACCCTATAGGAAAAAAGTTAAACTTGTATATATTCACATGTAAATTGCTTTTTTAATAAAATATTACATTAAAAAAAATGCATTTCTTGTGTTTATTTCTTTTTATGTGCCAATGCTGCCTCTCTCTTTCCCTTGCCCCCAGCTTTGTCTCACTCCCCCCTCACCTGTCTCTTCCCCCCACATGTTTCTCTCTGCCCCCCTTCCTCTGTCTCTCCCCCCCTTCCTGCTCTGCCCCCCCCCCCCCCCCCCCCCTTACCTGTACTTCAATCCCTGGTGGCTAGTGGGGGCAGCCGGGGGATGTCTGCACTATACGTGCAGAGATCCTCCATGCTGCCCAACACGGCAGTCTATTATGATGGACAGCTGTCCGTCATAATAGTCTGCCGTGTCGGGCAGCATGGAGGATATCTGCACGTATAGTGCAGACATCCCCCAGCTGCCCGATTGTCCCTGGTGCCTAGTGGGGCAGCAGAGGAAGTCTGTGCAATGAGCGCAGACCTCCCCTGCTGCCGCCCGGCACGCTCGCCGGGACTTCTGTGACGAAAGCGGAAGTACCCGGCTTCTTCACAGAAGCCCCGGCGGTCGTGTCGGGCGGAAGCAGGGGAATCTGCGCTCGTTGCGCAGACATCCCCTGCTGCTAGAGAGGGGGATCCAGGTCCCCTGCAGCTCTGCTGGGGACCTGGATCCATGTCTTATAATCTGACCTCAATTTGAGGTCAGATTATAAGAGACCTCGATTATAAGACGAGGGGGATTTTTCAGAGCATTTGCTCTGAAAAAAACCTCGTCTTATAATCGAGCAAATACGGTATTGCTAGTGTTATGTGTTGTATGATTTATTGCATGTTGCACAAAAAGAAGAGCCAAAAATTGAAGCACCCTCCTAAATTAGCATTTGTTATAAGGAGGGTTCTGAGTAAGACCAAATAGTTAAACATAGTGGAAAGGGAGCAGTGCACATCAGACAGGTTACAAACTCTTAAAGCACTAGTTGTCATTAACCCCTCTGCTACCAGTACCATATGCTGAGCTAACGCCTCCAGCGCTGTATTTAGCGTGTGGCAAACAATGATAGGGCGGCACTTGCCTTGTCTGCATGGGGGGCAGCATAAAAAAAAACAAAACTTTTTTTTAATTATTTTTTTGGGGGGTGGGGGGCATAATTGTACCGTTATCCTTCCTGCTTCACGCCTCTTATTGACAATGTCATTAGATAAATGTTAGAATATTTGGAGACAGATTTCTAGTTGCCCTAACATGCCTGCTCCCTAATGGCACTATATGGAGCAAAGTGGTCTTGGTGCTTTCTTTATATTCTTTCATTACATTCTATTTTAAATGTCTTTCAATGTAACAGAACTTCATTATAGGCCAGCAGTTGTCATTGCCATATATATGTTGAAATGTTTATTTCTAAACCAACTTTCTGATGATTAATTGTTTAATATACGCAATTAATAAATAATTATAATTTAACAATTAAACTACATAGTTTTGGGTGATTTTTCGGTTACGCACATCCATTGTGGGCGGGGTCGTGTTGTTATGGGCGAGGTCGTGTTGTTATGGGCAGGGTCTTGTTGTTATGGGCAGGTCAAGGGGAGGGGCCATGGGGCCCCCATTGGCTTGTTTTGCCCAGGGGCCCACACAGTTCAAAAGACAGCCCTGACCAGATACATACCAGATTGCACCCACAGCACTAGGTTGAACCCAAAACCTTTGCCACAGCCAGTGGCGTACTAAGGGGGGGGGGGGGGGGGGGGTGGCGGTCCGCTTGTGTGTTGCATATTTATTGGGCCCCATGTGTGGCGTAATTAAGGGACTCTTTTGTGTGGCATAATTATGGGGCACCTGTGTGTGTGTGGCATAATTATGGGGCACCTGTGTGTGTGTGGCATAATTATGGGGTACCTGTGTGTGTGGCATAATTAATTGGGCAGAGGTGAGGCATAAATAGTGGGGCTCAGGTGTGGCATTATTTATGGGGCTCTGGTGTTGCATAATTTATGGGGCTCTGGTGTTGCATAATTTATGGGGCTTTGGTAAGGCATAATTTATGGCATAGATATGGGGCTCCTGTGTGTGGCATAGTTAATAGGCCATCTAACTGGCATTACTAAGGAATCTGTTTGGCAATGTATTGGAGGAAATCCAGGGGGGTGACACCATGAGTTTCCGCACCGGGTGACACCAACCCTAGTGACAACCCTGGCACTCCGACATGAATCAGTGAAACACTGTGAAAATAAAAAAATTATACTCCCCAAAGTACTGTATCTTCTCAAATAGCACTCCTAAAGTGCTTATAATAAAGACTCAACACAACTTGGGGCGCATCTATATAGGAGAGAAAATACAAAAAACACAATAGTGTAATACTATATCAGTGATTAGGCCAAAATGTTTTAATAGTAGCACTCACAAACATAAGGATAAAGCAAGCCCATCAGCAAAAAAAAAAAGACCACCAATGGCGCAGTATCCACAAAGCAGACAGGAACTAAGATAAGAAACACTTACAGCATTTGGCACAACAATATAGGTCATGCAAGTTCACAGATTACAATTAAACTCAGGTCTCACAGTTCAGTTAGGGTACCATGATAGTCCACTTCGTGGCCACAGTACCTCAAAATGACCGTTTCAAAATGTTTTGCCTAAATTGAACTCTCCTTCCATGGGAGATATAACGTGATAATTGCTCTTAATGAAGAAGAACCAGAGAAAAATACTTTCACCTGGCTGGTGACTGAAAGACGTATAACATTTGCATGCTGCCTTGCACTAATAGAAGTCATGTAACCAGAAAGAAATCAATTAATTAATAAAGGATTGGACCCCACGCGTTAATTAGTTACTTGAGTTCCATCTGGTCACATATAGGCCAATAAAACGTTAGTATTACTTATTTTCATTATTTTAGAGCACGCTGAGTTCTTCAATTCCATTTAGCTGTAGAATTTTACTGTAAGACTGCAAGCATCAACATTTCAGTCTCATCAAGACCTTCATAAAAGTTCTGAAGTGGGACTAAAACATTTATGCTTACAGTCTTCCAATACAATGCTATAGCTAAGTAGATTGAAAACATCAGGGGGCTCCTTCACTGTTATATATATATCTATACTTGTGTGCAATCTCATCTGTACAGCATTCATTCTCACAATATATATTTACAGGAGTGAACAATAAGATGATTCATAGTACATTAAATTTTATTTTTACAATAAAATGTTATATAATTTTAAGCTCAAATTATAACTATGGCTTTTTTAGGTATAAAGGACATTTTTATTTATTTTATTTTTATTCAATATTGTACACTCTTATAGGTTTCATTAGGACTTTTTATGTACATAAGTGATTATTTTTCACAAAGTATGTGTATAGATATATAGACACACTGCTTTAGAGGAAGAACAATAGCCTGAAGTGGTTAACAAGAACATTGCTGTGCACATAAAAACAGAACTGAGGAAGCGCAATGTTCACATACACTGAAGAAGCTATGGCGAAATGCATATAGACATAGGCACGTTCAAAATGGAGGAGCCACTTGTACACAAAAGTCATACACAGAGGCATACAAGATGACTCCAAATGGACTACATGGGATTGTACCATTAGAGCTTGCTGTGTTATATTTTAATGTAAGCAGATGTTATTATTTTAGTAAAATACAATGTTCTCTCAATATCTCTGTGTCTGCTCACCCTCAGGTTCCTTTGTTATACACATATGAGTTTGAGAACCAAATAGATTCCAGATTGCCGTTTCAAAAGGGGGGAATACCTTCCTACATTACAAAGCTAAATCACTGAGCCTTGATCTATAAGGCTCATGAACATGGGAGTTGATCTATTTTGGGGATTGAACATCCCCACTGACTGGTCAGATCAATATTAACCCTATATTGATCTGACCAGTTATGATCTGTCTCCCTCTCCTCACATTTTTTTTAGTGAGGGAGAGAGACAGATCAAAGTTCTAAAAGTAAGTAAAAGTTAAAAAAAAACAATAAATACACAACACACAAATAATAAAACAATAAAAAAAAATGTATTAAAGCAATTCCCTGCGTTTAACCCCTTCCCTGCCACTGATCTTGCATAAGCAGTGATCGTGCACATCAGCACATTTATTTTTGCTGCTTGTGCATTTTTTAGGGGTTAATTTTTTTTGTACTGTAATTTATTACAGTACTAAAAAGGCTCTTCTAAGAGTTATTAACCCCTTCTTTGCCGTCGATCACTGCTTACGCAATGATATTGACGCCAAAGCAATTTTTATCTGTCTGCATATTTTTTTTTTTTTTACACATACCCGCTAGCGGATTACATGTAAAGTAAAAATATTTGAGATTTTTTTTTTTTAAGCTGCCTGAGTGCATAGCGATCAGTAACAGCGAATTAGTGGCAAAGGCGGTTTGGTGATTTCTCAATTAAGCTCACCATTCGCCCTGGTCAGATCAAAATTGGTCGGATCAATATTCACAAATATTGATCTGCCTCCCTCTCCTCACTTACATTTTTGTGACGGAAAGAGACAGATCAGTATTAGTGATATAAAATAACATTTTATAAAATTGGCAGGTTTTATGAAAGTCTTTCACTGTGTATTAACCCCTTCCCTGCCATTCATCACTGTGTAAGCAGTAATCTTGCACAGCAACAGTATGTTTTGCTGTCTGCACTGTTTTATGGACTAATTTCTTTGTAATGTAATGTATTACAGTACTAGATAGGCTCTTATTAACCCCTTCTTTGCTCGAGATCACTGCTTACGCACTGATTCTGAGGCCGCGGACTCAGGGTTCGATTTTGACCCTATTCAGCTTTCTGATACATCATCTAGCGATGTATCGGTGGCTGCTGAGCCCTTGCCACAAGTAGTGATGGGGGTCTACCGATAAAAAAATATATGGTTTGGTGGCGGTAAATTACATTGGCTGGCTTCAAAGATATATCCCATAAAGGACACGGACGCAGGTTGACTACATGTGAAAATTCCAGGTTGGAATTGCGCACCCCCTAAATGTGGAATTTTAGACCCAACACAAACCAACAAACCTATGCATGGGGGTATCCCTGTACTCAGGAGATGTTGCTGAACACATATTGAGGTGTTGGTTGGCAGTGGCAAATACCAGAATCTGAAAATTCCTGCCTGAACTTCAATGTGTGTGGGGGAAAAATGACATCCCAACCGTTTGACATAGGTTGGTGGTAGAATTAGCACTTGGAAAGTGTTAAAATACCACAATTTTAAATACCCTAGGATGTCTAGTTTTCCAAAATATATGGTTTTATGGGGTAAAATACTTTGACAGGCTTCAAAAGTGTCCCAAATGGAACATGGGCGCAGGCTGACTACATGTCAAAATTCCAAATTGGAAATGCACCCCCCCTAAACGTGGCCTTTTAGCGCCCAAATAATCTAACTAACCTACACATGGGTGGTATCCCTGTACTCAGGAGATGTTGCTGAACACATATTAAGGTGTTGTTTGGTACTGACACATAATAGGATCTGTGAATTCATGCCCGATGTACAATGAATGTGAAAAACAAATTACTATCCATAACATTGACATAGGCTGGTGGTAGAATTAGTGCATGAAAAGTGTTAAAATACTACCATTTGAAATACCCTAGGGTGTCTAGTTTAAAAAAATATATGGTTTTGTGGGATAGAATACACTTTTTGGCTTCAAAAATGTCTCAAATGGGACATGGGCGCAGGTTTTCTGCACGTCAGAATTCCAAGTTGGAAAACCAAAAAGCGCACCTCTCAAATGTGGCCTTTTAACCCCCAAATAACCTAACCAACCTATACATGGGGGGTATCCCTGTAATCAGGAGATGTTGCTGAACACATATTGAGGTGTTGTTTGGCACTGACATATAACAGGATCTGTGAATTCATGCCCAAAGTACAATGTATGTGAAAAAAAATTACTACCCAAAACATTGACATAGGCTGGTAGTATAATTAGTGCATGGAAAGTGTTAAAATACTACCATTTGAAATACCCTAGGGTGTCTAGTTTAAAAAAATATATGGTTTTGTGGGGTAGAATACACTTTCTGGCTTCAAAAATGTCTCAAATGGGACATGGGCACAAGTTTTCTGCATGTCAGAATTCCAAGTTGGAAAACCAAAATACGCACCCCCTAAATGTGGCCTTTTAGCCCCAAAACAAACCAACAAACCTATGCATGGGTGGTATCCCTGTACTCAGGAGATATTGCTGAACACATATTGAGGTATTATTTGGAAATACCCCTTCACATTTTAAGGTAATGTTTACCTAAATTGCAATATATGTGAAAAATTAAAAAAAAAGATTTTTTGCTGCAAACTTTGGCATAGATTGATGGTAAAATGGCTACATGAAATGTGTCAAAATACCCCAAGTTAAATGCCCTGAGTGGTCTAGTTTTCAAAAATATGTACATGTTGGGGGTCATTCATGGATTTAGTACAGAAATCAGTGTTACAATGTCACTATCGCTAATTTTGAAAGAAAGGATTTTAAAATAGCTTTGCACCACTTATAGTTCTGGCCCTGTAACATGAATAAAAAAGCACAAAAACATAAAACATGGGCTATTTCTGAACTCAGGACATATATTAGAAACTTTTTAGCAGTGTTTTTTGGTTGTCTCTTGTACATGAGTATACGATTTTTCAAATAAAAGTCATAAAAAAAAAAATCTGTTTTTTTGCCATATTTTATTTTTTTTTTTACATCAAATTATATGCTATTATCAAAATAATGGTATCAAAAGAAAGCCCTTCTTATAACGATAAAAACGATATATAGATTGTGCGGGTACACTAAATGAGACAGAAATAAATTACAGCAAAACACAAACACCTCAGAAATGTTAAAACAGCCCATGTCACCAAGCGTCGGACAAGCCAAAAAAGTCATGTCACTAAGGGGTTAATAACTGACTATATTAACAAAAACACAGACACCAATACATATAAGAAATGTGTAGACTGCAGGACTGCACAAACTAACCGCTTGACACAAACTAAACGAAATTGCAGATGCAAAGGCCTCCACCCTTGTCTTAATATTATTAAATACACATTTACCAGTAATATTTTTTTTGTTTAAATCATTGCCACCGGAAAATTGGCTGGGGCACATTAAATAACAAAATAAAATTGGCATATTATTGGGAAAATTGGCTGGAGCATATTAAATGACAAAAGAACACTGGGATATTATTGGGAAAATTGGCTGGAGCATATTAAATGACAAAAGAACACTGGCATATTATTGGGAAAATTGGCTGGGACTTATTAAATGATAAAACAATACTGCCATATTATTGGGCAAATTATCTGGGGCATATTAAATGGCAAAATAATATTAGCATATTATTGGGCAAATTGGCTGTGGCATAATAAATAGAAAAATAATACTGGCATAGTATTGGGCAACTTGGCTGTGGCTTTTTAATGGCAAAATAATACTGGCATATTATTGGGCAAATTGGCTGTGGCTTATTAATGGCAAAATAACACTGGCATATTAATGGCCAAAATAAAACTGTCATAGTAATGGCCAAAGTAATACTGCCATTTTAAAGGCAAAGTAATACTGGCATATTAATCGGCAAGCTGTGGAATATTTAATGGACAAACGGTGGCATTTTTTAATAGGCAAACTGAATGTTGCAAAGTGACTGTGGCATTATTTGGTAACTGACAGTGGCTTATTTTAATTGGCAAAGTGACACTGTGGTATGTTCTGTGGGGCAAATTGACACTGTGGCATGCCAAATTGTGTGGGTGCAATATGAGTGCAAGCCAAGTGCTGTGGGTGCAATATAGGTGCATGGCAAGTGCTGTGGGTACTGTATTTGTGTTAAGTCCTGTGGGTGCAATGTGGGTTCAGAAAAAGGGAATAACAACAAGAAATGCAATTTTTCAGTAACATTTTTATTACATATACAAATAGCTGAATGTAATATGAAAATAGTTGCATATATTATCCATTATAGTCTCTAATAGGGCCTGGAGGGGTCTCTACCCTCCAAAATATTAGTACCAGTTCGAGCAATCAGGAAAAGATCTATGTATATATGCACTTGTCTTGGTTTGTGCATTTGTTATTTATTTTGCACTTTTGTTTCTTGTGTCTAAAGATTGTGTAGGGTGTGGCTGGAGGTGGTATATGGGTGTGGCTAGAGGCCGAACATGGGTGGGGCTGGAGGCAGAATGTGGGTGGGGCCTGGAAGGTGGCCCTTGATTTATTTAGCCCGGGGGCCCTTGATTTATTTAGCCCGGGGGCCCTGAGGGTTCTCAGTCCCCCCCTGCATCTCGTTATTCATAGTCCTGGGGGGCTGGCGTTACTTACCTCATCATGCGCCGCCTAGAGGGTGGGTTATACGGCGCAATCGCACAAGAGGCCACAAGATCTCGCAGCTCTCTGTCTGACACCGCGGTTTTTTGTGCTGCGCATTAGGGAAGCAGGCAGTCTCAGGAGAGGCAAGAGGGAGGGAGTGCCAAGACCTGAGCACCCTCAACAAAGGAAGGTGGGGGCAGCAAAGTCCTGAGGGGGCCACTTCAAAGTCCCAAGGCCATGTTGCCAACATCGGCCATGTTTCCAGGGACACATATTTGTTCCACATGCTGCAGAAAGAGCATGCAAAGTGCAACCCGGCAGTATGTAGGATGGATATATGCACAGACAGAATCCAATTAAATAGTCAGGGTGGAGATCTCATAGGACCTACCATGATAAATTAATTGGATTGTGTCTGTGTGTATATCCATCCTACATACTGCCAGGTTGCACTTTGAATGCTCTGTCTGCAGCATGTGGAACACATATGTGTCCCTGGAAACATGGCCGATGTTGGCAACTATGGAAGGGGGCCACTACAAAAAATAAAATAAAAATGGGCTGTTTAGTCTTAAATGCCAAGGCCTATTTTTTGTCCCAGTCCGGGCCTGTAAGGGAGAGACAGAAAAGGGGGAATGGGACAGAGACAGAGGGGTATGGAGTTAAAGAGACACAGACAAGATGGTGTTTGGGGGAGAAAGAGACAGGCTGTTGTGTTCAGTTCTCATCATTAGGAGACCTGCTCCTATTGCAGAGTTATTTAGTGTTGTGTCTCCGCCATACTGCAGGGCACATCACCAGTAGCACATTACCGTGCCCATACTGTAAGGACCGAGAAGCACCACGGAAGATATTATTAAACCTGTGATCAAAGTACGCCATTTTCAATGATTTTCCTACAAATCTGCTTGTGAGTGTATTTATCACCACCTGTGTTGTTATAATTGGTGTTTCACAATATTGCACCATTATTATTTTCGTGTGTTTTTAACTTAAGGTATCCACTATCTTGTGCCATTCTGCTTTTTTTGTTATATGGAGAAAGAGACAGACAAGGAGGCATTAGGGGAGACAGACAGACCAGGAGGCAAGATAGGGTTAGCCCTGGATGCCAAATATGTTAGGAATGACTAAAACCCAAAATGAAGTAAACACAACTATAAATCCCAAATTGTGAATCTGGCGATGTGGTCAGAGGCCTTGCTCCCCAAAAGGAGATGGAGCCAATGTATAGATGACAATCAATTAATATTAAATTGGGACGTTATCATGTTATACACTACAGTGTCTGATTAGTTTAATTCCGGCTAGCTTACTGCACATCCATTGCGCTTTGGAAAAGAAGAACCTTGTATTCTAAAGAAAAATGGCTAACCTAGTTTGCATAAATTAGACCAGAGGTGATCATAGGGAAACATACGGTATATCCGCAGAGCTATTTTTCTATCATGCAAGCTTTTGCAGAGAAACGTTTTACCTCAAGAGTCGGGGAGGGGCAGCTCTAATGTCCAAGGACTGTAACACTATATTGTAATAACTCTGTGCACCCTGGTGATCTAATACTTGCTCCTCCTACTCGCCCATATAGTGTGTTCGAAAGGAAACATTAAGCACTGTGCAGTTGCAACAGATCTTGTCAAGATGGCTGGCAATATCCACGATTTGCTCCCCGAGAATTTCGCCTATGTGATCTTCGTCTTCGTCTATAGCCAGGTCATGCTAATGTACCTCGGTGTAAACGTGGGGAAGGCTAGGAAGAAGTATGGTGTCAAGGTAAAGTATATGTAGGAAGCAGCATTGCAGGTTAACCCGGGTTCGTTCAATCTCCCGCTTTTATATTATTCTACCTTGCTCAGTCTTTCATTTTACGACATTCGTTTTCATGAAACTATTACTCGCAGTGCGATTCCTATATCACCAGTTCTGCAAACATGATTCTCAACTTCGTAACAATTCAAAATAGTTAGTATGACTGCTTGAGCTCAGGTGAGCTATCATTTCACTAAATGGTAGACGTTACTGCAATGAAATGGTTTTCACTTCGATCATTATTGTGAATGGGAAAATTCTCAATATCACACAAACCTGGCATGACATTGAATACGTGATGTGTAAACTAGTTGTACTATAAGCATACCAATAATTATTTAACATGGAAAAAAAGAGCTTGGTATGGCTTTGCTATGGAACCTTTTGTATGAACTTCATATATCGTTCAATCTAAAAAAAATTATTTTGAAACCTCTTCTGGATTTTAAATAATTTAATTGTGTATTTCAAAAACAATAAAACTAAGGATATTCTGCAAATATGAGATTGTAAACTTGTGTGCAGGGATTTCAGATTATGTGGGGGCTATTCAATAAAAGGTGAGATGACCAATTGCATTGCACAGGGACAAACCTGGGGAGTTTGCGAAGTAGGGGATACCCTATGGTAATTCATTGGTGAAACACTTGTATTAACCATACAATTGCCAACTCTCAGCTTAGCAGTGCTTTACATGTACACTAATCAGTTAAAAATAAAGGATTCCAGTAAAGTTAATGCAACTGATTGGTTTCCTTTATAAAAAATAAACCTATGAACGTGTTGAGTTCCTCTCTCAAATGGCTCCCCAATCATTTGGCTTCGGGCCCATTCATAAAATGGCTCTGCTTATCTAAATATCTAGGGCTCTTTTTGTAGCCCTTCTCTGCATTCCTGAAAAAATGCATGTCATGCTGACTATGCACAACATTACATGTAATGTGAACCTTTAACCAGTTATCAATCAGAGAGAGCAAGAGTGTTCTCCCCTGTGCTTCTGCATGCGGAAATAATATCTAAATTAATGGAGGAACAATGCACTGATTCAAAAGTTGTTTTTTCCACAACCAGCAGCCCCTAGTGCAGGGGTGTCCAAGAGAGAGAGATATGGAGAGAGAGAGAGATATGGAGAGAGATATGGATGGTGATGGTACAGGTACACCGTCTGGCTCCAGGGACTCTTCATTTATTTTATATTAATAAAATTTTACATGCATTTCAATATTTTTTTTTTTTCTCTTTAAATTATCCCCCTTATTTCATAAATACTAGGAAGTAGTACAAGCAAAGTAGGAAATCTGTTTTATGTGAAACAGAGACCAATGAAATGATTTATAGAGTCTGTCGCCTAAACAGTGTTTATACTCTAGGGCAGGGGTGGCAAACTCAAATTCATCGGGGGCCGCATCAGCAGTATGGTTACCCTCAAAGGGCCGGTTGTATAGGATTATGCATCTACTCTTTATTATCATGAATAATTGCCTCTGCATTCAGTTGCTACTGTTTTTAATAATAATTTAAGTAATAACTAGCCTTGAAAACAGAAGCCTAGGAAGAATAATAGCAAGCATGGGTCAGGACTGCGCTAAGTACACAGTGCATGGGTCAGGACTGCGCTAAGTACACAGTGCATGGGTCAGGACTGCGCTAAGTACACAGTGCATGGGTCAGGACTGCGCTAAGTACACGGTGCATGGGTCAGGACTGCGCGAAGTACACAGTGCATGGGTCAGGACTGCGCTACGTATACAGTGCATGGGTCAGGATTGCGCTACGTATACAGTGCAGCGGTCAGGACTGCGCTAATTACACAGTGCATGGGTCAGGACTGCGCTAAGTACACAGTGCATGGGTCAGGACTGCGCGAAGTACACAGTGCATGGGTCAGGACTGCGCTACGTATACAGTGCAGCGGTCAGGATTGCGCTAATTACACAGTGCATGGGTCAGTAATAGTGTGCCAGTCAGAGCCCAGTAATAGTGTGCCAGTCAGAGCCCAGTAATATAGTGCCAGTCAGAGCCCAGTAATAGTGTGCCACTCAGTGCCCAGGAATAGTGTGCCACTCAGTGCCCAGGAATATTGTGCCAGTCAGAGCCCAGGAATATAGTGCCAGCCAGATGCCCAGTAATATAGTGCCAGTCAGAGCCCAGTAATATAGTGCCAGCCAGATTCCCAGCAATATTGTGCCATTCAGATTCCCAGCAATATTGTGCCATTCAGATGCCCAGGAATAGTATGCCAGTCAGATGCCCAGGAATATTATGCCAGTCAGATGCCCAGGAATAGTGTGCCAGTCAGATGCCCAGGAATATTATGCCAGTCAGATGCCCAGGAATAGTGTGCCAGTCAGATGCCCAGGAACATTATGCCAGTCAGATGCTCGTTATACCTTCCCCAGACCCCAGTACTTACCTCCATGTTGCTGTTCAGGTCCGTGGCTGAGAGGGAAGCGCTGTGCGCTCCCCTCAGGCCGTGCGCATTCAATAAAGTGTGTTGAAAAAAAAAGTTTCAACACACTTTATTGAATGCGCACGGCCTGAGGGGAGCGCACAGCGCTTCCCTCTCAGCCACGGACCTGAACAGCAGCATGGAGGTAAGTAAACGGGCCTGGGGGAGCGGGCGATTTTCCCGCCCCCCCCATTGGGGCGCCCTAAGGCAGCCGCCTGTGCTGCCTTACGGTAGCGCCGGCCCTGGCTGTGCGGGCCACATTACAAGGTCCGGCGGGCCGGATTCGGCCCGCGGGCCTTGTGTTTGCCACCCCTGCTCTAGGGTCTACACAGTATACGCCGAACTTCAGGCCTGAAGTAATTGTCCCAGTGTCTGGAAGGATACAGGGTATATTGGGGTCCCATCGGAAGCTAAATTTTTAGCTGCAAAATATGCCCTGATGTGACCCCAAATAACCTCACAATTCGGCCATCAATGCCGAGTACACACTGTGACAGATCCAGGCTATCTGGGGATATGTGATACGAATGGGAAATGTTCGACCATTATAAAGTTATGTGTTTTTTTTGTGTTGAAATTAAAATGGCAATTCGCCTCTGTCCTGGAGATAATTGAATTACTTCCCAATTATCTCCAGGGCAGGGGGGGAGGAAATCATAATGCCTGCTGGGAATAATCTGTGTCTGTGAGTCCTAAATTGGCTTATGTCTGTCTATTGTTACAGTCTCCCATTGTGTCCCCCTAGGGGAGTGTCCACCAAGTGGGAGACCTGGATAAATACGTGCGTGTAGCCCACAGTAAAAGCAGTTCATGTTTTACCCTCAACACAGAGCGTGGTCTCGTTATTGGGGGGGGGGGATCTACTAAACGGCGGTTTGTGCATCTGATGCTGAGGGTACCGTAACACACACCAATTGCTTTCAAAACCGAAAGCAGACTGAAATACACTGAATCAAAAATAGCCTCTATCATCCCCATAGACTTCTATGGATAGAGACTCATTCGAGGTGAATTCAGCTATTAGTGGGGCCCCTAAAAACACATGGGGGGGGGGGGGGGGCAGGGGAAGTAGCCAACCCCCTATAAAAAAGGATTACATAGGTCGAGGGCCAGGGCCTGCCAGATGGTCCATAGACCCATAAAAATTATTCTGTACCTACCACGCCAACTCTACCTTGCCCACATAGGGGGAAGACAATTCACCAGTTAATAAAATCACCCTTTGGGAGCCAGGGGTGTGAAGTGAAAATCACTGCCCTGTAAATTAAAATTATTACATGTTCCAGAAGCCCAGCAGCAATCTGCGACACCTTTGATCCTCACTGTCTTGCCCAGGGAGAGGAGTTAGCAAAACAAATAAAAATAATCCACCTATTTTATTAAAAATACTCTGCAGGCGAGTTCCAGTTCTAAGCATTTGTTATGGCCTGGAGACTGATACATAATGAAATCCCTGCGCTGAGAGCAGGGGTTTCATATGAAAAAAAGCCAGTGGAATATTTTTAATATACTAGGTGGATTTAATATAATTGGTGGCCCCTTTCCATGGGCCAAAAGATGAGGACCGAGCAGGGCTGGCCTTAAGTGTTTTGGCGCCCTGTGCGGGCTTCCCCCGTGGCGCCCCCCCCCCCCCCCGTATCTTTCACCCCCCTATGTATGTGTCTCTCTCCCTTCCCATGTTTGTCCCTTTCCTCTTCCTTGCCATTTATGTCTCTCTCTCCCCCCCCCCCCCTGTTCTGTCCCACCCTCCCCCTGTTCTGTCTCTCTCCCCCCCCCCCCCCTCCCCCTGTTTTCACTCTCCCCCAGCCCATGTTCTGCCTGTCTCTCTCTCTCTCACCCCTCCCCTGTTCTGTCTCTCCCCCATCCACTGTTCTGGCTCTCCCCCCCCCCCCCCTTGTTATCTCTCTCTCCCCCAGTTCTGTCTCTCCCCCCTGACCCTGTTCTGTCTGTCTCTCCCCCCTCCCTTCTGTCTCTCCCCCATCCACTGTTCTGTCTCTCTCTCCCCCCTCTCCCTGTTATCTCTCTCTAGCCCTGTTCAGTCTCTCCCCCCCCTGTTCTGTCTGTCTGTCTCCCCCCTAACCCCTGTTCTGCCCCTCTCCCCTACCTTTGCCTGCAATGTTGGATCCAGGGAGGGGGCGGAGCTAACCGGCACAGCGGTGTAGCTCCGCCCCCACCCTGTGAAGCAGAGCACAGTCTGCATTACGGGGAGCCATGGGCAGCAAGAGAATGGGGAGCCGAGCAGAACTTTCTCATGGTGCCAGTGGCTCCCTGTGAAGCAGACGCTGCTCTGCTTCACAGGGTGGGGGCGGAGAGCTACACCGCTTAGCCGGTTAGCTCCGCCCCCTCCCGGCATCTAGCAGAGCATGCCGAGCAGAGGGCTGGTGAGGGGGGATCTTTTGATCTCCCCCATCCAGTGCCTCTACCGGCTTTTTTTTTTGAACGGGAGGGCGCCCCCTGGGGTGTTGCGCCCTGTGCGCTCGCACAGGTCGCACACCCCTAAGGCCGGCCCTGGGACCGAGGGTGTTGCGAATCGCCACTAGGCTTCTGGAACAGGTAGTAGTTTTATTTACTGGCCACATTTGGGAAGTGATTTTCACTGCCACCCCTCTCACACCCAAAGGGTTAGCTGTATATGCTAGCAAATATGTAAATGGTATATATGTTAAATCGGTGTGGTATCTCCTGTTTATAATATCATCTAGTACTTGATGTGAAAATTACTAATTTTCCATTGGACATAGTTCATTTGCATGTGAATGGACAGACAGTTAATGCCATAAGAAGGAGACCCCAAAGACGGATCTAAAGCATTTTTTTTCTTAATTTTATGCATTTGCATACTATTTGGCTAAAACAATGCATATATAATATTTAAGATTTATTTTATTCTCTACATTCACTGTGTAAACAATATTGGTGACAGTCCTTTTTTTATGTTTACTACTAATGTTGTTTATGTATTGTCATAAAAAATCTGTCTGGGTCCTGTTAACCCCTTGAGAACGTGAGGACATTCCATGCTGTCATGGAATTTTTTGGGAATATCCAGGGTTAGAACGAGTGGGGGAAACAATCACCTCCACGGGTTTTGCAGTAATGCCTCAAAGTCAAGGCATTAAGCCAGGGCTTGACAAATTTAATTTGATTTTAGGAGCCAGAATTTTTTTTTAGGAGCCAGACCATCACGCAAACATAAACACACGCCTACTTCACATATATACAAACACACCTACTTTACATATTCCCATATATCCAAACACCTCACACACACCTACTTTACATATACACATATATACAAACACCTCACACACACCTACTTTACATATACACATATATACAAACACCTCACACACACACCCATATATACAAACACCTCACACACACCTACTTTACATATACACAAATATACAAACACCTCACACACACCTACTTTACTTATACCCATATATACAAACACCACACACACACACACTCCTACTTTACATATACCCATATATACAAACACCTCACACACACCTACTTTACATATACCCATATATACAAACACCTCACACACACCTACTTTACATATACCCATATATACAAACACCACACACACCTACTTTACATATACACATATATACAAACACCTCACACACACCTACTTTACATATACACATATATACAAACACCTCACACACACACACACTCCTACTTTACATATACCCATATATACAAACACCTCACACACACCTACTTTACATATACCCATATATACAAACACCACACACACCTACTTTACATATACACATATATACAAACACCTCACACACACCTACTTTACATATACCCATATATACAGACACCTCACACACACACCTACTTTACATATACACATATATCCAGACACCTCACACACACACCTACTTTACATATACCCATATATATACAGACACCTCACACACACCTACTTTACATATACCCATATATATACAGACACCTCACACACACCTACTTTACATATACCCATATATATATACAGACACCTCACACACACCTACTTTACATATACCCATTTATCCAAACACCTCACACACACCTACTTTACCACAATACATACAAACACAGTCTTTTCTTGGGGGTTTCTTCTTGATGTGTCCCCCTCCCTGCTGCTTTACCTCATTGCAGGGGAGGGGGACATTCATGCTGCTGCTGATCTCCGTTGGTCGGCCTGCTGAGTGCCAGGATGTCACGTGACGACACCCGGCACTCAGACACGCGTTGCGCGAGGGGGGGGAGCTTGCAGTCTGTGACATCGCCACAGACTTTACCCTCGCGCTGCGGAAAAATCGGATGGCAGCGGCAAGGGGACCATGAGGCTGACATCACCCAGGCGCCAGGTCTAATTTCCTGGTCGCCATGGCGACCTGGCGCCTGGGGTTTGTCGAGCCCTGCATTAAGCAATATCGAAATTGTTGCCCAATTTACCAGCAATCACTCTGCAGAGAGATCACGGGGGCCACATTGGAATGGCAGCATGCGAGGACGAGGCATAGTGTAACACTGTTTACAGAAGATAACTAAATATTTATTAGGACCAAAACTCACAAGCAAACATGCACTGAGTGCCAGCTCAAGTGCAATAAAAGCATAAAAGATTCAAGGTTACCAGATCACACTGAAATAGCAGTCCGTCCTTAGTGATAATGTTTTTGTAAATTTAGCAATAATGACGTAGCTTTGCTGTTCTGTTGTATGTATTGTCATATTACTCCTTTTTTTTTTTTTAATGCAATATGTTGAACAAGTTTTCTTTTTAATTCCTTCTCTTCTTTTTACAGTATCCACAGATGTATTCTGACAAGGAGAATGTGTTTAATTGTATTCAGAGAGCACATCAGAATACTCTAGAAGTTTATCCCCCATGGTTAATCTTCCAGCTCATTGCAGGACTTGCATTTCCAGTAAGTACATAGTCATGTGTTGCATACTTATACTTATGTATCACTAGTAGGGTAGCCTGATGGCGTAAATCTCGTAATATTGCATCTTCGAGTTGGGACTTACCAGGGACAATCATGTCTATGAACTGGCGATGACACCTTTTTTCCCTTTTGTTCTATGTATTTGTACATAGTAAGGTTTCAGCTTTCTACTATGACTTGTGTATTCAAACAATGCTACATAAAAACAATTATCCTTCTGCATTTGCATATCTTGCACTATAGCCAGAATAATTCACAAAATGTCTAAATTAATATGATTTATTCATATAGTAGACATGTATTTATGCCACTAAGCACTTTTTGCATGCTCTAATATGCATAGCATTTATATGTTGGTGCTTGCAACATAAAGTACATGCTCCATCTCTATTTACCATTTATTAGTGTGTTTTGTGTATAAAGTGCCTAGTTCTTCTTTTTTGGTGGTCTTGGCAGCCTAGCCAGTCTCATAGGTCTTTGTATCACTGGCACAGACAGCTTGCTATTTGGGTAGATGCCAGCAAAACATACACTGAGCTTTTCTTTCCCAAGTGGATTTATTCATTGTTATATGCTGAAAAGAACTCTAAAAAGCATGTATTATATTTGTATTTTTATTTCTATTTATTCACTGTATAGAATGGTTGGTTGTGGTGGTAGTTTCTCTTGCATTTCAACTGATGTAGAATTTATTTTTTTTCTTCAGTTATCTGCTTCTGTTCTTGGCGCTATTTGGGTCACCAGCCGCTTTTCGTATGCCAGTGGATATTACACAGGAGGTAAAAAAAAGAAATATCCAAACGCGTATAAACTATATATTATGGTTATAGGCCATAGGTTAAGGTGGTGCTGCCCAGTACTGAATATCTGCCTACCTGCTGGATGGTAGAAATCCTCAAAGGGGGCATATTATGTTCTCTGAACGTGCAGCTGAGCTGCCATGTAAAGTGCCAATTAGCCATACATGCACCTACTTCTACACAACAGGCAATTAAGCTTACATGCAACCTGCCAGTCACTGAATTAACCACAATTCAGTGCATGCACAGTTGTTTAATCACTATTCATATAAAATCTGGAATTGGCACATGCACAGAATCTCCTCAGCTGTCAAAGAGAAGTAAGACTGAAAAGAGGGAAATCGGGCATATGACAGATCAACATAATCTGGACTGCCCCACCATTGACAGGTGTAACTAATCCATGGTTTGTCATGACCAGGGATGAAATAAGTCAAGAGATCAGCTACCGGACAGGTTCATGTTAGTGGATGGCTGCCGGGCAGGCTCGTGTTAGTGGATGGCTGCCGGGCAGGCTCGTGTTAGTGGATGGCTGCCGGGCAGGCTCGTGTTAGTGGATGGCTGCCGGACAGGTTCATAAAGGTCCACTCTACAGTTATCTGAAAATGGACCAATAAATGCAAAGTAAAGAGGAAGTAAACCCAATTTGTTTTTCTTTTAAATGAGGCAGAAGAACCGAACACTTTTGTTAAAAATACACAATGTTTGTAGCGTCAGCTACTCAAAAACTAGGTGGTATCAGTACAATAATAAAATATCCTTTAAGCGGGCAGAGCAATGACGCAAACGCTTATGAGTAAGCTTTGTTTATGTGGAACATGGTAAGCGTTTGCTGCATTACTCTGCATGTGGAATGTCTTCTATTTATGTCTGACACCACCTGTTTTTGAGTTGAGGCATCCCTAATTGCACTTACAAGCAGGTACTCTCTCTGGTATTTACACTCTTTTTGAGGAATTTGAGTTTCAATGATTGTTTCAATCTCAGAAGCTGGGCCGCCACCAGTGATGACTAGTAATACACCCAGTCATGGGCCTGCTTGGAGGGGCCTCACAATTTCTTATGGCGGCCCCTGCTAAGAAGACCACTTCTGCCTCATTAAGTGTAATTTGAATGGTGTATTCATGTATGCACCATTCAAAAGAAAGTTTCCCGTGTAGCATAGCTCCATCACAGCAAAAAAGTACGTCCAACAAACATCTGTCATTTGTGTGCCTCAAGTGTGCGCCACACAGCCTATCAGTGAGCTTATATTTGGTTTATTTTACTAGAATGTTTAATAGAAGAAGGTTTTTTTAATCAGACAGCAGTTGCTGTGAACAACAGAACATTTTCAGACCTCTCTAGCATACCGTATATTTGTTCATTTAATCCAAAAGAGGAAAAAAAACAACAACATAAATATGTATTAGTGACTTAGGAGAAAAAGAGAAGGATGGAGAGCAGACAAAACACCACCACCATGTGTGAAAATCTCAAAAGACAATACTTGAATGCTAGTTGTTCTCACTGGCTCACTCTCGTGATGAGAACTGTGCAAATTTCCTCTCTCCATATTTGATTCTCATCATGAGAGTGAGCCAGCACCTGGGGACATGCATTTGATATCCAAATATTTTTTTTATTGAGCAGCACATCTCCGCTCTAACCCAAGTGAGTTTATATGTACACACCAGTATCCGTTTTTGGTTTACCCATACACAGAGCACTATTGTTTGGATATTTAACTCAGGAGAAAAATAATAGAACAATCTAGAAGAATTTTGGAGAACCATAGGAAGATTTCCATTTAAACATCAATTGTCTTTTGAGATTTTCACACATGGTGTTGTTGTGATATTTTGTCTGAAGCTCTCCATTAATCTCTTTTTCTCCTATTTCCTGTTCATGGGGTGTTTTAAGGGGACTAAAAACTTGGCTGTATGTAGCAGCTTTTCTATATATTTTTGTGTGTTAGATATTGTATGCTAGCGCCTGAAAACACTACATTTTATATCTGATGTATTAGTGAATTGTGTATCTAATCCTGTTTCCCTGTGTGCAGACCCAGCAAAGAGAATGAAAGGAGCTTATGGATACATCGGACTCTTTGGTGTGCTGCTGCTCTCCATCACCACAGCCTTGCAACTTCTTCACGTTGTCTGAGAAATAAACTGCGTGAAATGTAACTTTTTTTTTATAGCCGGTATGATAAGCTAAAGGTGCTTTATTACCATCGTTATAAGAATTGCAGTGGTATTTTAAACTTTTTTTTTTTATTTGCAAATAGTATCTTTGTATTTACATTTGATATAACTTGAATAAAATACCAATTTGTTCCTAACCAGACTCTACATTTGCTGTTTTCAACTTGTCTTTTTTTAAGTGTTATCAAACAGTTCACTACTTAGGACAAAATAGCAGAGTAGGCATAATTTTTCTAACATAACTATTTAGGCCTAGGTTTGCCTCTTTTTGTTATAAACTGAATTAAACTCTCCAGAAAACTAAGTTTACACATATGTGATTTAACCAGTTAAGGTATTTGAGTCAAAATATTGAATAATTATCTCAAAGGATGCAGATGAGCCACTAACACTCAACCCTGTTTTGTTCATTATATTTAATAAGGAATCAATTGTTCGTCTTTTTAAGAAAAGAAAAAGCTATGGAAAGTGTGGCAACCATAAAGTGGTTTATCAAATGAATAAATAAAAATACAATATAACCTGAATATACAACTATTAATTATTACCAAACCATAAATACAATCAGAAATAGACACAATATTTTGTGGTGTTAAATAGTAAAAGAAGGCACTATACATTCTGGACACATACTTCACAGTATTGTAATGTTTATTTGAAAGGTTTGGTTTCTAAAGAATTCCTATAATTTTAATGGATTACTTAAGATCCTGTGCAATTCATGAACAGACATAGCGACTAAAAAAACTAAAGTCGGGAAATTCAAATATGAGATGTGCTGCCTGGAGTGTCCCATTAAGAATAGTCTTTCCCAATAATTTAAATAAGTACAATGTCTAGATAAGATGTCTGTCTGTTTACAGATAATGGAAAATATGAGGATAGCTGTAAGGAAATACATGGGAAATGTTGAAATAGAATTTTAACAATGACAACATTCATGTTCTGGATACATTGACATATTCTCTAATATCAGGTATGTTCTGTGGATGTTGCTATTGATGAGCATTTTGAGGATGTAACCACTACACATCTTAATGATACTCATTTTTTGTAGGAGAAAATAAAAAATACAGTGTACCAGTAATATGATTAAAACAAACAAATAAAATGAACTTATGCCTTGCCACATCTGGATATCTGTTTAATTAGAGTTCTGTATCCAAGCCTGCTCAGATTAATCTTATCCTGCCCCAAATGAAGGGTAAAGAGAAAAAGGTTGAAGGACACCTTTGGGAAAGGCTTGTGAATCCATTTGTTTAGATCGGTTTTCATTGTCGCCACCAAGGGCTCATGACTGATTTAATATAGGTAATGATGGTCCAGGGTAGGTGGGTTCTGAGATTGTGTTTTGGTGTATCTGAATGGGACTAATAACTGGAGGACTTGTATATCTATTTTTCTAAAAGATAGTGATAGAAATATTTAGGACATCGGATTTAGTGAAGTTTATTTTGAAATTACTTCGGGTTCCACATTTTGCAAGTTCTAAATTAATGGCTGCTGATGGAGTCTGTTACTAGTAACAACTTATCAGCAAAGGCTGAGAGTTTATGATGGGAAGACCTTATTTGAAGTCCATGGAAATCCAGAGAAGGCAGGATTGTCTCTAAATGGACTCTACACTCCCAACTAATGGGCAGTGACCAAACTTTATTAATTCGACAAAAGCCCTCTATAATACACCCACGGCTGTTGGCCCTGTTGAGCGATTTTATATATATATATATATATATATATATATATATATATATATATATATATATTTAATTCTCGATCTTCTGGAGTAGGCGTTGGAGTACTATACAAAATTGTTTTCAATAGGGTTTGTAAAATGCCAGGTGTATTAAGTGTAGGGATTCCCTTACCTGTCTTTGGTGTTGGGAGCTGCCAGTGGAGATGACCAGATGTGGGTCGAGGATCATGTTAAAGTCTCCTCCCAGAATTGTGGGAGGGGCTAAGGTCAGGAAAAGGAGAGTAGTGTTTCAGATGGACAATACCGTAAACATAGAAATCGGTCAAAGGTGTGCCGAGACCGACGTACCTGGTAGGCCTAGAAGAGGGCCCCCCGTGTATTTAAGAAGAAAAGGATAGCTAAGAAAAGGGGTTGGGATCAAGGGTGGGAAAAATGTCGGTGAAAACGCTGCATGTTGTGGGAGAGAGGCGCTTGATATACTCAGCGCCCCTCCCACAACTACAGGCCAGCCTCCTGGCCTTAACATTTGTGGGAGGGGCTAAGGTCAGGAAAAGGAGAGTAGTGTTTCAGATGGACAATACCGTAAACATAGAAATCGGTCAGAGGTGTGCCGAGACCGACGTACCTGGTAGGCCTAGAAGAGGGCAAAAATGAAAGTCATAAATTATACAACAAGTTTATTACCAATATATCCGAAATACGGATTACAATGCAAGTTTAGCAAATGCTTGCTTAATCTCTGTAGTTGGTTGTGGAATGTAGACTAAAAAACAAGATGAGCGCCATCTACCCATTCTTTTGATAATGTGAGCGGGGACGTTGTTCTTAGAGGCTGCTGATGCAGCTCCGATTCTGAAGGAATGTCCTGAATATGACAACGGGTTCAGTCCAATCCTGACTAATAACAATCTGACATATTTAACAAAAGCTATAGATGATAGAGGTTTGATAGGAAAAGGTAGCAATGGGCTGTCCCTTGGTTTGTGTGCCAAAAAAGTGGCAATGCATTCAAAGCTACAACTGGACACCAAGGTGAATTGGTTTGATAAAAGGGGATCTGTACACCTGGGCCTGTCTGGCATGTTTTAGTATGAGCAAGAGATAAAACGTAGTGGTCATCTACCCAACATAAATCAGATTTTTTAAGGTAGGTGGCAGTGTTGGATGTGGTAGATAGCTCCCCTGGTCTCATAAACCCGTAGAAAGCCAAGAACATTGCTGTTTTGATGATAATATTGGTACCGGGTTCGAAGGGTCTGGCATCAATGCTTTTGATTAGTGCTCTGAAAATATCGCCGTGTATAGGTAGCCTGCTTGGTGCTGCTTGATGATTTATCTTTATTAGACCTTTAAGGAATTTTTTATTGGGTTGTGAGTTTAATAAGGAGGGTTTGTCTGGGAATAATATAGAGATGTGGTGTTGAACCCCTGATAGGTACAGCTTGATTGTGCTGTATGATAGCTTCAAAGTTTTATGGCAATACGCGCCGAAGGCCAATAGTATTTTAACAGAGGTAAGATCTGCTGGTGGGATGGAATTCAGAAAGGTGTGATATAAAGACCATGCTCTGTCGTATGACTTGATGGTACTGTGTGATAAAGCTTTTTTAATGATTGCGTTGGCCATGTCCACGTGGTGTATTAAGTTAAAATGAGCTGTTCGAAGCCGGGCGTAGGAGTAGGTGTGGGATCCGCCGTGGGATGAATTTTGAAACATTTCTGAAATTCAAAACGGGACAAAGTGTCAGCTGCTATGTTCACAGAACCTGCCACGTGCTCACAAACCAGGAAAAATGTATGATATAATGAGAGCCAGGTTAATTTTCGCATGAAACTCATTAAATGATGGGAATTTGATCTGCCTTTATTTAGGATATCCGCAGTTACTTGATTGTCTGTAAAATAAATGACCGTGAGTCCAGTCCACTCATGTCCCCAGGTAACGGCAGCAGCAACAATGGGGTATATTTCGAATAAAGGTGAGGATTGTTTGAATTCTGGGATATTCTCAATTTGTGGGGGCCATTCCCCGCACAGCCATTTGTTTTGGAAAATGGCAGCGAAACCTTGTGATGCGGCTGCGTCTGTGAAAATGTTAGGGGAGAATTCATTCTGGATAGGAAAGAACATGGACCTACCATTCCAAGTTTTGAGGAACCTGGACCACATCACTAGATCAGATTTTGCTTCATTATCAAGGCTGATCATGTCTGATGACTCGTGGCTATTAGACAGTAAGTTCAGGAGGTGTGATATGAAAGACCTACCCTGTGGGATGATACGCATGGCAAAATTTAGGTGACCCAAGAGTGCCTGTAATTGTACTCTTGAGCAAGTGGGTGATGCCATGAAGCTGTCAATCTGTTGTTGAATCCTACTAAGTTTGGCTGCTGAAAGACTGGCCTCCATACGAACAGAATCTAAGACTATGCCCAAAAATTTGATGGAAGTGTCTGGGCTTGCAGTCTTGTGTTTAGCAACTGGAATTCCTAATTCTTCGAATAGGTTAAGCAGCTTGTCTAGGCTGGAGGGTGACGATTGGGGTGATTCTATAGTTAGAAAATCATCTAGGTAGTGCAATACCAATGGGCATCGAGTTACATTTAATAAAATCCAACACAGAGTTTCTGCGAATAAGTCAAATAACTTGGGACTACTCCTGGAGCCAAAGGCTAATCGGGTAGAAAAATAGTACCAGTCTTTCCACTTTATACCATGTAGATGCCATAATTCGGGATTTATCCAGATGGTTACCTAATAAATCTATCTGATCAATGGGTTTAATAAGTCTGAGTTCTGCGATAGAACAGTGCTTATGTCGTGCTCTGCGATAGAGCGGAAACTAAAAAACGGCTCTGCCTTAGAGCGGGAGTGCAACGTATGGGAGGCCTATCTATCGTGCTGAAGAGGCGAAAACTAAATTCGAGTGACTTGCCCTCCGGCGAGGGTAGGGATAATGCCTCTAAGGGAAGGGGAAAGATACCGATATGCTGTGAATACAAACCTTCCATAGTATCCTGAATGAGGATTTGATTCAATCGTACAGGGAACGTATTGCTTGTGACAACACTATTGAGATAAAATATTGAGGAAACGAATGGAGCGTAAATAACAGATCACGATACTATGATTGTATATTCTGTATTGATTCTTAACAGTAACCTGTATCATATTAAGCTGCCTCAAAATAACTGCAGTTTATTGTTAATATTACTTCCTACACCAACCTGTAGCCGGCAATAAAATCTTAATTCAATCTTCCTGTGCTACCTGTGTACAACATAGGGTAACGGGTGTACTTGTCGGGTACAAGAAAATTCCCATTTAGTCAGTGGCGTCGCTAGGGGGGGGGCTACTGGTGCTATAGCCCCGAATCCCTCCTCCATAGCCCCGAATGGAGACTGGGGCTATCATTGTTAATTTTTTTCTCACTCATGCACGCCCGTTGGAGTCATCAGCAGGAGGGATATTTAAAAAAAAAAAAAAGCAGACCGGCATCTGCTCTATTTGCGTGCAGCCCCTGAGTAACAGGGAGCTGCACGCTGTAATCTCTCCCTCCCCTGTGCTCACAGGTCCC